>OX377612.1:35754759-36954759 GCA_947397855.1 Thelaira solivaga | reverse complement strand
AGAGTGAACTATGCCCAACAACACTTAGATGGCTTACCATCTTCAAATAGGCCCAACGTGAAAAATCTTTCATATGCCCAAGTACTATGGAACAGCCCTCAGGTCTTCAACGATACCAGCTCTAGTTCAATCGACAAGCTGACGAAGACAATGAACAATTTCATGACCAACATGAACAGTTTTATGAATAATATGCAGGGCATGTTTCAGGAGATGATGCGGAATCAGAACATGATTCTGCAGACCCTTCTTAGACAAAAATAAAATGACGCAGTTGCGTATTTGCTACTGGAATGCGAACGGGTTATCCCAACATAGGTTCGAGGTAGAAGATTCCTACACAGGCAGGAAATAGACATCTTTTTGGTATCCGAAACACACTTTACTGTAAAGAATTGCTTTAGAATTGACGGGTTCATTATATATGACACTAAACATCCAAGTGGAAAGGCATGTAGTGGCACGGCCGTCATTGTGCGTAAAAATGTGAGGCACTTTGTTATACCAGAATTTGGAAAGGATTTCATTCAGGCAACCTCTATAAGTCTTACTGATTTTCATAAAACAATTTCATGTGTATATTGTCCTCCAAGACACATAATTGATAGCGACAATTTCAAAAGTTTCTTCGCAACATTGGGACACAAGTTCCTGGCAGCAGGAGACTACAACGCTAAACATACCCACTGGGGCTCTAGACTTATTAGCCCAAGAGGTAGGCAGCTGTACAATGCTATTGCTCAAAATAGTCTAGATGTCGTATCTGGCGGTGAGCCCACATACTGGCCTACAGACTGTACGAAAAAGCCAGACCTTATTGACTTCACTGTTATAAAAAATATTAAACGAGACCAACTTCTGATTAGTCCCCTAGACGACTTATCATCTGATCATTCGCCAACTATAATAACACTACGTAATAGTTCTATAAGCTCTGAAGTATCTCCTACGTTTTATCCGAATCGATACACGAACTGGCTAAAGTATAAAATGTATGTGAGCTCTCATCTCTCCCAGAACATCCCTCTAAGGAACTCGTCTGATATACAATGCGCTGTGAACCACCTTACAGACGTTATTACTTGTGCAGCTAAGAATGCAACTCCAATGAGAAAAACATATAGGAGGAAACCATTCAAGTCATCAGCTGATATTGAAGCCGTCATCCGACAAAAAAGAAAATTGAGAAGGGAATGGCAGAGGAATCGTTCTCCAGCTTTAAAGACATAATTGAATTTGTGTCAAAAAATACGTAAGGAAAAGCTGCGTCTACAGCATGAGTCAGTGCTTGCAAATTATTTAAGTATTTTGTATCCAACAACAAAAACCGACCACAGCCTATGGAAAGCTGTGAAGCATATGAAGTGCCCTACTTCCTCCGAACCTCCACTAAGACTTGAGGACCTTAGTTGGGCTAAAAATTCTAGTGAACGAGCAAATGCTTTTGCTAGCCATCTGGAAAACGTTTTCACTCCACATGAAATAAATAGTTATATTAATCCTCCATACATCAGCGATTCCATTGAAAATCATATAAAGATGCGGTTGCCCTCAATTAAAATGGCAATCAAAAATCTTGATGCGAAAAAATCGCCCGGCGCTGATCGAATTACTAGTTCAATGCTGATGAACTTGCCAGATTGCGCTGTGAGAATTATATTATTCATTTTTAACACCATCTTAAGAGTGGGGGTTTTCCCGTCCTCTTGGAAAATTTCAGAAATAGTCATGATTCAAAAACCTGGTAAAGACGCTACTCAAATTACGTCATACAGACCTATCAGTTTATTATCCATCCTTTCAAAGCTGTTCGAAAAGGTCCTCCTCCAGAAAATAACGCCCCATCTAGCAGAGCGAAATATTATTCCAGAACATCAGTTCGGCTTCCGGGCTGGTCATGGAACTACAGAGCAGGTTCACAGAATTGTTACTGCTATCAGGTCGTCCTTCGAGAAAAAGCTGTTTTGTTCAGCATTGCTTATTGATGTCTCCCAAGCATTTGACAAAGTTTGGCATGATGATCTCCTCACAAAAGTAAAACGACTTCTTCCTGCCAACACCCACAAGCTGATTAAAAGTTACTTGACTGATAGAACATTTAATGTACGGTCAAAAAATGTATTTCTCCAGTTAAGAAGATTTTTGCAGGCGTTTCCCAAGGAAGTATACTTGGCCCGCTATTATACATCTTCTCTTCATCCGATATGCCTACAAATCGACATATTATCACGTCAACGTTTGCAGATGACACGGCATTTTTAAGTGTGAACAAAGATCTAGGAACTGCATCTGATCACTTACAAGCTCATATAAACCAGCTGGAAGGTTGGCTAAATAAATGGAAAATCAAAGTAAATCCATCAAAATGTGCCCATGTGACTTTTACACTAAGAAAGGCTAATTGTACGCCAATAAAAATAAATAACGTCATTGTTCCGGTGGAAACCCAAACTAAATATCTAGGAATCCATCTAGACAGACGCCTAACATGGTCACGACACATTGAGGCCAAAATCTCAGCTATGAAACTAAAAATAGCTCGACTAATGTGGCTGATAGGTCCATTTTCATCTCTATCTTTGGAATATAAAGTTCTGTTATATAAAGCCATTATTAAACCAATCTGGACATATGGCATTCAGCTTTGGGGAACTGCGTGTGCATCTAACATCCAAAAGTTACAAAGAAGACAGTGGAATATTTTACGAACAATGGTCTGCGCCCCCTGGAATATAAGAAATGAAAATATACACAGAAATTCCAACGGTTCGGGAGGAAATTGAAAAATATTGTACTAAGTACGTTCACAAACTGGCGATACATCCAAACGCCCTCGCCAGGGACCTGTTACAGTTCGAGGGACACAGAATTTCCTTTTTTTTTAAATAAATAAAAGTTTTGAATATCAAATATACACCGCCGTGTTTATTATTTGAACATTCTCTCTACATATATGTAGTGTGTACTCGAAAAAAATTTAAATAAAACATCAGAAAAATATGATTTTATAAAAATTGTCAACTATATTGATATACACAATTAAATTGTTTTTTATTTAAAAATAGTGATTTTACTTTACAATTTATGTTTCAATTTTAGCTGTTCCTATAATTTACTATGAGAGGTGCTGCCAGATTTGCCAAATTAGGAAAATTTTGCTTTATAAAAGTTCTGTAAAATGAATTACATTACTAGTAAAAGTATATTGATTTTTCTTACATAAGTTAAGATACAAAAAATAGTTAAGATCAGTAATTTTTTTTAGTTTTTAAGCACTATTTAATGAAATTGTTAATATATAATCAATTTTTTGGTTGTATATTCTTTTTATTACAACATTTAATATATGGGTTATAACTATCTAATTTTTTTTTGTGTATATATTGATTTTTTTTTTAATATATTCAATGTTCATATAGCTAGTTTAAAATTAGTATTTTTAGTCTGAAATATGGGATGATACCATAAATTTAAAGTTACTGTAACAACGCTGTAAGTGCATTACTATTCGGTATGAATCAGTATAACTTTATTTTAACAACAATAATTTAGGCATACTTACCCTACAATAATACAAACGGTCGTATAAGTTTTAGCTCAAAAGAGATTGTACGAAAAAGAGTATCAATGCTTACAGACTTCGAAAATCTAATCGAACAAGAGCTTATTAAAACCTTTGAATCCATTTATTGACCCAAAACAAATCTTAAGAACCAACGGTAGATCATCTCATTCTTCTCTTCCTTATAGCGAGACATACCCAATAATATTACCCTCACAATTTCCTAGCACATGCCGACTGCGGTCATAGGTATGTATTTTCTCAACCGGAATTTCAAATATTTCGACTCAGAGCTCAAGTAAAAAACATCATACGCCATTGTAAAATTTGCATAATTTACAAACAACAAGCATCGTCACAAGTAATGGTAGAAATGAGATGCATCCTTTCTCTACCTTTTAAGGTCACGGGAATTGATTTTGCTGGCCCATTTGATATAAAAATATAACCATTAAAAAAATCTACCTTTATGAAAGGATATGTCAGTGTCTTTGTTTGTTTTAGCACAAAGGCAGTAAATTTAGAGACCTGTTCGGATTTATCATCCGCAGCATTTCAGGCGACATTTGCGCGCTTCGTTGGGAGGCGGGGGTTCCCTATAGGGTAGTCACTGATAATGGTAGAAATTTTCTAGGGGTTAGCAAGGCCTTAGAACGCGAATTTGAGGAGGGACTGAAAACTGCTGCCAACGAAATCACAGAAACATTTGGTTCAGGGAGTGGAAATTCATCACATGGGCGATTTTGTTGCGGGTAGCAAAAAATAAAGGCCCTAACGAAAGCCCGCGCAGGTAGATACTCCCCGGGACACCAAAAGACTTCTTGTTCGTGAAGCCCCGCAGACGTCTTTATTGGAATTTTACAATGATTCAAATGTCAAATACAATATAAAATGTCAACAAAAAGAGGAATTTATATAAGATGATGTACTTCTACATGACATTTTTGTTTGTTACAAATTTTTTTAGTACAAAATGTGAATGAAAGCCATCACCTCTGTAAATTTGCTCTGCCACACAAAAAAAAAATTTATTAACAAAGAATACACATAAAATTTCAATATTTAGCTACAAAAAATATTCCTCTATATTTATTTTAGGTAATTTATTAATTTAAACGTTTTAAGTTTATTAATTTTCATTTTGTCATTACTTTCGCATCCTTCTCTCATGCATTTTAAAACACTAAGCAACCAGAGATGAAACTTTTGAGGTTAGAATTTTGAAAAACTCAGCTTTTTATTTTGAGTTTGTATGTAAGAGACAGATATAGTGTTTTAATATTACGAATAAGAGAAAATAAGCAAAATGAAAAATTTTTTGCTTTAAAAAACATTAATTAAAAAGTTATTTCCGTAATGAAAATACACATGCCGGAAATTCTTATATATACGTTTATTGTTACGAAGTATATAATTTAATGTAAAAGTGATAACAAACACAAATTTTCATGTTTTAAAATTCATGTTTACGAAATGTAAATAATGAAAGTGTAAATTTTTTAGAAATACCTGAGCAAAACAAAATAAAAATTTTGAGTTCGTGCAAAAAAGACAGAAAGAAAATGTATACTATATCTGCACTCTGACACCTCTGGTTGCTCGGTGTTTTAAAATGTGAGATGCTTTGATAGTTCTAGCGAGACTTTTTTCGCAAAAATTTGTTACAGAAACACTTGTACTCGCATTTTTCCAATAAAGTACATCAAAATCACTAAATTGACGGATGGTTCTCACAAAGTAAAACTACATAAACACTTTTGTGTAATAAATGACATTTTGTTTCAATTCTCATTGTTATACCCTTCAATGTAAGTAAGAAGGGTATATACAACTTTTTGATTCTGATTGTAATTTCTACACCGTACATGGGACACCCTATAAAGTGTATATATTCTAAATCCTTATGCATAGGGGAGTTTAATAAGCGTTGTCCGTCTGTCTGTCAACATACAGAAAAGTATAGCAACATACAGAAAAGTATAGTATACCATACGGTCAGTTGTTTCTGTAAGACTATTACTATTGAAATTCAGCCAAATCGGTCCATAAATGGCGGAGCTATGAGTCAAAAACCGCAATTACCTCTATTTTTTACCATTTTTTGAGTGGGTTTTTTGGGTATTTCTTCTAAATCAAGAAACAGACAAAAAAACGTGGCATGCAGTTTTGTTTGAGGTATCAGTCATGTGTTAAATGTGCTAAAAATTAAAGCAATCGGTCCACAAATGACCGAGGAATATCAAAAATACAACCGAAATTTTAGATTTTCATTAATTATGACTTTGTTTTTTTGCGTTTTTTATCTAAACTGAAAAAAAGTGGTACGCAGATTTTTCAAACATCACATTCATAGCATAGTAACCAAAACTCAGCTGGAAAATTGCGAATACCTCCATTTTTTGACAATTTTTGGTGAGTTTTTGCGTAATTTGCCTACACTACAAGACGGACAAACAAACTTGGCACACAATCTTATCACAAATAACAGTTGTAATGTCTGAGCAAAAACCCAGAAAAATCGGTCTACAAATGGATCAGAAAAATCAAAAAATACAACCGAAATTTTACATTTTCATTAAGTTTTGCTTTGTTTTTTGCGTTTTTTTCTCTAAAGTATAAAAAAATTAGTAAACAGTTTTTTCAGATATCATATTCATAGCATATGGATCAAAATTCAGCTAAATCGGTCCATAAATGGCTGAGCTATGAGTCCAAAATTGCGACTGTTATTACAAATAACAACCGTAATGTCTGTGCAAAAAATCAGAAAGACCGGTAAACAAATGGACCAACAAAATCACAAATACAACCGGCATTTCACATTTACGTTTTTGCTTTGTTTTTTTTTGTGGAAATTTTTTAGCTGTCATGTGCGTAATGCTTTGTACACACAAACACGAAAATAAAAAAGTGTATGTGTGGTTTTATTGCCTTAAGTATAATAATATTACGAATACAGAAATAAATTTTTTTGTTTTCCTATTTAATATCTTTCTTAGAATTTCTTTTTTTATTAATTTAAAAATTTAGTGCCTGCAGACACTTTATTGCTTTTAAAAATGAGGTTCTCTAAAAGGATTGTTTCTTAGAACTCTTTAATTTTAGTCGTATTATAAAAATTTATTATTTTATTGATATTTCTTTCCAATAATAAATATACAATATTTAATATGACCTCAAGTTTAATAAACTAAGTGTTTCAGTTACATAATTTATTGAAGTGAGTGAGGATAAATGTGGTTACTTAAATATGTTTTCACGTAATAACTAACTGCACGCTAAATTTTAATGAAAAAAATCCTCTTTAATCACTTGCTTTATTTGAAATTAAACAAACCAACAACTGTCAACTGATTGGTTTCAATCCAATAGCAAGCCGATTACATTAGCTTCCGTAACACCTAAAACCGACATTAATTCTAGTTCGAAAATGAAACCGACATTGGATTTCATGACCCCAAAGTAAATTTTTTGTCGATTTCAAATCCAATACCGACAACATTGGATTCTATGACAACCCTGAATATTTCACCTATCATAAATCTTTTTGCAATGTCTACATAAAGCGCAACAACATTACATCCTTCGTGGCATTCTTGTTTTCCCTTTTAAAACAAGTACCAGCTACTTTTACTTCAAAGTGGAATGTAGAACATGCCTGTATTCCAAGGTTGCCATATACTTTTGGACCGGACACTCCAATTTTTACGACCACTTTTCAACGATTTTCACTTGCCCCTGTTCAAAAACATGTGTGCCTGAAAATAATTTAAGACTGAAATTATGCTTTGAAATATTTCATTTACCACTTTGGTTGTGATAATATAAGAAAAATCAACATTTTTAAATGATCTACAAACTGCATACAATTCATTTTTATTTAAATTTCACCTTCTCAATTGTAAATAGTAAAAAAAATTTCACTTCTACCACTTCACCGACAGTATTGGTATTTTTCCCCTTCACACACACTAAAATTAGTATAAAAAATCACTTTATTAACTTAATTTGTCGGCAAATATGTTAATTTCTCATTCAATTGCAACTGGGTTTTAATTAAGTTAGATAAAGTGATGACCATCAAGAGGTCGCGTACATTGGCATTAAACATTTGTGTAAATTGTTCATGTGACATATGTGGCACAGAGTGGATAAGATCTAATAGTTGACGACCAACAGCATTATCAGGTGGTTGTTTATGGGCGATGACATCTTCAACATATTTAAGTATCAAATCTAAAAGACTTTGCAATTTAGTGGAAGCTTCTGCAATTTGAGCCAAATCCAACATGGGAGAAACAGTTTTTGGACGTTCAGCGGCAGACACACCAATTGTTTTTTGCAAAAGTTTAATTCCCACAGTTTCAGGTTCATAACAAGTCATTTCTACTGGTATAGGAGTAAACATGCAGCCAGTTTTACCACCCGGTACTCCCAATGGTATGCAAACGTATGCTTTTAGGCCCATGCGACCTCCCTGCAAAGACGTGTCTACAGTCAAATGCACAGGATTGTTGCATTCTCTGGCATAGTATTCATGAATTACGGAACTGTGATTAGTGACGTCATTCCCAGTAGCCCACCAACCTGATTTCAAAAGAACAAAATTAGTTTTGAGGTTAGATATGTACGTGTATAATTTATATACAAGAAAAAAAAACTTACCAACAACATTTTCATTAGGATTTACTTTACGATTTAAATCGTACAAATCTAGTGCATAACTCAATTCTGCTTCAACTTGATCATCATGTTCCTTATGGGGTACACAGAAGCAGTTTGTAACTTCAACAACACCCTTGTCAACCGAGCCTATTCAATATGAAAGCGTGTTTTTATTAAATTCTAGTTTATGCATAATTAAAAATTCTTACCCAATAATGTACCAATTACACGATGGGAATCAGCATTACGTCTTTCATACGCATCTACTACTTGAAAGAGCACTACGGGATGTACTTTCACAGTTAAATTTAGTCCTGACATTGCGTGGCGTTGCAAAAAATTTCATACAAATTTTAATAGGAAAGAAAGCAGTGTCTCCATAAACAAGAAGTCAAGGCGAATTCATATAAGTTGAAATCATGAAGCATCTCTGTTTTTAAAATTTTCTTGATTTGTCAAAAAAGACAGACATGGCTCATATACTTTGTCCTAAGAAGTACAGCATGGCAGAGTTATTCACGGTAAAGCCTTGAAGACAGCTGTTGTTATGGCTTCGAAAGTGTTAAAACTCATTTACAATCTGTTGCGCTATTATTTTTGTACTCAAATGACAGGAGGGTGTGTGATTGTGAGACCTAAGGTGAAATCACCGATCAACCAGAGGTTTCAGAGTGCAGTTAAGGCCGGGTTATGCGAACGTTGAAATGTAGAAATGTAAAAATGTAGAAGTCAGCTGATCGTTTCTGCTATATGGAAAGCAATGCAACTGCTTAGCTGACTAAAATGTAACGTATATGTAACGTAGTAATCTATTGAAATTAGAATTTCACGTAACAAAATGTAGCAGTGATGGGATGTATGCGTATTGTGTATGTATTGTTTTTTTTTTCTCTTTGTTTACTATAGAAAACACATTATACGTTTCTATAGTTGAGCTCTACATTTTTACATTTCTACATATCTACATTTCAACGTTCGCATAACCTGGCCTTTATAGTATGCATTTTCTTTTTGTCTTTTTTGCACAAGCTCAAAATTTTTATTTTGTCTTGCTCGGGTACATGGCAGAATTATATACGATAGCGACAAATCTACAACAAACATTCAAATGCAAAAACAACAGGCGTAAGACGAATTCATAGGAGCTGGACGCAATATGTATTTTGTTAGTGTAAAATATCTAACGAACTGTCAAAATAAAGAAACAAGACAGAGAGAAAAAATGGGGATGAAATAAAAATTTTCAAGTAAACAAATAATAAAGTTTGTTATAAAGAAAAAGAAAATATTAATTTAATAATAAAAATAAGGAATAAGAAGCGTGCAACAAATTTAATTGAGTAATATAGTTTTGTTATTACTATTTGTGAAATTATCCAGTGCTCAATTATTGCCCAATTGTAGTTTTTGCAATTTTATTGATGAGCCCGCTAAACTATTTTACATTTGCTAGTAGAGCCAAAAAAGTAGGAACAGGAAAGTTTCTTATAAACACACGCTTTTCTTATAAATTTTCTTAAACAAATTTAATTTATAAATATATTGTAAGCACACAAAACAAAATGAATTAAAAAGTTTTCTTATAAACACACGCTTTTCTCACAAAACAAAGGGAACAAAAAAGTTTTCTTATAAGCACAGGCTTTTCTTATAAATTGTCTTAAACAAATTTAATTTATAAATATATTGTAGGCACACAAAACAAAATGATTTAAAAATTTTTCTTATAAACACACACTTTTTTCAGAAGTTTTCTTATGAGGACGTTTAAATAAATTTAATTTCTAAATATGTTGTAAACACACAAAACAAAATGAAAAAAAAATTTGACGTTAAGCCATATAAAACATAAATATAAATAAAAAAACATCTGATCAGTTGCGCGTCCATCTCCTATAAATTCGCTTGAACAGGCGTCTCTTCTCTTCTATATCCTACTAAAAGAGAAAATATAAATGTAATCCATTCATATACTTACACTTTCTATGTATGCATGTCCATAGTGTAATTATAATGTATAATTATACTATGTGCATGGGTATAAAACATCGGCTAGCAAACAAATTTTGAGGTTAGTAAAAGATAGCAGGATATAAAGGGTGTTTTTTATAGACGTATAGAACTTTAAGTTGGCATTACTGTTCAAGATGGTTACCGATTTAACAGCTGTCAAGTGATTTTTTCCCAGTTTGGTTTGGCAATTCATCATGATTAGACTCACGCCACTAAGCAACCAGAGATGAAACTTTTAAGGTTAGAATTTTGAAAAACTCAGCTTTTTATTTTGAGTTTGTATGTAAGAGACAGATATAGTGTTTTAATATTACGAATAAGAGAAAATAAGCAAAATGAAAAATTTCTTGCTTTAAAAAACATTAATTAAAAAGTTATTTCCGTAATGAAAATACACATGCCGGAAATTCTTATATATACGTTTATTGTTATGAAGTATGGAATTTAATGCAAAAGTGATAACAAACACAAATTTTCATGTTTTAAAATTCATGCTTACGAAATGTAAATAATGAAAGTGTAAATTTTTTAGAAATACCTGAGCAAAACAAAATAAAAATTTTGAGTTCGTGCAAAAAAGACAGGAAGAAAATGTATACTATATCTGCACTCTGACACCTCTGGTTGCTCGGTGCTCACGCCTGAACAACGCTTGCAAATAGTGCAATTTTATTTCGAAAACGAGATTGCCGTTGTTCCCGATTTTCATAAGCGAATTTTGTTTAGCGATGAAGCGCACTTCTGGTTAAATGGCTTCGTCAACAAACAAAACTGCAGCATTTGGAATGAAGCTAATCCTCAAGTGTATGTCGAAACACCGTTACATCCAGAAAAACTGACTGTTTGGTGCGCTTTATGGGCTGGTGGAATCATTGGTCCGTACTTCTTCCAAAACGATGATGGCCAGAACGTTACAGACAATGGTGATCGGTATAGAGGCATGATTACTAACTTTTTCATTCCTGAATTGAACAACCATGATGTCCAGGAGCTGTGGTTCCAACAAGACGGCGCAACATGTCACACAGCTCATGCCACAATCGATTTATTGAAAGACACGTTTGGTGAACGCCTAATTTCACGTTTTGGACCTGTGAATTGGCCTCAAAGATCTTGTGATTTAACACCGCTAGACTACATTCTGTGGGGCTATGTAAAGTCATTGGTCTATGCGGATAAGCCACAAACGCTTGACCATTTGGAAGACAACATTCGCCGTGTTATTGCCGATATACGGCCACAAATGTTGGAAAAAGTCATCGAAAATTGGTCGTCCAGATTGTGTTTGTTATCACTTACATTAAATTGCATACTTCATAGCAAAAAACGTAGACATAAGTACTTCCAGCATGTACATTTTCATTACGGAAATAACTTTTTAATTAATGTTTTTAAAACAAAAAATTTTTTAGGATTAAAATAACTAAAATTAGTTTTAGTTAAAATGTAGCAAAATTTTATTGTAGACTTAAACATAACAATAATCAGTTGTAATAATCAGACATGTGCTGAAATCACGGTGATTTTAACACTGCAGTCACACGATCAAGTTTTTTTACAATTCTCTTTCAAGAAATTTACACATACTGCTTGTCAAAATTCACAAAAATTGAAAGCTGTTCGTTATATTTGTTTAATTTGTTCACAAACATATTTAAAAAAAAAAAAAACAAAACAATAGTGGCGGCAGAATAAGAATTCAAATTTGGAATAAAAAAACTGCAGTCAGCTGTTTTCTTTACTGTAATTTGAAACACACAATTGAACGAAAAATTGAAAGCAAACTCTCAGCAAATTTTAAAAGTGTGAGTGTATTGGTAAAAAAATGAGAGAAATTTTAAAAATTGAATGAAAACTTGATCGTGTGACAGCCAAGTAAACCACGAACGATTTTAAAATCACGTGAGTGATTTTTGGGTGTTCTGGAAATCACGAGCTTAAAGCTCTTATGTATTGTTTACAATAAAATTTACTCAGAAAAAGAAGAACAAGAACGAAAAATATAAGCAAAAGAAAAAATTATCCACACAAAATAAAGCGTATTTTAAATTTAATAAATTTAGGGTTCCGTTATGAAAAATAATAAATTTTTTGAAAAAAACTAATAAAAAACAATTTAAATTTACTGTATTTAATCATTTTGTTAAGGAATTCAAAGCAAAATTCTTGAAATGTCGCAAGTGATTTCAAATCGTAAGGCAGTTTGCTGGCAGGTTTTAAATCACGAGATGTCAAATGATTTTGTGCACAGAACATCTTTTTCTTGATTTTAAATCACTTTGAGAGAAAGTGATTTTCAGAACATGCCTGAATATACCATTACAAAGGTATTACATTGTATAAAAAATACAATGAACGAAAGTCATAAGTTTGTTGTTACAGTGTACGAAAGGAATGAAAGTCATCGTACATCCTTTTTAGAGCAATACAGGAAAAAGCATCGATAGTATTAATAAAATAAGTGATTATGTAGAATAATAATATATAATATTTTCATCCTTCCCTACTATGTTTACAACTGTGGGTCAAAGTATGTTGTCAGAGTATGTTTTCTTCACATCGATATAAAGTTTATATGTAATAACCTGAAAAATATAAGAAAAAATCTTTTTTTTAGAATTGGCACCTGACAGCGTTGAATCGTATATATGTATGTACATCAAGTATGACAATCAAATGATTAATCACATATACATCATGGTTGATTAAGAAAAAGGATTAGAGTAAGCAGTTCAGGTATATATTCTATAGTTGTCAAAATTTAACATGATAGAAGGAGATATAAAATTACACGTACACAAAAGATTGCATCACTTTTTACATATTGGCCTGATAGAAAGTGTCTATTGCGCTGTGATAGAAGACTCCATCTGCAATGATGATCAAATGATAATCACTGTTCTTGTTGGGAATGTGGCCGTATTTATCAAAATTGTTTTGTTTTTTTGGCACTGATTGGTGATACCAATTTTTGGTGAATCATCATATGTTTTGAGAAAAAGCAGAATTTTGTGTACAGCTGTTGATTTGTTTACAAAAGGAAAATTGTTGCTATTGAAATATTTTGCAAAACTTAAAAAAATGATAACAAACCAGGTAAGTTTGAATAAAAAATTTACTGAAATAATTTCTTACTGATATTGTTCTATGAAACCTAACCTACAGACTAGCAGGCGACCTTGTAAAATTATAACCATGCAAGAAAAGTTGGCAATATTAAAGCAACTTGAGGCTGGTACTTCCCGAAGAGAGGTACAGGTAATGTTTAAGTGTTCCCAGTCTACTATTTGTCGAATACTCGCAGGAAAAGACGGTATAATACAAGAAGCCGAAAATTCTACATCCAATAAAAGAGACTGTCTAATAAATTTTTATAAAGAATTAGACAAGGCGTTAAGCCAATGGGCTGGGAATATGAAAATGACAAATAATATAATTACGTGTGGTTTAGCTAAACAAAAAGCTGAAGAGCTTTCTTTAGCTATTGGCCATGGTCTAAAACCATCGATAGGTTGGCTCTATAGATGGAAGGAAAGGGAAAACATAAAATTCGGCAAACGTGCTAAAAGCACAGCAGATGAAATTTTAAAGGGATTCTTCGATAAAAAAGCCAACAAAGAGCAAATGCAAAGGAAATGTGAAGAAAATGTTAAGAAATGTAAATTGGATAATGCAGTAAACAAAACTGTATTTCCAGTAATAAAACAAATCAAAGAAACAACGGAAAATCATAGCCTACCAGGCAATCCCGACGATATTGACACTAAACCGCGTATTAAACGAGATTACATTAAAAGGTTACCAATTATAGATGCTTCCGGTGCGATATGCAGAAGTAGAAAAGAAAAAACTTTCTTAACACTATTGCAAAAATTAGAAATTTTACAACGTTTAAAAAATGGTGAACGCAGACCAGATCTAAGTGCAGAATATAATCTTAGTCAATCAGCCATGTCGCAAATAATAGCAGACGAAGAGAAAATCCTTAAGCTGGCTGCTGGAGGTCAAAATTTACAAATGAAACGTATTAGAGGAGGCATATTTAAAGGTGGGGAAGCTGAACTTAATGCATGGGTGCACCAGAAAATGGATAATGGTGAAAGTTTGACACGAGCTCAGATAAAAAATCGAGCAAAAGAAATAGCAAGTCACTTAAATATTGACTTTAAAGCTTCTACAGGTTGGTTAGAAAAATGGAGAACGAGAATGAATTTAGATTTCAATGAAAGTCAAATATTACAACGAAAAGTACCGAATTACATGGCAATTGATGAAAATTTTGAAGATAGCCATGCAGAATTTAAGCCATGGAATTATTTCCTTGACCAGCAAGATGATGAATTACTACCGGATCAAATAAAAGAAGAAATAGGGAATTATTGCTTTGATGTGGAAACTGATGACGAGTTTACTCGTTGTAGTATAGATGAGGTAGATGTTAAACCAGATATACTAACAACGCAACAGGTTTACTTACAGGCTAAGAGTTCTGATATCCAGTCGTCAAAGAGAACTAGAAAAGACTCCGAAAAAGAAAAGATAGATGAACTTGAGATTAAACCGTTTATGAAAACAATATCACATAATGGTCACAGTGAGCAGACTGCTAGTCAGTTAGAAACTGTGCACGACCAGGTCTTGAACTGGTTAAATAGGTACAATATAGCTCCTGTAGCTGCTTCAGAGCTACTAAATATTTTGCAGCCATATCTATCTGCAGTGCAACAAAAACATGTTTAGGTTAATATTCTTAGTATTAAACTTCATATATAGGTATACAAATTTTCCTTGTCGAATTTTAATTTTGTAAATTAATTTTTTAAGTTGCATGCTACCATTTCATGTTTTACATATCACATATTTTCTAGTTAATTGATTTATTCTTAGTTTTTAAGATATACATAAATAGAAATTAATATTTTAATTCTTTTGCTTTATCAAGGGAATCCTCTTTAATTAATTGTAGTTGAGCCTTTTTACGTTCTGGCTTCACTACTGTGAAGTAATTATAAGCTTTCATTCCGATTATGACACCTCCACCCAAAGTGACTGCTATGCAAGTGTAGACAGCTCCGTGATGTAATTTGTTGAGAATAAAGTTGGTTCTTATGCGTTTCTTTTGCATTATGATTTTTTCCGTATTGCTGAAAATTTGTATAAATTAAAGTGCAAGCTAATTTTATTTTATGTGAATACAGCTGATTATTAAAATTTTATTCATTGGGAATGGTGAACGTTAGTCGTGGGTAGTATACGAAGGAACTATTCACATTGTATTATTCACTAACTTCAAATAAACGAACAAGTCCGTACTTTAAAATCCTATTGTTCATTTCTTACTCTTTATTTTAAATGAACGACCGAACTAAACTTAAACATTCACGAAGGAAAGAAAGTTGCAAATTATTTTCTTTTACAAAAATGGTATTTAAAACAAATAAACTGAAGAAGAGAAAATGTATTATGCGTTCTAAAAAGCTTAATTTTAAGATTTTAAAATTAAAACAATTTTTTTTAGCCATAGCACCGAGCAACCAGAGGTGTCAGAGTGCAGATATAGTATACATTTTCTTTCTGTCTTTTTTGCACGAACTCAAAATTTTTATTTTGTTTTGCTCAGGTATTTCTAAAAAATTTACACTTTCATTATTTACATTTCGTAAACATGAATTTTAAAACATGAAAATTTGTGTTTGTTATCACTTTTGCATTAAATTCCATACTTCATAACAATAAACGTATATATAAGAATTTCCGGCATGTGTATTTTCATTACGGAAATAACTTTTTAATTAATGTTTTTTATAACAAAAAATTTTTCATTTTGCATATTTTCTCTTATTCGTAATATTAAAACACTATATCTGTCTCTTTTATACAAACTCAAAATAAAAAGCTGAGTTTTTCAAATTTCTAACCTCAAAAGTTTTATCTCTGGTTGCTTAGTGATAACGTGTATCACAAAACCGTACTACCGCTCATACTTCGCGAAGTATGAATTTAAGTATCGTGTATCATCAGCACAATAAATCAAGTACAGTTCATACAAGTACAACATTACAAGAACAATAGGGTTTTTTTCATGGCAACAGTTTTGCGGTTGTCAAAATCATGTGACTAAAAAAGCACCATGGTTTGAAGAGTGTTCACTAGACTTGCCCTCCGTAGTTCATTTTAGTAAGCCTCTTCTTAGTTCAAAAGCAAAAAAGAAATAGTTCGTTAATTTAGTTTATTTGATCTTTTGTATCTTTATCACTTAAGCTAGATTTGTGCGCACGAATTTGTTGAGAACATGAGCACAACTAACTTGGGTGTCACACGATCAAGTTTTCATTCAATTTTTAAAATTTCTCTCATTTTTTTACCAATACACTCACCCTTTTAAAATTTGCTGAGAGTTTGCTTTCAATTTTTCGTTCAATTGAGCGTTTCAAATTACAGTCAAGAAAACAGCTGACTGCACTTTTTTTATTCCAAATTTGAATTCTTATTCTGCCGCCAGTATTGTTTTGTTTTGTTTTTTCTAAATATGTTTGTGAACAAATTAAAACAAATATAACGACGTTTTGCAATTCATAGAGATATACAGAAGGCATGAAGTTCTGTGGAGCATGAATATTCCTGCATATAGACGGAATAATTTAAAAATTAAGGCATATAACTCTATTGCCGCCGAAACAAAACTGTCGGTGGAAGAGGTTAAAAAAAAACATCTTGTTGAAAAACTTGCTTTGAAATTGCGTGCAGCCTACGTCACAGCTATCAATTTTTGTGAATTTTGACAAGCAGTATGTGTAAATTTCTTGAAAGAGAATTGTAAAAAAACTTGATCGTGTGACTGCAGAGTTATGGTGGAATTAGTAAAATCGTATCGTGAGGTTGCGGATCAGCTGATAAAATCCGTCACATACATAAACCATGTTAGTGCTTATAGAAAATGTAGTGGCAACGTTTTCAACGTAAAAATCTACAGAAAATAGATTTTTACGTAGCAAACGTCAAACTTTGACAAGAACCAAAAAAAAAACCGGTAAACAAAAAGAAATCTATTGCATTCAAAAAGCAAAATCAAAAAATGGACGACGGCAAACTCATTTATTTAGTGCAAGAAAATAATGAGATTTTTAATAAAAGCAATGAATATTATAAGCTCCCAGACAGGAAGAAATCAATTTGGCAAAAGATTGCCAAAGAAATGGGTAAAACAGGTATGCATAGTGAAAAAATTTAATAAAAGTAATGTATAGAAATTTTTCTGTAAAAATAAATGTGTTTTTGGCAGAAGAGCAATGTATCCGGAGGTGGACTTCTTTGCGTGATAGGTACACAAGAGAATGTCGACAAATCATCGAGCCATCTGGAAGTGGTGCGTCGACGAGATCAACATGGCATCTTTTTGAAATGATGCAATTTCTAAAGCCACACATAGCTCCACGTCCGTAAGCTTGTTATTTAATTATTTGTTTTTTTATTTTTATTGAAATTTTTAATTACTAAGAACTCGGTGCTCAACAAATGTAGCAGTCGACCCACCAACACCTTGGGCATATTCGGAAACGATGTCACCTAGTTTGACTCCATCAACTGTATCGCCGCTGCAGTCTCCATCACCGTCAACATCATTATGTGAATCACAACAAACATCTAGTAAACCAAATAAAAGAAAACGTAAATTAGATGTTGACACGGTTTTTTATCTTTTAAAAAGGTATGTGGACAAAGAGAATTAAAAAATCCCAACCCATCAGTGCAAGCATTTGGAGATATGATTGTGGCTACTATATGCGATATGAGTGCTAAGAACCAAGTTCGGGCAAGGAAAGAAGCAACAGAATTGGTGATGGGAATAAAATTAGAGGATGATAATATAGAATTTTGTTTGGACAACACAAGTTTTTTATAAAGATTCTATTTGACGTTTTTTGTCCACAATAATCATTCGCCAATCTACTTACATATTTACATTTTGTGTTTCTACTTAACAAAAATTTTAAATCCTTATTGAATTTGCTAAAACTTTTAAAACTTGTTTTTTATATGTACTCATATATCTGTGGACTTTTTGATACTCATATATAACAAACCTCTGAAGTTTTTATTAACCAAATAATTATTTTTATATAAAATTAATATGAATTGATTTAATTTTTTTTATCTAATGTTAAAAAAAAGCTAACTAATCAAAACACATAGAATGTATAATTTATTTAATTTTATTTTTTATATATAAATTTTCTGTATATGTTATACATATATATACGAGTATATGTTTATATTGTTATAAATGAATTGTTTTTATGTTATGTTTTTTGTTTTAGACACATTTATATATACGAGTATACGTACAAATTTTAATAAAATACTTATTTTTATACGATTTTTAATTTCTTTGAAAATGGAAAATTTAACAATTAAAATTAGAATGATTAAATTTCGCAAAAAGGATGCTTTCCTGCAAATTATAACCTTTAATATGGACCATGTATGGCAAGGTCTATCCCATCTTGAAAGGGAACAGCTCCCTCATTAATAAAGTACTGAGCAAGGTTATCTCGCAGTTGGAAAGCTGATACTGGCGCCCTACGCGCAAAAGTCCTCATTGAAGGTAAAGGTCCACCTGCATCAACTAAATCTTGTCTCCAATATCCTTTATGCAAATTGTGATCTGGTCCTTCCCAATCAACATATGAGTCAGGGCAATACCAACGCTGAACATCGTTTAACATAATAAAATTATGCAAAACAATACAAGTTAACACGATTTTTTCACAATTTTCTGGTGCACATTCAATTACATTACGTAACACTCGCCATCGGGCAGTTAAAATGCCAAAACTGTTTTCAATAACGCGGCGAGCTCTAGAAAGTCTGTAGTTAAAAATTCTTTTAGCTCTATTTAAATTTTGACCAGGATACGGTAGCATTAAATTTTGCTTTAAAGGAAAAGCGGCATCACCAACGAAGAAATGAGGAAATGGTGTTGGAGCCTCCTTAGACAAAGGGATACTTGGAGGCAATAGCAATGAATTCGCGAACAGTGCTTGCCCAAATGTTGATGTATGAAAAATTCCTTTAAATATTACGAGATTACATTATATGTAAATATGTATGTATATTCTCTTACCTTAATTGCTCTGGCTACCATAGCTCCCTACACTGACTGATGTGAAGGTATACTTCGCGTCACATGTGGCCATTAGGACGACACTAAAAAACTTTTTATAATTGAAAAATAGTGATCCTGAGTTTGCCGGGCATTTGATGTTGATGTGTTTTCCATCGATCGCTCCTACGCAGTTAGGGATGTTCCACATTTGCTTAAAATCATGTGAAATATCTTTGTATTGAGCTTCCGTTGGTTCACTTACATATATTGGAGATAATAAGCTCCACAATATTTCACAAGTTTCCAAAATTATATTACGGATGGTGGTTTTACCTAGATTATAGCTCCATGCAATGCTTTGCAGAGATACTCCATGTGCCAAATAACTAAAGTACATATGCACATAAATATAGAAATATTAATACTCATGTATGTACATTAAAAGCAAAATATTGTCAAGCAAGTTACTTACAGAAGTGTTATAGAAAGTCTCTCTTCTGGACCAATTCGCTGCCAAAATTTTCTTAAACAATCGCCTATAAGGCTTAGAAGAAGATCATAGACAGGCCTTGACATACGTGTATGTAAAAAAAGTTGCTCCGAGTCCATTTTTTTGATTGGTAGGAAATTTTTTTGGAAATATCCAGTTTGTGCCCAATTTTTATTAATTGGACGTACCTGCCATCTTCGTTGCCGCTTATTTTGTTTTATGGCTTTATACATTTCACATAAATGAATAAACATAGAATTAATGGAATGCATTTTTAATTTTTTAGTTTATAAAAAATGTTTACAAGACATTAACAGCTGACACGTTTGACTGCGTTGAAACTTTTTTAGTAACTATGCCCCGAAACTGTACGATACGATTTTTCTACAGCAAGACGATACGATTTTACTAATTCCACCATAAGGCCGAGTTATGCGAACGTTGAAATGTAGAAATGTAAAAATGTAGAAGTCAGCTGATCGTTTCTGGTATATGGAAAGCAATGCAAATGCTTAGCTGACTGAAATGTAATGCACATGTAACGTAGCAATCTGTTGAATTTAGAATTTTACGTAACAAAATGTAGCCAGTGATGGGATGTATGCGTATTAATGGAAGTGTGGCACATTTTAGCCCTTTTATATGGTACATTTTTTATATAAGAACTATTTGAAATGTTTAATTTCTATATATAAATAGAAAATTAAAGAAGAATTTAATGCTAATATATATAAAACATATATATTTACCAACATTTGTAGTAAAAATAATAAAAGAACCACATATTTTGAACGCATGTGCATACGTACATACAAGTGTTCAAAAAATTATTTTAGATATTAATAATAAGAATAACAAATATACCATACTACATATATTTATACATATAAAATATTTTTTAGCACTTCTATATATGTATATATGTATGTAAAGTACACATATGCAGTCATTTTGTACATTTTAATACAAATGTAATGCATGTATATATGTAGTATGTATATATGAAATTGACATAAGACAAATTCATACTACTAAAACTTTAAAATAATTTAATTTAATTTTAATATATTAAGCAGATATTAAGTTATTGTTTATAAATATAAATCAAATTGTTGGTACCAACAGAAGCATTTTGGTACTTTTTCCAAAAAAAATACAGATAATGTGGACATAATACCCCCATCAATGTTTCAAATGGCTGTTTTGTTGTTTATTTGATACGTTTCTACGTTTCTATACTTGAGCTCTACATATTTACATTTCTACATTCCTACATTTCTACGTTCGCATAACGAGGCCTTTAGTTTGGTGTTGCTTAGTGGTTTGGTTTGGCAATTCATCATGAATAGACTCACGCCTGAACAACGCTTGCAAATAGTGCAATTTTATTTCGAAAATAAATGCCGTTGTTCCCGATTTTCATAAGCGAATTTATATTCTACAAACTATTCAGTGGTTTTTCTACATTTATATTAAATACATACATTATTGCTTTTATTTAGAATCGAGCTGGGGCCTTCTGGGAAAGTGAGTGCAATGAAAACGGAGGCGACTATTTCAAGGTACATTTACGAATGAATCGGAGCAGCTTAAATAAATTGTGTGTCTTATTGAAAAACCTAGAGAAAAAAGACACTAGTTTCTGGAAAGCTATTTGTCTAGAGAAACGCATAGCTATTGCCTTGTATGCTTTGGCTTCGTCTGCCGAGTACTGAACAATTGCAACAGTTTTTGGAGTTGGTATATCTACAGTTTGTACAATTTTGCTTGAGTTTTGCGAAGAAGTTTGAGAGTACTTCGTCCAGTTTATATGAACTATTTTCCCCTTGACAGTGAAACGATTACGAGTTTTGTGAATGGTCTTATGCATCTCTGATTTCCGCAGTGCTTAGGAGCAATTGGTAAGTATTTTAGTTTATGCATATATATATTATGAAGTAAGTAAAACTTTTTTTTTCGGCAGATGGATGTCATATTCGTCCAAAAGTTGAACATGCTTCCGATTACTTCAATTATAAAGGGTGGTACTCTGTTGTGCTTTTCTTTTTCGATTGCCAAGAGTTGTTGCGTACATATTTTTTCCTCTTCCATCGCATTTTCAAAATCATTTCCCAATTTTTCTAACATATCTAATAATTTTTTGTTTCTAGCTCCACGAGATGTCGATGGTGCTTTGGCAGCCGATACGAATGATGGCGTGGGCGGCGATTGAGGCTTCATTTGCCAAGATGCTTCACTTATATTGGATAAAGTTTCATCCATGTCAAAATCTTCATTTTCTAAGCGTTGTATATCTAAAAAATAAAATGTTTTAATATGAATAAGTAAATATCGTCGCCTTATTATTGTTTGAGCGCATACACCACAAACTCGGAGATGAGAAAAACCACAAAGTTTATATACAATTTTCTTAAAATACGCCCGATAGATTTTTGTTGTTTTCACCGTTTATGTAGGTATATATTTTGAGCAAATATGGAAAGTTTTATAATTTTCCATTATTGAAGTAAAAAGTTAATAAGCTTTTATGAAAATGAAAAATCTTATTTTGTGCCGTATATCCAACTTTTATAATCATATGTTCAGCTTTGTGCTCCATATCCACAACAAAATCTGTTTGCATGGAAACCAAACAAAAAAGGACGATTTTAAATTACATGCAATGTAAACTTCATCCGATTTTTCTGCTTTTTTTTTTGCAAATATACCCGATAGTTCCGTTCTCTTAAGCATCTTTTATTATGTAGGTACATTGGTTTTATCACAGATTATAATGTTGCCTGATACGGTATTTTAAGACACCCTTTATATTTATTATTTCTCCACAGTAGGGAAAATATCACACCTTCAATATTAATTTTTTATGAATTCAGAAAGAGGGTATCTAAAATATATATAACCCATTTCTAACTAATTTTTTTTAAAAATGGTCAGTGACGAAAACAATAATAATGCCACGATATGCATACATATGTATATTAAACTTAAAGTAGTTTGTGCAGTTATTACCTATTATGCTGTCCTCCACAATTGCTTCTGTATTATTGATAGGATGGGAACCAACTATCCTATTGACTCTATCATAAAGTGGCCAATTAGACGGAGAGCCACCAGAAGGTCTTACCGAAATTTAACAGTTAAATTTGTTATTTTGGCTTTTACTTCGTCCGGGGAAATCTAGATTTAATTTTTAGCCAGCTCAGCAGCAATTTCTTTGTATATATGGGAGTTCTTTCTATTACCTCTTATCTCATTTATTTTTTCTTCCCATAGCTCGATAAAAAGAAGTTCGTTATTTTCCGTCCATAGGCTATGTTTCCTTTTGCACGTTTTTATTTTTGCTTTGGTAAAATTTGATTTTAATCAACAGATATTTAATTTTATCAGCTGTTTTAATTTTTTAACTGGGTAGCACTTAGTTTTTGGCACTACAAACAAGGTTGTATTTTATAAAACCCGCATAAACCAATTCAGAAATGGTTTTAAGATGGTTTTAACAAAATTATTTTGTATGGTAAAACCAGGTTTTAACGATTGGTTTTAATTTTAAAACCAGGTTTTATTAAATCCATCCCGGTGTGAAAACACTATAAGACGTAACTGCTGTGCTCAACAGTTGTGTAGCCATTGAGGTCCATAGTTACGTCGCTCATTGAAACAAATTTAAAAAAATTTTTTGTACTGGCAATATATTTTTAATTTTATTTAAATTAAAAAAAAAAAATTTCCAAATGAAAAAAAATTTATTTTCTTTTCCTGTTCCTTTCCAATATAAAAATACAAAATAAAACAAAACTTTTATTTTTTCTTTTTCATTTTAGTAAAACTTGAATTTATTACTTGAACAAATGCATAATGGGGAATTCAAATAAAATTTTAAAACTTACATAATGTTCCAGAATTAGGACATTAATACAAAAAAAAACTTAAGACTCAACAAAGCAAATGACTTGAAAAAATATTAAATTAATCTTACAAACATAAGTTTTATGCTTTAAACTACATATATTGTAATAATACAGTTTTTTCATACAAATATTTGAAAGAGCTTTCTGGTGGCCTCAATTCTTAATAACACATCTGCATCTAAGAAATATAGAAATTAAATTATTACTTCTTTAGTAAAAATTAACTTACTTACTTAGTATTATCTTTGTTGTGCTTAATTTCGCAAAATTTTTTAGTCTCAGTATCTTTTGAGTCAGCATAGCTTTCCTTTTCTAAGCATAGAATAAGATAAATAAAATTAAGTGTTTGCATATAGTTTTATATATTGTAAAATGCATTGAACTCACAAAACAAATTTCTATTTTCATGTTAAATTTCTGCAACCAATCAATTGGCTTATAAATATATATTCTAAATTATTACCCTCGAAAAATATTCAATGTACTTTCGATTATACTAAAAAGAGACATAATTATTGGATATGAATATCGAGGGTAATAATTTAGAATTGCTCATATATGTATGTTTTTATACATATGTATGTGTATATATATTTGTAGTATGTTTTAGTTTTTCTTTCAATTGAAAAAGAAAATTTATATTATTTTTAAAAGACATATTTTCTGAAGATGCTACACAAAGAAATATCGAAATAAAAATAATAAAATTATATATTATAAAAATAAAAAATAATTGATAAAAAAGATCTTAAGCTCAAATAAATTTTACATAAAATAAAAATAAGAAGATCGAATAATTAAGATATTAGAAAAAGAAAATATTAATTTAATGATAAAAAAAGTAATAAAATCCGTGCAACAAATTTAATTAATTTAATTGTGTAATATAATTTTGTTATTAATATTTGTGCAAGTATCCCGTACTCAAATATCGTCCAATTGTAGTTTTTGCAGTTTTATTGATGAGGACGCTAAACCATTATACATTTATAGTAGTGCCGTATATCATCGTCAGCAATATCCCAATTAAAAGTCCAACGCTCATCATAAGTTACTTTCTCCTACTAGATACAGTAAAAGCAATTTAAAATCATGTAATGCTTCTTGGTTATCCGGTTGGTACTTCAATGAAAGACACTCAATGGCTGAAATACCACACACTGGTTTAGTTATGTCAGCTTCACAAGTTGAATCTCTTGGAACACCCATGGAAGAATACATGTCTAAGTAATCTTCACGTTTCGAGTAGCAAAATGACAGGCTAAATGGTAATTTTTCTACAGAAAATTCATTATGTCCCGACTTTAATATTGATTATCATCATCAAAATTTAAGCATTAATAATAACTACAGTTTCCAGCCCATTGATGCGCCTAGCTTGACAAAATTTTCACCCACGTCTTCTATGTTATCAAATGCCATTGATTTAAAATTAAGTTATCTTTATATTTATGATTATATTTTAGTAATAACGACTAACAGTGTAGTGCTATTTTCGAAATAAAAATATTTTGACATTAAACTATACAAAACATAAATATAAATAAAAAACACCTGATCAGTTGTTTGTGCGGCCACCTCCTATGAATTCGTCTTGGCCCCTATTTAGACGAGGAAACATTTGGAAGAAAAACATCTTGAATTCTCCTTTGCTTTTTCTTTCGCGGTCACACAGACGAACATGTTGCCGCCAACATTCATTATTATTGTTATTATTTGCACACAAAACAATGAAAGAGTAAAGCAAATATGTGAACAAAGCGTATCGCCGAGTACCGAACACAAAAATGATTCTCTCTTCTCCACCCGTAATTTGCCTACAAACGAAATGTTTCCCTTCTAAATGATTCTTCGTCTAAATAGGGACTTGGCACAATCGTTTGATGAGTTTTTGCTGTAAAATATGTAACACAACCTTATTTTCCTTGTAACCAACACATCTTTTAACACATTTACATAAAGCAGTTCATCCATGCACTGATTTTATCACTTTAACATGAAATTTTAATAATTTTCATTTAATAAGTTTATAATAAAAGTTCTTTTTCTATAATTTTTTAATTTCAATTTCATGAATTTTCCTATTTTTCGTAAACAATGTGGAATATATCTGTCTCTTTCATAGATCCGTAGCAATCAGATGTTTTTTAGACTTTTGCATCACTCACTTTTTACATGTCTATGTTATAAACGAAATTAGCCATTCACTCTTTGCTTGCATACTGATATATGACATGCCGCGCATGATAGTGTAATAAAAAACACTATTACCATTTTACCGTGCTGACATGTCATGTATACAAGGCAGAATTGCACAAGGCAACGAAAAATCTATAACAAACGTTAAAATGCAAAAACAACAGGCGTCTCTCTTCTCCCATGTGTGAAAAATATATGCTACACGAAAGAAATTTGACGCGAATGGTCATGCGAATGACAACAAGAAAGAAAACTTAACTACTTTCATGCAAAATCCGATTCGACTATAGATTAGGATTTAGAAAGAAAACATTGAGGTCGTTTGAATGCAATATATATCATTCAAGTATACTGGAGAAATATGAGTAATAAAAGGTTTTTATTATATTTAATAAATTTAAAAATAAATAAATAAATAATTTTTAAGCTTTTAGGTCTTTTTATATATTTTAATTATTATTAAATTAATTTCCAATATTTCGACATGCCTTCGTATGTCTTTCTCAAGGAAAATAATTTTATAATGAAATGAAATTTTTTTTTTTTGAAATGTGAATAAAAATTTTTAAAAAACATATACAAAAACAATAACAACATTAATAACAATTTCATACAAAACACAATTTAACAAAAAACAATATACATTATCTATATATATTATATTCTATCTCTTTCTTACTAAATATCTATAATTTGTACTATATTATCTGTATCCATTTTAAAATTAATTCTACTATCATTTGATTCATTTATTATTTCTAACATTTCTAATAAATAACGACGTTTATAATTATTTTCTCTATATAATACTGAAACATCTTCAAATTTCGGATTCAATCTTCAATCTTGTACAATGTGATGACAAAGCTGTTTTTGTGCATTAATATTTCTATATCTTTGATCAGATTTATGCCCAGCTTTCTAATTTTAAGTTTGTTTTTGGTAGTATCTACATATATTTTATTACAATTTTCTGTGTTATTTCCACCACAAGGTATTTTATATACATTAGATATTTTTAGTTTATTTAATTTATCTTTCATTTTTGTAAATAATTTATTTAATGTATTATATGTTTTGTGTGCCATTTTGTAGTTATCCCTATCAAATATTTTTGATTTTTCCAATTTTTCTGATATTTCTGGTACATATATTAAAGATTTATAAATTTTATTTTCTTGTGTTCTAATTCTGTTATCCTTGTTCCTATATTTATTCTTTTTCAATAACTGATCTATTAAGTTTTTTTTAAAAATCATTATTTCTTAAAATATTCTTAATTATTTCCCTATTTTTATAATGAAATTCTTTATCACTAATTTCTAAAATTCTTTCTATCATATTATTAGCAGTATTTATTATATGCATTTATGATATGGCTTGTTGCTAAATTCCATTTACTTCAGAGAAATAAATAACTTTTTATTATGGGTGCTATATAACTTTTTATGTTTGTAAAAATAACTTGGAAAAACCTAAACAACTCTTTCTATTAAAAGCCGAGTTTAAAATCCGAAAAAATCTCTCTATTAAAACGATTTACTTACGTGTTTTCGATATTATTAAACAATGATTTTCGGAATAAACAGCAAGCAGCATCGTTTACAATAAAAATAAAAATGTGCGACAAACGTAATAAATTTTGCTATATTTGTGGCTTATTTACAGATATGGCTTATATGCGCAATTTTAAAAACAATATTGGAGTGATGGAAGTATATAACAAACTCAATCCATCTTATAAATTCAGTTGTTGGTATGAGCCAGATGACTTGACATCATCAGTCATTTCATTCATTGTCAAATTAATATTTCAGGCCACACTTTTAAAACCCGCAAAATTATAAAGTACGCAAATGTTGTAACTGTTACAAAACCGATATCTGCCAATGATGAAGCTTTGACAACGAGCATATCTGATATTAAAACTGAAAAAGATTTGGAAGAAATAGAGTACCTTCCATCCAAATCTACGACATCATTTTATATCAAGCAGTGTAACATCTAGTCGAAGAAGTGACCGGACATTGTTATTCGAGAAAGTTTTAAGACTGATAAAAATTACATTAAATTTGTGTATTTAGCTGATGTACCCAAACTATTTATATTTATATAAGGCAGATTTAGATTGGCGACTTTTCATTGATGGTTCATGTAAAAGTACGTATTCTTCAAAAAAGTAAATTTTTAATTAGATTTTAATATAAAATTTGAAATGGTATATCTAGGATTGAAAACTGTTTTATTGCATAACGAAAATCAGTTCCAATCGCATATGCGACGAATAAATGAAAAGTCATCGTCGATTTAAAGGTTTTATTTGGTACGGAAGGTGATTACACAAAATCAAATCACTGTGATCACAATGTATGGCCATTTCGTGAGTAGCATCAAATAGGCAGAAAAAATATTTTAAACGTCCTATTAGTTAAGTCTGCTGATATTATTCTGCCACCTCTGCATCTAAAATTAGGATACATGAGGGTTAAGTTAGGTTAGGTTAAACAGGTCACCCGAAAGAAAGAAAACAAGAGCTGGGCTCACTTGGGTCCTCTGACGTGGTCCCTTTGTGATACCTGTATAGAGGAAAATAAAGGAGAGGAGGGATAGTAACAGAAGAGTGAAGGGGAGGAAAGAAGATAGAGAAAGAAAGTGAGTGAGTCCGTCACAAAAACCAACCGCTGCTTCTAATGAAGCCATAAAGCGTGTCGACACTTGCATTCGACAGCGCAGTGAGACCCTGCAGACGTCGCTCACCGAAGTGGATCATGCACCGCTCTTCCAGGGCCGGACACTGGCAGAGAAGGTGTTCCACAGTTTCCTCCTCCTCCTCGTCCTGACAATTTCTACAGTAGCCATTATAACGCAATCCCATTCTCCTAGCATGGTTGCCAAAATTGCAGTGTTCCGTTACTACAGCCACCACATTTCTCAATCGGGCTCCTTGGAGCCCCAAAAAATCCATACTGCGACTGTTATCCAGCCTAGGCCAGATCATCCTCGCCGTATTACACGTCCATTCGTCACTCCATCTGGACTGTGCCTTTCGCAAGAATATGCTATCGATCTCTTTTTTACAGACCGATAGAGGGATGCCACAGGGCGCATTGGCATCTTGCTCTGGCAGCCTCGACCCTTCCCTCGCCAGGTTATCCGCCCTGCAGTTCCCCATTGAAGTCCCATGTCCACGCACCCAAATGAGGGTGATCACTGAATGCTCTGCCATTCTATTTAATGATGTGCGGCATTCTTGGACCAGTTGGGATATCGAATAGACACCCGCTAAGGACCTGATTGCAGTCCGACTGTCGGTATAAATGCGAATATTCCTGCCAAATACTCCATGATACCACAGCCAGTCTGCTGCTTGCTTTATAGCCATCACTTCAGCTTGTAGAGTGCTGCATTGATTAGGGAATCTGAAGGATATACTAGTCCCAGACTCCTCAATATAGACTCTACCTCCAACTCCAGAACTATTCTTGGAGCCATCGGTAAAGACATCCAGATCTTCTCCTATAGGAGAAGATCCCATTGAGATTCCCGTTTCGTCCAAAATCGTGAATTCGAAGTTTCTCTGTAGGAATGGTCTTGGAGTGACATAGTCAATGAGGTTGGGAATATCCCCCCAAGTACCAATTATCCCCGAATGTCCCCATGATCTATGGTTCCACTCCCGCGCCGCATTGCAATCGCACGGATGCAAATAGTGCCAATTTCTCAGCTTGTAGATCAACTGGCAGCCAATTTAGCATCGTAAAGATCGCCTTATTGGGCGTTGATCTCATGGCTCCTGTAGTCAAGGTGGACATGCATCTGAAAATACTCTCAAATCGGGATCGGTTCGTAGTCGTGTTCAGTGCTTTCCACCACACCACAACTCCATAAAACACTATGGGCTGAATCACCATCTTGAATAGCCAGTGAACGTTGCGAGGATTTAAGCCCCATTTCGTCCCTATGGCCCTCCTGAAGGCGTATATCGCCGCATTTGCCTTCGAGGCCCTTGCTTCCACATTCTCCTTCCATGAGAGTTTCCTATCCAGAATCACTCCCAGGTATTTTGCACTGGCAGAAAGGCTCAATTCCGAGCCGTTTAGCCTTGGCAATCTGAATGAAGGAACCTTGTATTTTCCCGTGAATAATATAAGTTGTGTCTTTTCGGATTGACGTTTAGTCCCACTGACTTACTCCAGTTAGTGATGATTCTAAGCGCCGTATCCATTCTCAGGGATAATGTATCCAGACAGATTCTGATATCGCCACCGCGACATCGTCTGCATATGCCACAGTTTTGAAACCCATGGAATCCATCTTCCTGAGAATTGCATTTATGGTTATGTTCCATAAAAGCGGTGATAGAACCCCTCCTTGAGGTGTGCCTCTTACAGCCGATCTGGTTATTCCAGCCGTACCCATCGAGGATTCTATAATCCTCCCCGAAAATAGTCTTCTTACGAATCCAATAATCACAGGATCAATGCCAACATCCATCATAGCATCCACGATGGCTGCTGGCCTGACATTGTTGAAAGCACTTTCTATATCCAGAAAGGCCGTCAAAGTGAAGTTCTTGAACTCCAATGACCTCTTTATGTCGCCCACGAGAGTGTTCAATGCCGTTTCAACCGACTTGCCATTAGTGTAGGCATGCTGAGAGGTTGACAGCAGGCGATCGTCAATCGACATCCGAATTCAGATGTTGATGAGTCTCTCCAGCGTCTTTAGCAAGAAGGATGTCAGACAGATTGGCCTAAAGTCCTTCGCAGTTACGCAAGACGTTTTCCCACCCTTAGGGATGAAAATCACCTTGCTCTTTCTCCAGCCCACTGGGATATATGACCATGCAAGGCATGCATTATATATTCCTAGCAGCCAGGGAGAAATTACCATAAAGTTCCTCTGTAGATCGGCAGGTATAATACCGTCCGGTCCAGGGGATTTATAAGGCTGAAAACTATCAATGGCCCATTTTAAGGAATCCATCTCTATTCTCATAGAATAGAATTCCCTATAGTACTGAGCGTCATCGCTCATTGCACCTGAAAGCGTAGAACACCCCAGAAAGTGGGTGTCCATCTACACTTCCAACGCCTAATGAATACTAGTAGTCCACTCCCCATTAGTTCTCCGAAGAGAATCTTGCGTAGTCGACAAGTCTCTGAAGAGCTCTTAATGTTCTCATAAAAGTCTCTCCAGGACTTAAGCTTTGCATTTCTCACCTCATTTTTGAAACTGTTTACAGAAGCTTTATAGATTGACCAGTTGCCTGTTCTCTTAGCCTTGTTGAACAGTTTCCTGCATCTCTTCTTAGATGCAGCTATGGTGGGGGCCACCACGGTGGTCTGTCCCTCTCCCTGTGTACGGAAGGTCTGCAAGACCTTGTAGTGGCCTCCTTGAAAGCCTCCGACAGCTGTGCTACAGCGCTGTCTATGTCCTCAACGCCACTCAAGGGTTGAGGCTCGGTGAGAAACTGGTTAAGGATGTTTCTCTGAGATTCCCAGTCAGTTTTCCTTCTATTAATGAAAGAAGTTACCGGTGTTCTCATAGTACGTATACCGAATTCGATATAGCGATGATCAGAGAATGAACAGTCGCCCGACACCTTCCAGTTCTCCACAAAATGCGCATAATCTGCGCTCACCAATGTAATATCCAGCACCTCCTGTCTGTTAGTAACCACGAAAGTGGGCTCCAAACCTCTATTTACTACCACTAAATTCTGGTCTAAAATAAAGTCAAAAATGCACTCACCTCTAGTGTTGACGTCTCCACTGCCCCACACTGTGTGATGCGCATTGGCATCGGTACCAATTAGCAATGAGATGCCTTTGCCCAATGCCTCTCGTCAAGTTGTTTGGCGGAAGGTCAGCATGGTCATGCGCCATATAGCACGACTGGATCCAGATGGTTGTTCCATCCTTTTCCCATGTCGTGCTCACTATGTCTTCATCACTGTAATCAGAGAGAATGAAGATATTAAGATGCTTTTTAGCCAAGATGCAGGCTCGAATCCTACCTGTACAATTAGCATATAACAATTTATAGCCCTTTTGCGCTGAGTCCAAGAACCTTGCCATCATGATACCAGTGCCACATCCTCGTCTCGCTCTGCAAGATGAAGGAGCAATACAGCGGATGCTGCCTTGCAGTGATGCAAATTAATTTGCGTCACTGTCGCCATCCGGGTCGTAGTTGATGGTAACGTCAACATCCTCTGGGTCTGAATCAGATCCCAGAAGCTTGTCTTCGTCCTCCGCAACATTCAGGTTGCCCAGTAGTTCCCCAACCATGCTCGTGACAGATTGGGAATCCTCTGGGCATCCTGCCTGTACGGGTGCGTCAGCCACGAGCCCGGCCTCGCCTTCCTTGGTCATAGCTCCTGGTTTTGCAGAATCCTACTTGTCATTACCACGATAGATGCTTGATACTTCCGAAGCCGTAAAATACCTTGCCTTGCATCTGTCGTAGTGGAGCCAAGGATTCCTTATTCAGGACCATGACCACTTTCCTCTTCTTGCCTTCAGGAGCGTCAACCTTGACTACCTTCCAATCATGGGTAGGCAGAGTAGGGTTGCCACTCCTGATGTAAGACAGAATGATTTTGGCGTCGTGTGGCTCGGACGGAATGGTCATGATTGATCTCGGACTGCGAGGTATATCGCAGACCGGTATCACGTCTAACCGCGCACCCGGCCACACTTCCCCTATTGCCGTAACAGCCAACTTAAGTAAGTTGGCTGATCGCTCATTGGAGCAGGCTAGGAGCTTTATATGCCCCTGAAATCAGCCTGCATCTCAATTCTGCGAAGGGGAACCCGGATTCTCCTCAAGAATCCTGAAGTATACCCCTAGCAGCTTCTCCTGTATTATCTCCCATTTTGGATGGGAGATTGCTCCGTCGCTGTCACTGTAGTCGACAGTAGCCCTTACGAGTGAGTTCTTCGCAACTTCACTGAACGGCCTATTGACAACTACAGGTTGCGCTCTCTTTGGCTTTTTAGACGCTAGCTGAGTAGGCGCCTCCTCCTCCGATCGCTGTCGCTTTGTCGCTTCAGGAGCTGAGAGGGAAGCGTCCAGCTCAGCTAAACGCTTTTTTGCCCATATAGGATACATGAAACAATTTGTAAAAAAAATTATGTAAACGGTGAAGCTTTTTGCTATCTTAAGTCGGTGTTCTCAAAATTAAGTGAAGCCAAAATAAAAGAATTTATTTATGTCTTCATTTCCATATATTATTTATTTGTTCTAATTAATCTTATTTATTTTTATTGAACCTCAAATTCGCAAAATTATGAGAGATGAGAACTTTATGAGCAAGCTAAGTTCTGTTGAAAAACGTACATGAAAGAGCTTTGTTGCACTATGTTATAATTTTCTTGATAATCACAGAAACGATGACTATGTCTCTGTTGTTAATGAATTTTTAAGTATGTGTGGTGAAATGGGCTGTAATATGTCCATAACAATTCATTTCCTGCATTTACTTCTTCCCAAACAAACTGGGTCATTAAGCGATGAACAAGGCCAAGCAAACATTTTTAGTAGAATGGTCAAAAATGGTATTTGCGGAAAAATGTTGTTTTAATAAAAAATTTAATAATTCATACATTTCCTTTATAAAATACTGTGTTAAAACGTTTTTAAAGTTGAAAAATAGTGAAAAAAAAATATTAATTTGCTGGAGAAATACGCACAGATTTCTCAACTTTACTTAAATGATAATGTTTTCTTTCTAAATCCTTTGAGAAATTTTAAATTTGTTCATATTCAACTAAATTACTGGTTTATAAGTGCATTAAAGTATGAAAAGCCGGTTTTTTATCCGAACTTCAAGATTTTGGGCGTGTTAGGGAAATTTTAAAAACAGATTCTTGTTGTACTCGACAGCACCTACCACAAAAAAGTTGCCATATCATTTTTTATTGCCCACGGGTTTTTATGAAATTTGATATGTACGATCTACATGGCATAAGAAAGTTGCCATACCAGTTTTTACTGGCCACGCCCACTTTTATAATATTTACTATTTTTCAACGGATTTTAATGAAATTTGATATGTACGGTCTACATAATACAATTCATTTTTTGGGCCACGCCACTTTTACGACCATTTTTAAAAAAGTACAAAATGTAGTTAGAAATCTAGAATTTTGCAATACAGATAACCTTTTAAGGAAAGATTAATATAAACTTTTTATAAATATTCTGTTGAGAATAAAATTTTTTGTTACAATAAATTGTTTTTTTGTTTACTTTCAATAGAAAAGTATTTTAATTACAAACACGAGCATTTTTTAAAACATTTTCTGTTTTTAAAATGGCTGAATTACTTAAGTATGTTTTGAAAATCATGAGATTTACTTGTTTTCTTTTCTAAGATAAATTAGATCAACTTCATAAGAAAACTTTTAGATTATAAGTATATGCTTGTGACTTAAAACTGCCAAATTTTTAGTGTTTCGTTTTACAGAAGACTTATTTTGAGATTTGAAATCGTAATTACTAAAGTTAACCGTTTTTACAATATAAATAATTTGAAAGAATTTCATTCCAGTCATTAATTTGAGTTTCATTAGTTATTTGAAAATATTTTATTTTCATATCGTCTCTTAGTCATTTAAATATTTTATTTTGAGGCAACTGTACCTGCTTCAACTTTTAATAATTGTAGTAATAAGTAGAAAGTAATCTAGTATAAATAAAAGTACAATATTTAGGCTAGATTCAGATTGAATTTAGTAAGGTGAGCAAATTCTCCTCTTGTTTTATTCAATTTCAATTTGGCGTATCTCCGCCGGATAAATATAGAGATAATGGGGCGCTGAACGCCGAAAAGATTTGCGAATCCATCGCTAAGTAATGAATGGATAAATAGACTTAAGATACACATATTTTTGACATCAAATATATATATATATATATAATATATATATATATATATATATATATATATATATGCTACATGCATATTCTATAACATACACAAAAAAGAACGTTCATTGATAATCAAGAGTATTTGAACTATATATAAAAGTGATAAAGAAACAAAAGATGAAATGTTTTAAATGAACGAACTATTCCTTTTTATACCTTTCGCTGTAAGTAAGAGGGGTATACGAGTACATAACTTTGTTATTCCATTTGTAATTTCTGCACCGTACATGGAACACCCTATAAAGTTATTATATTCTGGATCCTTATGAATAGTGGAATCGATTTAGCAATGCTTGTCTTTCTGTCCGTCAAATCGTTGAAATCAACTTTCTGAATTCACTAGACAACGTACAAAAAAGTTTAGTACACCAATCTGTCAGTTGTTTCTGTCAAATTATTACTATTGAAATTCAGCCAGATCGGTTTATAATTGGCGGAGCTGAGAGTCAAATACCGCAACTACCTCTATTTTTTTACCATTTTTTAATGGTTATTTTTTTGCATATTTTGTCTAAACAACGGATCGGCCAAAAAACCGTGGTATGCAGTTTTCTTTGAAATGACAATTAGAATACCTGTGCAATGAGCACCATAGGTGCTCACTTGCTGCTTTTTCTCACAATGCTGTGTCTGTAAATTTAAAATCGGTGAATTGAAATTAAAAAATATAAAATATAATAAATCTTAAATTTATAATTGTGTTAGTTAAAAAAAAAATGGACAATAATAATAGTGGAAAAGTATATATTTTGTTCTTAAACTTTTTATCATTGTTAAATTAATACTTTGCTTTTAAAATTTAAAAAAAAAATTAACATAAATAAAACAAAAAACACATGAAAAAACTAAGTCATACAACAGACAATTTTTTATATAACCGAATGTTGGCCGACGAAAGTAGTTCGAACGCCGCCGCTGTGCATTTTTCAGTTTTAGTTTACGTTAAACTACCGTCGAAAACATTTGTGGTTAGCGGCCCCGCCGGCTTCCTTTTGTTATCGGCTGCTCGTTATTTTATTGTGACAGTTATAACGTAACGACGTAGTCATGTGTGGTCTTTTCCGTCTTGAGTTACAGACAAAGTTTTTTCTCACTTTTCGAGAAACGATGGAATATTTTGTTTCACAACTTTTCGATGCGAGAAGTTCTCACAAAAGTTACAGAACATGGGTAGTGAAATGTGAACTCATTTTTGTTTGTATTTGCAAATACATGCACTTGCTGCAGAGTACATAACTACTACGCATATCCAAATACATTTGTGCAGATGTCTAATGTCGAACTCTGCGTAGTTAAAAATCAAGCGAGTGGTTTGAAATGCTTTTTTTGTATTTGATGCAGCCCATTAGTGTCCACTTACGACCGGTGTTTAAAAAAATTGGTATGAAGTTTCACTGTCTTGAACTCCATTTGTTCGCAGTCGCTTACAAATATACTGAAATGAAAATTTTTAGTTAATAAAATTATGTATAATTAAAGTTAAATTAGTAATTTTTCCTATTTTTTATTTTTATTGAATTTAACTTCTATAAAAACTTTTTTCAACATACGCATTTGTATGTATACCTCTTTCTCTTTTGTAAATTCAAACATGCCAATAATTACTTAAATTTGTAAACAAAATCTTAATGAAACTTTAAATAGAAAAGCTTAGTTTCTCATCAATTTGCTTTGCTTAAAACTTACACGTTGTTCTCATTTACTTTTTTTGAGTATATGTACGATAAAATAACAAATACTCGTACATTAAAAATTGAATTGAAAGTAATAAAGGCCATGTTTTGGAAATTGAAATTTTCTTCAATGGGCTCTTCATTCATTATAAATATTAATGACACTACAGCTACTGTTCAGCTTATGAAGAATTTGTCCTTTAATAACGGACTGAGTTCCCTTCATCATCATAAATTAGAAATTCGCTGCTTTTGTTCTAACGTTTTTTTTATTTTTAATTTCCTTTTTAATTTTTTATTATTTTATTATTTGGAAACAATTTTTTTTTCTTCTTTTCTTAATTTACTGTTTGTTTAAAATTTACAGTTCACTATTAACTCTTAAATTATTTATTTATTAATGAAAACACGTTATTCAAACAATGTTTATGGTGTCTACTAAAAATGCAGCTATTATTCTATTTAAATAAAAATCTTTGTGGTTTCGTTAATTCGTAGCTAGTCGAATATAACAATGCAAAAAAATTAAATTTTTTGAGACACGCTATGTATTTCAATTACGCTGGCGGATACTTAAGGCATGCTATCATATACATACCTATACGAGTACACGTATGTGTAAGTATGTGTATACTATTTAAATTGAAGTTTAATGCAGCTAATGCACCTAGCTAATTCTATTTTTATTTTCTATAAAAAATAATAATAATTGTTACAATTGTGAAATTGAAACTTTTTAGAGAAATATGTACGAATAACTACGATTCGCATAACAAACGATTAATATCTTAATACGAGTATAAAATTCGACTGTACATGTATTTGACATTGCACTCCTTTAGGGCTGGGCCGTTTTAATTGAATTTTTGCGTATGCCTTTGGGTTATGCCTTGAAAGGCTTAGCGTCACAAACCCGCCCGGCAGGTGACGCTGCAGTCGGTATCTGGCTTATTTATATACTTCCTGTTGTTACCCGGTCTTGCTCGGTCATTTATTCTATGAGTACGATTTCTTAGAGTAAGAAGATCGATTATACAAAAATGTTATATATTCATAAAAATTTTTACGCAAATAAAAGTAGACCATGCCCATACCATGCACACTTTCAAAATTTTTCTCATATCGAAAAACTTCTAGACCGATTTGGCTAATTTTTCTTTTTAAATGTATCTCAAAGCGGAGCACATATAAACCAATTTGGTATATTTTCTTCTTACATATTATATATAAATAAAATTTGAAGGCAAAACAACATTTGCCGGGTCAGCTAGTATGTTTATATAAAATGAAAATTTTGCATGTTTCAAAGGGAAAACATAAAAATACGACGCAGGATGCAATATTATTGCGCTTTATGCAAAAAAATATACTCGTAGACATTTTAAAAGGATTTATGGTAGGTGATTAGATCAAATATCGTGTTGTGCTTCTGGCTAAATCCACATCACTGTCTTTTTCAACCACTCCTTGCAATCCGCTTTTGCAGAAAGTTGTATTTGTGCTAAGATGGAAGGTAACGCAAGTCTACATTTTACATAATTTAAAATATTTCTTTGCATCGTTGTTACTGTAGAAACATAAATAAGTTTATCATTTAAACTTATCATTAAAAAAGTATACATACATATAAATATGTGCTTACATAACTACGTTTATATTACATATATCTAAGGAATGGAAATTATCCTCTATTGAGTTTTATTTTAACCAATTCATTCATTATTTATTTTAAAAAAGCCAGTCGGTCTTATAAAAGGTGATTTTATAAGAACTATCGGAAATTAAAAAAAAAAAAAAACACATAAAATTCAGAAAAATGCATGAAATATTTATTTGGATCGATAGTTGGGTCGATATAATTTAATGTTTGAAGATTATTTCATGCAAATGTTGGCCGCGGCTGCGCCTCAAATGGTCCATCCGCTTAGTCCAATTTTGGCATACTCTTTCCAACATTTCGGCCAATATCTCACGAATAATGTTGGCAATGTTGGCTTCCAGTGCGTCAATCGAAGCGGGCTTGTCCCTATAGACATTAGCCTTAACATAGCCCCACAAAAAATAGTCTAGAGGCGTTAAATCGCACGATCTGGGCGGCCAATTGACTGGTCCCAAGCGTGAAATAAACTGTTCACCGAACTCGCCTCTCAATTGGTCCATTGTTTCGCGTGCTGTGTGGCATGTGGCACCGTCTTGTTGAAACCACATGTCATGCAAGTCAAGCTCTTCCATTTTGGGCAAAAAAAAGTTTGTTATCATCGCACGGTAGCGCTCACCATTCACAGTAACGTTGTGATTCGCATCATCTTTGAAGAAATACGGCCCAATGATGCCGCCAGCCCATAATCCGCACCAAACGGTTGTTTTTTGTGGATGCATTGGTAGCTCTTGCAATGCTTCTGGCTGCTCTTCACTCCAAATACGGCAGTTTTGCTTGTTCACGTATCCATTCAACCAGAAATGAGCCTCGTCGCTGAACACAATTCTTCGATAAAAAAGTGGATCTTCATCTAACTTTTCAAGAGCCCATTCACCAAAAATTTGGCGTTGTGGTAGGTCGTTTGGCTTCAATTCTTGCACCAGTTGTATCTTATAAGGCTTCACACCCAAATCCTTCCGCAAAATTTTCCACGTAGTGGAGTAACAGAGGCCCAATTGCTGCGAACGGCGCCGAATCGATAATTCAGGGTCATCACCAACACTGGTCGATACGGCTGCGATATTTTCTTCAGTTCCCACTCTACGTAAGCGTGTTGGTGGTTTAATGTCCAACAATGTAAATTTGGTGCGAAATTTTGTTACAATAGCCCGAATAGAAGCCTCAGTAGGTCGATTAAACTGACCATAAAATGGAAGAAGCGCGCGATGAACTTTCTTAACAGAGCACGCATTTTGGTAATAAAATTCAATAATTTGCAAGCGTTGTTCGTTTGTAAGACGATTCATGATTAAATTATAGACCAAACTGAAGATGTTTGACAGTGACACAAGATACAAAACGTGCGTGAGTTGTCAAAACTAGTGTTGCCAAAAAGATAATAGCAAAAAAATCACTCTTTATAACCTTTAATAACATCCAAAACAAATGACACATTCAGCATCATTCTACGGCTCATTAAAGTTGGAAGTTTAATAAGAGCAAGTCGCGCAGAATATGATGGCAGGTTGAGAGGATCAAAATTTAGACTTCTTAGACAAAACAACAGAAATTGTTTTTGCACCAACTCAATTGAATTGGAATGCACTTGGTACATGGGATCCCAGATAACAGACCCAAATTCCAAAATTGGGCGTACTAAAGCAGTGTACAAAGATTTAGTAATATATGGATCATCAAATTCTCTTGACCAGCGCTTTATAAGTCCCAGCGTGACCCTAGCCCTGTTAACATTACTTGTAATATGTCAATAATAAGTGTGAGATACTATCGTCTCTTCTCTTTTGCACCCCTTCAAAAGGTTAGACGGCCAGCTGAAAATCAATGACTGGAGTCTGGGAATATATTTTTGGCTCGATCCCTACGTGACATGGCTTTTAGAGACTATCCATCTAACCCTATTCCACTTAATTGGAAAAATTTCACTAAGCTTCGTAATATAGCTAAATCTGTTATTTGACAAGAAGAAAGAAGGCATTATGCTATGCTCTTTGGTGACCTTGATAATGGTGGTATGTAGAGGCTTCTCAAACGATCTGGATTTATATCAAAGCATGATATAAAATATAAATACATTTTTTATCACTGGAGTCAACCCTGTTATGGCGCATTGTCTTTCCGCTGTGTGGATGAAATAGACTTTCTGGAAGCAATGAATAAAGTGAGGTCTAAATCTACTGTAGTAGATGCTATCCTTATTCCGATCTTTAAAGTTTTGTTCCCTCTGATCTCTAAAGAAATTTTGCACTTTTAAGTGCTATTTTAACGACTTCTGATTTCCCAAAGGTGTGGAAAACAGCTAGTGTTGTGCCAATTCCTAAAACTAGTAAAGGGGCCAGTGTTAATGACCTTAAACCTATTTCAATTCTCCCATCCTTGCCAAAAATAGTTAAGTAACAAATTTCGTTATATTTTGAGAAAAATATATCCGATTTACATATGTTTTTCGTCATAACTTTGGTACTATATAATTACTTACTAATTTAAAGGATGAGACTAGAACTCTCGAGAATGAAAGGAAACTCTCATTTTTGGTGTCCTTTGAATAAAGCTTTTAGCTCGATCTGCTATCCAACAATGATATTCAAATTGTGGGAGAGGTTTTGTTCCTCTAGGTCAGCATGTCACCTAATTATGTCCTTTGTGGAGGATAAGTGGATGCGAATGGGAATTTTTCGAACATTCTTCCACTAGTTTCGGGTGTTCCTTAAGGTTCGGTCCTAGGTCCATTATTATTTATATTGTATATTAAAAATCTGGTGCGGGTCTCTAATGTTTTAGAGAATACAGCAAATTTCTTTCTTGAGAATATTGTTCGTTTAGCGTCGATTAACTCACTTGGTTTAAGCCCCACTAAACTAAAATGATGACTTTTAGATCCTCTGTGAAACTTATATCTGATCTGAATATTCATGCATCTGGTAGTAATATTGAAATGACCTCTACTTGTAGATGCCTAGGTGCGATTATAGATGCACAACTTAACTTCGAGCCACATATTTCGTCTATATGTCGTAAGGTTGCCTTCGTCTTACGTAGAATCTATTCTACTAATATATACTTACATTTGTTTATTAGATACAAAGTGGTCAAGGCTCTAATGTTACCTTTTGTCTTATATGGCTTAGATATATTTTCTGGCATTTTATCTGGGAATGTAATGAAGCTTGGTAGGATTGCAAATTCTATTGTTCTTAGGCGTGATCCCATTTCCGAATTTGTCATTAAGTTTCTAGGTTGCATATTTCAGAAATGTATGTATTGCTTGATAACTGGTCTACCTATATTATACTTACCATTTTGTCTCTACTTACTATCTCATTATTTTAGAATTTCAGGCTGGGGGGCCAATAATAATAACGTTGAGTATAATTTTTATATATTTTTATTTTTATATAATATGATGACATCAACTTTACACTAAAGCGTAAATTTTGCTAATATAAATTCTACATCACAGTATTTTTTATTTTATTTGAATTTTGTGTCTGAATTTTTCGTTCAGTTCAATAAAATATTTTATTCTGTACTAGCAGATCCGGCAAACTTTGTTTTGCCTTTAATTTTTATTTATATTGAACAATAAATAAAAAGGGGAAAAAATATAGGTTGTGTTATGTCAAATATATAATAAAAAAATTAGCCAAATCGGTCCAGCCGTTCTCCGATTTGAGAAAAATGTAAAAAGTAGGCGTAGCAATTTATGGAACAAATATTTCTTTTCATTACAATCAATATAAGTTGCGTTATGCAGAACATATAACAAAAAAAACATTGCCAAATCGGTTCAGTCGTTCTCTTATATGAAAAAAAAAAATTTTAAAATTGGGTGTGGTCTATTTTAATTTTCATAAAAATTTAAGTTGGGTTTTGATGAAAATATAAAATTTTTGTATATTGGATTTTCTTACTTTAAGAAATCGTACTTATACAGTAAAGAACCGTACAAAACCCGGTAAAAATAGGTAGTAAATAAATAAGCCAAATATCGAATGGCGGACCCATTTGTAACGCTAACCCAAAGAAATTTAATTAAATCGGTCCAGCCATTTACAAGGAGTACAATGTTAAGCACACGTACAGTCGTATTTTATATATTAATGCTCTTATCCAAAAAAAGTTGACGTAGACTTCAAAGTAAAATTTATGAAAAATTTATATTGTAGTATACCATACAAGTCTATACTGCATACACAATGCATAGAACGAATATTAAAAGAGGTATCAATTACAATTTGTTCTATGCATAGTGTATTGCTGATGAGACAATTATTTGTGTGATACACCTAATTGAGCGTAACACAAATAATGTTGGGATTAGTCAATACTTTTGTAACACCAAAAATAACTAGATTTTAAGTACATTAAATATAACACAAAATGGTATATAAGCTAGAATTTAAAATAATAAAGGCAGTCTGGTGAAAAGCAATTCAACTTAGAACAACTACTTTGTTTTACTTCCAAGGCTCTAACTTTTCGGCAGTTCCTTTGAACGCCTATTCATTAGCTGAGCACCCCACTCTGCTGTTTAAAATAATAAAAAGGAGTATAGGGTCAATAATAACATAATACACCTACGAACAAACACAATACAATATGAAAAATTTCGATAACGTTTTTGGATAACGAGGTAAGAAGATAAAATTAAATCTTTCATTACACTATTTTAACATTGGTTATGAGCTGATAAGATTTTTAAAAGAATAATAAATAGTGAACAGTTTATCCTGTTGTATATCATCATGGCGAACTCAAGTTTCCAAATTGAATGCTGAAAATTTTGTTTCTTGGTCAATAGAGATGCAAAGTCTATTGATAACACAAGTTTATTAAGAAGTTTTTGAAAATACTGTATTTGATTCTGCAACTGTACAACTAAAATTTGCTTGTAAAGCAAAATATAATAACGCTTTCGCAAGTATAACTTTATCGGTGTGAACAACTAAATTAGTTCATATAAACAATTTCAAAACTGCTAGAGAAGCTTGGTTAAAACTGTTGAGAAGCTTTAATAAAACAGATCTAAAAGTTATGTTTAGGAAAATTTCAGTTTATATTTATTTAATATTACATATATTTAGTTTAATAAGCTTAAATACAAAAGAAGTGTTTAAAATGGAGGTAAAAGTAAGAATGAAGACGGCGTGTACTAAAAATTAGTACGTATGACTAAATGTACACGTAAGTTCTAAAAATGTACAATCAAAACATATTATGTATTTAATAAGTAATTATTAAATACAGCAATGTGGAAACAAAAGTTTTAAAATGTTTATCGAGGAAAGACATTTGGACATTTAATTTTTTTTTAAATTTGTGCGTCTTAAGTTTTCATCAAACGAAAAATAAAGTTCACAAATTAATAAGTTTTGTTCAATAACATAAGGTTTAAAAGAGGTAGAGAGAAATAACTCATGAGAATATCTTGAGGAAAACAATAAATTTCAAATAACCCAACACAATTCTGGAATTAAGCACAAATAAAGATTAATATTTTTATTTTCAATTAAATATAATTACCTTAAAAATTTATTCAATATGTTCTTTATGAATTTTGTTTAACAATTAATCGGTTATATAAGAAAAACATTTAAAAATAAAAAAAATTAAAGAGCTCTTTTTGGTTTTATAATTTTTATTTGCTCTTGTGTTTTCTTTTGTGATTTCTGTGCCTCGTTTCACAAATTTTCACAATTAACAATAGAAGAGTGAAAACTTAATGAACAAGTGAAAATGACTAAATTTATATAAATCATTTAAATTAATAAATTACATTAAAAACATGTATTTGAATGATTTTCTGTAGTTAAATATTGCAATTTTATAAGTATCTTTGTTAATAATTTTTTTTTTTTTGTTAAGCAAAGCAAAGTGATAGCACCGCGCAATTTTCCAATATTTTTATTCACATTTTGTACTAACAAAATTTCGTACACTTTCTATTGTGTTTGACATTTGAATCATTTTAAAAAAGGTTTGTATCATGGTGAAATTATACAGAAATCATAACTAAGGCAAATTTATTTTCTACCAAGTTGTCAAAATTGTTCAAGAAATTTTTATTTGACAAACATTTTTATTTATATAAATAATATAATAAAAATTAATAATATGTACTTTATGATTGAGAAATCATCGTTCGAGGTAAGTTAAAATTAATTAATTGTAAAGGAAAATCAATTTTGGCAACTAGCTATAAAATATAAAAATTAACCGATACCCCGTGGGTGGTAGTGCGCTAACAATATATCAATATGGTTTTCGTAGGTTCGATTCCTGCGATGACCCTGACATTAAATAGTTGTTATTTCTGTACAATAGATTAGTGGGCTATCTATGTGGTATTCCAAAAAGCACAAAAATATTATTATAGGGAATTTACACTGCACCTAGATTTCATACGAGATTTAGAACGAAATCTAGTTCACTTAGACTACATTTCCCATAGAAAAGAAAATCTAGTTTGTTACTAGATTTTTATAAAATCTAATCAAAATCTTGGTATCGTATACTTAGCCATACAACTGCAGCCATTATTTCATTAGCTGTGTGGCAAATGACACCGTCCTGTTAAAACCACATATCGTCCATATACATATCTTGGAATTCGGGCCATAAAAAGTTCGTTATCATCACTGAAGGAGAAAAAATCACGAAGTGCACGATATGCATTTTGATTTGAACGCCCATTTTCATAATAAGCCTGAATAACTTTAACGCGTTGAGAAATGTCAAATGAAATGCAGAAAAAAACTTGACGCTTAGATCTGGTTAACATTCAACATCGGCCCTTAAAATTGAACCACCCTTTATAATAAAAAAAAAAAAATACGATAGTGCACAAGAAGTTTTGAGATTTTGATGAAAATATAATAAAAGGTGATTTTATAAGAACTATCGGAAATTAAAAAAAAAAAACACATAAAATTCAGAAAAATGCATGAAATATTTATTTGGATCGATAGTTGGGTCGATATAATTTAATGTTTGAAGATTATTTCATGCAAATGTTGGCCGCGGCTGCGCCTCAAATGGTCCATCCGCTTAGTCCAATTTTGGCATACTCTTTCCAACATTTCGGCCGGTATCTCACGAATAATGTTGGCTTCCAGTGCATCAATCGAAGCGGGCTTGTCCCTATAGACATTAGCCTTAACATAGCCCCACAAAAAATAGTCTAGAGGCATTAAATCGCACGATCTGGGCGGCCAATTGACTGGTCCCAAGCGTGAAATAAACTGTTCACCGAACTCGCCTCTCAATTGGTCCATTGTTTCGCGTGCTGTGTGGCATGTGGCACCGTCTTGTTGAAACCACATGTCATGCAAGTCAAGCTCTTCCATTTTGGGTAAAAAAAAGTTTGTTATCATCGCACGGTAGCGCTCACCATTCACAGTAACGTTGTGATTCGCATCATCTTTGAAGAAATACGGCCCAATGATGCCGCCAGCCCATAATCCGCACCAAACGGTTGTTTTTTGTGGATGCATTGGTAGCTCTTGCAATGCTTCTGGCTGCTCTTCACTCCAAATACGGCAGTTTTGCTTGTTCACGTATCCATTCAACCAGAAATGAGCCTCGTCGCTGAACACAATTCTTCGATAAAAAAGTGGATCTTCATCTAACTTTTCAAGAGCCCATTCACCAAAAATTTGGCGTTGTGGTAGGTCGTTTGGCTTCAATTCTTGCACCAGTTGTATCTTATAAGGCTTCACACCCAAATCCTTCCGCAAAATTTTCCACGTAGTGGAGTAACAGAGGCCCAATTGCTGCGAACGGCGCCGAATCGATAATTCACGGTCATCACCAACACTGGCCGATACGGCTGCGATATTTTCTTCAGTTCGCACTCTACGTAAGCGTGTTGGTGGTTTAATGTCCAACAATGTAAATTTGGTGCGAAATTTTGTTACAATAGCCCGAATAGAAGCCTCAGTAGGTCGATTAAACTGACCATAAAATGGAAGAAGCGCGCGATGAACTTTCTTAACAGAGCACGCATTTTGGTAATAAAATTCAATAATTTGCAAGCGTTGTTCGTTTGTAAGACGATTCATGATTAAATTATAGACCAAACTGAAGATGTTTGACAGTGACACAAGATACAAAACGTGCGTGAGCTGTCAAAACTAGTGTTGCCAAAAAGATAATAGCAAAAAAATCACTCTTTATAAATACTCGTAAACTAGGTGTTTCAATAAAAAGAGGTCAAATATTTAAACTTACAAATAAGAAATTATGTAAAAATAAAACAAGTTAAATTCGACTTTGTTAAGTATTTAAATATATTTTTCACTTTTCTTTCCTAAATATCAAAAAAGAAATATATATTTAATTGAAACGGCTAGTTTAATTGGGCGAAATATTTATAATACGCTTCTAGATTAATAAACCAATATTTATAAAAATAAAATAAGGCATGAGAAAATTTATAAAAATAAATTTCTTTGATACCAATTTTTTTATTAATCCTAAAATAAAATCCTACCAGCTCTAAGAAAAATGTTTGCAGGCACTCAATTTTTAAATTAATAAAAAAAGAAATTCTATTCCAATAGGAATGCAAAATAAATTTAATAAAGAATTTCAAATCAAATCAAAAAATCTTCTTTCAATGAAATTTCTGTATTCGTAGTATTGTTACAGTGTAGTGCCATCACTACACACAGAATATACAAAATACACACATCCATACACACGTTTGTATAATGCCGACTACCAGGTTTTGTGGTTGTGTATGTTGTACACACACGCAAATGCACAGTTCGAAAATTTCCATAAAAAACAAAAGCGAAAACAAAACAAAATTTAATGAATATCTGAAATATCGGTCATATTTTTGATATTTCTTAGCCATTTGTTAATCAATCTTTTTGATTTTTTGCACAGAAATTGTTACTGTTATTTCTAATAAAACTACGTACAATGTTTTTTCGTCCTTTTTATTTTAGACAAAGTACACAAAAAACGCACCAAAATGGTCAAAAAATAGAGGGAGTCGCGATCCACCGATCTAGCTAAATTTCAATAGCAATTGAAGACAGAAACAACTTACAGATTGTTATTCCATACTTTTCTGTCCGACGCCTAGTGACTTCAAAAAGTAAATTTCAATGACTTGACGGACATCGCTTAATCGATGTGTAGATATTACAAAGGGAATCACAAAGTTATACATATATAGCCTTCTTACTTACAGCGAAGGGTATACAAATAATTTTCAAGCAAATTTACAGCTTAACTGTAACTAGGGCCTTGTAGCTTATCGCTATTATTATAATTTACACTGACTAGCAACAAAACAAAGCAAAAGCGGCATTTGATTTTGCAAAGCAAAAGTAAGTAAGTCCGTAATACATATTTGAAGATTCAATTACATTTTTCAAAATGTAACACACACAGAAGTGTACTACATGCATGTACTACATGCATATGTACTATACTGTAAGTATTTACACATGCTCCCACACATATGTATGTCCACATACTCAACAAGTTTGCAAATATGTATATGGAAATGTAATGTTATAGTTACATTTATACAATAAAATATAGATTTTATTTTAAAATAAATACTCGTACATAGTAAATTATTTGTCATTTCATTGCCTTCAACAACAAAAATTGCAGATAGACAGAAGTTGTAAGACAAAAATTGTTTTTTAAAAACTATAATTTCATTGTTGGTTAGATTTTTATAACAATAGCAAAGGGTAAGGATTAGCCCTAATCGCCTAGTTATGGGGCGGAAATATTACACTAACATACTGGCAATAATAATTTGTACTTTTTTATTTTTTGTTATTTTGCGAAAAGCGGCATTCATATTGATTTTCAAATGCATTGTAAACTATAATTTTCTTTGTTATTCAACATGAAAATATTTAACTTAGTCAAAAAATAACTTATTTACATATATATGTGTGTGTGTGAGTGTGTGCTTAACTTATTCTTGGTCAATATTATTAACTATTATTTTGCTATAGAAATAGAGTCGGTACAATTTCCAGAACAATTTTTATTATTTTATTTCAAATAATTGGCGGTTGTGTTTTTAATTAATTTACATTTTTTATTCGGTATTGTTGTTTCATTATCACATCAATCAATCTAACAACGCCTAAAATGATGTTTCCACATTTTTCGTTAATATTTTTATTAAAAAAAATTTCGAAAAACCGTTATGATATCAGAAAACTTCAAAACATTTTAAATTAATTTAAACCTTGTTACATCAACAGTCTATTCAAATTTATTTTACAGAAAATTTAAGTTAAAATAATGTAAATTATTAAATTATGGCAACGCTATGCAAGTGCAGCTGAAGAAATTGTGAGCGGCTGATAGTCTATCTAATAAGAATAGTTTTTATTAAATTAATAGTTTAAATATACAGTGTTTCCATTTTTTTACATTGCGAACCTGAGGGGAATTAAGTATAAATATATAAATTGTAGTCTCTCCATCTTTAATTCTGGTTTTCCTTCTTGATGGTAATTTTTGTGTTTTTTTTGCAACACGTTAATACGTAGACATTTTACTCATGTCGGATATTAAAATGGCGTCTAAGATTTTCAAGCGCGGCTTCTGTAACATGCCGTCTACACCAGAAATAAAGTTGGAAATTTTTATGTTAGCAATTGTCAAAATCAATTGCAAACACAAGATGTTAACGTGTGGACCGCACATGTTAGTGTTTGAAAGTCTATTGCGAAATAAATGTTAAAACACATTGCTGAGAAACAATGTTAGCAAGCTGTCAAATTTGATTTTTTTTTACATACTTTTCTCGGGAAATATTACAAAGCAAAAGTGGTATTAGCTTATTAAATATATAAGAATTGAATATAAAGCAATACAGTTTATTTATTAAATAAATTAAGGACGTATATTTAAAACCATAAATATTAAAGTTTAATAAAAAAAGAAGCCATAAAATAAAGCAAAAGCAGCTTAAAAATATACATAAATGTGAGTGAAATATATGAACAAACAGGTATTTGTTGGAATAAAGGAGTGGCACGTTAACCTTTTAAAAGATGAGATGCCAGACTATGAACTTCTCTTAATTGAAGAAATGGATTTATTCAATACCTTCCTTCAGAGTGTTCATTTTCATCCACCATATCAACTATGTCGATTAATTGTTTTAACTCAATCAATAGTTTTAAGTTATAGTCGTCCATTATTATTATATTATTTAAAAGACTAGAAAAAAACTTTTTTCAATAAAGGCACAATAACAAACAGTGCCCGCTTACACAATGCACAAGTATATGACAACCTTCTTTAACAAATTTCTTAATATTGTGTCCAAAAATATGTACGTGTTCTCCACCTTAGAACATAAGTTGTAACATCAACATTTTTGTACTGTTATTCTGCTGACGTTATTTCTTATGTAACTTGGGGGTCACACGATCAAGTTTTCATTCAATTTTTAAAATTTCTCTCATTTTTTTACCAATACACTCACACTTTTAAAATTTGCTGAGAGCTTGCTTTCAATTTTTCGTTCAATTGAGTGTTTCAAGTTTCATTCAAGAAAACAGCTGACTGCAGTTTTTTTATTCCAAATTTGAATTCTTATTCTGCCGCCAGTATTGTTTTGTTTTTTTTTTTTTTTAAATATGTTTGTGAACAAATTAAACAAATATAACGACGCTTTGCAGTTCATAGAGATATACAGAAGGCATGAAGTTCTCTGGAACATGAATATTCCTGCATATAGACGGAATGATTTAAAAATTAAGGCATATAACTCTATTGCCGCCGAAACAAAACTGTCGGTGGAAGAGGTTAAAAAAAACATCTTGTTGAAAAACTTGCTTTGAAATTGCGTGCAGCCTACGTCACAGCTTTCAATTTTTGTGAATTTTGACAAGCAGTATATGTAAATTTCTTGAAAGAGAATTGTAAAAAAACTTGATCGTGTGACTGCAGTGTAAAGAAAAAGAAAAATATCGATTAAAAGAAATGAGAGTTGGGTAAATTTTATTAATTTGTATAAAAATTTATCAGAATTATGGAATGTGAAAAGTGACATTTACAAAAATAAAAGCATATATTTTTTCAAATATGTTTCACCCGTGATGTTCATGCTATAATACAAAATACAGAACAGATGTTGCATTTGTAGTTTACTTGTTGGTTCCAGTGTGTGTATCAAACAATGGAACCTGAGCGAAAAATGTGTTACGTAAACATGTTTACAAGTGTGTACTCAGCATAAAAGTCGCTACGGCTTATGTAAATACACATTAAATTTTTACACACATATGAAGCAAAAAATTTAATTTTTTTTTTGATAAAAGTGTAATTTATATTATGGCCCCGATTACGGTGTTGTGTGTTGTGAATTGCGATTACCGTTTACAACACTTATCTATTGTGTTGTCTTTTCAGTGGCGTATGTTAATTTTCGGCGATTATCGTTGACAACATATTGTCTTACGTGTTGTAAAAAAGGATAAAAATAGACTAGTTATTAGGTGTTGTCTCATAGATGTGATTAGTTTTTTTGTCTGTTTCAAAATTAAAATGCAGATTTTTATTATTTTATTTAAAATTCAACAAACAGTTGTCTGAGAAACTGCATCATATCATTGCCTCTACTTTCCGACCATAGTTGGGTCGATATAATTTAATGTTTGAAGATTATTTCATGCAAATGTTGGCCGCGGCTGCGCCTCAAATGGTCCATCCGCTTAGTCCAATTTTGGCATACTCTTTCCAACATTTCGGGCGGTATCTCACGAATAATGTTGGCAATGTTGGCTTCCAGTGCGTCAATCGAAGCGGGCTTGTCCCTATAGACATTAGCCTTAACATAGCCCCACAAAAAATAGTCTAGAGGCGTTAAATCGCACGATCTGGCCGGCCAATTGACTGGTCCCAAGCGTGAAATAAACTGTTCACCGAACTCGCCTCTCAATTGGTCCATTGTTTCGGGTGCTGTGTGGCATGTGGCACCGTCTTGTTGAAACCACATGTCATGCAAGTCAAGCTCTTCCATTTTGGGCAAAAAAAAGTTTGTTATCATCGCACGGTAGCGCTCACCATTCACAGTAACGTTGTGATTCGCATCATCTTTGAAGAAATACGGCCCAATGATGCCGCCAGCCCATAATCCGCACCAAACGGTTGTTTTTTGTGGATGCATTGGTAGCTCTTGCAATGCTTCTGGCTGCTCTTCACTCCAAATACGGCAGTTTTGCTTGTTCACGTATCCATTCAACCAGAAATGAGCCTCGTCGCTGAACACAATTCTTCGATAAAAAAGTGGATCTTCATCTAACTTTTCAAGAGCCCATTCACCAAAAATTTGGCGTTGTGGTAGGTCGTTTGGCTTCAATTCTTGCACCAGTTGTATCTTATAAGGCTTCACACCCAAATCCTTCCGCAAAATTTTCCACGTAGTGGAGTAACAGAGGCCCAATTGCTGCGAACGGCGCCGAATCGATAATTCAGGGTCATCACCAACACTGGTCGATATGGCTGCGATATTTTCTTCAGTTCCCACTCTACGTAAGCGTGTTGGTGGTTTAATGTCCAACAATGTAAATTTGGTGCGAAATTTTGTTACAATAGCCCGAATAGAAGCCTCAGTAGGTCGATTAAACTGACCATAAAATGGAAGAAGCGCGCGATGAACTTTCTTAACAGAGCACGCATTTTGGTAATAAAATTCAATAATTTGCAAGCGTTGTTCGTTTGTAAGACGATTCATGATTAAATTATAGACCAAACTGAAGATGTTTGACAGTGACACAAGATAGAAAACGTGCGTGAGCTGTCAAAACTAGTGTTGCCAAAAAGATAATAGCAAAAAAATCACTCTTTACAAACGTGTGTATGTGAGTGTGTTTTTTAAATACGTTTTGTGAAATAGATTTTTTCATTTTAGCCGTTAATTTTAAGTTATTTATTTGATATTAAATATGTTTGGTTTAAAATATGTTTGAATACATTTTAAATTAAATTTAAAAATAAATTTATTTTGCATTCCTATTGGACAGCTTTCTAAACATTTTTTATTAATTAAAAAATTGAGTACCTGAAGATATTTTATTGCTGTTAAAAATAAGGATATAAGAAAATATTTTTTTTAGATCCTGGTAATTTGTATGATCCCAACAAAAACCACACATAGTTTAGACCCGTTACTACAACTTTCGATATTTAAAGTTAGGATTTTGTTCGGCAAATTGCCAGTTTTTGACTAAAACTTTTTAACCAAATTTGGATCATTAAAGACACACTATCTGATATTTAACTTCTCGATATTTTTAATTTAATGTCCTACCAACTGTCCAGGTTGTCTGGGAAGAAGTCTAAATGTGAATGAAGGAAATTAACTTAAATTAAATATAATTTTGTTACGCATCTTGGTGGTTTGTTTATGAAAATAGGATCAGTCGTTCTCGAGTTAGGCTGAAATATCTCTTCGTACCTGACTAATTTAGAGAAAAAATTGCCACGATTATAAAAAAAATCCCTACGTGATGGAGAAAAATCAAAAACGGCTTTGAGTTTAGCGCATAAAAATCCACATAGTTTTATTTAAAGGAGAGAGCAGTGTAATACATTTTGCTGTTTTGTATAAAAAAATTTAGTATTTTTAAAATTTTACACAGGATACAAGGTACTTTATAATGAAGCGAATTCCGCTATTATACACGCAAAGAAAAAATATGGTTGAGGCAACCATATTCTGGTGGAAACATAGTATGGTTAGATTTATGATTGCTTCTAACCATATATATTTTTAAATCAAAGATATTAAAAACAGCTTTCAACTGCAGATGTTGTGGTTCAACCCCCGGTCAAGGCAAGAAATTTTTTTAATTTTTTTTTAATACATACATATTTTAATATGATTTAGAAAAACAATTTAATTTAAATTTTTTTGTATAAATAAAGTTTTTTTTTTATTCTATTGACTTTTTCTTTTATATCAATTTGTATTTATTTATTACATAATACAACATCGGGTTTAAATTTATTTTTTTTAATTTTAGTTGACTCTACCAGGGCTCGAACGTGCGAACACTTAGTTAAGAAGCATTAACTCGCCACTCAACCACTTCAGCCACAAAGCTCAGTTGAGTTTGAACGATTAAGTTTTTGTTTTATACTCACTTTATTTACATGGCTGCGAAAGAGACAAAATAGAAAATAATTTACATTCAACCATATTTTTATCACTATTATGTTTGCTATGAACATATTTATGATTTCAAGTAAAATTTTATTAAACATAATATGATAATTATATGGTTGATCTAAGACACTAAACATAATATAATTAAAAATAACTAGAAACATGTTTATCGTGATCAGTGTAATGTTTAGATCCTTCAAATTAATAATAATATTTTTGTGAAGAACACACTATGTTTGAGGTGACCATATTCAACCATCTTTTTTTTTTGCGTGTAGTTTTCGTGGACTAGTAAATGTACGAGTATAAAGGATCAAATAATTTTTGACTTATTCACTCTGCATTTTTGTTAAAAGAAGTAATGAATTTACCCGTTTTCAAAAAATAGATTTTCTTGCGACCTTTTCTCTTTTATAAAGTTTTTCTTTTTTTCTATTTACAGACGATTGCATGTAATTTTCTATTGTTGAAGTTTGATTTATAAATTTATTAACAATTCTAGTTGGAAATATTTTCATAAATCAAGTTTGCAAAACAATAGAGTTTTGATGGTTTGTAAATACACATACAAATATTTAAGATTGTGATTAGGTTTGTAATTTCTGTACTGTACATAAGCCATCCTATAAAGTACATATATTCTGGACTAATATAAATTACTCATATAGGTATACGAGTATATTCTGAATTTGTATATCAATCTATCAGTTATTGCTGTCTTTAAGCTGCAATTAAGATTCAGCAAGATCGGCATATAATTGACGAAAAACTGCAACTACCTCAATTTTTTTAACATATTTCTGAGTTGTATAAAATACAAAATACGAAATAACAGTCAGAATGTCTGGTTATTCCAATTGTGTTGGGTGTTTTTAAATGAGTAGTTTTCCTCATGACATTCTCATGAATAAGAAATGAAAGGGATAGCAAATCTTTATGAAGCATTTCATTAGACGCTACTCTGAATCCTCAGTAGATTACATCCAATATTTTTAGGCAAACATCAGAACCTTTACAATGTAATAATTATTTACTGAATAAGAATTTAATTTTTTTCCATTCTTTTCTACTCTGCTTCAATCCAATTTTTTAATATTGCTTGTATTCCGCATTTTTGTTGCAGCTATGTTTTTCTAAATTGATAATTTGTTGGCAAAATTTTTTAGATTTTTTTTTTGTAATTAAAAAAGTAGAAAGTGCAATAAGAAAGATTTTCAAAGAAAAATTGTATTCTTTTTACTGAAATTTTTAAATTATTGCAGGTCAAAAACAACAACACGGGAGAAATATGAAAATCTGGGTTCTAATCGCCGCTTTCCATATCGAATGATATTTCGGTTTGATTGAAGTATGCAAATCAACGCATACGATGTCTATCGAAACCTAATTTTGTTCAAATTGTAATAAACTTATACACAAACGTTGATAATATGGATGAACAATTCTTTCTGCTGAAATTTTTTTTCTTCAAATTCAAAAGATGAACATTTATTAAAAAGTGCAATAACTAATTGTTTTAACCTAGAACTGAATACAAAAAGTAGTTTGTTTTGTTTGCAATAGCTAGTTTACTATCGAATGATACTAGTATTTATTTGATAAGATTATACTCGATTGAAATCTCACTATCGAAAGCCATCATCTAAAATTTTGTTTACTTTTGTACGATATCAAAGACGATGATGCCAATTGAAAATTATTCGATCAAAATGGTTCGATTTCGAAAGCGGCGATTAGACCCTTGGTAAATTTGATAGCAACAAAGAACGATGTTGCGTGTAGATATCACAACCCCCAACCACACGAGCAATATGTTTAGTAACTATTGCCGTAGCAACTGTCAAATTTGATTGCCGTTAAATGTCAATGTTTAAGCGAACACGTATCTTAGAACATAAAATTAAAAGTTTTTAAAAACATTAAATGAGAGGTGAAAATAAGAACGTTAAACAATTTATTGCTTTAAAGCAATTAATAAATACTATTAATGTGGTGGACTTATGTCGTTGAAGAATAATTAAATTTTTTATTAGCTTGGTTTTCTTATCTTCACACGTTTTTAATTTTTCACAAAAAATGACAAATCAAATTGATAGCATATTTCCAAGATAATTGCTGAGCAATATGATATAACAACTATTGCTCAACGAATGTTTCAACATATATTCATGCGGTCCACAAGTTAATGCCGGGTATCCGCCGGGAAGGTATACTACTTTGTTTGTTGCCATCGTAAATGGTCTTCTGGAAGAAGCTCTTGTGTCAAAATTGTAGCCAAAGTTATTTTTTGAAGACAAAGCTCCTGAGCACGGCGTCGAATTGAGGTTGATGGATTGTTTTGAATACTTTCTTGAGCAGCAGTATCGTTTTCAGCCGATCTTGCAGTACGTTGTGGTCCATGTTTTAGCCTATCACCTACAGACCCTCTTTCTTCGAATTCATTCACTACACGATAAATAGTGCGTTTTGTTGGCACGTTGTTTCTCCCAAAAATTTCACGTAACTTTCTCATCGTCACAGTAATCGATGATTGATTTTGGTAAAATGTTTTAATGATTAAAAAACACGTTGGTTTATCCAATATTTTTCATAATAAATTTGCCACGTGTTTACTTCACGACTGCCAAATATGAACTGTCAAGACACCTTCCCGGCGGACACCTTGTATTTGATGTTGGCAATCAAATTTGACAGTTGCCACGGGAATAATTGCCAAACATATTCCTCGTGTGGTTGGGGAGTAAGTGCCCCAAGAAATAAGTTCAGTCAGAGATAACAAACGTGTTGAATTATTAATTTTAAGATTAACCAGAAATATTTAAAAAAATGATTTTAATTAATACAGGGTGGGCCAAAAGAAAGCAAGGGGTGTAAAAGTTTAATAACTTTTTTGTTTATTAATTTTTTTATTTTTTAATCTTTCATTTAAAAAAATTTTATAATTTTTTTGTTAAATATTTAAGAATGTGGATATTAAAAATATGAATATTTGGCTATTTCACTGGATGGTATATTAGACTCAGCACAGCCGAATTTAACTTGTTTTTAACTAATTGCACTATTCATAAAATACTATTTTGCCAAAGTTTAAAAAAATTTCCAACAATTTTGTTTGTTAATATTTCTGTCATAAACTGCATAGTCATTAAGAGTTTAAAGAATAATAAAAATAATTTAAAACAATAAGAAGATTGTATTTGGTTAACACCCACTTTATTGAAGGTCATTTGAAAAAAAAATTAAATGGTAAAAAATTAAATATTTTTATTGTAACAATAATAAATGTAATATTATCTGTCTAACAAATCAACAAAACAAACAATACGGCATTAATATTTATTTTAAGGTTGTTGCGTCTTTTTATTGTTTTGCCTGGCAAATGGCAATTAGTAAATAGTTAAATTGGCTGAGATTTTGCAGTAGGCATCTAGCATATTCGATGTACTACTTTCTCAGTTATTAACGAATTCGCCATGTAACGATGCAATACATATTTCTGTTTAGCTATATCATATAACGAATTTTTTTAAAATTTGTTAACTTAGCATTAGAATTAAAATAAAAGAAATACAACAAGCAAAACTATTAAATTGCCGTTATTTTATATGTACCAGATGTTTACATTTATGTAAGTACACGTAGAAATTGAAGGTTATATTGAGTAGAGTTTAAGTTGAGCTTGGTTGTTTGTTGTTCCTAATAAATATAGAATATTAAAAAAGTAAAATTGTTTAATATTTCGAAAAAGTATTAATAGTTAAAAAAAACCAACGATCTTTTCGAAAGGGAGAATATCCCGATATGGAAGACAAACTGAACGACAGGTTTCTCAATCAACGAAAAAAATTAAGTTAATCGTTCTCTTTTTTGATAAATCAAATTTTATTTTAACACGAATGGGTCTGACATTACAAAATTCGTTATACCGAGCTTTGGGTGCTACACAAGTCAAATTTCTACATCAATGCATTTGTGTGTGTTTTTTATGTGTGTGAATGTGACGAATGTCAAAACTATTTTGATTTTTCTGATACGCACACAAATCCATTGATTGATGCTAAAATTTGATTTGTCTATTCCCCACTTAAGTAATTCAAGCTAAATAAATAAAGCTACGGTCACATTAAACAAATATTTGCCGAAATAAGCATAGAAACTATGTCATCTACACATACGTTTATATATTTTGAAAAAATATTCCCTTAAACTGTTTAATTTTTTTATTAAAATACAACATACGTGCATAATAACATACGTATAATATATTATTGGAACCATAGTGTAATTATATAAAATGGACGCAACTCTACATGTGTTTTTTGTTTATATTTGTATTTTATTAGACTTGAATATCAAAATATTTTTCATTTTGCTTTGTTTGTTTACGAAATAATATTATTATGCTAATTTTACACTAACAAAATATATGGTGCGTCTACTTCGTATAATTATATTTACTATGATTTGAACTAATTTTATGTAATTCAAGCCATGTTAGACTATAAAATTATATGGCAAAAAGTAAAAGAAAAATATCATAAACTAAGCCACAGATTTCTTTAATCATCTTCTTTACACCTAAAACCCAACCACATTTCTAATGTCTACAATTGCTAAACAAAGTGTCTCAAAAAACTCTCAAGTTAATTCATTATACAATCTTTGGTAAATTTAATAAAAACTTAGGAAAAAAATGGTATCAAATAACAGTTGCATAAACTTTATAAAGCAATAAACAATTACACATTATATATTATAATAACTTACCAATTACACTGCACAACAAAAAAAAAAAAAAAAAATAAAAAAAAAAATAAAGTTTTGACAACTGAAAAAAAATAATGCAGAGTTTGAGTGCTCTAAAATTAATTTATTTATTACATCTGGTGGGGAACAAAGCGTTTTTTTGCCCCTTTTATGCAACAAATTAACCTTTTAACCAAAACTTAATAGTTCAAAATAAAACATCATTTAAATCTTTCTCAAATTCAAAATTTTACTTTATTTTATTAAGTTCAACCGTTAATTAGTAATGCTTAAAAGCAAGTGTCTTTCATTTATACAGAAAATGTTCAAAAAAGGTAAAATGTTTCTTTATAAGATTTGGTACACAAAATACAATTTTTTATAAGTAGATTTTAAATGGTTGTCGCGATTAGCGGTACTGTTTTATTACTTTATTTGTTTGCTATAAGAACAAAAAATGTAACACATTTACATGTATCTACCAAAGTTGTGTGTAGTGAACAACGTAAACAGGGTCAGTAGTAAATTTATTAATTGAAATACTTAACAACATCTTTTTTAACTACATCGAAAATTTAAAAAATATTGACATCGTACTACATGCTTAAGAAAGAAATTACCTTTTGTGAAACTAATTGTGCACCGTTTTTGCCTCATATCTAAATAAGTACAAATTAGTTCTTAAAAACATTTTAAGTTTTAACTTATTTCTGCCGTTTAAGTTAAACTTTTATCGTTAACATGTTCACAAACACAATATTTTAACCCTCTAATTCTTCTACTTAGTAGTCGTTATGGCTCGTATTTAAATACGAGTCAAAAAAGTCCCATTAATTGAAGAGTTCGAGAGTTAAAAGGTTCCACAAAAATACTCCTCGTAGTGGCCTACATAAGTTTGCTCAACATTTCATGTACCTAAAATGAACGATTCACAATTAAAAATAGAAGGAAACTTTAAGAATAATTTTGACATAGGCCTAAATGTAAATTTTCAAAATGCCGACACACGTGTACGTTTTTCGATTTTGTTGTACAGTGTTGATAGCAATTTTAACATATTGCAAGCCCATAATTCCATTAATTACAATTGCTCCAACCACCCGGAGTAAATATGATTAAGATCCTCCTATTGATGGCACATATCCCTCACTTGTAGTCACGTTATAGAAATATTTAAAAAACGTAAGCAAAAGTCCATTGTTCTTAGTTTAACTCGCAATCAGAGTCTACACAATAGATCTTAAAGGTCGTAGTTCGATTATAGTCCGTGATGAATAACACATAGAGTCCCAATTTCAAATTTGAAATATAATTATTAGTTTACTAACTGCCTTGACAGATTTCCTTCTGTCAAAAATTATTGGCTATGTTCAGCAAAATATAAAAAATAAATAAATAAAGGAAATTTCAGAGTGATCACTTTGATTTATTGTATCAATTAAGGATAACAATAAGTTTTACCTTCTGCAAACTTAAGTAATAGTGCATTTACATTGAACCGAACTGTATTAGATTTGATATCAAATCTCTTTAAAATCTATACAGTTTACATTAGCTTTTTTGACATAAATCAAGATATAATTTTTGTAAGAAAAACAAGCTGCTCAACGAGTTACATTCAATTTCGTATTAACCCTACGATTCATAACCGGGTACCCGTGTATCTTTTTTGACTTTAAAATGCTGCTGTGGCTACAATTTTTGAGATATGGACATAAAACTCCGAATCATGAGAGATTTTGGCTAAACTAAGATTTAAATACCAAAAAATTCAAAATATTTTCAATATTTTCTTTAATATACATAATAGTTAACACTTATCCTTTATTTGTGTACGTATTTCCGTCCATTTTAAAATATTTTTTATACCCTTCTTACTTACAGAGAATATATAATAATAATTTTGTGATTCCGTTTGTAATTTCTATACCGTACATGCATGGGACGCTCTATAAAGTATATATATTCTGAATCCTTGTTAATAGCGGAGTCAATTTATCGATGTCTGTCCGTCAAATCGTTGAAATCAAATTTCTGAAATCTCTAGGCAACGCACAGAAAAATATAATATACTAATCTGTCACTTGTTTCTGTCTTTCAATTGCTATTGAAATTCAGCCATATCGGTCTATAATTGGCGGATGTACGAGTCAAAAACAGCAACTACCTCTATTTTTGAAATTTTTTGGATGGTTTTTGCGCATTTTGTCTAAACTACAAAACGGACAAAAAACGTGGTATACAGTTTTATCAGAAATGACAGCCATAATATTTGTGCAAAAATAGGAGTAAAAATGTCTAAGAAATATCAAATATCAATATTTCAGATATTTATTAATTTCTACTTGGTTTTTTATGGAAATTTTCGAACTGTGCATTTGCGTGTGTGTACAACATACACAACCACAAAACCTGGTAGTCGGCATTATACAAACGTGTGTATGGATGTGTGTATTTTGTATATTCTGTGTGTAGTGATGGCACTACACTGTAACAATACTACGAATACAGAAATTTCATTGAAAGAAGATTTTTTGATTTGATTTGAAATTCTTTATTAAATTTATTTTGCATTCCTATTGGAATAGAATTTCTTTTTTTATTAATTTAAAAATTGGGTGCCTGCAAACATTTTTCTTAGAGCTGGTAGGATTTTATTTTAGGATTAATAAAAAAATTGGTATCAAAGAAATTTATTTTTATAAATTTTCTCATGCCTTATTTTATTTTTATAAATATTGGTTTATTAATCTAGAAGCGTATTATAAATATTTCGCCCAATTAAACTAGCCGTTTCAATTAAATATATATTTCTTTTTTGATATTTAGGAAAGAAAAGTGAAAAATATATTTAAATACTTAACAAAGTCGAATTTAACTTGTTTTATTTTTACATAATTTCTTATTTGTAAGTTTAAATATTTGACCTCTTTTTATTGAAACACCTAGTTTACGAGTATTTATAAAGAGTGATTTTTTTGCTATTATCTTTTTGGCAACACTAGTTTTGACAGCTCACGCACGTTTTGTATCTTGTGTCACTGTCAAACATCTTCAGTTTGGTCTATAATTTAATCATGAATCGTCTTACAAACGAACAACGCTTGCAAATTATTGAATTTTATTACCAAAATGCGTGCTCTGTTAAGAAAGTTCATCGCGCGCTTCTTCCATTTTATGGTCAGTTTAATCGACCTACTGAGGCTTCTATTCGGGCTATTGTAACAAAATTTCGCACCAAATTTACATTGTTGGACATTAAACCACCAACACGCTTACGTAGAGTGCGAACTGAAGAAAATATCGCAGCCGTATCGGCCAGTGTTGGTGATGACCGTGAATTATCGATTCGGCGCCGTTCGCAGCAATTGGGCCTCTGTTACTCCACTACGTGGAAAATTTTGCGGAAGGATTTGGGTGTGAAGCCTTATAAGATACAACTGGTGCAAGAATTGAAGCCAAACGACCTACCACAACGCCAAATTTTTGGTGAATGGGCTCTTGAAAAGTTAGATGAAGATCCACTTTTTTATCGAAGAATTGTGTTCAGCGACGAGGCTCATTTCTGGTTGAATGGATACGTGAACAAGCAAAACTGCCGTATTTGGAGTGAAGAGCAGCCAGAAGCATTGCAAGAGCTACCAATGCATCCACAAAAAACAACCGTTTGGTGCGGATTATGGGCTGGCGGCATCATTGGGCCGTATTTCTTCAAAGATGATGCGAATCACAACGTTACTGTGAATGGTGAGCGCTACCGTGCGATGATAACAAACTTTTTTTTGCCCAAAATGGAAGAGCTTGACTTGCATGACATGTGGTTTCAACAAGACGGTGCCACATGCCACACAGCACCCGAAACAATGGACCAATTGAGAGGCGAGTTCGGTGAACAGTTTATTTCACGCTTGGGACCAGTCAATTGGCCGGCCAGATCGTGCGATTTAACGCCTCTAGACTATTTTTTGTGGGGCTATGTTAAGGCTAATGTCTATAGGGACAAGCCCGCTTCGATTGACGCACTGGAAGCCAACATTGCCAACATTATTCGTGAGATACCGCCCGAAATGTTGGAAAGAGTATGCCAAAATTGGACTAAGCGGATGGACCATTTGAGGCGCAGCCGCGGCCAACATTTGCATGAAATAATCTTCAAACATTAAATTATATCGACCCAACTATGGTCGGAAAGTAGAGGCAATGATATGATGCAGTTTCTCAGACAACTGTTTGTTGAATTTTAAATAAAATAATAAAAATCTGCATTTTAATTTTGAAACAGACAAAAAAACTAATCACATCTATGAGACAACACCTAATAACTAGTCTATTTTTATCCTTTTTTACAACACGTAAGACAATATGTTGTCAACGATAATCGCCGAAAATTAACATACGCCACTGAAAAGACAACACAATAGATAAGTGTTGTAAACGGTAATCGCAATTCACAACACACAACACCGTAATCGGGGCCATAATATAAATTACACTTTTATCAAAAAAAAAATAAAATTTTTTGCTTCATATGTGTGTAAAAATTTAATGTGTATTTACATAAGCCGTAGCGACTTTTATGCTGAGTACACACTTGTAAACATGTTTACGTAACACATTTTTCGCTCAGGTTCCATTGTTTGATACACACACTGGAACCAACAAGTAAACTACAAATGCAACATCTGTTCTGTATTTTGTATTATAGCATGAACATCACGGGTGAAACATATTTGAAAAAATATATGCTTTTATTTTTGTAAATGTCACTTTTCACATTCCATAATTCTGATAAATTTTTATACAAATTAATAAAATTTACCCAACTCTCATTTCTTTTAATCGATATTTTTCTTTTTCTTTACACTGCAGTCACACGATCAAGTTTTTTTACAATTCTCTTTCAAGAAATTTACATATACTGCTTGTCAAAATTCACAAAAATTGAAAGCTGTGACGTAGGCTGCACGCAATTTCAAAGCAAGTTTTTCAACAAGATGTTTTTTTTTTAACCTCTTCCACCGACAGTTTTGTTTCGGCGGCAATAGAGTTATATGCCTTAATTTTTAAATCATTCCGTCTATATGCAGGAATATTCATGTTCCAGAGAACTTCATGCCTTCTGTATATCTCTATGAACTGCAAAGCGTCGTTATATTTGTTTAATTTGTTCACAAACATATTTAAAAAAAAAAAAAAAAAACAAAACAATACTGGCGGCAGAATAAGAATTCAAATTTGGAATAAAAAAACTGCAGTCAGCTGTTTTCTTGAATGAAACTTGAAACACTCAATTGAACGAAAAATTGAAAGCAAGCTCTCAGCAAATTTTAAAAGTGTGAGTGTATTGGTAAAAAAATGAGAGAAATTTTAAAAATTGAATGAAAACTTGATCGTGTGACCCCCAAGTTACATAAGAAATAACGTCAGCAGAATAACAGTACAAAAATGTTGATGTTACAACTTATGTTCTAAGGTGGAGAACACGTACATATTTTTGGACACAATATTAAGAAATTTGTTAAAGAAGGTTGTCATATACTTGTGCATTGTGTAAGCGGGCACTGTTTGTTATTGTGCCTTTATTGAAAAAAGTTTTTTTCTAGTCTTTTAAATAATATAATAATAATGGACGACTATAACTTAAAACTATTGATTGAGTTAAAACAATTAATCGACATAGTTGATATGGTGGATGAAAATGAACACTCTGAAGGAAGGTATTGAATAAATCCATTTCTTCAATTAAGAGAAGTTCATAGTCTGGCATCTCATCTTTTAAAAGGTTAACGTGCCACTCCTTTATTCCAACAAATACCTGTTTGTTCATATATTTCACTCACATTTATGTATATTTTTAAGCTGCTTTTGCTTTATTTTATGGCTTCTTTTTTTATTAAACTTTAATATTTATGGTTTTAAATATACGTCCTTAATTTATTTAATAAATAAACTGTATTGCTTTATATTCAATTCTTATATATTTAATAAGCTAATACCACTTTTGCTTTGTAATATTTCCCGAGAAAAGTATGTAAAAAAAAATCAAATTTGACAGCTTGCTAACATTGTTTCTCAGCAATGTGTTTTAACATTTATTTCGCAATAGACTTTCAAACACTAACATGTGCGGTCCACACGTTAACATCTTGTGTTTGCAATTGATTTTGACAATTGCTAACATAAAAATTTCCAACTTTATTTCTGGTGTAGACGGCATGTTACAGAAGCCGCGCTTGAAAATCTTAGACGCCATTTTAATATCCGACATGAGTAAAATGTCTACGTATTAACGTGTTGCAAAAAAAACACAAAAATTACCATCAAGAAGGAAAACCAGAATTAAAGATGGAGAGACTACAATTTATATATTTATACTTAATTCCCCTCAGGTTCGCAATGTAAAAAAATGGAAACACTGTATATTTAAACTATTAATTTAATAAAAACTATTCTTATTAGATAGACTATCAGCCGCTCACAATTTCTTCAGCTGCACTTGCATAGCGTTGCCATAATTTAATAATTTACATTATTTTAACTTAAATTTTCTGTAAAATAAATTTGAATAGACTGTTGATGTAACAAGGTTTAAATTAATTTAAAATGTTTTGAAGTTTTCTGATATCATAACGGTTTTTCGAAATTTTTTTTAATAAAAATATTAACGAAAAATGTGGAAACATCATTTTAGGCGTTGTTAGATTGATTGATGTGATAATGAAACAACAATACCGAATAAAAAATGTAAATTAATTAAAAACACAACCGCCAATTATTTGAAATAAAATAATAAAAATTGTTCTGGAAATTGTACCGACTCTATTTCTATAGCAAAATAATAGTTAATAATATTGACCAAGAATAAGTTAAGCACACACTCACACACACACATATATATGTAAATAAGTTATTTTTTGACTAAGTTAAATATTTTCATGTTGAATAACAAAGAAAATTATAGTTTACAATGCATTTGAAAATCAATATGAATGCCGCTTTTCGCAAAATAACAAAAAATAAAAAAGTACAAATTATTATTGCCAGTATGTTAGTGTAATATTTCCGCCCCATAACTAGGCGATTAGGGCTAATCCTTACCCTTTGCTATTGTTATAAAAATCTAACCAACAATGAAATTATAGTTTTTAAAAAACAATTTTTGTCTTACAACTTCTGTCTATCTGCAATTTTTGTTGTTGAAGGCAATGAAATGACAAATAATTTACTATGTACGAGTATTTATTTTAAAATAAAATCTATATTTTATTGTATAAATGTAACTATAACATTACATTTCCATATACATATTTGCAAACTTGTTGAGTATGTGGACATACATATGTGTGGGAGCATGTGTAAATACTTACAGTATAGTACATATGCATGTAGTACATGCATGTAGTACACTTCTGTGTGTGTTACATTTTGAAAAATGTAATTGAATCTTCAAATATGTATTACGGACTTACTTACTTTTGCTTTGCAAAATCAAATGCCGCTTTTGCTTTGTTTTGTTGCTAGTCAGTGTAAATTATAATAATAGCGATAAGCTACAAGGCCCTAGTTACAGTTAAGCTGTAAATTTGCTTGAAAATTATTTGTATACCCTTCGCTGTAAGTAAGAAGGCTATATATGTATAACTTTGTGATTCCCTTTGTAATATCTACACATCGATTAAGCGATGTCCGTCAAGTCATTGAAATTTACTTTTTGAAGTCACTAGGCGACGGACAGAAAAGTATGGAATAACAATCTGTAAGTTGTTTCTGTCTTCAATTGCTATTGAAATTTAGCTAGATCGGTGGATCGCGACTCCCTCTATTTTTTGACCATTTTGGTGCGTTTTTTGTGTACTTTGTCTAAAATAAAAAGGACGAAAAAACATTGTACGTAGTTTTATTAGAAATAACAGTAACAATTTCTGTGCAAAAAATCAAAAAGATTGATTAACAAATGGCTAAGAAATATCAAAAATATGACCGATATTTCAGATATTCATTAAATTTTGTTTTGTTTTCGCTTTTGTTTTTTATGGAAATTTTCGAACTGTGCATTTGCGTGTGTGTACAACATACACAACCACAAAACCTGGTAGTCGGCATTATACAAACGTGTGTATGGATGTGTGTATTTTGTATATTCTGTGTGTAGTGATGGCACTACACTGTAACAATACTACGAATACAGAAATTTCATTGAAAGAAGATTTTTTGATTTGATTTGAAATTCTTTATTAAATTTATTTTGCATTCCTATTGGAATAGAATTTCTTTTTTTATTAATTTAAAAATTGAGTGCCTGCAAACATTTTTCTTAGAGCTGGTAGGATTTTATTTTAGGATTAATAAAAAAATTGGTATCAAAGAAATTTATTTTTATAAATTTTCTCATGCCTTATTTTATTTTTATAAATATTGGTTTATTAATCTAGAAGCGTATTATAAATATTTCGCCCAATTAAACTAGCCGTTTCAATTAAATATATATTTCTTTTTTGATATTTAGGAAAGAAAAGTGAAAAATATATTTAAATACTTAACAAAGTCGAATTTAACTTGTTTTATTTTTACATAATTTCTTATTTGTAAGTTTAAATATTTGACCTCTTTTTATTGAAACACCTAGTTTACGAGTATTTATAAAGAGTGATTTTTTTGCTATTATCTTTTTGGCAACACTAGTTTTGACAGCTCACGCACGTTTTGTATCTTGTGTCACTGTCAAACATCTTCAGTTTGGTCTATAATTTAATCATGAATCGTCTTACAAACGAACAACGCTTGCAAATTATTGAATTTTATTACCAAAATGCGTGCTCTGTTAAGAAAGTTCATCGCGCGCTTCTTCCATTTTATGGTCAGTTTAATCGACCTACTGAGGCTTCTATTCGGGCTATTGTAACAAAATTTCGCACCAAATTTACATTGTTGGACATTAAACCACCAACACGCTTACGTAGAGTGCGAACTGAAGAAAATATCGCAGCCGTATCGACCAGTGTTGGTGATGACCCTGAATTATCGATTCGGCGCCGTTCGCAGCAATTGGGCCTCTGTTACTCCACTACGTGGAAAATTTTGCGGAAGGATTTGGGTGTGAAGCCTTATAAGATACAACTGGTGCAAGAATTGAAGCCAAACGACCTACCACAACGCCAAATTTTTGGTGAATGGGCTCTTGAAAAGTTAGATGAAGATCCACTTTTTTATCGAAGAATTGTGTTCAGCGACGAGGCTCATTTCTGGTTGAATGGATACGTGAACAAGCAAAACTGCCGTATTTGGAGTGAAGAGCAGCCAGAAGCATTGCAAGAGCTACCAATGCATCCACAAAAAACAACCGTTTGGTGCGGATTATGGGCTGGCGGCATCATTGGGCCGTATTTCTTCAAAGATGATGCGAATCACAACGTTACTGTGAATGGTGAGCGCTACCGTGCGATGATAACAAACTTTTTTTTGCCCAAAATGGAAGAGCTTGACTTGCATGACATGTGGTTTCAACAAGACGGTGCCACATGCCACACAGCACGCGAAACAATGGACCAATTGAGAGGCGAGTTCGGTGAACAGTTTATTTCACGCTTGGGACCAGTCAATTGGCCGCCCAGATCGTGCGATTTAACGCCTCTAGACTATTTTTTGTGGGGCTATGTTAAGGCTAATGTCTATAGGGACAAGCCCGCTTCGATTGATGCACTGGAAGCCAACATTATTCGTGAGATACCGGCCGAAATGTTGGAAAGAGTATGCCAAAATTGGACTAAGCGGATGGACCATTTGAGGCGCAGCCGCGGCCAACATTTGCATGAAATAATCTTCAAACATTAAATTATATCGACCCAACTATCGATCCAAATAAATATTTCATGCATTTTTCTGAATTTTATGTGTTTTTTTTTTTTAATTTCCGATAGTTCTTATAAAATCACCTTTTATTATATTTTCATCAAAATCTCAAAACTTCTTGTGCACTATCGTATTTTTTTTTTTTTATTATAAAGGGTGGTTCAATTTTAAGGGCCGATGTTGAATGTTAACCAGATCTAAGCGTCAAGTTTTTTTCTGCATTTCATTTGACATTTCTCAACGCGTTAAAGTTATTCAGGCTTATTATGAAAATGGGCGTTCAAATCAAAATGCATATCGTGCACTTCGTGATTTTTTCTCCTTCAGTGATGATAACGAACTTTTTATGGCCCGAATTCCAAGATATGTATATGGACGATATGTGGTTTTAACAGGACGGTGTCATTTGCCACACAGCTAATGAAATAATGGCTGCAGTTGTATGGCTAAGTATACGATACCAAGATTTTGATTAGATTTTATAAAAATCTAGTAACAAACTAGATTTTCTTTTCTATGGGAAATGTAGTCTAAGTGAACTAGATTTCGTTCTAAATCTCGTATGAAATCTAGGTGCAGTGTAAATTCCCTATAATAATATTTTTGTGCTTTTTGGAATACCACATAGATAGCCCACTAATCTATTGTACAGAAATAACAACTATTTAATGTCAGGGTCATCGCAGGAATCGAACCTACGAAAACCATATTGATATATTGTTAGCGCACTACCACCCACGGGGTATCGGTTAATTTTTATATTTTATAGCTAGTTGCCAAAATTGATTTTCCTTTACAATTAATTAATTTTAACTTACCTCGAACGATGATTTCTCAATCATAAAGTACATATTATTAATTTTTATTATATTATTTATATAAATAAAAATGTTTGTCAAATAAAAATTTCTTGAACAATTTTGACAACTTGGTAGAAAATAAATTTGCCTTAGTTATGATTTCTGTATAATTTCACCATGATACAAACCTTTTTTAAAATGATTCAAATGTCAAACACAATAGAAAGTGTACGAAATTTTGTTAGTACAAAATGTGAATAAAAATATTGGAAAATTGCGCGGTGCTATCACTTTGCTTTGCTTAACAAAAAAAAAAAAATTATTAACAAAGATACTTATAAAATTGCAATATTTAACTACAGAAAATCATTCAAATACATGTTTTTAATGTAATTTATTAATTTAAATGATTTATATAAATTTAGTCATTTTCACTTGTTCATTAAGTTTTCACTCTTCTATTGTTAATTGTGAAAATTTGTGAAACGAGGCACAGAAATCACAAAAGAAAACACAAGAGCAAATAAAAATTATAAAACCAAAAAGAGCTCTTTAATTTTTTTTATTTTTAAATGTTTTTCTTATATAACCAATTAATTGTTAAACAAAATTTATAAAGAACATATTGAATAAATTTTTAAGGTAATTATATTTAATTGAAAATAAAAATATTAATCTTTATTTGTGCTTAATTCCAGAATTGTGTTGGGTTATTTGAAATTTATTGTTTTCCTCAAGATATTCTCATGAGTTATTTCTCTCTACCTCTTTTAAACCTTATGTTATTGAACAAAACTTATTAATTTGTGAACTTTATTTTTCGTTTGATGAAAACTTAAGACGCACAAATTTAAAAAAAAATTAAATGTCCAAATGTCTTTCCTCGATAAACATTTTAAAACTTTTGTTTCCACATTGCTGTATTTAATAATTACTTATTAAATACATAATATGTTTTGATTGTACATTTTTAGAACTTACGTGTACATTTAGTCATACGTACTAATTTTTAGTACACGCCGTCTTCATTCTTACTTTTACCTCCATTTTAAACACTTCTTTTGTATTTAAGCTTATTAAACTAAATATATGTAATATTAAATAAATATAAACTGAAATTTTCCTAAACATAACTTTTAGATCTGTTTTATTAAAGCTTCTCAACAGTTTTAACCAAGCTTCTCTAGCAGTTTTGAAATTGTTTATATGAACTAATTTAGTTGTTCACACCGATAAAGTTATACTTGCGAAAGCGTTATTATATTTTGCTTTACAAGCAAATTTTAGTTGTACAGTTGCAGAATCAAATACAGTATTTTCAAAAACTTCTTAATAAACTTGTGTTATCAATAGACTTTGCATCTCTATTGACCAAGAAACAAAATTTTCAGCATTCAATTTGGAAACTTGAGTTCGCCATGATGATATACAACAGGATAAACTGTTCACTATTTATTATTCTTTTAAAAATCTTATCAGCTCATAACCAATGTTAAAATAGTGTAATGAAAGATTTAATTTTATCTTCTTACCTCGTTATCCAAAAACGTTATCGAAATTTTTCATATTGTATTGTGTTTGTTCGTAGGTGTATTATGTTATTATTGACCCTATACTCCTTTTTATTATTTTAAACAGCAGAGTGGGGTGCTCAGCTAATGAATAGGCGTTCAAAGGAACTGCCGAAAAGTTAGAGCCTTGGAAGTAAAACAAAGTAGTTGTTCTAAGTTGAATTGCTTTTCACCAGACTGCCTTTATTATTTTAAATTCTAGCTTATATACCATTTTGTGTTATATTTAATGTACTTAAAATCTAGTTATTTTTGGTGTTACAAAAGTATTGACTAATCCCAACATTATTTGTGTTACGCTCAATTAGGTGTATCACACAAATAATTGTCTCATCAGCAATACACTATGCATAGAACAAATTGTAATTGATACCTCTTTTAATATTCGTTCTATGCATTGTGTATGCAGTATAGAATTGTATGGTATACTACAATATAAATTTTTCATAAATTTTACTTTGAAGTCTACGTCAACTTTTTTTGGATAAGAGCATTAATATATAAAATACGACTGTACGTGTGCTTAACATTGTACTCCTTGTAAATGGCTGGACCGATTTAATTAAATTTCTTTGGGTTAGCGTTACAAATGGGTCCGCCATTCGATATTTGGCTTATTTATTTACTACCTATTTTTACCGGGTTTTGTACGGTTCTTTACTGTATAAGTACGATTTCTTAAAGTAAGAAAATCCAATATACAAAAATTTTATATTTTCATCAAAACCCAACTTAAATTTTTATGAAAATTAAAATAGACCACACCCAATTTTAAAATTTTTTTTTTTCATATAAGAGAACGACTGAACCGATTTGGCAATGTTTTTTTTGTTATATGTTCGGCATAACGCAACTTATATTGATTGTAATGAAAAGAAATATTTGTTCCATAAATTGCTACGCCTACTTTTTACATTTTTCTCAAATCGGAGAACGGCTGGACCGATTTGGCTAATTTTTTTATTATATATTTGACATAACACAACCTATATTTTTTCCCCTTTTTAATTATTGTTCAATATAAATAAAAATTAAAGGCAAAACAAAGTTTGCCGGATCTGCTAGTACAGAATAAAATATTTTATCGAACTGAACGAAAAATTCAGACACAAAATTCAAATAAAATAAAAAATACTATGATGTAGAATTTATATTAGCAAAATTTACGCTTTAGTGTAAAGTTGATGTCATCATATTATATAAAAATAAAAATATATAAAAATTATACTCAACGTTATTATTATTGGCCCCCCAGCCTGAAATTCTAAAATAATGAGATAGTAAGTAGAGACAAAATGGTAAGTATAATATAGGTAGACCAGTTATCAAGCAATACATACATTTCTGAAATATGCAACCTAGAAACTTAATGACAAATTCGGAAATGGGATCACGCCTAAGAACAATAGAATTTGCAATCCTACCAAGCTTCATTACATTCCCAGAGAAAATGCCAGAAAATATATCTAAGCCATATAAGACAAAAGGTAACATTAGAGCCTTGGCCACTTTGTATCTAATAAACAAATGTAAGTATATATTAGTAGAATAGATTCTACGTAAGACGAAGGCAACCTTACGACATATAGACGAAATATGTGGCTCGAAGTTAAGTTGTGCATCTATAATCGCACCTAGGCATCTACAAGTAGAGGTCATTTCAATATTACTACCAGATGCATGAATATTCAGATCAGATATAAGTTTCACAGAGGATCTAAAAGTCATTATTTTAGTTTAGTGGGGCTTAAACCAAGTGAGTTAATCGACGCTAAACGAACAATATTCTCAAGAAAGAAATTTGCTGTATTCTCTAAAACATTAGAGACCTGCACCAGATTTTTAATATACAATATAAATAATAATGGACCTAGGACCGAACCTTAAGGAACACCCGAAACTAGTGGAAGAATGTTCGAAAAATTCCCATTCGCATCCACTTATCCTCCACAAAGGACATAATTAGGTGACATGCTGACCTAGAGGAACCAAACCTCTCCCACAATTTGAATATCATTGTTGGATAGCAGATCGAGCTAAAAGCTTTATTCAAAGGACACCAAAAATGAGAGTTTCCTTTCATTCTCGAGAGTTCTAGTCTCATCCTTTAAATTAGTAAGTAATTATATAGTACCAAAGTTATGACGAAAAACATATGTAAATCGGATATATTTTTCTCAAAATATAACGAAATTTGTTACTTAACTATTTTTGGCAAGGATGGGAGAATTGAAATAGGTTTAAGGTCATTAACACTGGCCCCTTTACTAGTTTTAGGAATTGGCACAACACTAGCTGTTTTCCACACCTTTGGGAAATCAGAAGTCGTTAAAATAGCACTTAAAAGTGCAAAATTTCTTTAGAGATCAGAGGGAACAAAACTTTAAAGATCGGAATAAGGATAGCATCTACTACAGTAGATTTAGACCTCACTTTATTCATTGCTTCCAGAAAGTCTATTTCATCCACACAGCGGAAAGACAATGCGCCATAACAGGGTTGACTCCAGTGATAAAAAATGTATTTATATTTTATATCATCCTTTGATATAAATCCAGATCGTTTGAGAAGCCTCTACATACCACCATTATCAAGGTCACCAAAGAGCATAGCATAATGCCTTCTTTCTTCTTGTCAAATAACAGATTTAGCTATATTACGAAGCTTAGTGAAATTTTTCCAATTAAGTGGAATAGGGTTAGATGGATAGTCTCTAAAAGCCATGTCACGTAGGGATCGAGCCAAAAATATATTCCCAGACTCCAGTCATTGATTTTCAGCTGGCCGTCTAACCTTTTGAAGGGGTGCAAAAGAGAAGAGACGATAGTATCTCACACTTATTATTGACATATTACAAGTAATGTTAACAGGGCTAGGGTCACGCTGGGATTTATAAAGCGCTGGTCAAGAGAATTTGATGATCCATATATTACTAAATCTTTGTACACTGCTTTAGTACGCCCAATTTTGGAATTTGGGTCTGTTATCTGGGATCCCATGTACCAAGTGCATTCCAATTCAATTGAGTTGGTGCAAAAACAATTTCTGTTGTTTTGTCTAAGAAGTCTAAATTTTGATCCTCTCAAGCTGCCATCATATTCTGCGCGACTTGCTCTTATTAAACTTCCAACTTTAAAGAGCCGTAGAATGATGCTGAATGTGTCATTTGTTTTGGATGTTATTAAAGGTTATATTTATAAGTGCTGGATTTTTAATAAATGAAATTTCATTTAACGTACCACAGACTATCTCGTTATTATGTACCGCTATCAGTTTCGTTTTATAGAGTTAATTTTGCCGATGCCGATCCGCTCAGAAGGATGTGGAACACATTTAACCAAATGTATAGATTCATTGATATTTCCACAAGTTGTAATGTTATTAAAAAATTAATAATTGATTTTCTAAATTCATAATATACCTAGTATTTATATTGCTATGAATCTTAGTTTCTGTATACTTTTTGTTATATTCTTTATACTGTTATAAATAATAATTCAAGTAATAATAATTAAATAAATAAATAACATGATTCTAGACCAATCGATTCTGTTAAAGTCACGAAGTTGAATATTCAACTTTAATATCAAAGGATGCAAAAATGAGCGCATGGTGCGATATAGAGTGTAAGAAGATATCTTTTATTTATAAGAAAGAAATCCAACAAGGAAGTGGACAGATGCCTAAGGTCATAGTGTGTAGGCCTCGAATTACGCCAAGCAGTTAGGGAATTTTTCATACAAAAGACTGTTTTTCTATATATTTCAAGCAAAAACAAATATACATAATACTTGATTGAATAAGTCAAAAATTAAATAAAGCATGAATAATAAATTACTCATTAATTAAAAAGACTGTAGTCGTCGGAATTCACAATAGCAAATTGATTAATGTTAAACTCACTTATCATGAACAAATCAGCATGCAACTCTTCAAATATTTATATCAAGGTCACAATAGGATGATAAGTAAACAACTCCAAAGAGACAACGGCAATCACCATAAAAAATTTCAGCGAAGTGGGATTCACATCTATTAGGCACTTCTTCTTTAAGCCAAGTCTCACTAATCCCAATAACGTCTAGCGTAAAACCACCTAACATATTCTTGATTTCATCAAACTTATTGGTTCTATAAGAAGTTCGAATACTATTGCAATTTAAATGAGCAACTTTAAAATAATCTCTATAGCGGGAAAAGTAGTTAAAGAAGTATGCATTACTATTGATAACAGGTCCTAAATTTACATATACAAGGTGGCGCAAAAGTAATCCTCCTATTAGAAAATGTTATAAATTTTGCGATTGGCCCCTAACATCAGTTCTGTTTTGACATTTGTGTAGTAAACACATGCGAAATACACGTTAATAAACAATGTTATGCTACACTGGTCCAGAACGCGGAATATTGGTGACTATTTATTTGACCAATAATCGGTCGGTGATCGTCGCATATTTCCTGGCCGTCCAACGCCTACTGGTGAAACACTGCGACGTTTAGCCGCTCACCTCGAAGAGACTGGCACAACACGAAATGCTGCCAGACGTGTCAGACCCCGGAGTAGCCGTATTGCGGAGAATATTGCTGCTATACCCGAGGATGTCATGGAAGCGCCGCCGACATCGACCAGACGACGTGCCACGCAAATGGGTATCAGTCGACGGTCTTTACAGCGAATTTTGGTACAAGATTTGAAGATGTTTCCGTACAAAGTCCAGACGGTGCATCAGCTGTTAGCTGCTGACCGCCAATCGCGTCTAACATACGCTCAAGCCATCCTTAATCACCACCAAGAGCAAGATGATTTTTCATCAAAAATAATCATGAGTGATGAGGCCCATTTCCATCTTAGCGGGTGCGTAAATAAGCAAAATTTACGCTTCTGGGGCACTGAAAATTCGCGTGTAACCCACGAAGAGCCATTACACCCGCTCAAAGTCACTGTATGGTGTGCTGTTTTCGCTGGAGGAGTCATCGGACCTTTTTTCTTCGAAGACGTCGCGGGCCAAACGGTTACTGTGAATGGTGAGCGCTACAGAGCAATGATCAACGAGTTCTTTTCGCCGCAACTTGATGAATTGGGATTGGAAAACATGTGGTTCCAACAGGACGGTGCAACGGCACACACTGCACGTGCCACAACCGATATGCTGAAGGATGCATTCCCAGGCGCCTAACCTCCCGTTTTGGCGATTTGCACTGGCCAGCAAGATCGCTTGATTTGACCGCTGCAGACTTCTTTTTGTGGAGCTTTTTGAAGTCGCGGGCTTATGTCAACAAGTCTCAGACTCTTGCAGCTCTTAAAGACAATATCCGTCAAGAATGTGAGGACCTATCGCCGGAAGTTTTGGCCAAAGTGATGGAAAATGCCATAAAAAGGGCTCAAATGACAATCAACTGTGCCGGCGGCCACTTACATGACATCATATTCTCGACTTGATGTAAAAAAATTAAAAGACCAAATAAAAATAATCCACAAGAAGAATCAAAGTTTTTCATTTTTTTTTAAATTACAGCCAAAAACATCGGAAGGTTATTTTTGCGCCACCTTGTATTAAAAGTAGTCATAGATATGATGGAAGGCAAGACAACCAAGAGAATAATCACAAATGAGTATACCAACAATATTCATAAATATAATAAACATGATCATATCAAAATACAAAATATTCTACGACTTATCAAGCCATATTTATAATTATAAGAATGAATAAAAAAGCAATTTAATGAATTATAACACCAGGAACAAAGCAAATGCACTGCATATCCATGAGTGGGTGGCAAATAAATAAAAGAACAGTTAAGATAAATATTAATTCACATATGTATATGCATGTCAGGCGCTCAGTAGAATTAGATAATTATAGATGGATATAATTTCAATACATGAATGCACACACTTACATATTTCTACATATATGTGAATATATACTAAAGGGCTGCACGAGCATACTTGAAACAGCTTTCAAGCATCATCCCTGATTTCAAATACTGTCAAGCACTGTTCTATCGCATATCAAAACAAATACTTCAGTGACAAAATGTTTTGCACTTCAGTAAAAAATAGAACCCGTAGAACATAGAACAACCAGAACACAAATACACTAACACAAAACTGAACATAACAATAACGCAGCAGAACAAGCAACACGACAGCAGAACTTTATAGAACTTTGCTGTATTCACACGTACGAGTATGTATGTGTTTATATGTGTACTTTCACAGCCACATGTTTTGTTTTTTTTTTAGTGGAAATTTTTAAGCTTTACATGCGTAACGTTTGTGCAAGTTAACAAAAAAATTGTTAACGTTAATCAATTGTATGTATAAACTGCAGTATCTAGATTTCCATATAATTTTGCATGTTGTTTTTCGTTCCCATTAAAACTGCTGACACCATATCTACCAGTAATAATAAATAAACAGGTGATTTCTTGGTAATTAGGTAAACATAACAAAACAATAATATAATAAATAATGTATGTTAGTTTTAAGTTCTGTTTTTAATTATAACTCAATAAAGAAGGAGAGATACTGCTAAATAAAAAATAATACATTTTTTAAATAAAGAAACAAAAGTTTCATTAACTGGCACCCAACGTTCGAGGGTGTGTTCAGTGTCGTGACGCAAAAAACGGTGTGAAAAAACAAATTATTTAAAAAAATTATAATTGTTTTGACATCATAGTGAAAAAAAGTATGACATTGTAGCAGCTCTGAATCCATTTCCTGGAGTTGCTCAACCCAGGACATCTACACTGAACCAAAAATCGTAGGTGAAATTAACGAAAAAATTTAGTAAACCTTTAACGAAAAAAATAGTAAAATCCATAGAAGTTTTATTTAAATCCACAGATAATTTATTCAAATTGAATATAATTTATACAAATTAAAGAATTTTTCTTTAAATCAACAGACTTTTTTTTGAGTTAAAATTTAAGTAAGTTATATCTGTTGATTTGAATAAAATTTAGTTATTTATTTAAAGAAATTTCTTTATATTGACGAAAATTTAGTTAAAAGAGTAGTAAAAACTTTTAGTAGAAACAACACATGAAATTAGTTAAATTTTGCAATATATAATAAAATTTTTTTGTTAAATTAAATAAATTTTAATGAAAATGAAGAAATTTCGTTAAAACAAAAAAAAAATAATATTTGATATTTATTAAAGGCATATAAAATTGAAGAAATTTTAGTAAAATTAACTAATCTATTTTAGTTAATTTGAATACATTTTTTGACTTTGACTAAAAAAAATTTATTGATGTAGATTTGAAGAAATTTTGTTAAAATTTCTAATAGATTTCGTTAAATTTAATAAAATTTTTCAAATTGACAAAAGGTTTGTAAAATTGAATAAAAACTCCTGTTGAATTGAAGAAATATTATCAATTATGTAAATAAAAAAAAAAGTAGAACAGTTATAACTGTTACTTGATGAATAATAAAAAAAGCTCGCATTGTCAATTTTAGCATTCAAGTGTTCGGTATATAAGTTGAAATTTTTAAAATAATTAAAAATAAATATTCCTAAAATTTTATTAGCATATTTATATCAAGTTGAAAAGGTGAATAATATGAAGTGCTATAAGTGTAAAAAACTATTTTTTTCAGTAGAAGCTTTAACAGCACACTTAAAAATATATCATTCACTTTCTGCATATAGTACGTTCCAGTGCTGTGAAGAATCGTGCTTACAATTATTTAATAACATCTATACTTTCAAGCGTCATATCAAATCAAAACATATTCATTTAAAAAATCATGCAGTTGAAGAAAAAGTCGATAGTTTATCATGTCAGAATTACGAAGTTCTAAACTTAAAAAATAATGTTATGTGTAATGTAATTGATTCAAATTTACTTTCAAGTAATAATAATATAGTTCCCAAATTTCCAACAGAATTTTTCGCCGAAGCTAAGAAAAATGTTGAAGATATTCAGAAATTAATGACAGATACAATATTAGCTCCCACAGCGTCATATTTAAAACATTTTGTTTCCCATATTACTAATTTTGAAGCAAAATCTTCCTTCGAAAATTTTGTTCGTAATATGTCTGATCCATTTGCGGTTTGTAAGACAGATTATTTACTGACTAAGTGGTTAAAAAACAATGATTTTATGGAGGATTGTGTTCAGTTTACCATTGACAAGTCTGTAAAATCCAAAATATATCGCGGTGCTGTAATTTACGGTGACGTATTCATCAAAGGAGTACTTTTACCTTTAAAGTTTCAATTTAAAAAATATTTTGAAAAAAAGGATATCCTTAAGAAAACATTAGACAAAATGAAATTATATCAGAAAAATTCCTTTGTTTATTCAAATTTTGTACAAGGAAGCTTATGGAAGCAGAAAATATCTAAATATAGTTCAGATGAAATTTGCATTCCGTTTTTCTTATATTTTGATGACTTTGAAATTAACAACCCTTTAGGAACTCATTGTCAATCTATTTGTGGAATTTACTACAATTTTCCTTTATCTGAATGCTCTGAACGAGATCATATTTTTGTAGCAGGGTTTATAAAATCTGGGGACATGAAAGAATTTGGGAACGAATCATGTCTTAGGTATTTAGTTAATGAACTAAATGAAATGGAAAATGAAAGAGTGACTTTACATACTGCAGATGGCATCAATTATGTACGTTTCATTTTGGGATTAATATTAGGTGATAACTTAGGTCTAAATTCTCTTTTGGGATTCAGTAAATCATTTTCTAGTTCTTTTTATTGTCGTTTTTGTAAAACTCCCAAACCAATCACTTACAAAATGATAAAGGAAGATACCTCATACTTGCGGAATGTTGAAGATTTCACAAATGACGTTGAAAATGGCAATTTTGCAGAAACTGGTATATTTGAGAATTCACCACTTAATCGCATTACCTCATTTCATGTAGTTCATAACTATGCAGTCGATATGATGCATGACTTTTTCGAAGGCATCTGCCATTATGACATGTGTCATATTATAAAGTATTATACGCAAACAAAAAAAATATTTTCATTAGAAACTCTTAATTTACGAAAACAAAATTTTAATTATGGATTATTGGAAATAGGAAACGTATCAAAACCAATTCTTGACAGGCATATAAATCAAAACCATTTGAAAATGACAGCAAGTGAAATGAAAAGCTTTGTACGATTTTTTCCACTTATAATAGGAGATCTGATTGCTGTAGATGACTGTGTTTGGCATTTTTTTAAGATTTTGTTGAAACTTATTGATTTACTTCTTAAAAATTGTTTAACATGTGATGATATATCCCTCCTTAGAGAATTAATTTCGGAACATAATGAAAAATATGTCATTTTATTCTCAGACACCTTAAAGCCAAAACATCATTTGTTAATTCACTATCCAAATATAATCAAGAATTCAGGTCCACCAAAACATTTCTGGTGTTTTCGATTTGAGGGTAAACATAAGCAAGTCAAAACATATGCTAATGTTACGACATCAAGAAAGAATATTTTGTTAACATTAGCCAGGAAATATCAGTTAAAGTTTTCGTTTTTCCTTATGACACCTGAAAAAGAAGACATTGCATTCGAAGAACCATATACTATTATTAATAGTATAAATTTGAATATATTAAAAAAATTGAAAATTAAACATGAAAAATTTATTACTTTAGATAATATTATTTATAAAGGAACAAATTACAAAAAGGGTCACATTTTGACAAAGTATGTTGGAAGACTAAGTGTTTTCGAAATAAATGAATTGTATTTTTTACCAGAATCTTCAGATGTAATATTATCGCTTAATGAACTTTTAATTAAATCTTACAATTCTCATTTTGACGCTTATGAAATCGATTCACCCAAAACAATAATACGTGAAAATTTATTATATAATATTATAGATTTTAAGGTTAAGCCTATTAATATAAACAAAACTATAAACGGAAATCTGATGATAAGATTGAAAGAATACTTTTAAATTAGTTCAAGATAATTATTAAATAATATTACTTTAATTTAGTTTAATTATAACTTAGTAATATAGCTCTATAAGACGTACATACGAGTATAAGTTAAATTTAAGATTATATCATTAATGGACAACATAAATGGACAACGACTCTTATTTGAATCAGGCGAATCAGATACCAACGTCAATTGCTCTGATCAAGAAGAAACAATGCATTACGAGTATCAAACGCTTAGCAACGTTCCAATATGCAGTAGCAATATTTTAACTTCATCAAACACTTTTAACGAATCTGTGAGAATAATATACTCAGCAGACAATGCTAATTCTTGCGCAAGTTCTTGGATGACCGCAGAATCAAATAATGAACTTGAAAAGTTACTAACTGAATGGAATTTTCAGTCACTTTTTCCTGTTTTATTGGGTAATAATACATATTTATATAATTTTATATTTTCACATTTATACAATATACTTACAGATGAATGTATAGATATAGAAGCATTGAATGCAATGACTCCTCAACACTTAAAACAAATGGGGAAAAATGGAATTTAAAGTTGGGTATTCAAATAAAATTTGAAAAGTGCTTATTGTCTTGGAAGGAAGCCAGTAAGATTACTTCTGATATGGATTGTAGGTCAGGTTTAAATAAATTAAATAAAGATGGAGATCCTATTCGAGATTCTGAGCAGAACATTATTTCATATGAAAAATCTAAAAGTATAAATATTAAAAAAATTATGAAATCGTCATCACAAGGAACATTAGTCTTAGATTACTTTCAAAGTAATTAAAAATTAAATGAAGGATCACGAACAATAATTATTGACCTTGTCATAAATTATTTAATTAAAAACGATATTCGTATGACAGTTTCTTTAGCTCAAAAACTAGCAGCCGAGATAGTTGAAGGCTTCCCAACAGAATCATTAGTAAGAATATATTTTATTATTTGCTTTTAGCATCAAAAAACATTTTGTTATTTCCAGGAATACTATTACTTAAAACAACCTGGAAGAAAACCCCAAGGTAAATTATATGACAAATATTTCAACATGGTTCGTAAACTGAAGAAAACCGGTATTATCCAAAAGCGGACATATTCTTTTAAAAATACTCACGCCGAAGAGAAAAGAATTTTCCATTTAGGTAAGTTCTATAAAAAATAATTTTTTAAAAGTAATGATTGCTAATTTAATATTCATGGCCATTAGATTCTCCAGAAAAAGATATTGAAGCAAGTATTGAAGCGATTCTTCAGGACAACTGTTCTTGGGCAGAAGTTGAAAGCCACTGGATGGCAACTAAAAACTATCGATTGGCCTTTGTATTAAATGCAAAATGTACTTCAGAAATATTAGATAAATGGCTGCAGTATAAAAATCCTCTCGGATATAAGCTGGTACGATCTTAACACTATGGAGTTGTATTAAAAAATTACAAATCCTAATTTGGTTTTTTGATTTTTTCTAGATAAACATGGATTTTATGCATTTGTATCCTAATGCAGAGTCTTTAAATGTTAAATTTGATACATTTTGCATAAAAATTAACTCCATATTTGAAGATCGCATCAAAGACCCATCCAACAAAACTTTATTTAATCATATGAAAAAAATGGAGAATATAAGCCAAAGTAAGTGTTTCATCAACAAATTATTTTAAAATTAAATTAATATTTTTAATTTTTTCAGATGGTCGTTGTATTGGTACTTTCTTTCTCTTACACAGCGTTTTAATTCCATCATATAAAGATTTTGTTATTGTAAATGGAAAAAGAATATGTAAAAGATATTCAATACGAGACTCCCAAAAAAGTTTCATTATCGATGGTAAAACAGTGACAGCCTGCGAAGAAGAACTGTTGAAAAAACTTGAAGCGAAAGAAAAAATACAACCGTTTATTCTCTTTTCAGGTTCCATATTTGAACCACAAGATATTGTGATATATTTTGAAGGAATAAAATATCGCATGCATTCTGCGTTATCTGCTATAGATATTTGTTTTAAAATATTTTTTGTTTTTAATTTGAAATACCCAAAAGAATCAATTTTGGTTTGGTTGTTTATTCAAAAATATTTTTATAATATTTCAACAAATAATGATTTAAGTAGTCCCCAAATTAATTCCTTAATTTTAAATTTAAAGTAACTTTAATTTAATGTACTTATATTTAAAATATATATATTATTTAAAATAAATATTTATATTCAAAATGTAAATGAATTTGTGTAGAATAGACTTATAATAACATACGTAGAATATACTCTGTAATAACGAATACATAATTTTTTTGAAATGATTAATTGATAAATTATTAATTAATTGTTTCACTTGTTCAATATATATATATATATATATATATATATATATATATATATATATATATATATTATAATTATATATATATATATATATATATATATATATATATATATATATATATATAAGATATATTATTTTAAACTTATAATTACATATATGCTTTATAAAATACAATAATATAATACTTTTTTCTACAATAAAATTTTATATGTTTTTAAAACTTTACAATTGTTGTTTCTTAACGAAAATAAAATTAGATTTTATTTACAAAATGTAATGTAAATACTCGTACTTATTAATATATTAAAATTTTAACAATTATGATGAAGAATAATTATTTATTTTAATAACATATACAAGCGTAATAATTAATAATTTTGCTTTTATGGTTTTTTGAAAATTTTGTTATTATATCCAAAGTGAAATAATGATATTTATTGCCTAATTGTGTTTAATAGAAAAATAAATATCGTCAATTTGTACTACAGGACTTTTAATTAAGTCAAGTAAATAGACGGTTAAAATGAATAATTATTCTGCAATATGAATAAAAAAAAATTATTAAAATTTAGTAAATTTGAATAAAAATTATTTAAATTAACAAAAATATTTAGTAAATTTAAAAAAAAATTATTAAAATTTACAAAAAAATTTAGTAAATTTGAATAAAAATTATTTAAATTAACAAAAATATTTAGTAAATTTAAAAAAAAATTATTAAAATTTACAAAAATATTTAGTAAATTTGAATAAAAATTATTTAAATTAACGAAAATATTTAGTAAATTTAAAAAAAAATTATTAAAATTTACAAAAATATTTAGTAAATTTGAATAAAAATTATTCAATATGACTAAAAATTTACTAAAATTATTAGTTAATTTAACTAATATTTGTATTCAATTTGACTAAATTTTCTTTATACTTACACCTTGTTAAAAAACGAAAATATAATAGTCATATTGAAGAAATTTCTTCATTTCAACTAATTTACTAAAATTTACGACACACATGCGTAGACCCAACGAACAAATTTGTTAGTTGAAGAGTGACCTACTTTTCTTCAATTCTACACCCCTTTTTACGCTATTGAGTTAAATTTTTGGTTCAGTGTACACGAATACGTCTGGAGAGAATCCCCAGTAGCGGAAACGTAAAGCAAAAAGGAACCAATCCAAACCAGTTGTGAGATGAGACACAACATATTTATTTTGTAAGTTACATATTTAAGAGAAAAGTGTTAAATTAAAGAAATAAATTAAAAAGAAATTTAAAAAATACAAAATAAGTTATATATATAATAATTTGAAATCTAAATCAAAAAAGTTCTATTCTTATAAAAATATAAAAAATATACATAATAAATTTAGAATTAATTACAAGAAAAGGAAAATCTTGAAATCTAAATGAATTAAAGATCGAAAAGTGAATTGAAAATAATTTTTATCCTTTTTTTTTTCTAACAATTAAATATAGAAGGAAAAGAAAAAGTGTAAAAATATATTAACAACTTTCATATTTTTTTTATATAAAGAATTCCTTAAAATCCAATTAATTAAAACCACTAAAAGTGAAATAAATAAATTTTTAACATTTAGTAAAATTAAAATTTGTATCCCCGAAATTCTGATCAAAAATTAATTAAAAGAATAAATTTTAAAACCAACACAATTTCTGGAATTAAGCACAAATAAAGATTAATATTTTGTTAAACTTTTAAATTCCAAATAGAAATTATTACATATACAAATACAAGTGCTCATTGTAGGAAAACCCTATGTTTTTCTTATTATTTTTTATAATTTTTTGTTTTTGTTTTTCATATACTCTTTAATTACATTCAGTAATACCCAACGGGCATTCAAATGTAAAAGAGAAGAGAAGAATAAAAATAGAATATATAGTTTTCAATATTAAAAATGTTGGTTGGGAAATTTATTTGTTTATTCAGTTCAATGCTTACTGAGTTTTTTGTTTGAATATTTGAATCTTTTTGTAACTTTTGATTAATAATTCTTATTTAGTCAATTGCTTTTACAATATAAAGGTTCTAATGTTTGCAAGAAACGTTGGGAGTAACCTACTGAGGATTCGGAGTAGCGTCTGATGAAATGGTCCATATAGGTATGCTCTCCCCTTCAGTACTTATTGTACTGAATAATTAACTCATGAGAATATCATGAGTAAAAGAATAAATTTTAAAACCAACACAATTTCTGGAATTAAGCACAAATAAAGATTAATATTTTATTAATTAAAAACATTAGGTGCAAATATTAAAATCATGTCAGTGGAACTTAGAAATGCAATAACAGGTATAGTTACACAAGCTCTTAGAACAGAGGCAGTTCAGATTTTTAATTCGATTATAAACACTAATTATGATGAATTTTCCGGTATATATCAGGAAAATAGGGCAAACATAGGCGATCTGGATAAGATTCCAGGTATAGTTAAATGTTTGAGAGAATTTTCGGGGAATAATATGGAATTTATCTCGTGGAAAAAAGTGTGGAGAGAATTCTCCAAATTTACGAACCAATTAAAGGTACTGCCAAATATTACGGGATTATCAGTGTCATACGGAATAAAATAGTAGGACAAGCGGACAATGTTCTGGAATCATACAATACACCACTGAATTGGGATTGTATCTCACGCTGCCTTGTTACCCACTACGCGGATAAAAGAGATGTTTCATCCCTAGAATACCAACTAACGTCACTTGTGCAAGGAAGACTCAAGAATTATATCACGAAGTCTATGCATGTCTTTCACTGATTCTTAGCAAATTGTCATCGCTAGAAATGGGAAATGAAGCTATCAACGTCCTTACCAAAACCTACCGCGAGAAGGCACTTGATACATTTGTTAGGGGATTGAATGGCGATATGCCGAGACTTCTAGCTATAAAAGAACCGAGAGATCTGCCGCAAGCACTCGCTTTGTGTCAAAAATTAGACAACCAAGCGTTTAGAACCAACTATGTTCCAAATACGCTTTCAAGCGCAAAAAAATACGTGACAACTTTCACCAAGGTACAACACTCATCCAAATAGACCAATGACAATTTATCCACACCTGGCATACCAAACACAGCCAGATTTTTTCTCTACTTCTCCATCATACCAGTCTAGGTTTGACCAACGAAATCAGTCTTTTCAACCGAGAAACAACCAATTACAATTTAGCCCATTCCAAAATAGTCAACAACTCCCACCGAGACCTTTCGCTCCAAAACCAACTCAACGTCCGGAAGCAATGGAAGTTGACGAGACTATAAGAACTCGTAACGTAAACTATTAACCCAATCCTCGTTACCCTATATTAGTTGTAGGACTAACGACGGAAGATTTCTAAAAATTCTTCTAGATACAGGTTCGAATAAAAGTTGACATACACAACAATGGTGGAAGGCGAAATCAGAACAACTTCAGACAAACTGGTTTATTCCAGAAGTTACCTTTATCCCGCTTCACTAAAGGAAAAAGTAGAAAAACAAATTAACGAACTACTCTCAAACGGTATAATCAGGCCATCCAGATCTCCATACAATGCACCTGTATGGATAGTGCAAAAAAAACTAGATGCTTCTGGAAAGAGAAAATTTCGGATAGTGGATTATCGTAAACTTAACCAAATAACAATAGCATATAGATATCCCATTCCCGGAATATCTGATATCTTGATGCAGTTAGGTGATAAAAAATCGTATTCGGTTATAAAGGGTGTCCCAACAAGAACGCAAGATTTAAATTTTAAATAAATGACTGATGCATCAATTGAATTGTTTCTCTGGCTGCATGACACGTGGCGCCGTCTTGTTGAAACCACAAGCCCTCCACATTCATTTCTTCAATTCTAGGCAAGAAAAAACTGGTTATCATTTCACGATATCGAACACCATTGACTGTTTGCGCTTGACCTGCCTCATTTTCATAAAAAAAAGGTCCAATGATTCATCCAGCCCAAAAACCACACCACACAGTGACACGTTGAGGATGCATTTGCTTCTCGTGAATCACTCGAAGATTTTCCTCACCCCAAATGCGACAATTCAGCCTATTGACGAAGCCATCAAGATGGAAATGGGCCTCGTCACTGAAGATGATTTTACCGGCAAAATCAACATTTTCATGTTGTCTCTCCAATACCCAATTAACGAACTCCCTTCGCTGTCCATGGTTATTTTTTACTAACCTCGTACTTTCTACTAGCAAACAATAACAATTGTTCAAATGTCAAACAATGACACTTCGAATGGCGCCAAATTTAAATCTTGCGTTCTTGTTCGGACACCCTTTAGATCTCAAAAGCGGATTTCATCAGATCCCATTGGGACAGCAGGATATCAAAAAGACTGCATTTTCGGTGAATAATGGCAAATATGAGTTCACGAGACTACTCTTTGGATTAAAGAATGCACCCGCAATTTTTCAGAGAACACTGAATGACATATTACGCCAGCACATTTTAAAAATATGTTTCGTGTATGTAGACGACATATTAATTTTCAGCAAAACCGAGAAAGAACATCTTGAAAACGTTGAGACAATTTTCCGAACACTACAGAACACAAATATGAAGGTACAGCTCGATAAGAGCGAGTTTATAAAAAAACGAAGTCGAATTTCTGGGGTTCATTATCTCAAGTGATGCAATCAAAACAAATCCAAAGAAATTGGAGGCAGTAAAAAAGTTCCCACAACCTAGGACTATAAAGGAACTTAGATCCTTTTTAGGTCTGTCCGGTTATTACCGCCGTTTCATAAGGGACTACGCGAAAATAGCAAAACCCCTGACAGCCCTTTTAAGGGGGAGGAAGGCAACCTGCCAAAAACACAATCAGATAAAAAATTAATTTCTCTTAATAGAAACGCAGTAGAAGCCTTTAATAAGCTTAAGAATGCCTTAGTTGGCCAGGACGTGGTACTAGCATACCCCGATTTCAAAAAGGAATTTCAGCTCACTACCGACGCATTGAACTTCGCGCTAGGTGCGGTATTATCATAAGAGGATCGTTAAATAGCCTATAATTTCCGGGACTCTGAGAAAACCTGAAGAGAATTATGCTACTAATGAGCGAGAAATGCTAGCAATCATATGGGCCTTAGAAAATTTAAGAAATTACCTCTATGGATCTGCTAAAATAAAAATAATAACCGATCACCAGCCTCTCACACATGCCCTTAGTAACAAAAATACTAACAGCAAGCTTAGAAGGTGGAAAGCTACCTTAGAGGAATATAATTACGAACTGCAATACAGGCTAGGAAAAACTATCGTCGTGGCCGATACCCTCTCAAGAGCACCACAGGTGAATTTCTTAACACCCACGCAACACAGCGATGAAAGTTCATTCGAAGATTTGATACCATTCGCCAATGCGCCTATAAACGTTTTTTAGAATCAAATATTTTTGCTTACCGATAACATTCCAACTTATAAATTTGAAATAGTTTTCCCTACTTATCTTCGTCACACTATTACCCGAAACAATTACAGCGATGAAGAACTTGTATCCTTGCTTTTTTTTTTTTTTCTTGTTTAGTAACCAAAAGAGAAATTGCGCCGTTCGCTTCGCAATTCATGTTTACTCGTCGGCGTTTTTGTAGTTCTGATTTGTTTGATGTTAGTGGTGTTCATGCTCTCAACAAATCCGTGTGCACAAATCACATGTGTATGCCTAGCTTAAAATGAACACTGCTGATGAAATACTATAATATTTCCTTAACATCATATATCGAAAATTGTTTTTAGGAGAATGCTTTATACTCTTCGGAAAGATGTTCACTTATAAATTTGATTTCATTTAGTCCTTCGTTTTTTTACATAATTTGCTTAACAAGTCTATTAAAGAAGTATGTAGAGAGAGAGAGAGCGAGAAAGGGAATTTAAATGAGAATGAGTGTTTTTCATTATTCGTCGAGACAGTTGTTGCCAGATCTAACGTAATGATGTTTCTAATGCTGAGTACACACTTAGAAACATGTTCCGTAAGCATGACATGTTTCGTGTTTCGTTCTGTAGTGTGTAGTCGTGTTTATAGTTTTTTTTCGTGTTCCTTTCGAGGTGTCCAAAATATCAAATTTTTTTGATGCACACATGTAGGATTTTGTCGACCGTTGAAAAAATTAATTGAAGTAACTTGGGGGTCACACTATCAAGTTTTCATTCAATTTTTAAAATTTCTCTCATTTTTTTACCAATACACTCACACTTTTAAAATTTGCTGAGAGTTTGCTTTCAATTTTTCGTTCAACTGAGTGTTTCAAATTACAGTCAAGAAAACAGCTCACTGCAGTTTTTTTATTCCAAATTTGAATTCTTATTCTGCCGCCAGTATTGTTTTTTTAAATATGTTTGTGAACAAATTAAACAAATATAACGACGTTTTGCAGTTCATAGAGATATACAGAAGGCATGAAGTTCTGTGGAACATGAATATTCCTGCATATAGACGGAATGATTTAAAAATTAAGGCATATAACTCTATTGCCGCCGAAACAAAACTGTCGGTGGAAGAGGTTAAAAAAAAAACATCTTGTTGAAAAACTTGCTTTGAAATTGCGTGCAGCCTACGTCACAGCTTTCAATTTTTGTGAATTTTGACAAGCTGTATATGTAAATTTCTTGAAAGAGAATTGTAAAAAAACTTGATCGTGTGACTGCAGTGTAAAGAAAAAGAAAAATATCGATTAAAAGAAATGAGAGTTGGGTAAATTTTATTAATTTGTATAAAAATTTATCAGAATTATGGAATGTGAAAAGTGACATTTACAAAAATAAAAGCATATATTTTTTCAAATATGTTTCACCCGTGATGTTCATGCTATAATACAAAATACAGAACAGATGTTGCATTTGTAGTTTACTTGTTGGTTCCAGTGTGTGTATCAAACAATGGAACCTGAGCGAAAAATGTGTTACGTAAACATGTTTACAAGTGTGTACTCAGCATAAAAGTCGCTACGGCTTATGTAAATACACATTAAATTTTTACACACATATGAAGCAAAAAATTTTATTTTTTTTTTGATAAAAGTGTAATTTATATTATGGCCCCGATTACGGTGTTGTGTGTTGTGAATTGCGATTACCGTTTACAACACTTATCTATTGTGTTGTCTTTTCAGTGGCGTATGTTAATTTTCGGCGATTATCGTTGACAACATGTTGTCTTACGTGTTGTAAAAAAGGATAAAAATAGACTAGTTATTAGGTGTTGTCTCATAGATGTGATTAGTTTTTTTGTCTGTTTCAAAATTAAAATGCAGATTTTTATTATTTTATTTAAAATTCAACAAACAGTTGTCTGAGAAACTGCATCATATCATTGCCTCTACTTCCTTATACTCGTAACTACCATCAGCAAAAAAAAAAAACAAAAAAAAAGCAAACGCAAATTAGTCTGTTTCTCCAGCGAAACCATTCTTGTTTATGTGGAACAATTTAAAAAATTTAATACCAGAAAATGTTTTCTAACATTGTATTTGGCAGTTATAATGCGTTGGAACTGTTTTGAATTTTTTTTACGAACGCGTGCGATGTCTGTTTTCTGTGTACTCATTGTCGAAAAAAAATAGAAACACGTTAATCTTCAAGTTTTTTTTGTTTTATTTAACTTAACAAAATATATTTATTTTAGTGCACTTCGTTTTTCTTTTTTTAATGTTGATTTCTTTCAACTTCCCATTTTTTTGAATGCACGTGTGACAAGCACAACATTTTTGTGTTGTGAACCATAATCGGGGGTATATTTAAATATAATTTATCATTTACAACCTCATATTTTATAAGCTTATAATATACAAAGCAGAGTTATTAATATTGGGCGATTTTGTGTTAAGAAGTGTGGTAGCTCCTGCAAAGTATTTGGTGTTCCGCAATTACAGTGTTGCTGAGTTATTGACTTTTTCTTGTTCTTATTTTCGGAACAAGGTTTTTGCAAATGCTTACGGATAAGAACTTGAAAAGCAACATTTTACTACTCTTCACTATTTGAGCTCTGTTAGCAAATGCCTTTTGGCATATGTATTTACAAATACAAAAAAGTTATTTGTTGCAGATGTTTAATACCTACATGTAACCATCCATAAATACGCCTGTACATAAGCAAAACCCACCATATATAAACATAGTTAGCTTGCAGCCGGAGTAAAATGGTCATTCACGTATAGTCTACCAACTACTTTCCCATCACAACCATTATTATTGGCAATATAAGCCACTCAGTCAAGATGTGTGGCTTTTTAAGCAGACTAGTTTTGAAGAAGCTCGCCATAATACAATCTCTAATTACATTATTAAACATAATCAGCACCAGGCGCTTATTGTTTATATAGCTTCCGTGGCATATGCCTTGGGAGGTAATATTTAACTAATAGTTGGACACAATAGCAACGGCTACATAAGCAAGGTCACATATTCCGGCAGACGCACAACAATGTTTGACATTAAATTTGAATATTCCGATGTTACCATTCAGCATCGTGACTTTAATATAGAATGTGATATTCCATATCAAGAGACATAATTTTAGTGGAGAGAGTATTCTCGATATCCTCAATTCGTTTATTGCACCAACAACTTCAGCTTTTAGGCCGGATGAGAATGCTTCCATATCAGATTTAATTTTATTGACAGGATTGGTGAAGTCATCTCTTATTACTTTGGTGTCTTCACTACCTTTCCACAGTACTTCATCTAATCTCTCATTCAGTGCTTTTATACCATCAATTATGAGTTTATCGTTTTTTAATTTCACTTCACAGCTAGAACATACAAATTTAAATTTACAAACATGACATTGGACACAAGCTTTCTTTCAAATTGTTTCTTTACATTGCGTCTTCATTTAACATTTTTCTTTTCTAACATAAGAAATAACGTCAGCAGAATAACAGTACAAAAATGTTGATGTTACAACTTATGTTCTAAGGTGGAGAACACGTACATATTTTTGGACACAATATTAAGAAATTTGTTAAAGAAGGTTGTCATATACTTGTGCATTGTGTAAGCGGGCACTGTTTGTTATTGTGCCTTTATTGAAAAAAGTTTTTTTCTAGTCTTTTAAATAATATAATAATAATGGACGACTATAACTTAAAACTATTGATTGAGTTAAAACAATTAATCGACATAGTTGATATGGTGGATGAAAATGAACAGTCTGAAGGAAGGTATTGAATAAATCCATTTCTTCAATTAAGAGAAGTTCATAGTCTGGCATCTCGTCTTTTAAAAGGTTAACGTGCCACTCCTTTATTCCAACAAATACCTGTTTGTTCATATATTTCACTCACATTTATGTATATTTTTAAGCTGCTTTTGCTTTATTTTATGGCTTCTTTTTTTATTAAACTTTAATATTTATGGTTTTAAATATACGTCCTTAATTTATTTAATAAATAAACTGTATTGCTTTATATTCAATTCTTATATATTTAATAAGCTAATACCACTTTTGCTTTGTAATATTTCCCGAGAAAAGTATGTAAAAAAAAATCAAATTTGACAGCTTGCTAACATTGTTTCTCAGCAATGTGTCTTAACATTTATTTCGCAATAGACTTTCAAACACTAACATGTGCGGTCCACACGTTAACATCTTGTGTTTGCAATTGATTTTGACAATTGCTAACATAAAAATTTCCAACTTTATTTCTGGTCTGCCGTCTACATGTTACAGAAGCCGCGCTTGAAAATCTTAGACGCCATTTTAATATCCGACATGAGTAAAATGTCTACGTATTAACGTGTTGCAAAAAAAACACAAAAATTACCATCAAGAAGGAAAACCAGAATTAAAGATGGAGAGACTACAATTTATATATTTATACTTAATTCCCCTCAGGTTCGCAATGTAAAAAAATGGAAACACTGTATATTTAAACTATTAATTTAATAAAAACTATTCTTATTAGATAGACTATCAGCCGCTCACAATTTCTTCAGCTGCACTTGCATAGCGTTGCCATAATTTAATAATTTACATTATTTTAACTTAAATTTTCTGTAAAATAAATTTGAATAGACTGTTGATGTACCAAGGTTTAAATTAATTTAAAATGTTTTGAAGTTTTCTGATATCATAACGGTTTTTCGAAATTTTTTTTAATAAAAATATTAACGAAAAATGTGGAAACATCATTTTAGGCGTTGTTAGATTGATTGATGTGATAATGAAACAACAATACCGAATAAAAAATGTAAATTAATTAAAAACACAACCGCCAATTATTTGAAATAAAATAATAAAAATTGTTCTGGAAATTGTACCGACTCTATTTCTATAGCAAAATAATAGTTAATAATATTGACCAAGAATAAGTTAAGCACACACTCACACACACACATATATATGTAAATAAGTTATTTTTTGACTAAGTTAAATATTTTCATGTTGAATAACAAAGAAAATTATAGTTTACAATGCATTTGAAAATCAATATGAATGCCGCTTTTCGCAAAATAACAAAAAATAAAAAAGTACAAATTATTATTGCCAGTATGTTAGTGTAATATTTCCGCCCCATAACTAGGCGATTAGGGCTAATCCTTACCCTTTGCTATTGTTATAAAAATCTAACCAACAATGAAATTATAGTTTTTAAAAAACAATTTTTGTCTTACAACTTCTGTCTATCTGCAATTTTTGTTGTTGAAGGCAATGAAATGACAAATAATTTACTATGTACGAGTATTTATTTTAAAATAAAATCTATATTTTATTGTATAAATGTAACTATAACATTACATTTCCATATACATATTTGCAAACTTGTTGAGTATGTGGACATACATATGTGTGGGAGCATGTGTAAATACTTACAGTATAGTACATATGCATGTAGTACATGCATGTAGTACACTTCTGTGTGTGTTACATTTTGAAAAATGTAATTGAATCTTCAAATATGTATTACGGACTTACTTACTTTTGCTTTGCAAAATCAAATGCCGCTTTTGCTTTGTTTTGTTGCTAGTCAGTGTAAATTATAATAATAGCGATAAGCTACAAGGCCCTAGTTACAGTTAAGCTGTAAATTTGCTTGAAAATTATTTGTATACCCTTCGCTGTAAGTAAGAAGGCTATATATGTATAACTTTGTGATTCCCTTTGTAATATCTACACATCGATTAAGCGATGTCCGTCAAGTCATTGAAATTTACTTTTTGAAGTCACTAGGCGACGGACAGAAAAGTATGGAATAACAATCTGTAAGTTGTTTCTGTCTTCAATTGCTATTGAAATTTAGCTAGATCGGTGGATCGCGACTCCCTCTATTTTTTGACCATTTTGGTGCGTTTTTTGTGTACTTTGTCTAAAATAAAAAGGACGAAAAAACATTGTACGTAGTTTTATTAGAAATAACAGTAACAATTTCTGTGCAAAAAATCAAAAAGATTGATTAACAAATGGCTAAGAAATATCAAAAATATGACCGATATTTCAGATATTCATTAAATTTTGTTTTGTTTTCGCTTTTGTTTTTTATGGAAATTTTCGAACTGTGCATTTGCGTGTGTGTACAACATACACAACCACAAAACCTGGTAGTCGGCATTATACAAACGTGTGTATGGATGTGTGTATTTTGTATATTCTGTGTGTAGTGATGGCACTACACTGTAACAATACTACGAATACAGAAATTTCATTGAAAGAAGATTTTTTGATTTGATTTGAAATTCTTTATTAAATTTATTTTGCATTCCTATTGGAATAGAATTTCTTTTTTTATTAATTTAAAAATTGAGTGCCTGCAAACATTTTTCTTAGAGCTGGTAGGATTTTATTTTAGGATTAATAAAAAAATTGGTATCAAAGAAATTTATTTTTATAAATTTTCTCATGCCTTATTTTATTTTTATAAATATTGGTTTATTAATCTAGAAGCGTATTATAAATATTTCGCCCAATTAAACTAGCCGTTTCAATTAAATATATATTTCTTTTTTGATATTTAGGAAAGAAAAGTGAAAAATATATTTAAATACTTAACAAAGTCGAATTTAACTTGTTTTATTTTTACATAATTTTTTATTTGTAAGTTTAAATATTTGACCTCTTTTTATTGAAACACCTAGGCTGACTTTCAAAATGTCAATAGCTTTGTATTCGAACAAAACATCGTATTTCATAACGCCGAAGTACAAAACATTTACGATGCATCACATTTCAAAACGTCGTAGACAAGTAAATATAAGAAACGCTGCAAAATAGCAATCGGCCCATCAGTTTCACAGTTGATGCTTTTACTTTTGCATTGTTTCGTAACTCTGTATTTATAAAAAGTTTAAATACCGTATTAGAATTGTATGTAAACATTGTCTTATAACATTTTGGAAGTCAGCCCTAGTTTATTAAGTTTTTTTTTATCGATATTTCGCTCCAAGAATATTATAAATAAATAAAATTTCACAATGGAACCTCTAGCTTAATAAACTAGCCGTTTCAATCAGTTTTTTTTTTTTTTTTTTTGATATTTTTAGAATAATGTGGAAAGGAAAAATATGAATATTTGGCTAATACAGTGAAGGGTACACCGGACTTTGCACAACCGAATTTAACTTGTTTTACTTTCAAATTTCATGTTAAAAATCAACCGCCAATACATAATTCAAAGCGATTACAAGTGATTAAATCATTTATAAAAAACACGATTTAATTATGTATAGTAATCTGTACCGTTAGTAAAGTACAGTATATACATTATTGTTGGCATGGGATAACTAACAGCCATCTTTAAATAACAGTCATCCCTAAATATGAGCAGTAGTGTTAATCATCATATTAAAAGACCCACTAAAGACAAACAAAAATAGAGTTAGAAACGTTAAATTAAAAAAAAAAACTATTCAACATGTCATTACTGGTCAAAAATAAAAAAACAATCGTTTTGCAGCCAACTTCACCACAAAACAAGCTGTCAAAATTGGATTTTCCAATTCATGGCAGAATTAACACGGTAAAGTAAATAGAGTAGCTGTACATTTTTTGCTCTCCATCATTTTGCCTGCATAGTTGCTAAAATTTGCAATGAATTTCCTCCTTTTTATTTGACACATACAATAAGGTTGTTTTTGCAATTCAGTATTTGTTGTACTAAATGCCTTAAGGTGTTAATTCCGCCATGTTCCAATTGCCGCCGCATTATTTAGGTATGTTCCATACATTTTGTATGAGAATGAGAATTTTTGTATTCAACACACAGCTCTCGTTTTTTCTTCGACATATGTTAAAACTTGCTTAAAAATCCCATACGCGACGACAGCATGCTGGCGCAATAAAGTGACTCTTCTGGGCTTCTGTTCCAAAATCGAAATGAGTTTAATATTTTTGTGATTCCTCCAGCATGCTGTTGTCGTGCATGGGAACCTTTACTTCCTTTGTGCGCCATAGAACTAGACTTGGCAAAGCAATTCTTACAACAAACACTGAATTAAAAAAGCAATGCATTCGATGTGTCTAAAAAAAGAGGAGGATATGCAAAGTAAATCCGGTTATATACTTACACTTCTATATGTATTTTGAGCATAAAAATAAAGGCTGTACAGGAAGGAAACAAATTTTAACAGCTATCGAAGCCAATACAAGGATAGCAAAAATTGTACATATGTGTTAAATGCCATGGAGAAATGTAAGTGGATAACCAGTACCTCGTTTCTATAACTCTCGCATCGACAAAATTTTCACAAGAAACAATAGAATTGAAAAAAAAACAATGAGAATTGAAACAAAATGTCATTTATTACACAAAAGTGTTTCTGTAATTTTTCTTTGTGAGAACCATCTGTCAATTTTGTGATTTTGACATATTTTATTGGAAAAATGTGAGTACAAGTGTCTCACTAGAACTGTCAAAACATCTCACATTTTAAAATGCATGAGAGAAGGATGCGAAAGTAATGACAAAATGAAAATTAATAAACTTAAAACGTTTAAATTAATAAATTACTTAAAATAAATATAGAGGAATATTTTTTGTAGCTAAATATTGAAATTTTATTTGTTAATAAATTTTCTTCTTTTTCTGTGTGGCATATAAAATTTACAGTGGTGATGGCATCGCACGATTTTAAAATACTTTTATTCACATTTTTACTGACAAAATTTGTAGCAAACAAAATTGTCATGTAGAAGTACATTCATCTTATAGTATGTTCAGACGAGACAAGGTTCGCTCTCTTTCGAGGGTTCACATCCCAATCTCGAATGAAACAGGAAGATTCGCCATACAAAATTAAGTGAGCGAATCTGCAGGTTTCATTTTGAAACTCTTGCCGAAACCATGAAAATTTAGTATCATCCCTAGTTTCTATCGCTAGTTTATCTTAACTAGCTGTCCAACAAAACAAATTGTAAACAAAGAAATATTATTGTTTTGCAAGCATTTCAATGTATTAGTAAGAAACCAAGGAAAGAGTGTTAAATTGCTTAAATATAAAAATAAACATAATAAATAACACAACATTTTAAATTATTTGAAATAATAAATAAATTTTTTATAAATTATTATTTTTTCTAAAAATACATATATTTATATATTAAAATTTACCTTTTTTATCCATTTCAAAACTAAAAAACAAACGCGGGCAAATGCGAAACAACAAAAAACAAAACAAAGCAACTGTCAAATGAAACTCATTATGTGTCGTCTGAACGCAAATTTTCACAATCGAGGTTCAGACAGCGAAACCAGCATTGAAACTCGTCGTGTGAACATGCTATTATATAATTTCCTCTTTATATTGTATTTGACATTTGAATCATTGGAAAATTAAAATAAAGACGTAACAGCTTTGCATTTTCTCACATTAAACTACAGAAACACTTTTTACTCACAAATCGAGAAACGGTGGAATTTTTTGTTTCACACTTTTCTATGTGAAAAGTTCTCGCATATAACGGGTGGCGCAAAAGTAATCAGGTGGCGCAAAAGTAATCCTCCTATCAGAAAATGCTATAAATTTTGCGATTGGCCCCTAATGTCAACATTGTTTATTAACGTGTATTTAGCATGTGTTTACTACACAAATGTCAAAACAGAACTGATATTAGAAACCAGCCACAGATCTACTTTGAATTTCCTCCTTTCTATTTGACACATAAGAAGGAGGTGTTTTTGTAATTCAGTGTTCGTATGGTAGCATACATTACGCACATGTACAGCTTGAAAACTTCCATAAAAACAAAACAGAAATTAATGTTTTATGTAAAAGCGATACAAGTTAGATTTATGTCGAGTTATTGTTTTAATTTTTTTTTATTTAAATGTGTAGTGAAAATAGCTGTTTGTTAAGCATAACTAACTTCTCTTATTTTTAAGTGGAAGACGAACTTTTACGCACATCTGTTTAAATATATGCTGCTGAATTAGTAATAATTTTCCCTATGCGTCGTTAGATTTTCGAAGTTGCGTTATTTTTTTTTCGAGTCGTTAATTTTTTGAAATTTTCTTTATATTTTTTTTTCTAAAAGATGTCACGACTTTTGCTTCTAATTGCGATATGCCATCAAAATTCGGGGACTCCCTTTCTAATTGAAAATCAACGCAATTTTATTAGAGTTTTTTTCACTTTGTTTTGCTAATGTTAGAGTTCAGTTTCAATTAGTGTGTTGTGCTTTTTTTTTAAGATAGATATGACACCAGGGTATATACTGACGGATGTAAGATGATCTGCTGAATGAGACTCTCATTCCGACTTCCGGATAGGTCAACTGTTTTCCAGGCGGAGTTACTGACCATCAAGGAGGCATGTGAGTCTCTGTACAACAGGAGTATCAGGGGAGCCATGGGCATCTTCGTAGATAGCCTAGCGGCTCTCTTTTCACGTCAATCTAGTATGTTACATTCTCTGCTCTACTGGGCCAATGCAAGACCTAGGACATCAAGCTACGTCACCTTGGTATTGATTCCTGCACACAGTCATTTTATTGGTAATGAGCAGGCGGATGAATTAGCTAGGGCTGGCTCAAACATGAAGGTTTCTATGGCAAAGGCAGTCTCTGTATCGCTTAGTAGTATTAGGAGTCTTATTTTTGATCACTACCGAGAAAGGGCAGACACCAGATGGCGGAGTCTACAAACGTGTAAGATCACGCATCAATTATGGCCCCGCTATGATGGTAAACGTTATTTATTAGTGAGCAGGAATAGAAGGGACATTTACAGGCTGGTGGCGGTGATAACTAGTCATTGGATAATCGGTAAGCATGCCAGCAGGCTGGGACAGCCCTTCAGCGATAGCTGCCGGTCACCCGAGAGGGAGGAGACGGTTTTCCACCTTCTCTGTGAGTGCCCGGCTCTTATGGCTTCGAGACACAGATTTCTTGGTGCATATCTGATGGCCGAACTACCTGAGATATCGAGAGTAAGGTTAGCAGACCTCGGATATCTAAATCTCACGGGGTGGATCTAGGTCACCTTACGGCTACATGGTCTTGGCGAGTAGGTGGTTCAAAACGGAGTCTTGCGACTCTAATTGAAGGCCGTTTAGGCCGCCACGTAAACCAACCAACCAACCAGTTTAGCACACCAATCTCTCAGTTCTTTCTGTCTTAAGATTGCTGAGACAGTAATCGGCACAGCGGAATTTAACTTGTTTTCATATTCAATCTAATTGGCACATATTTTCTTTAAGGAAGACGCTCTAGCGCTTACATTCTGGTTTCTTTTGTGTAACTTTATTTTTAAAACTGATTTCAGTTAGTTGCTATTGTTGCGAATGATGATAGAATATTGTAAAGTTGTTGCATATCAAAATATTGTACTATAATATGTTGCAGCCACCACTACATGCAGCACCCATTGTGTACTATAGATTTCATAGTATAAATATTGCTGTTTTGCTTGAATAAAACATCAAAAACAATTAAACGTTCAAGCAAATAAGATCGTGGTTCTAATAAATCGTTAAATAAAAGAATAATCAAAATGAAATACTTTGTAAGTGTGTAAAAATTATGTAAAGAGATTGAAACAAAATTCCGCTTAAATAGATTTTAAGAACTGAGTGTGTTCCACACAAGTTATATTAAGTACTTTGATAAAAAAGGACATTTTGGTATTTCAAATTAAAGGATATGCATCTCATAAATAGTAACACTGGCTAAGAAAATTTTTTGTAAGGAAACGCCTTTCCATAAAGAACATATTTAGGATTCTTAAAATTAAAGTTTTCTTTTAAGAATGTATTTAAATTTTTGTCAATCAATTTCAATTCATTCACAATATGTACTTTTAATATTTTTTTTTACCTGACAGAACATTTTGTGCATTTTCCTTATTTTTGCCTTGGCCGCCACCAGTTATGCTGCTGAATTAGAGAGTGCTGAATCTTCTGTAGCTACCAAGAGTCCCGAAAAACGTGGTATTTATGGTTTTGGTTATGGTCATGGTATTGGCTATGGCGGTCTTTACGGTGGTCATGGTTATTATGGCAGCCATGGCTTTGGTCATGCCTATCCATCCTATGGTTATGCTGCTGTACATACTGCTCCCTTAATTGGTCATGGACATGCTTACTATCCTTATGAAGGTCATGGTTTCTATCATTAAAATTTTAATTTTTTAAATTCTAACATATTAATTGGCTTAAACGATTAAAAAGAATTGACTTAGAATTGGAAACGCCAACAACATCCGAAGTTAATTTATTTTTGAGTGTGTTAATTAAATAAATTTGTGAGCGAAAAAAAAGAAATTAACAAAATGGAATTTTTAATTGTGAAAATAAAGCAAAAATTATTTTTAAAAGTAAAAGCAGAACCAAATAACAATCTAACTAAAATTGCAATGCCATTTGGTGATTGATTGGTATTCATAGTAGATAAATAACAAAAGTAAACAGACGAATGCACATATTCATATTGTTACGAAAAATCATGCTATTGTCCCACTGTTATTTTTGAAAAGAAACTGTATTTATGTTTAAGCGAATACATAGAATTACTGAAGGTAATTCTTGCATGTAAGTTATGCAGTAAAGTTTCACATTACTTTTAAGTGTTATACAATTACCTAGATTTGTAACGCAGCTTGTTTTCCTAGCCAGGGTATAACTCAATCAACCCAGTATCTTACAAAAGGTCTGTTTCCTTTGAATTAAAACACCTTGATGTTTTCATGTTAACATAGTATAATTTTATTTACAAGCTGACGTTTTAGAATGGTGATAAATCGTCCAACCAAATAATTAAAACGTTTATCTATATATATATATTTCTTCTCTGGCTCTAGAAAATAAAAATATAATACATACAGTAAAGTTGTCTATTATGGCTTGGGGTTGTAAAGGGTGTTTTTTATAGGCGTATAGAACTCTAAGTTGGTACTACTCTTCAAGATGGCGACCGATTTAACAGCTGTTAAGTGATTTGTTCTCAGTTTGGTCTGGCAATTCATCATGAATAGACTCACACCTAAAAAACGCTTGCAAATGGGCACAAAACGAGATTGCAGTTGTTCCCGATTTTCATAAGCGAATTTTGCCTACTGTAAAAAGGACACTAGAAACTGTGCTTTGTGTCCAGTAGTGTATCGTGTATCAAAGGACTGCACAAGCCCATTTGAAAAACACTTACAGTTCTAAAAGTACTTGTGTTTTGTATCGCAGTAGAAATTCAAGATAAAATTTTGTTTTAAAGCAGTGACGTCAAATTAAACTGTGCATAGTAGGTACACTAGAGCAAAGGAATTATACATACATACATATATATACATTAGGGCACGTCGATTTGTATGGAGGAAAAAAAATCGCTCAAATTACAAGGAAAATCGCTTGATATTTGTCAAGCAATCTATTCAATTTAATATATACACATGGAAGATATATTTTATTACCTAGCTATCAGGGATTACCAGTACTTAACCTAAAAATAACACAAGATTCTTGTTTCATTTACATATGTTCTGACTAAATAAATTTCTAAAGAGAAAAATAAACTCCAAAAATAAAAAAAACAGCAATTTCGCTGATTTTTTCTTGTAAAGTGCCAAAAATTGTGATTTTTTGATATGTTTGTATGGGGAACCCACCCGGGGTGGTTCCAGTGGGTGTGCCACTGGCATAGGTGCGTCGGCTCTCCAAAGTTAGTGGGGGTCGGTCATACATTTCGACTCGATTGAGGCACTATAAATGGGTCAAAGTGAGATTTTTCAAAATTTGATCCTTCGGATCAGAAGTCGGAACAAAAATACATTTTAGAGGTATGGTTCCTTCGGCAAAGTTTCTTATTTTGATCAATAAAATACGATTTTCTTTGTAATTTGTGCGATTTTTAAATCGACCCGCCCTAATATACATACATATTGCTTTAGTCAACACGAGCGTGACCAAACACATTAGGCAACCCTTTTAAAGACACACATACATACACATGCCTGCACAAGCGTTACGCTTGTAAAGCTTAAAAATTTCCACTAAAAAAACAAAGCATGTGGCTGTGAAAGTACACATATAAACACATACATACTCGTACGTGTGAATACAACAAAGTTCTATAAAGTTCTGCTGGTCGTGTTGCTTGTTCTACTGCGTTATTCTTATGTTCAGTTTTGTGCTAGCGTATCTGCGTTCTGATTGTTCTATGTTCTACGGGTTCTATTTTTTACTGAAGTGCAAAACATTTTATCACTCGGTAAGTATTTGTTTTGACATGCGATAGAACAGTGCTTGACAGTATTTAAAATCAGGGATGATGCTTGAAAACTGTTTCAAGTATGCTTGTGCAGCCCTTTATCGTGTATTTCAAATGGCCTTGTATAGCCCTTTAATCCTATCCTACTAATATTATAAAGCCGAATGTTTGTGACTGTGGATGTATGGATGTGCGGATGTATGGATGTGCGGATGTGTGGATGTTTGTTCCTCTCTCACGCAAAAACTACTGCATGGATTTTAATGGAACTTTACAATAATTTAGCTTATACATCAGAATAACACATAGGCTATAATTTATAAAGATATTTTGTAAATTATCCAAAATATAACGTTAGGTGTCAAGTAAGTAGGAAAAAATTCTACAATCGGCGACATGTTTTGGCGTGCACCGCAAATATCGTTGAAGTTACACATATATAATGTATGAACGATATGTTTATCATAAATAGTCCTACAAAAAAGTCCACCACATCATATGTCTCTCTCTTATGTGGAAGCAATTATTGTCAAAATAGTGAACCATAATTACAATAGAAATTGATCATTTATTTCTAATACATATTTCTTAGTAACAAATTGATCTATATCAAAATAAATACTTTTATTGCCTCCGATATACATAATAGACTAGCCCGTACTTAATTTAAGCCTAAAATTATAGTTGTATTATTTGGCGTTTCTGAAAATAATGCTAGCAAAAACATGAGCCACTTTATAAAGAAGTTAATGACTGTATTTAATTGGTTGGTTTTTTTAACAATTAAAATTCTATTTATAAAGGGATGTCGCTAAAAATTGATACAAACGCTTTCTAAGGATACCGACCGGGCCGGGTGAAACCGGACGAAAGCATCTAGTAGAGACATATAAAATCAAATAAATTAATATCAATAATCAATAAAATAATTTAGTAAGAATTAGGGTGTCTTTAGAGAAGTTCTATTTTCAATATCATTTTATAAATAATAACAAACTAAAGTTCGTGATTAATAGAGGTCGTACGATATATTTACTCCCTCGGCTTGAAGAAACATATATAATTTGTTTTTCGTTTCCTGCACCTTTTTCTTAATGATTTTATATTTTTAGAAACCTCGCTACACACATCAGAATATTTAGCTGAGTTGTTGTTTGCGTTCAGTGGATCGAGAGTTGTTAATACCCAGACTTACTTCAATATAGATAGAACGTTTGCTGCTTCGGTAGCCACTTATAACAAGAGAATCTTCAATGTAATGTATCAACACAGCTCTTCGCAATAACTAAAATTTTTGCCTTTAAACAAATTTTTATTTCAAAATATTAATCTTTATATGTTCTTAATTCCAGAATTGTGTTGGGTTATTTTAAATTTATTCTTTTACTCATAAGTAATTTATTCAGTACAATAAGTACCGAAGGGGAAACCATATCTATACGGACTATATCATCAGACGCTACTCTGAATCCTCAGTAGATTATTCCCAACATTTCTTGGAAAACATTAGAACCTTTATATTGTAAAATCAATTGACTAAATAAAATTTATTTGTCAATAGTTCCAAAAAGATCCAAATTTTCAAATAAAAAACTCAGTAAGCATTGAACTGAATAAACAAACTTCCCAAGCAACATTTTAATATACTGATGAAATGGTCCATATAGATACGAGTAGGTTTTTTTTTTGATAATTTTGCTGATTGCGTGTTGTAAACTACAATTATTTGCATACATAGATTCGGGGACTTAGCGTCCATTTTCACACTTGTACGATATGTAGTGAAAAAAGTTTCATTCTTGTGGACAATTGTGGTTTAATTTACATAAAGACGGTAAAAAAAAGTAACAAAATTAACAAGCAAACAACGTAATTATTAAATAAATAGATATCAAAGGGTAAACTTGTTTTTAGATCATAAATGGCATCAACATCGTTGGGTATTGCAAGCAGTTTGAGATCGCATACCGAACTCTTCTTGAAAACCATGCTCAAATATAACTGGAACAAAGTTACCGTCTAGACAGTGCTTAGACTATTTTTACAGGACTAGACAGCGGAAAATAAGGATAGTGAGTCAGTACCTTTAGTTATATCGATTTGGAGGGTATCTAATTTCCAAAAACCATTTTAAAAATTCTCGGCACTCGTCGACTATTGATTTTATGGAGCAGCATACCGTGGCAGACATATAAATAGTAATCCTGAAATTATTATTTGCACTCGGTACTGTTTTTTCCACACTTTTCACATCCAAGTGAAATAAAACAAACGTAGTATTTATTTTGTTAATTTTAAATTTTAAATTTTTATTTATAATTTGAATTAATTATTAAAATATCGGTCAAAAAACCGATGAGAAGAAAACAAACTTTTTTCTACTACTTTTTAAGGTTTTATAAAACTTTTTTACATGGTTGAAAAAAAAGGTACATGGGATGCACGTGGCGGCCATTCGCCATGTAAAAAACCATAATAAATCTTGCAAAAAATAGTGCATTTTCAACTGCAATAAAAAAAGGGTATATTAAACAAAATTATAAAAACAAAAGCATATTTTAATTATTTGAAGGGTGCTAGATCTAATTTTACAGATGTCACCATTTTCATTATCACTTTCAGCGAGCAATAGTGGCCGGAAAATGCACTTCCTGGACAAGGTTTTTGGGCTATAAAATCTGAACTATTTGTTGTAGCGGATAGAGACTACCACCAATCGATAGAGTATAAAAATGTATTTCAGAAATTGCATAAGTCATTTTCTGAAATGCTTTAGTTCAGAAGTTATAGCATAAAATGTGTCAAAATTACGGTCACAATTTTTTATAGGGCTATTGCTTAAGAACTAAACGATGTACATATATGGCACTATCCTCATTGAAATAGGAATTGTTAGAGGCATGGCTCAATATCGTACACCGTTTCTGAAAAAAGTTATAAACTATCAAACTTTCTCAAAATGCACATATTGATTCTATATTGGTATACAAATTATGTAGATATTTAGCATAGTTGCCAATACACCTAAAATTTCATAGTTATTAACACAATTGTCAACACATATTAAAAAGAAGAAGAATTAAATAGAAAAAAATGCAAAAAAAGATTTAATAATTAAAAACAAAATATCTTATTAATTCTAATTATGGTAAGAATGTGATAAAAAAAATAAATAATCAATTAAAAATTTCTTTTTATAGCAATTTATTTGTATTTTTTCAGCACAACTGGTCAACAAGCAGCTGCTGTGGCAAAAACACATTTTCAAATTCGGAGTGCGGGAGCAAACTTCCTTCCAGTATAAGCTGCTTTTACTATTGTAGAGGTACTCGGGATCATAAACGCGCAATAATAGTTCATCCGCTTAGAGGTAATGACAATGTCGGCAGCCACAACTTATGCAGTGTTGAAAAAACACAGGCCAGTGTGTGATTAAAATATACATTTGGTGTTAATGCCTGGAATGGATGAAGTACAATGGAAATTTTCGGTGCGTTATAGTGATTCACGTAAGCTCGATAATAATTAATACTAAGAAAAACTTAATAATTTTTTTTTAATTCTTTATTTGTCTTAGAATATTTTCTTACCTGTGTGGAAGAAGAACAAACAATTTGGCCACTGTTGTCAGGGTTCGTTCGAAAGCATACGTGCGCTAGCTTCTAAACTGAACCAAACAATACTTGCGACCTTTGAGCAGCGCAATTATTAGCCAAAGCCAGACTCAGGTCATTCCAGACCTCCCCTGTCACTCGTGACATTGATTCAGCTGCCAAATTAATTAATGCTGGAGCTGCAACAGTCGGTGTAGGTGATTCCGGTGCCGGTATCGGAACAGTATTCGGTTCCCTTATCATCGATTATCCCAGAAATCCATCATTGAAACAACAATTGTTCTTTTACGCTATCTTGGGTTCCGCTTTTTCTGAAGCTATGGGTTTTTTGTCTTATGATATTTTTCTTGTTCCTTTTCGCTTTCTAAAGTGTGTATTTATGTCCTAGGACGAAGTTTATCTTATAACAAATTTAACTGATAACATCTGTACTACAACAACCGCAGCTTCATTGCCTATATTGTTTTTAAAAAACATCAAAGAAAGAAAAGTAACTCTTTTTTTATTTAAGTTTAAAACGCAAAAAAAGTGCTGCACAATCGGCTCAGCACAAATAAATTTATTAGCTTCAGGTACAATTCCACATAAAAAAAGTATATATAGACAAAGAAAATGAAAAGAATCGCTTCCTCTACCTCTGTACGAATTCTGTTTGTCAATATGTTAAATAAAAAATGAAAAAAGTGGTTTATTTAACAATTCAGTAATCATTTTATTTTTTGTTGTAATAATTTTATACATATATTTAAATACTACCTAAAATTTATTTTTAAAGATAGAAATAAGAGAAAACAATATTTTTAACAAAAACTTTAATACATAAAATTTTGAAAAAGTGTACAATACATACAAATATTTAAAAAACACTGAATTGAAGTACATATTTTGAATAAAAATTTTACAATAAAAATTTTGTTTTTAATTAATTGTAAAAAAAAAATAATATTAACACCGTTTGAAAATTGATGTTAGTACAAGATAATTATAGGGTTAATAAATATTTGTAATATTGTTGTTTTTTGTTCAATTATAAAAATTAAAAAAAAAAGAATACGTAACTGGTGGTAGCAAATGTAGCCCTATTAACAAATTAATCATCTAAAAATAAAAAGAAAACACACACAACCCTAGCCATTGGGTAAATCTTCAAAAGTGCAGCAAGTAGCTAAGAATATATGGAAATTTACATTTTTGGCAAATTGATCTCTTACAAAATTTTTTTAATATTTAGGAAGACTCGATATTGATAACTAACAAATTTATATGATAACTTTATCATGTGGCTTACTAGATGATGATGAAGTGACTACAGTGAGCGATAGTGTACGTAAACATAGTTCTAACATAAAAAACCATCCCTTATTTCATATACAAAATATATTGAGATTATATTTCAAAATATTAGCCAATTGCAATGGAAATTTCTTTCCGGCTGTTGTTATTGTAGCTGTGATGGTGGTGGTAACTGTGGTGGTGGAGGGAACTGCTGTTGTGGTGGCACCTGCTGCCACGATGATATATTTTGTTGTTGTGGTGTCAGCTGTTGTTGTGGTGGCAGTATGGATGATGGCAAATATGGATGATACTGCCACCAAGATGTATGCTGTTGTTGTTGTGGTGGTGGTGGCAGCTGCAAATATTGCTGATATGTAGGGTATTGCTGTTGCTGCAGTGGTGGTGGTGGTAGCTGCTGTTGCTGTTGTTGTTGTTGTCGTTGTGGTGGTGGCAGCTGCTGCCACGAATGTATATTTTGTTGTTGTAGCTGTTGTTGTTGCTGATGTTTATTTTGTTGTCTCTAAAAGTAAAAAATTATTTTATTAATAATACAATAAATTAATTAATATGGTATAATACCTTTTCTTTGCTGGGGTTTGGGCGCCTCCTTCCTTCGCCCCTCTGAGGCCGACTGTTTGATACAATAAATTGTAAAATATCCTAAAAATAAAAAAGAAATACTAATTATTTAGAAATTATTAGAAGTTACCAACAGTTAAAATTTCAATTCTATACAAAAATTTACTTAATCATATTTAACAATTGGTAATTACAAAATTTAATCTTTATTCTTGCTTAAATAATTTAAAATTTCCACTAGAATATCATGGAAAATAATACATTTTGCACACCAACAAAAATTGGAATTAAGGACGAATAAATATTAAATTTTGTCATAATAAAAATGGTTATAAAATAAAAAATTTAAATTACTTGCCTGGGCTTCCATTGTTCGATCGGTTATTAACAAAAAAAAAATTTCAATGAAATTTAAATGCACCACACGCTTCAGTTAATTTCACCACTATATACAAAATGTGGCAGCATTAGTAATAGTTAGTTGGGCTACCATATTATTAGACATTTAAGCTGTAAGTACACAGCACGCGTCGCGCGCGTCAATGCGTTTCACGCTTCTGTCAAAAAAGTTAAAACAAGATATTTATATGAAGCAAGCTAAGCAACTTTTAACTTTTCACGAGTTACAAGCATATTGACAAATAAAGAAGCTATGTTTACATCCAATTTTATTAAAAATATTTGAAAAATAAAATACATATTGTAAATAATAGAGAAAAAATTAATAGAAGAAGTTAAAAAAACAAAGTTTTCTGTTCAAAATCCAGCCTTGAATACAAAAATAAAAAAAGCGTCAAAAGCGTTGTGTGTAACTCATCGCGTTAAAAGCGTAAAAAGCTTAAGAAATATGTACCTTCAAATTTAGGAATTCAAATAATAATTATTTAACTCTATATATATACAAATTTTAGCAAAATATCGATATTAAAATAAATTTTTTAAAAATGTTATTATAATTATTTATTTATCATTAGTTAATTACAATGTATCTTTTCATACTATGATAATAAGCAAATTTGATCAAATTTATTTCAGTATATGAAGTTTTACATTTAAAAATAAATACAACTACAAAATAAAAATTAAAATCTATTTAACCATTTACAATATTTATTCCTAACTTTTTAAATTTCTGGCAGCCCTTTTGTTCCATACCCTGGATAATAGGTAGCGCTGTTTAATAATACTGATATGGTAATCTTTTTTTTCATAACTGTAAAAGTTTATTGTGCTTTATTTGTATTTATTGGCTACTAAAATATGAAAAATTTACTAAAATTAAAAGAAATTATAGAGAATAATCTCAAAGATGTCTCGCATCCCATTACGAGGGAAATGTTGGATAGCATCCTGGTGGCATATAATAAAAATGTGCCTCAGAGTGCTAAAATAGGGAAAACATTGAAAAATAGGAATACGATTCTCATTAACGTAAGTATTTATACATTTTAAAACAAAGTAAATTAAGACATTAATTATATATTCAATTATAGGTTAATAGATTTTTGAAAAAACGTCAAATGACGATGAAGGAAGACAAATATGACCTTAAGCCCATTGAGGTAATTTTGATAAATTTGTTTTAATAAAGTTTTTTCCGTAAACATATCGCGAATAAAAGTGAAATTCTTGTTCATTTGAAGTTGCTATTAGGAATCTTATGTGACTGACTTATCATCATCGCCCAGCCCAAACGGCTAAAGCTACAGACTTGAAATTCGGTAAGCAGGTGCATGTCCCAATTTATAGGACGAATAAGAAGGGATTTTTGGAAATTCGAAAAGGGTGAAAACGGGTAAAATCTAATTTCTTATATCTCCGCAACTTCTACAGATAGAGCCAAAGTTCAAACTACAAAATATTCTACTAAAAAAATAAGCGGATGGGTATTTGGTACTTTTTCGATATATGTACTTTTGTGGCATAAAAAGGGCAAAAACTAATGTTGGTACGTTTTTTTAACCCAGCTTACCTTTCAAAGTAACAATCACAACAAAAAAAAAAAGTTGTATACTTCTCTTCTAAAAAGGTGTCCAATGTATATTGGCACTTTTTTAAAATTCGAGCAAATAAGGGGTAATATATGAACCCCTTTTTACTATTTTTTCTTAACATGTACTTTTATGTATGGTAAATAGATGCAGCATGTAAACATTATTACTATTTTGTAACACCCAATAAAAATCAATGTTAAATTTTTTTTTCAAGGGTGAAAAAAAATACCAAAAGATAGATATGATTGTTACTTTATACTTACCAAAGTTTAGTAATATTTTGTATGTCATGTACAAAATATAGAATTTCGACAGTAAAATTTAACAGTACTGAATGAATATCAAGGAATAGTGAAGGGAACATTTTGGTACTTTTTATTGATTGTAATGGTACTTTTTGATTTTTTAATATTAATAACCATAGAACTACGAGACTGGGCTCAAACGACTCAGGCCAAAGTGAAATATCATTAAAGGGGCAAATGGTACTTTTTAATGGTACTTTTTGAATTTTTAATGGAACCGAATCTAGAAGTACAAGGTTAGGCTCAAACTGTTGAGCAAAGTGAAAAATCATTAAAGAGATAATACGTGAAAAATCATTAAAGGGACAAATGGTACTTTTTAAACATTTAATGGTACTTTTTGATTTTTTTAATGTTAACAAATCTGGCAATACGATATTGAGCTCAAATGGTCCCAAGCAAAGTGAAAAATCATTAAGAGAACAAATGGTACTTTTTATATTTTTTTTGGTATTTTATTATTAAGGAATGTAAAAACAGGATTTGGCTCAAATGATCTGAAGTGAGGGAAAAAAACTTACTTTTTATTGTTTTTATTCGTACTTTTCAGTTTTTCATGCTAACAACACTAGAACTATGACATTGGCGTCTAACGCGGTTAAGCAAAGTATAAAATTATTAACAGGCAAAACAGTACTTTTTATTGATTTCAATGGTACTTTTTGATTTTATAATATTAACGAACCTAAAACTATTAGACTGAGCTTGAAGTGATTAATAAAGTTAAAACAATTAAATAAAACTTTAAACACTACATATATTTTTATATAAAAGATATTTTTATTAAATGAATTAAAGTTATTTTATATTTTAATTTTCAATTTAGAATGACAAGAAGTAACAAATATTTTATAAAAATTAGAATAAAAAATTTAAGTTAACATGATGAAAATTATTTTATAAAGCAAAGTATATTTTTCAATGAAATATGTACAGTGTGTATACGCCACAAGCTTAAACGGTTCACGACAAGGTGAAAAATAATTAAGAGAAGAAAACTGTACTTTTTGTTAAAATACTATAATGATATTTTTGAATTTTTTAACAGTAACGAATTTATAACTATTTGACCAAGCTCCAACTGTCATCAGTAAATATGAAAATCAATAAATTGACAAAAGGGCCCTTTTTCTATATTTTAATGATACCTTTTAATGTAATTTGTATGAAAAAACTTAGAACTGATATTAAATAGTCTACAAAGAAATACGAAATTATAATAGCGACAGTATGGTACTTCGCTGATGAAGTAGCGAGTTAAATGCTAGTGAATAATAAAACAAATTCTAAGAAAGATATTAAATAGAAATGCAAAAAAAAATTATTTTCAATTTCATATCAAATAAAGACTTTCAAATCAAAGGCAAAAATCATTACCGTAGTGCCATCATTGGCACTTGCCAATATTTTAAATTTTTCTCGGATTGTACACTGTATGCTCTAATTTTTGCAATAATATTGCTACTGTCATTTTTAATAAAACTACGTACCATGTTTCTTGTCCGTTTTAGAATTTAGGCAAATTACGGAAAAAACGCAACAAAAATGTTTAAAAAAATAGAGGTAGTTGCAGCTCAGCTCATAGCTCAGCTAAATATTTATGAATGGCTTGTGCTGAATGTCAAAATCAACCTGCAGATAGGAACTTAAGAAAGATGATTTCAACATCCACACGAACAGACGGACCCGCTATCTATAAAGTACATACCAAATTTCATTAAAATCCGTTGTAAAATAGTGCAGATATACAAAAAGTGGGCGTGTACAATAAAAAATTAAATGGCAGCTTTCTTTCGTATATACCAAATTTTGGAAAAATCCGTCATGACGCTCTTGCCTAATTGAGTAGCAAACATCCAACCATAAAATAGTACTCATGCTTATGAGTTTTATTTTGTGTCGTGCTTACGAGCGAGCATAATAAATAAAAATTTTAAATTGTGCTCGTAAGCACAAGCAGCAAGTAAAACTCACGAATATGAGTATTATTTTTATTCTCGCGAGAGTTAATTCCTTCTTACAGGAATGAATCAAAAAAATATATTTTTTTTTGTCGCACCGAAACGTGCACTTCTTTATTTAATAAGACTCATTACAAAATGCAACTTAACATCTATTTATACTAATTATTCTACTTACAATGATTTGTTCTTTTACTGATTAATATGTGTTTAGAAATTTCTTTGCTATAGTCATGAAACAGACATATCTTTATCTAAATTAAGGATTATCCCAAATTTACATGATTAGTTCTGGTGTCCTTTGTTCATTATTAGTATTTTCTTGTCATTAAAATAAAATAAAAGAAAAATGTTTTGTTTGTTTATTTTATTAGTTCTTTACTGCTTAACGATGATGAACCCTTGTCCCTTTTGGTTATGATAGCGAAATTGAGTATGTATTGGTATTAACTCGAGCATGAGTATTATTTTGTGCACGTAAGCACTACTCGTGCTCGCGAGCGTATTTTTTTCCTACTCTGGTATACAAGACTCAGCACAGCCGAATTTAACTTGATTAAATTACACAGTTGGTTGATACACTACCTACCTCTACCTAAATTTCTACCTCTTTGTAAATATTAATCAGAAAAACTGTTGTAAAATAAATTTAAGGCCAAATTTCGAATGTTATAAAGATTTTTATTGTTAATATTATTTGTAGCATGAAGCACCAGCATCTTCAGATTATATTGCAAACAGTCATAATGAATTAATGCTAGCAGAAAACTTCGATGTACCAAAAGACGAATTAAGTGCTTTAGATGCCTTAATCGCATTATGTGATGATGTTGAATCAGCACAACAAAAACGAACAGAAGGTTGTCAAAGTGCTGCAAGCGATTCATTATTAGCAAATCGTAATGCTGAAGACTGGCATTTAACTGAAGATGAGCAGCGAGCTTTGGATTGGGTTTACATGACGAAACAGAAAAATCGGGACTACAAACATCTAATTTGGAAAAAAAAAGGAGAAGGAAGTCGGAAAGAAGACAAGGAAGGAAATTTTGAAAGCCTGGAGACGCTACACACAGTTGGTAAGCAAAAAGAAAATGATTTAGATTGGGAAAATCTCCTAAAGATGGTATGTAATAGATTAGAAAGTATGTTTAATAATGATTCTGATAAAATATTGTGTTGCATGAACAAACACAATGAGAAGAATGAAGAATTGCTTAGAAATACAATTAATACTAGAAGAATAAATATAGCGAAATTGTTGTTAATAAAGTATTAGATAAAAAAGAAAATACTTTAAATCACATTTCAGAGACCTTCACAAAATTTGATACAATTTTCAATGAAAATTGCTAAACTAGTTTTAATGCTATTACCAATAGCACAAACATTAATGATATCGACCCTAACAATATTTCAAAGGAAAAAATTAAAATGTAGAAGTTGCGAATGACAGCAATAAAGTTCTTGGGCCATTCGAAACATCTGATAAAAGTTTGAATCTTTCGAAATTTCAATCATATAGAAAGGTTACTAACCAAAACGAAAAACTTAATCGAGATGTTAATATCGTAAAAGGCATGGAAACAAAGCAGTCGCAATTACTAGTTACAAAAATTTACGATTCCCATTTCCAAGTAAATCCGGAACTAATTTTTAATGCGAAAGACGATGAAAAGTTGCAATTAAGTAAAAATAAGTTTGTAATAGATGTAATCCGACAGGAATATTTAAAAATTAACAACGCGTGCTTACTAAGCTTTTATAGTACCAAAAAACTTAAATCTGGCTTACTAATTTATGCCTATTGCTATTTATAAGATTGTGCAAAATATAGATTTAAACTGAAAAGTTTCTGTTATCAAATCTGGTGAAATTTGCCATGCAGAAGGAGAAAAACGAGTATCTCAAATTCGAGGTGTATCTCGTAAATTAGTAAAAAAAGCATTAAAAAATAATAGTGCATACTTATACAGAAAGGAACAAATTCTTAAGTGCGCAGGTGACGTTGCCAAATGTGGAAATTTGCAAAATGTTCAAAATCTTGATACATTTCGCAAGTGTAAATCTGAAGGAAATTCAGATAAATGGCTTCACAAAGATCCTTTTATTGATCTTTTTTTAATGCAGCAGGAAAAGTACAAAGATTACATTCAGCATGTTGCATCTCCTTTGTCCGTGTATTGTTGGGGAAAAGCCACTTTTATAACACTGGCTGTCAATCCCCAAATCCTTAAAGATGCCAAATATACGCTTAATTTTGATGCATTTGGACAAAGTGTGCGACAAATTAATTGTGCTGAGAAGAGAGTATTGATTTACAAAATGGTTATAAGAGTTGAAAAACATAAAATTATTATTCCTATTATAACCGCTGTTCTCTCACGTCATACTCTTAATGATATATATTCAATTTTGGAAAAACTAAAACTTTATTTCATGCAAAATAAGTTTAAATGGCCATTCTTCAAAAGAGTCTGTACAGATGTAAGTTATGGATTATTTGGAGCGGTTTTAAACCTCACCTATTTACTATACTGTTGTATACAAAGAAAAATCATAAATTTAGAGAAAGTTACAACATAATACGTAAAAATATATTATCGACTAACGATAAGAATTTTGAAAATGATGATTCCAGCGATGAAGAAGATCTAAATAACTTGGAATCTATTGCTTCACAAAGTCCTTTCAAAAAATTGTTCACCAAAATATGTGACAATATAAGGCATGAAGTAATTAATGTTCCAATGAATGGTGAAATAAATGAACTTAAAAACGATGATATATATAACTATCATCAATAAATATGTCCGTTTCTTCCAATGTGGACAAATATAATGGGAATTTCAGTAGATCCCAGTGGAGACCACATCAGCAATGCACCAGTTGAATTCAGCTTCTTTCTCCAAGAGCATATACTTCTAAAACAAAAATCATTAAGACCTGGAGATTTTATAAGGCTCGATATGGAATAAAAAAGATCCCAAAAAACGTATATTCCCATCATTGTATCCAAAATTTAAGCAGATTGAAGTGGGATTTTACAATTTCTTAGATCTTTTAGATTGGGAATTTTTAAAAGTTGGAAACTGTTTAACCAATCTGGTTTTAGACTGTGCAATTCTCTGTTGTTTAAAAGAACATAGCAAAAATGCTTTAAGCTTACCATGTCAAATTAATAATATTAATTTTGAAAGGGTTCAAAAACTTATTTCACTTAAGCCTGAAATGATTTTCATACCAATAGTAAGTAATAATCATTTCAATCTTTGTGTCTTAAAACTGGACACAATGGAATTTTTGTTTATCGATTCGTTCGTTGATAGCAATGGAATGGATCATTAGAAAAAATTCAGAGCAAGTTCTAACAAAAATAAAAAATGGAAATTTGTTAGTATTGCGCAAAGAACAAAGCAGGAAGATGGAAGTAGCTGTGGCGTTTTTGTTATTTTATATACAATTATAATTATAATAATTATATATAGTTATCAGTTAAATTTGTTATAAGATAAACTTCGTCCTAGGACATAAATACACACTTTAGAAAGCGAAAAGGAACAAGAAAAATATCATAAGACAAAAAACCCATAGCTTCAGAAAAAGCGGAACCCAAGATAGCGTAAAAGAACAACTGTTGTTTCAATGATGGATTTCTGGGATAATCGATGATAAGGGAACCGAATACTGTTCCGATACCGGCACCGGAATCACCTACACCGACTGTTGCAGCTCCAGCATTAATTAATTTGGCAGCTGAATCAATGTCACGAGTGACAGGGGAGGTCTGGAATGACCTGAGTCTGGCTTTGGCTAATAATTGCGCTGCTCAAAGGTCGCAAGTATTGTTTGGTTCAGTTTAGAAGCTAGCGCACGTATGCTTTCGAACGAACCCTGACAACAGTGGCCAAATTGTTTGTTCTTCTTCCACACAGGTAAGAAAATATTCTAAGACAAATAAAGAATTAAAAAAAAATTATTAAGTTTTTCTTAGTATTAATTATTATCGAGCTTACGTGAATCACTATAAAGCACCGAAAATTTCCATTGTACTTCATCCATTCCAGGCATTAACACCAAATGTATATTTTAATCACACACTGGCCTGTGTTTTTTCAACACTGCATAAGTTGTGGCTGCCGACATTGTCATTACCTCTAAGCGGATGAACTATTATTGCGCGTTTATGATCCCGAGTACCTCTACAATAGTAAAAGCAGCTTATACTGGAAGGAAGTTTGCTCCCGCACTCCGAATTTGAAAATGTGTTTTTGCCACAGCAGCTGCTTGTTGACCAGTTGTGCTGAAAAAATACAAATAAATTGCTATAAAAAGAAATTTTTAATTGATTATTTATTTTTTTTATCACATTCTTACCATAATTAGAATTAATAAGATATTTTGTTTTTAATTATTAAATCTTTTTTTGCATTTTTTTCTATTTAATTCTTCTTCTTTTTAATATGTGTTGACAATTGTGTTAATAACTATGAAATTTTAGGTGTATTGGCAACTATGCTAAATATCTACATAATTTGTATACCAATATAGAATCAATATGTGCATTTTGAGAAAGTTTGATAGTTTATAACTTTTTTCAGAAACGGTGTACGATATTGAGCCATGCCTCTAACAATTCCTATTTCAATGAGGATAGTGCCATATATGTACATCGTTTAGTTCTTAAGCAATAGCCCTATAAAAAATTGTGACCGTAATTTTGACACATTTTATGCTATAACTTCTGAACTAAAGCATTTCAGAAAATGACTTATGCAATTTCTGAAATACATTTTTATACTCTATCGATTGGTGGTAGTCTCTATCCGCTACAACAAATAGTTCAGATTTTATAGCCCAAAAACCTTGTCCAGGAAGTGCATTTTCCGGCCACTATTGCTCGCTGAAAGTGATAATGAAAATGGTGACATCTGTAAAATTAGATCTAGCACCCTTCAAATAATTAAAATATGCTTTTGTTTTTATAATTTTGTTTAATATACCCTTTTTTTATTGCAGTTGAAAATGCACTATTTTTTTCACGGTTTGCTTATATTTTTTTCTTAGAAAAAAGTTTGCTAGATCGCATTACCAACCTGCAAAACTGAATTAACTACACCTGATGATTTTAGATTTTTGAAGAAGATTGTTAAGGGTATAACTTCTTTTCTAAGCGAGTCCGGGTATTGATTCATACCTCTAAAGTTTCCTATTTCAATTCCCTATCCAATGAGGGTAGTGCCATATGTGGACGTACAATGGTTTGGAAGTTATTAACAAAGAAAAACTGAACGTTTTTCACATTTTGAAAAAGTTTGTTGGGCTATAACTTTTTTCAGAATCGGTGTACGATATTGAGCCATACCTCTAACAATTCCTATTTTAATGCCCTTTCGAATGAGGGTAGTGCCATATATGTACATCGTTTAGTTCTTAAGCAATAGCCCTATAAAAAATTTTACCCTAATTTGGACACATGTTATGCTATAACTTCTGTACTAAAATATTTCAGAAAATAGCTTATGCAATTTCTGAAATGCATTTTTATACTCTATCGATTGGTGGTAGTCTCTATCCGCTACACACAATTAGTTCAGATTTTATAGCCCAAAAACCTTGTCCAGGAAGTGCATTTTCCGGCCACTATTGCACGCTGAATGTAACAATGAAAATGATGACATCTCTAAAATTAGATCTAGCAGCCTTTAATTAACATAAATATTTATTTATTTTTAAAATTTTGTTTAATTTAACGTGCATCTCATGTACCTTTTTTTCAACCATGTAAAAAAGTTTTATAAAACCTTAAAAATTAGTAGAAAAAAGTTTGTTTTGTTCTCATCGGTCAAAAATGAAAACATTATTTCTGGCTACTGTGTGTTGAGAATAAGCATATTTCTGGCTACTTTATGCTTGAAGGCACGCAATACAAATATTTACTTCTGGCTACTTACCGACAATAATAAGAACGAAGAAAGAACGTGTATTATTTTGTATCGTTTTTTCTTTTGTAATTTGTTTCACACACTCGACAATGGGGCAGAATAAAGTAAATTGGAAATAAATCTGGAACTATAAAAATCGTAATTATTTTTTTGTCTTTCTAACTTTACTTGTAACGGGTGGCGCAAAAGTAATCCTCCTATCAGAAAATGCTATAAATTTTGCGATTTAATAATTGAAATATATAAAAAGAAGACCTAAAAGCTTAAAAAATATTTATTTATTTATTTTCAGATAAAAAAGGTCAAATAATCAAGATTTATATATATATTTTAAATATGTTATATTAAATAAATAAAGTTTATGTTTCTAAATTTCTTTTTTACTGAGCGGCAAGGACTTACGTACTAAATTAATTTTTGTAAAATTTTGCTATTATCTGAACACTAATTTACAAATTATAACAATTTTTTTTAATTTAGGTTGTAGGGAGGTGGGCGTGGCGCTTGTCCTTTTTTTTTTCTTTAATTGGCAATATGTTACAATATTACTAAATTCACATGCAAAATTTCAATCTTATCGGATCTCTAATTTCTAAATTATTACTATTAGTTGTATGGGAGGTGGGCGTGGCACTTGTTAGATTTTCTCGAAATTTCGCATAAATACTTCTTTTTCTCAGAAAAACATTCATGCCAAATTTTACCTCCCTACTCTAGCTGCTTCTATTTTTGGCCACCCGTTGTATGAAATCGCGACACAGTGCACCGTGTTTATTTTTGGAAAATTCTGTACATATATGTAGTTTGTCAACAAAATGTTACCATACAAAGTGAATTTAATAAATTCACATTAAATGCTATTTTGGAATTGAATTTAAGTTGGATTTATGAAATACAACTATTTTTGTCCGTTAAGCTCAGTGCTACCAAATTAAAAAGATCTGTAAATATAGCAACAGCTGCTAATGTTATTGACTGAAATGAAAAAATAAAAACCATTTCAAATATTTTCCGAAGAAATTTTTTCAATGGCAGCAGCAATAAAAGCATTTCAAAGAAAATGAAGTTTTTCGACGAAATACAGAGAAAATATGTGTCTCGTAAGTGTATTTACCAAAGATTACACATGTTGTAGCTGCTGTACAGTTGGTCAAAAAAGTTTTGTACAAAGTAACGCATCAAATACACTTATTTCTATGGGAAGTTTTTATTGTTTTGTAGAAATTTATTTGACACACTGTACGAGTATGTTAAAAACTGATTTTAATAAATTTGCAGTGTGAACGGAAAATCATCTGTTGGTGAATTTAATGTTAAATTCAGTATTTAACTTTCAGTCTGAAAACACTATTAGAAAAAGTTTAAAAACTCAAAAAAAAACACTTATTTCTAAATAAAATGCAAAACCCATTGTATAATTATACAAAGTATACTCACCTTATATTTTGTTAGTGTAAAATTAGATAGGGAATGAAAAAAAATTTTCATAAAACAAAAATTTAAAGAAAAAACAAATGCAGACTTACTTACACTATAGCAAAACCTTTGTTAATTTCTTTTTCTTTATATATTCTTTGCCTTTATTCAAGTGAACCAAAAAAATTGCACATTTTTCTACTTTTTCTTTAGTAAAGAAACCACAATTGTCATGATTTTTTTTATATTTCAAGGTGTATAGCTTCCATTGCCATTTTAAAATTCTGCAATCGGTTAAAAATGCAAAAGATACAGGCTGCTGAGTATGGAGTTTTTAGTGCCTTTAAATAAGTGAACCGGAGTGTACGTTTTCACACATGTAATACTCTAAAAAAATAAATTTAACTTCAGTTAAAAGATTTTCATTGTTATTAAAAAAAATAATGAACCCATTAGAGGTCAAACGTAAACCGTTTGTAGTTTTTTGCATTCAAGTTGATTTATTAATGAAAATTATTTTTAAAAAACAAACAATTAAGTAAAAAAATTTAATAATTTCTATTTGGAATTTAAAAGTTTAACAAAATATTAATCTTTATTTGTGCTTAATTCCAGAAATTGTGTTGGTTTGTAAATTTATTCTTTTACTCATGATATTCATTGCAGAGAAACCCTATGTTTTTCTTATTATTTTTTATAATTTTTTGTTTTTATTTTTCATATACTCTTTAATTACATTCAGTAATACCCACCTGGCATTCAAATGTAAAAGAGAAGAGAAGAATAAAAATAGAATATATAGTTTTCAATATTAAAATGTCGGTTGGGAAATTTATTTACTTATTCAGTTCAATGCTTACTGAGTTTTTTATTTCAATATTTGAACTTTTTTGTAACTATTGACAAATAATTCTTATATAGTCAATTGCTTTTACAATATAAAGGTTCTAATGTTTGCACAAGCTTAAAAAAATTTGCATATAAAAGCTTTGGCGGCACAGAATCAACACGTTTCTTAAAATAAATTTTCTTATAAGCACTTAAATAAAATTGCTTCCCACTTTCTTATAAGATTTTTCACAAAATTTGACATAAGAATTAATAAATAAAATTTTACATTCAAAACCACATTTCAATAAAATTTATATTGTTATGAGTTATACTATGTACTACAAAAATATTATTTCGTAAACAAGCAAAGCAAAATGAAAAAAAAATTATTATTCAAGTCTAACAAAAAACAAATGTAAAGAAAAAAACAGCTGACGAGTTGCGTCTACTTAATATAATTACACTATGCTCAACGAGAATTTTTCATAATATCAATTTTTCTATTTCAAATTATACCATATCCATTTATAATCAATATTGTTGAATAGAACAGGGATACACCCTGTCGATTTAAAAATCACACAAATTACAAGGAAAATCGTATTTTAGGGATCAAAATAAGAAACTTTGCCGAAGGAACCATACCTCTAAAATGTATTTTGATGTCCCGACTTCTGATCCGAAGGATCAAATTTTGAAAAATCTCACTTTGACCCATTTAGAGTGCCTCAATTGAGTCGAAATGTATGACCGACCCCCACTAACTTTGGAGGGCCGACGCACCTATGCCAGTGGCACACCCACTGGAACCACCCCGGGGGGTTCCCCATACAAACATATCAAAAAATCACAATTTTTGGCACTTTACAAGAAAAAATCAGCGAAATTGCTATGTTATTTTTATTTTTGGAGTTTATTTTTCTCTTTAGAAATTTATTTAGTCAGAACATATGTAAATGAAACAAGAATCTTGTGTTATTTTTAGGTTAAGTACTGGTAATCCCTGATAGCTAGGTAATAAAATATATCTTCCATGTGTATATATTAAATTGAATAGATTGCTTGACAAATATCAAGCGATTTTCCTTGTAATTTGAGCGATTTTTTTTTTCCTCCATACAAATCGACGTGCCCTAATGTATATATTATGTATGTATGTATAATTCCTTTGCTCTAGTGTACCTACTATGCACAGTTTAATTTGACGTCACTGCTTTAAAACAAAATTTTATCTTGAATTTCTACTGCGATACAAAACACAAGTACTTTTAGAACTGTAAGTGTTTTTCAAATGGGCTTGTGCAGTCCTTTGATACACGATACACTACTGGACACAAAGCACAGTTTCTAGTGTCCTTTTTACAGTAGGCTAAAAAGCTGTGCGAAAATGAAGTAACAGAACAAGCATCGATACTTTTTGAATTTTTTTTTTAAGTATAACCACATACATACGTGTGTTCTGGTTTTTCTATGTTCTAGGGGTTCTATTTTTTACTGCAGTGTAAAACATTTTGTTACTGAAGTGTTTTTATTGATATACGATGGAACAGTGCTTGACAGTATTTTAAATCAGGGATGATGTTTGAAAACTGGTTCAAGTATGCTTGTGCAGCTCTTTAGTATCTATATATAAAATTGTAACATTATTATTATTTACCAAACATTGAAATGTTTTAATAAGCATCTCAAGGGACGAGTTTTTGATAAGTAATAGGGCAGCATTTGAATTTAGAGTATATTCAGCGTGTTTTCGCCAGTTTAATTTTTTGTTAATAAAGGGTGTTTTTTATAGACGTATAGAACTTTAAATTGCAATAAAACAACGATGGATTATTCGATTGACATGAATTTTATTTATCCGAAAGATAATCTTGTGGCATTACATTTTAAATATGATTTCTGGCATACGACCGCCACAGCTGGCTCGGATGTAGTCCAATCTGGACGTCCAATTTTCGATGACTTTTTCCAACATTTGTGGCCGTATATCGGCAATAACACGGCGAATGTTGTCTTCAAAATGGTCAAGCGTTTGTGGCTTATCCGCATAGACCAATGACTTTACATAGCCCCACAGAAAGTAGTATAGCGGTGTTAAATCACAAGATCTTGGAGGCAAATTCACAGGTCCAAAACGTGAAATTAGGCGGTCACCAAACGTGTCTTTCAACAAATCGATTGTGGCACGAGCTGTGTGACATGTTGCGCCGTCTTGTTGGAACCACAGCTCCTGGACATCATGGTTGTTCAATTCAGGAATGAAAAAGTTAGTAATCATGGCTCTATTGAATGTAACGTTCTGGCCATCATCGTTTTTGAAGAAGTACGGACCAATGATTCCACCAGCCCATGAAGCGCACCAAACAGTCAGTTTTTCTGGATGTAACGGTGTTTCGACATACACTTGAGGATTAGCTTTACTCCAAATGCGGCAGTTTTGTTTGTTGACGTAACCATTCAACCAGAAGTGCGCTTCATAGTTAAACAAAATTCGCTTATGAAAATCGGGAACAACGGCAATCTCGTTTTGGGCCCATTCGACGAATTTACGCAAGCGTTGTTCAGGCGTGAGTCTATTCATGATGAATTGCCAAGCCAAACAGCTGTTAAATCGGTCGCCATCTTGACCAGTAACGCCAACTTAAAGTTCTATATGTCTATAAAAAACACCCTTTAGATGGCGGCACGTCAAAATTTTTTTTTGGTGAGCAAAAAAAATATTGGGAAAAATCACTGTTGAATGACTATTTGATTATTCATAAGAAATGGTATTTGTGTTAATGCGTAAAATTTTATAGTGTAATGCTTGTGTGTAAGGTGTATTTTATTTGTATCTGTGTTAGTGTATAAGTTTTATGATAGCTTACATGTTCTACAATTTGCTATATTAAGAATTTTTATTTACCATTTTTGTGCTATACTTGATACACCTAGAAGTATGCAGTAATGTCTAGATGTTTCTGAACGTTACAGTGAATCATTGTTACTACACGAATCTAGATGGCTCTAGTTTTAAGTGAAACAGTATATAACTTGGGGGTCACACGATCAAGTTTTCATTCAATTTTTAAAATTTCTCTCATTTTTTTACCAATACTCTCACACTTTTAAAATTTGCTGAGAGCTTGCTTTCAATTTTTCGTTCAATTGAGTGTTTCAAGTTTCATTCAAGAAAACAGCTGACTGCAGTTTTTTTATTCCAAATTTGAATTCTTATTCTGCCGCCAGTATTGTTTTGTTTTTTTTTTTTTTTAATATGTTTGTGAACAAATTAAACAAATATAACGACGCTTTGCAGTTCATAGAGATATACAGAAGGCATGAAGTTCTCTGGAACATGAATATTCCTGCATATAGACGGAATGATTTAAAAATTAAGGCATATAACTCTATTGCCGCCGAAACAAAACTGTCGGTGGAAGAGGTTAAAAAAAAATAAAGTCATTTCGAACGTCGTACTGTGCCGAAAAAGCTAAAATTGAAAGCAGCAAAAAATCCGGATGCGCCACTGAAAATGTATATACTCCTAGTGTATTTTGGTTCAATGAAATGTCGTTCATCGACGCATCTCTAATTCGTCGGAAAACTGTGGACAACTCTTATCAAATGGAAACTTTTAACCAGGTAATAGAGTAAAGCAAAACACATTTTTTTACTTGAAAGATTTTTATTTAATATTTATTTTTTGCCACTGAAAATCTACATTACCATATGTGGTTAAATATCTGGAAAGCTCGTCCCTAATTCTTGAAGCAAGCTTGTATGTTTTGTGGCTTTGATTTCCAATTGCGGAAAACGCTTCTACAATTAATTGTTCCACTGGTTCTGTGTCTGGTGTTGCCGTTCGAGGTTTTGTCAAATAATTGTGAAGCACACAACAGGCCTTAACAATGGAGTCGACTGTTTTTGGTTGCACTGCCATAGGACGGTGAAATATACGGAACCTGTTGGCGAGCCGACCAAATGCACACTCAAACACCATTCTTGCCCGACAAAGCCTATAGTTGAACACTTCTTGCGGCACGCTTAAACTTATACTTCTGCTATATGGCTTCATCATGTGCCTGTCCAGAGCAAAAGCGTCGTCTCCAATAAAGAAATAAGGAATCTTATTTCCTTCACCTCAAGCTTGACCACATCGATACGTGCAAAATTTCTGAATTCGGCATCATCGTCTTCCCACACCAGATCTTTTAACATGTGCGCCTCCAAATCATGCTCCCCCCTAAGTAAACAAAATTGTTTTTACATTTATTACGCCAACTCCATGTGTGTTTGTTAACATTTATAAATACATACCTTCTTACTAATAATGGTTTTACCCAATATTTCTTCTCCGCCTTCTGTTTTTCTTTAGTTTCTATTGTTTTTTTTTATTTCTTCCAATAATTTCAAGGAAGCAATAAATTTTATTTGTTTTCTTGATAACATCTTGCTGAAAAACTTGCTTCGAAATTGCGTGCAGCCTACGTCACAGCTTTCAATTTTTGTGAATTTTGACAAGCAGTATGTGTAAATTTCTTGAAAGAGAATTGCAAAAAAACTTGATCGTGTGACTGCAGTGTAAGGCAATGCTGAGATTGCCAGATATGTTCAGTTAAGTTCAGTCTCAAAAACCTAGATGTGAACTCAGTGTTAAAACTCTATAAAATAATTTAAAAATTAAAACATCTCTAGACACATTAATACTTACTAAATTATTTTATTGATTTATTTGATTTTATATGTATCTATATACGATAATAATATATAAAATTGTTATATTATGCAAACTATCAACAGAAATTATTTGAAAGAAGCCAATGTTTTATAAATAACGCTGTAAAAATCTAAAGTATGTACTAAAGGGGCTGCACAAGCCCATTTGAAATACACGATACACTACTGGACACTAGTGTCCTTTTTACACTAGACCAAAAAGTTCTGTGCAAAAATGACGCAACAGAACAAGAATTGACACTTTTTGAATTTTTTTTATTACAGTTCTAACAGTACTTGTGTTTTGTACGGCAGTAGAAATTCAAGACATAATTTTGTTTTAAAGCTGTGATGTCAAATTATAATGTGCATAGTAGGTGCAATATAGCATACATACATATTGCTTTACTTGGGGGTCACACTATCAAGTTTTCATTCAATTTTTAAAATTTCTCTCATTTTTTTACCAATACACTCACACTTTTAAAATTTGCTGAGAGTTTGCTTTCAATTTTTCGTTCAATTGAGAGTTTCAAATTACAGTCAAGAAAACAGCTGACTGCAGTTTTTTATTCCAAATTTGAATTCTTATTCTGCCGCCAGTATTGTTTTGTTTTTTTTTTTTTAATATGTTTGTGAACAAATTAAACAAATATAACGACGTTTTGCAGTTCATAGAGATATACAGAAGGCATGAAGTTCTGTGGAACATGAATATTCCTGCATATAGACGGAATAATTTAAAAATTAAGGCATATAACTGTCGGTGGAAGAGGTTAAAAAAAAACATCTTGTTGAAAAACTTGCTTTGAAATTGCGTGCAGCCTACGTCACAGCTATCAATTTTTGTGAATTTTGACAAGCAGTATATGTAAATTTCTTGAGAGAATTGTAAAAAAACTTGATCGTGTGACTGCAGTGTTAGTGAACACGAGCATGACCAAACACATTAGGCAGCCTTTTAAAGACACGCATACATACACATGTTTGTATAACACCAACTGCCTGGCATCGTGCTTAAAAATTTCCATAAAAAAAGCAAAGAATGTGGCTGTGAGTTTGAGTACAGCGAAGTTCTATAAAGTTCTGCTGGTTGTGTTGCTTGTTCTACTGCGTTATTCTTATGTTCATACGTTTTAATACAGCTGTCGTGTTGCTTGTTATACTGCGCCATTGTTATGTTCAATTTTGTGCTAGTGTATTTGTGTTCTGGTTGTTCTATGTTCTAGTGGTTCTAATTTTTCCTGCAGTGGAAAACATTTTGTCACTGAAGTATTTATTTTGGTATGCGATAGAATAGTGCTTAACAGGATTTGAAATCAGGCATGATGCTTGAAAGTCGTTTAAAGTATGGAGCCCTTTAGTATGTACTGATTATTTTTAAAAACATACAATATTGTTTCATAGCTGTTAATTGCTCCTGTTTGTTCTTAAAAAAACCTACGCAAGACCAAATAATTGTTTGCTGAAAAACTAAACAAATATTTGCGCTTGAGTGGTCACACTATGGTCACATTAGAAGCATTTTTGCTTGCTAGCAATAATTTTATTTGCTTAAAATCCGCTGCTTTTCTGTTTGGTGCTATTTGGTGTTCAGATTACACAAAGAAAGTATTTGCTGTTTTTTGGCAAATATTTGTCTAATGTGACCGTAGCTTTAGATTTTTTTTTTAAATTTAGTGCCTCCAGACTTTTTATTGCTTTTAAAAATAAAAGTTTACAGAGAGGATTTTTTCTTAGAACCCCCTATTTTTAGTTTCTTGAACTGAAATTAATTGTTTTATTTTAGAATTAATAAAAAAGTAGGTATGAAAAGAAAATTATTTTATAAATATTTATTTGTTTTTTCTTTAATTTTTATACAATTTTTTATTTGTAGGTTTATTTGACACTTTTTTATTGAAACAACTAGCGTATTAAGCTTGAGGTCGCATTATAAAAATTTATTTTTATATCGATATTTCGCTTCAATAATAAATAAATAAATTTTTATAGTACGACCTCAAGCTTAATAAACTAGCCGTTTAAATTATATAATTTTTTTTTTTTTTTTTTTTTTTGATATTTAAGAAGAATGTGGAAGTAAAAACTATATATATAACTATTTGAGTAACGCAGTAAAGAATATATATGACTCGGTATAGCCGAATCTAACTTGTTTTTATTAAAAATTAAGGTGGACGCATTAGCAATTCGCTCATCCTTTTCCTTCAAATTATCAATTTAAAACCAACTTACTCATTTTTCCGATTCCAATTGTAAATTGAATTGCCTACATTGCATAGATTCGGTTTGGTAAAAATTATTTTTATGGCCCAGTCTTTATTTATTTATTTTTTTACTTTTCTTTAAAATTAAAAAAAAAACAAATACAAAATTTAAATTAAGAATTTGTTAAAAAAAAAACGAACAAAAATTAATATTTTTTAAAACATAACTAAGACGATAACAATTTACGTTTTCTTTCCAATTTCATTTCACGTTTTAAAGCCTTTTGTTCTAATTCGTCAGCATGTTCGGCAAACAAAGAACGCATGGCGGGGTACATTAAATGAAAATGTTCCAAGTCCTTTAAAGACACTTTCATATTATCAAAAGCTATAGAAACATTTTCCATTAATTTGCCATCATTTGCTAAAGATTTCGATGAACAAAAAGTTGTGTTAAGTCTAGGTAATTTAGCATAGCGCTGAGAAAAGTGTGTTAGTATAGTATGTTGTGCATTCATAAGCTGACCCTGTTCTATGGCTTGTGAGATTGTGCTGTGTGTTTTATATTTTGCCTCTTCTATTAAATCATCCTCCATAGTAGCCTCATGTATCAAAATATCGGAGTTCATGCCCAATTTGATTAAATCCTTGCAGGGCATAGTGTCACCACTGTAAGTAATCTTAATGGTTTTATTTTCTTCTTCCTGATCCAAAATATTTATTCTTACGCCAAAGGAATGAGGACAATGTTTCACCAAACACGTTTGAATAGACTCTATACCATAATCGGCATTTAAGGTATACAAATTTAAGGGCTCATTCATAATTTCGGCATTACCTATGAGTTCATATGAATTTTTTATATTACAAATACGTTCATGATAAAAATTCAGCCATGGTTCTATTTGTTTGGGTGCCAACAACACTACCTTTTCGATATCTTCTGTAATACCTAAAAGTTTAAGCCTTTCTGCGAGCAAGCCTATCAAGCCTATGTGGTGGTCAGCGTGTAAATGTGATACGTATATGCATTTTAAGTTTTTAATAACAGCTTCTGCCTGTTGACAACCAAAAAATCTTTGTATTTGACCTAAGGTACCTTCACCACAGTCCAGTAAAACAAATGAATCCTTTCTTGGCTGTATTAGTATAGAACTAACATTGCGCGTTTTATTGGGTATACAAGAACCTGTACCCAGGAATGTTATCACAGGATATTGTGTGTTAGATACCAAGACATTTTCTTTGAGATTTAAATCTTTCTTAAGTTTTTGTACTAGATCTGGAAAGTCTTTTAATGTTTGGGTTTCTTGGATATATTCAAGAGGCGTGAGCTTGGCTTCGAAAGTACGGTCCAAACCTTAAAAAAAAGTTTATGTATTAAATATTTGTGAATCGATATTATATGTTTCTTTATTTGTACCTTTTTTTGGCCTAAAATGGAAATAGGTCATAACACCTATATCTTTTAAATGGTTATCTGTAGATTTGCTAATTACCTTATCTTCATTACGATTTATAAATTCTTTGTCCAATTTGATTATTTTTTGTTTGTTATTTAAATTTGTCTCTGCCAACAAAGGAAATACGTTGGGATTCATGAGATTTAATTGGTACTGTATGCGATGTGCTGCAATGTAGCCAGAAAATGTATTCTGCTTGCAATTCAAATAAATATGTTGAGTTTTAGATGAAAATTTTTCCAGAAATGTTTGATATACATTATTTTTAATAACTTCACAAGGTGAAAAATGCACCACTAAAGGCATTTCGGGAGTATTGTCAGCATTCATTTTAGCATATACTAACAAGTCTTTATATTTTTCTAAGTTTCTCAAAAACTCTAGTGAGGGTATGTCCAAAAACATAAAGCTCAAAGGATTTTCGTCGGGCTCACTGACTTCTTTTGATTTCACTATTGTGCCATTGTCTAAAGTTACATCAATACCACTTTTCAATAAACCTAAAAGAGGACCTGGTGGCACTCCATGGGCTACGCATTTTTCTAAGTTTAATGGTCCAGGTCTTAGTTTTAATTTACATATATATGTGATAGCTATCTGTTCTTCAGTACTGCCATTGGTTATACAATTTTGTATAGCTGTGTCATCAGTAATGCGATACATTGGTAAACATTTAACAGACATGACGGAATCCTCGAAATCATGGATTTTTGTACAATCAACGGTTTTCAACTGAAAAGGTTGGAAAAAATTTACAGTAGAATAACATAAGAATCGACTGTGTGCACGAGTAAAATTTTCACCTGCAAATTCTTTAATACCACAAAACGTTTCATCGAAAACAATATGTTTTCTAGGTAAGGTGGTCCATGTAATGACAGCTCTTTAACGCCAGCATCCTGTACAGTTAATGCCAAGCCCGGAAAACCTCCTATAGCCGACCAAGTATTACGAGTGACAAAAATCTGCTCTAATCTAGCCAATTTTGTTTTATGCTCATGTGCCAAGCGCTGAGTACCCTCACCACAGTTGAATAGATAACGAGAATGATCCGTAAACAGGTAGACCGAGGCCGGAGATCCATTAGATCCTGACCCTAAAATTTGTAGTGTAACATTGCCTGGTACAAAAGGTGTATTTTTCTTTTTTTTGGACTGTTGCAGTTTTTCCCTTCTAAGAGTTGGTTTGTTATTTGTTATTGATTTCTGCGACTGCATAGATTCAGTTGAATTATTGGCCATATATAAAGCTGAAGAAGACAATAAGTGTGAATTTTGTAACAAAAAGTCTTTCTTAAGACGTTTTTCCCCAAGCACTGTGTTTCTTAAAGCTTTTAAAAACATTCGAGCTAAATTTTGCTTTATATTGTTGATAATTTTCTTATAATAAACTTCTTAACTTATTTTTCACGTGTATTTGTAATATTTCTTGATAATTTTATCAGCTGACAGCTTATTCAATACCAAGGCAAATTCAAACAAGGTAAAGGGTGTTTTTTTTATAGACGGATTAGCTTCACTCCAAATGCGGCAGTTTTGTTTGTTGACGTAACCATTCAACCAGAAGTGCCCTTCATCGCTAAACAAAATTCATAAAAAATATGTATGCCGCACAGAACCATTATTTTCGAAATAAAATTGCACTATTTGCAAGCGTTGTTCAGGCGTGAGTCTATTAATTGCCAAACTAAATTGAGAATAAATCACTTGACAGCTGTTAAATCGGTCGCCATCTTGAACAGTAGTGCCAACTTAAAGTTCTATACGTCTATAAAAAAACACTCTTTAGATGCCAAGGCAAATTCATAGAAGTTATATGCAAGGCGAAAAAGGCGAAATTTTTCGACCGATATGTCAAAAACATTGCACACACATACAAAAAATTGTACACGTACACATATGTTTACTAATCAATTCATACAAAACATTTGCACGTATACTAATATTTCAACTTTTGTTTATTTGGTTAAACATTAAAAAGAGAAGAGAAGAATAAAAATAGAATATATATTTTTCAATATTAAAATGTTGGTTGGGAAATTTATTTATTTATTCAGTTCAATGCTTACTGAGTTTTTTGTTTGAATATTTGAACCTTTTTGTAACTATTGACAAATAATTCTTATATAGTCAATTGCTTTTACAATATAAAGATTCTAATGTTTGCAATAAACGTTGGGAGTAATCTACTGAGAAATCGGAGTAGCGTCTGACGAAATGGTCCATATAGATATGCTATCCCTATACTTATTGTACTGAATAAATAACTCATGAGAATATCACGAGTAAAAGAATAAATTTTAAAACCAACACAATTTCTGGAATTAAGCACAATTAAAGATTATTATTTTTAATTTAATATAGTTTAATTTAAAATTTTTTATATTACGGGAAAAAATGGACACATAACTATAAAAATATATTAATAAACTTGAGACTAGATACTGAAAACCAATTTTGCGAAAAAAAGAAACGTATTGTGCTATAGAAACTGGTTTTACAATATAATAAATCTATAGAAATTCTTATTTGGAATTAAGCACAAATAAAGATTAATATTTTGTTAAAACTTTTAAATTCCAAATAGAAATTATTACATATTATATATTAAATTACAATAAAAACCACTTACTTATTTTCTTGCGATGCCATTGTACTGCGTGTTGCATTTATTTTGCATCTAAATTTTTATGGATGCCTTGCTTGCTTTTTCTTATGTATTAAATGCAAGGGTGTTGCAAATGGGAACAAAATGCATTGTAAAAATTTTTAGGGTTGCATTTAGGAATACGCTGCAATGTATTACTACATAGCAACATGCGTTTAGGAAGTCAGCCTATCTAATACATTGCCATAGGTAGGGAAACTATTATACATTAAAAATTATAAGAATATAAATTCGGCCTAAAAAAACTTACCAGAGCCATTTTAAAGTTGAATTAAAATGATTTTAGAAAGATGTTTTTTTGGCATTTTGTATATCATTTAATATTTTATTTATTTACTGCTTATTTGCTTTTTTTTTAAATTAATATTTATTTTTTATCGTTCTAAATTAGAACAATTGCACCTCTATTTTCGTGTTTGTTGGGGTGAAAATTTTAAAATTGCTGATATTACTTTTATTTTTGCCATTTGTCGAGCCCGTTATATAGTAAAATGCCAAAAATAAAACTCATTGCAATTATTTTGTGTAGAAACCAATCTTACAAAAAATGTTATATTTCTGGCAGACAACTGTAAAGAAATACACTTATTGTTACGTTTAGTATATAAATTTTAATTGTTGAAAAACCAACGTACCTGCACCTGTAACCTTGTGCCAATCATAGTGAGCATGGTGGCCAATAACTATAAGCTTTTTCCATGTTTCAAGTAAACGGGGAATGTTTTTGCAAGTAATAGGTTCACAAAATACCTTAACACTCAGAATGTTGCGAATAGTACAATTAGAACTCTCACAGTTTTTCAAAATCTTCTACACCCTTGTTATTGTTATTGTAGAACATTTAATATTAGCATTTTTTTGTGGGGAAGGCTTGTGACTTGATCTTCGCTTTTGTACCGATGTTCCAAGCCCACATCATATGTTTACAATGTCCTTGAGAGGTAAAAGTCAATTAATCCTTGATAGATGAGCATGTGACTCGCGTTATTTCATAACCCACAATATCAACACCACGACTAGTTTTAATTTTAGCTTCCATCTGAAAATAATTAACAGACATTTAGTTACATATTTAGAAAATTCTATACATATTTATAAAATGATCAATAAGTCGTACTTACTGTTGTACTGCACCGGTATAGACTCAGCATTTGGCAAAAGTGGTAATGTTTTTAACATTAACAATGCCAGAAGCCAAAAAAATGATTTTGACAAATGTGATCATTTGATATAAATGTAACACCACAAATCTGACTCCTACCAGCTACAGTCTTTTGGAACACGGAATAACGTTTTACCCTTAACATATTTTGCTTTGCACAATGCACACTTAACCATTTTGTTTTAATATTGTTGCTTTATATTTTTAAAATATTTTACAATATTTGAGATTTATTTTGTATATTGTAAATTATTATTATTTGTTGTATATTTTACAATAAATTAGTTTTAATTTTATGCAAATTATTATTTAATTTCTTCATAAAAGCACAGAGCTAAGCCAAACAACACAACTCCATATAAATAAAATTACAAGTACATACTTATTAAATTACAAATCCATACAAATGAAATTATAAATTTTAATAGCAGGGCTCAGTGCACTTATCGTGTTGCTTAGTGTTATCGTCGTGAACAAATCAAACAGTTGAAATCCCAACAAACCGTAACAGCTGTTCCTTGCTTACATTTTTTTTTTTTTGTTTTTTTACTTATAAATTATTTATTAATCAATCAACATTTTAAGGTAGAATGTCTTAAGATTATGGTGTCTACTCAAAATGTAGCTATCATTCTCTCATTAAATTAAAAATCTTTGTGGTTTCGTTGATTCGTAGCTAGTCAAATATAACAATGCAAAAAAAATGCAATTTTAGAAAGACACAAACTGTTTCAACTACGCTGGCAGAGCTTTAGGCACTGCTACGTGTACATACCTATACACGTATGTGTAAATATGTGTGTACTATTTAAATTAAAGCTTAATGCAGCTAATGCACCTAGCTTATTTTATTTTTCTTTTCTATAAAAATATAATAATTGTTACAACCCTTCTTTGAAAACTTTACTCGTAATTGTTGAAAATAAGGAAGACAATTATTAGTGATATCAAAGACTAATATTTGCTTTCTTTTCGTGGGGCACGACCACGCCCTGATATGTTTAGCCGGGCTATTTTCCATTGAAACACCGATGATTATCTAAAATGGTTTAATATCTTTTGCATGGAATAATCCTATATAACCGCCTTTCAAAGTTTCCAGCTGGTATAATGATAAACCAACCCTTTTTCTCACCCTACCTTTGCTCAGCTCACTCTGAGCTGACACATGCTTATCCCATTCATTTTGCTTTCCTTGTATTAAAATTCGTAACTTGACTAAAAATTCTCTATTGGTTCTTTCCGAAACGTTTGCTTGTGGGGAATAAAGAGCAGTTTTGACATGAGTGATACCATAAGCATTCAGAAATTCACTCATTTGGGCTGAAACAAATTGCTTGCCATTATCTGAATGAATATATTGTGGCACTCCAAAAGTATGAAAAATACTTTAATCTATGAAAGGGATAATAGATGATGCTGTGGCTTTCTTTAAAGGTTTTAAGAATATATATTTGGAAAAGTGATCAACAGCTACAAAAACCATAGCGTTTCCTAATTTTGTGCGAGGATATGGGCCCAATAGTACCATATACAACCTTTGAAAGGGACGATCTGTTGAAATCTGCTGACCCATAGGTGGCCGCAAGATCTGATTAGTATGCTTAGCACCTTTACATATTTCACAATTAGATACGAATCTCTTTATATCTTTTGTCATTTTGGGACAAAAATATTTTTGTCGGTTACGATTTAATGTTTTTGAGAAGCCACCATGACAGGACATAATATTATGGTTACTTTCAATCACACTTTCAGGTAGAGCTGATAGAAGCCAAAGCCGCCACAAAGTTTCTTCCTCCTCAAATTCTCCTTTTCTAAAACTAACCCTCTGATATACAAAGCCTTCAGAAACACATGTGTCTGGAAAGTTATCCTTATATTTTAAAATTTTGTCTTTAAGACTAATGTATTCCGGCGATAAAAAATGTTTTGAACTCAAGTCTATTTCTAACGATATTAGAGGAGATACAATTTCATCCACCTCAATATCTCTGGACAAGGCATCCGGAACAACATTTGCTGATCCCTTGCGATACTCAATCTCAAAATCAAATCTCTGCAACTTAAGACTCCACCTTCCTAGACGACCAGACAAATCTTTGTGAGAGCCATCGCAGGCTACTATGGTCAGTTATAATTTTGAAAGGTAAACCTTCAACATATGGTCGGAATCTTTTCAAACATACAATAGCAGCTAAACACTCTAACTCAGTAACTGTATAATTCTTCTGTGCTTTATTTAATTTCTGAGAAACATATGCAATAGGGTGCTCTTGGCCAGAGCTATCCGTCTGAAACAAAACACCTCCCACTCCAACTCTTGACGCATCACATTGTATTGTGAATGGTTTTTTGAAATCAGGCTGTACTAATACGGGCGCTGTTGTTAAAGCCTCTTTTAATTTTTCAAATGAAACTACAGCTTCTGGGGTAATAAAAAACTTTTCTGACTTTTTAAGGCAGTCTGTCAATGGAGAAGCTAGTTCCGCATAATTTGGTATAAATTGACGATACCATCCGGTCATTCTAATAAATCTACGTATTTGCTTGGGAGTTTTAGGTATTGGAAACTTTATAATTGCCTCAATTTTGAACTGATCAGTCTTAAGTGTACATTGACCCACAATATAACCTAAATACTTTATCTCTTTTTAGCAGAATCGACTCTTTTTGACATTTATTGTTAAACCGGCCTTACTAAGACAGCTTACAACCTCTCTCAACACAACAACATGGCTTTTAAAATCAGCGATACATACCAATAAGTCATCCAAATAGACAAACACGTTTTCACGGAGTCGCCTAGGAAGAACCTTGTCCATTAAACGGCTTATCTTTGTACGGCGTTACACAGCCCGAAAGGCATTACTGTAAATTGATACAATGGCCGTCCAGGTACAGCGAATGCCGTTTTTTCTTTTGAACTATCATCTAATGGTATTTGCCAAAAAGCATCTTTTAAGTCAATACCAGAGATAAAATGAGTGTTATGTAGTCAACTCAAAAGATCATTAATGTGTGGAAGGGGGTATGCGTCTTTTTTGTTATGTCATTAAATTTCGGTGTGTCAAGACACAGTCTATTTTTCCCCGGTTTTCTAACCACAAAACCAATTATATTCTGTTTATTTCCATCTGCTGTTCGTCAAGTGTTATTAATTCGGATTATACTTAAGTCATTGCCCTCAAGAAATTCTTCAAAATGTTTTCCAAGTACGCAACTGAATCCAACAACCCATACGCCTCAATATTTCCTAACAGTATTTTAGCATAACGTCTTATATCTGTGTTTTCATCTATAATTATGGATTCTAAAATATTCTTGAATTCTCTACGTTTTCTAAATCTCTCTCGACATTTCTCTATTCATTTTGATATTTTAGTGCCAAAAAATTTATTTCTAGCCTCGTTATATTTATGCATGTAAGGATAGTTTAGGTATATTTCGGTCTTATTTTCTTCACTTTCATAATCAAGTTTTCTTTCCAAAATTTTTATATTTTCAACTGGTAATAATTCAATATTTTCCTCTGTTTTTAAATCAAGTTTAGGTGAATTACATTCTGACACTGACTGTTTTATGGAGGGACGAACATGCTGGAACGAGTGACCCTCTACTTCTCGTTCAATTGCCTGTTTCCCAACCGATGTTCGCACTGTGGAGTGGTTACATTTTTTTCACGACATCGATAACAAAACAGTTTTCTAGTATCTGATGGACAATCATAAAATGAATGGCCTATTACATCACAGTTCCAACATCTAAATTTACTAGTATCTATCGATTTTCTATTTTGATTTACACGAGAATTAATAGCTTCCACTTCATCAGTTTTTGGCTGTTCTACTTCAACTTGTTTAGATGTATCTATTTCTGATACGATTCGTTGTTGTCATTTTAGTTGAGATTGACGACTTATATATTTTTAAGGTTTTCGAGCTACTTGTCGAAAATTATCTAAATTAAAAGGTTCTTGTCCAAAAAGTAAAGGTCTTAATGATTCCTTTGCATTATTTGTTATGAGTTCCATCATTTTCTGATCCGTCATTGGCTGGTTTAAAGTGGAATTCATTTTAATTATATCAGTGAAGTAGTCATCAAAACTCTCTTTTGGTAACTGACGTCTTTCTACCATTTTCACTTTTTTATCGCAATCATTTTCTAACTTTGCAAATTGTTTGACCATAGCTTCAATCAGTTCCGAGAAATTTGCATTGGGGTTCTGTCTTAAATAAAACCAAAACCAAGTTTCAGCTTTTCCTTTCAAAAGTAAATGAAAATTGGAAAAAACTTCTTCGGTACAAAAATTCCGTATACGAAGTGTATTAACTTTAAAAAAGAAATCTTGTAAATCCTGAAAATAATCATACTGTAAATTCCATTTATCAATACTAATACGTGTTCTATTTCCATGAGAATTAGACTGTAACTAAGGATCGTCTTGTGAAAAATTATTATTGAAATTTGCCGTGGAGGTATTTAAACTCCTTAAGCCGCTGGCTTGTGCATTTTCCCCCTTGTTCATAGACTCAATCAAAATATCTTTTAAACTTTTCATTTCATTCTAGCCTAATTTCTAAATCGTTTGTATTTACGACTTGCTCTGCATTGAAATCCTTAGGCAATACCATAGGACCTTCTTGTTGATCGGACTCATTTGTCATTTTCCTACACTTATCACTACTAACCGGCACGGTATTATTACAATTCTTGCAACTTAATAAGTTAAAGCCAACCTAAAAAGGTCAGACAAAACTGTAAGAAATACTATATGGACATAATTCACTACACCACAATTCCATAGTAGAGCTATAGTGGTCTGAATTATTTTTATAATTCATAAATGAAAATATTTACGGTATTTACCAAAGGCAAAACCCGTTGGGCGCCATTTCTGTTACCACCCATGTGTCATTAAGTAATTTGGTAATTGTTATTTTTTTTGATTTAGTCTTTTGTGGAATAGAAGATATGGGTTTAGCTCGCCGGATTGGGGGAGGTCCTTGACCAAATCAAAATAAAAGGCATGTAACAGAAAGTAAAAAAAAAAATATTCTACATTTGTTACCTGGCATTCATTATTATTTTTATATAATATTCGTCATATTATAATTTACCTACTAAATTTGAAAACTATGTTTGTTTGCATTAAATCAGCGATTGTTAGTTTTATCGCGACAGACACTTAATATATTTATATTTATTATTATTTTTTTAAATTATTTATTTATGTAATAATTTCTATTTGGAATTTAAAAGTTTAACAAAATATTAATCTTTATTTGTGCTTAATTCCAGAAATTGTGTTGGTTTTAAAATTTATTCTTTTACTCATGATATTCTCATGAGTTATTTATTCAGTACAATAAGTACTGAAGGGATAGCATACCTATATGGACCATTTCATCAGACGCTACTCTGAATCCAACGTTGGGAGTAACCTACTTATTGTACTGAATAAATAACTCATGAGAATATCATGAGTAAAAGAATAAATTTTAAAACCAACACAATTTCTGGAATTAAGCACAAATAAAGATTAATATTTTGTTAATTATTTATTTATGTATTTAATTTTTTATTTATTTATTTAATTAGTTATCTGTTTGTTTACCCACCCTATACCAACAAATGACTTAGTGTCCATTATTTTAATAAAGTCATTCCAAGTTTCATTCTTCTGTTGCGTTAAGGCTAAAGCCTATCTATACCATCTTGCAATCTATTCTCTCCCAGATAAACTCTCTACTCTATGATCATAATAGGTATTTTATAATTCATTTATTAATACATTTCAAACCTATTCTAATTAAAGTAAAAAAAAAAAATTATTATTAAATATTTATCTTAATTTATAGTTATATTCTAGTTCACAAAAAAAATTTTTTTAATTCATAAGTACTTAGCAATGAACAAATTTTTTAATTAACATTAACTAATGTATCAAAAAAAAAGCATGTTCAATTTAAAAAAAAACTTACATTAGGTGTCCACTTACGAGGGTTGTGTAAAAACAAAATTGGAAAAATAATGATTCTAGGTATTAAGTTTTACTGTCTTACTGCCATGATGTCTTGAGCTCAATTCAATCGGAGTCGCTGAAATAAAAATTTTTAGTTAATAACATTATGTATAATTAAAGTGAATTTAATAATTTTTCCTATTTTTTTTTTATTTAATTTAACCTCTATAAAAACCCTTTTCAACATACACATTTATATGCATACCTTTTTCTTTTTTTGTAAATTCAAACATGCCAAGAATTACTTAAATGTGTACAATAAAAAAATTAAGGTCTTAATGAAGACTTTAAATAGAAAAGCTTAAAGTTACGTTAAGTTTCTCATCAATTTGCTTAGCTTAAAATTTAAACGAGAATACTTTTTTTTGTATGTACAATAAAATAACAGTTACATTAAAAACTGCATTGAAAGTAATAAAGGTATTATTAAATATATACGTATGTCACTAAATTTAAAGATCACTAGTAGCACACTAAACGAATGATACCCAAATGACCATGTTTAGGATTTTGAAATTTTCTTCAATAACCCATATATGTAGTTGAGTTATTGGCTCCTCATCCATTATATTAATGCCACTACAGTTAATATTCAGTTTAGGAAGATTTTGTCCTTCAATAGCGGTAGATGTGGTGGTTATAGGCATTCATCAAATTGAAGCATGAGTTCTTTTGGCAACTAATGGTTGACCCATCATCATAAATGTTTTTTTTTTCTAATTTTTTTTCCATATTATTTTAATATTTGGAAACTATTTTATTTATCTTTTCTTTTAATTTCCTGTTTGTTTAAGATTCACAGTTCACTATTAACTTATAAATTATTTATTATATGTGACCCGGCCTATGAAAATGTGGCTTATGACTCAAAAAAAAATTTTCCACTTTTTTTTTGGTTTCGATAGTTTTTGAGACGCTCTTTCACGTGGTGAAAACTAGAAAGTCCTAACTTGCTTAGAAGTGTACTAAAAATGTAGACAAGAGCACAAATGAAAGAAAAACAGAATTATATTGAAAATCCGAAATCAAGATAATAAATGGAATTGAAAAATTTAAAAACAGTATCGCTCTTTATATACACACACGAACTTATCTCATTTATGCTCTTTTGCCTTTTTTTGTTGCCTTTTGGGCATGACTGTTCATAATGCAAAAGAAAAACTACTAAGAAACTGACGAAATGCATTGCTTATCTTTAACAGCTGTTTCTCGCAAATTCTTCTTTGAGTCATAAGCCACCTTTTCTTAGAAAGGGTCAAATATTTTGTTAAGGGAAAGACATTAATCAATCAACATTTTAAGGTAGAATGTCTTAAGATTATGGTGTCTACTCAAAATGAAGCTATCATTCTCTTATTAAATTAAAAATCTTTGTTTTTATTTTATGACATAAAACGTATTTGAAAAAATGAATGAATTCTGTATGAAAATGGAAATTTCGGGGGTTACCATTCCAGATTTTGCCCATGAAGTGAACCAAAGCTAGGCGGTATTAACATCTACAGGCTTTGTCCTTTCTGGTGGTTTTCTTATTTTTATTAGAAAGTTTTTAGTTTTTATTTTATAACATAAAACTTATTTGGTTTCTAGACCTAAAATTACTTTTAAGTAATTTGATGGGACCATTCCAAATTTTGGCCTGGAGTGAACCAAAACCATACAACCATCGATTAACCAATTCCTCAGTTTTCTAGAACTATTTTTATTTTTCCTTGATTTACTTAATTTTTATTTTATAAAGAAAAACGCATTTATGACATTAATTAACAAATTGTATATCTTTTTTATTTATTTCTGTTATAATAAAAATAAACACAATGATAAAATTATATTCTAGAACATAGGTTTTAAATAATTTATTAAATATTGTTTGTTTTTACAATGATTTTTGCCTTTTTCAAGTTAGTTAAAATACGTGATATTTTTTCATTTTCTATTTACATTTCATCAATTTACAATATCGAGAATTTTTTTTATACCGTGCTGCCATACTGTCCTCTTCTAAAATATATTGCAGACTTGTATTTTACGTAAATGCAAGAATCGACAGACTTATCTACATATTTGACTTTTTTTTTACAATTTTATATGCTTAACATTCATAAATATAACATGATATATGATATATATAAAAAAGGTATTTTAAAAATAAAAATTTATATATATCATATATGCTACTTTTATGAATTTTAAATATATAATATTGCAAAAAAAACGTCAAATTTATAGATAAGTTTGTCGATTTTGGCATTTACACAAAATACAACTCTGCAAATATTCTTAAAAGATGACAGTATGGCGATATAAAAAAATTCACCACTTCAAGAAAAAAATGTGAGCAAGAAACAGCTGTTACGGTTTGATGGGATTTCAACTGTTTGATTTGTTCACACCGATTAATTTATAAAGATATTGTGTAAATTGTCCAAAATATAACGATAGGTCACTAAGCAACCAGAGATGAAACTTTTGAGGTTAGAATTTTGAAAAACTCAGCATTTTATTTGGAGTTTGTATGTAAGAGACAGATATAGTGTTTTAATATTACGAATAAGAGAAAATAAGCAAAATGAAAAATTTTTTGCTTAAAAAACATTAATTAAAAAGTTATTTCGGTAATGAAAATGCACATGCCGGAGATTCTTATATATACGTTTATTGTTATGAAGTATGGAATTTAATGTAAAAGTGATAACAAACACAAATTTTCATGTTTTAAAATTCATGTTTACGAAATGTAAATAATGAAAGTGTAAATTTTTTAGAAATACCTGAGCAAAACAAAATAAAAATTTTGAGTTCGTGCAAAAAAGACAAAAAGAAAATGTATACTATATCTGCACTCTGACACCTCTGGTTGCTCGGTGTTGTAAACTTAAAACTAAGAAATTAAGTTTTGTCAGAAATAACAATGCTCATTTTTACCTCTTGACTATTGCTAGTCCTCTTGAGCCTAAGTTCCGTTAAAAATATATTTTTTTAATTAGATTTCATATAAAATTAATCAAAAGGAAGTATTTATGATGAACCTTAAGTTTTAAAAACCAGCCATTTCGTTTATTATAATTATATATATTTTTGTAGCATTTATATAGTATTAATATTTTTAGCGTCCAAAAAATTTCGTTGCTAAAAATTAGTAAATTTTATTAGAAATTGTTGCTTATTTGTAATTAGAGAATACAAAATTAATATATTTTAGCGAAGAAAACAAACGGTAAAATTGCGGCGATTTAAATTTTTTAGAGAAAGCTAAATTTAGCATTACACGTTACAAAATTCCATTTGTAGTTAAAAATTGCAGATTGACTTTTTAGCTTTTTATAGTGTTTTTACACTACAGCACATCTTAGAGGAATGCGTGGAAGATGTTGAAAATGAAAAAAAGTTGTTTACACTACCAACATCTAACATCTACCATCAACTAAACTGTCAAAAAATAAAAGAAAAGAAGACGCATAATTTTCGAAAACAAAAAATATCTTAAAATAAATTTAGAAATATCATTCATTATTGTTGCTTTGCAAGATCAAATCCATTAGGCTTCAAAATTTGAATTTTTATTTTGTTTCATATGTGCAAATACTTATGGTATGTATGTGTAAGTAAATGTTACTTTATCAGTGATGCCGCTAAAATCGAAAATATTGCCATTTTTCTATTAATGGATGGCACGAAAATTATCGAAAGATATTGAGTGAAATAAAATGAGATAGGAACATCTTGTAAGGATGTTGGAAGATGTTGATTTTTTTCTACATGTATTTTATATGGGAAGATGTTGTCATCTCGCCGAATAGATGGTAGATGTTAAATGTGCTCTAGTGTAAAAACACTATTAGCGATTTACAGAATTAGCTGCAGTATAATTTCACCACGCACATATGGTGGAATTAGTAAAATTGTATCGTGAGGTTGCGGATCAGCTGATAAAAACAGTCACATACATAAACCATGTAGTGCTTATAGAAAATATAGTGGCAGCGTTTTCAACGTAGAAATCTACAGAAGATAAATTTTTACGTTGCTAACGTCAAACTTTGACAAAAAAAAACGCGGTAAACATAGCATAATTATACAAAGTATACGCACCATATATTTTGTTAGTGTAAAAAATTAGATATGATTGTCAAAATGAAGAAAGAGAGCATAGCATAATAATATTATTTCGTAAACAAACAAAGCAAAATTAAAAAATTTTTGATATTTAAGTCTAACAAAATACAAATTTAAACAAAAAACACATGTAGACTTGCTTCCACTTGATATAATTACACTATGGCGGTAAACAAAAAAATCTATTGCATTAAAAAAAAAAATAAAATAAAAATGGACGACGGTAAACATATTTATTTAATACAAGAAAATGAAGAAATTTGCAATAAAGCCAACCTATATTATAAGTTCCCAGATACTAATAAAGCAATTTGGTAAAAGATGGCCAAAGAAATGGGTACAACAGGTGTGTATAGTGAAAAAATTTAATAAAAGTATTTTTTTTTAAATAAATGTGTTTTTGGCAGAAGAGCAATGATCCGGAGGTGAACTTCTTTGCGAGATGGTACACGAGAGAATATCTGGAAGTGGTGCGTCGACGAGATCAACATGTAAAAGCAATTGACTAAATAATTTAGTCTTGCAAGCATTAGAACCTTTATATTGTAAAAGCAATGGAACATTAGACTAAATAATTTAGTCAATTGCTTTTACAATATAAAGGTTCTAATGTTTGCAAGAAACGTTGGGAGTAATCTACTGAGGAATCAGAGTAGCGTCTGACGAAATGGTCCATATAGATATGCTATCCCCTTCAGTACTTATTGTACTGAATAAATAACTCATGAGAATATCATGAGTAAAAGAATAAATTTTAAAACCAACACAATTTCTTGAATTAAGCACAAATAAAGATTAATATTTTGTTATTTTTTATTAGTTTATAAAAATGTTTAAAAGACATGAACAGCTGACACGATTGACTGCGTTGAAACTTTTTTAATAACTATGCCCCAAAGTTGTACGATAGGATTTTTCTATAGCAAGACGATACGATTTTACTAATTCCACCATTACTAATGCTTTTGTATGGTATAAATTCGCCTTGCAGCCGATCTAGCGTTTTTTAGTTTTTTTTTCTGGCAGCGCTGTTTTAACAAAATGCAAAAAAGAAGTAAAGTGCAAAAAGTAGACGAGAAACAAAATTTGCTTTCACAGAAAAATTATTAAAATTTATAAATCAGGTTATTCTGTATAATCAACAACTTAAATATATATTTTTATAACATAAAAAATGTCTTCGCGAAGGTAAATTTTTATATTAACTAAATAATTAATACGAATTAAAAAAGTGCGGCAATTTTTAGCTCTGCAAAGATGAAATAAATCTTTGCAAAAAAATGTGTGTGTGTGCTTGCTAAATGAGTCGAGAAAGGGTGCTCCCTTTTTTAGATTATAAAATACTGCAACAAACAACTACAAAATAGCGTAGAAATAAGTGAAATTTAAATAAATAAGAAAATGTGCATATATGTCCATATTGATATATATAAAAACAGTTAGAAAATGCTAACTAGAAATAATTCTTCAGTACATATCGTGCATGATAGTGTTTTCCAATATTAAGTTGGAAGGGTGAAAGTGGTTTAATGTATACATAAAATGAGAACATAGTTAAATTATTTTTATGATATATATATTGCTCTTTTGTTCCAGATAATTTGTAGTGGATTTATGTAAATCTTTTTATGTACATACTTTTAAAATTTTGTTTATAATTTGGTCCCGTACGTTTGGAACTCTGTTGCGATTGATAAGAGTTTTTCTATTAGCTTCCAGATTTGTATAAGTTTCTTTGTATGAAAATAGAAGAACCTAAAAATGTTATTGTACTAAACTGTGGTTAGATTGACAGTACCATCCTACTAGATGGACGATCAGTGTAGTAGAGACATGTGTAGGTAAAATCAATAAACTTTACTATATGGTAGTACGCGATTTGCGGGTGTTTGAAATAGTGTAACTAGCCGAACTATATATATATATAATTTGTCTTTAAATTTGCTTTAAAAAGCTTCTAACTCGCATTTCAAATTTTTCAAATGGCTAATAAAACGCGAATTTTATATGGAATTTACAATAACACTAATAGCATAAGTATTTATATTGATTAAAATATGTATGTAATATTCTGATTAAAGAAATGCTAGAAGTTTTTTTTTTCTTTTATTTTTATTTTTTCAATATTTGTTTCATATAGGTAATTCACATTAATATGTTTAAATAAAATGTTAATAATAATGATAAGTTTTTGTTTAAAAGAGAAGGTTTTACTTTTAAGGATAAGTTTGTACGAACAACTTTTAAATAAATTCTTGATAAATTTTTAGCACAACTTTAGATGTTTGGTTTTTTTCTTTAATAATCTTTTGTTAAATAGAATAAATCAACCTTTTTTTCTTCTTTCTTTTACTTATCAACTTTTCCTTTTATTACAATACATCAACCGTTCTTCTTTTTGCCGACTCAAGGCACGATCATTATTTTACAACTGACAACTGACCACTCTATTTCTTGAATTATACTTTAAGCACCTTTATCTATCTTTATCTACTCTTTCAACCCTTTACACTCGGCCATTCTGATCTTCATCTGACCCAAATGACAACAGATACTGAGCTTCATTTCCCCACGGCTTCATGAAGTCCGAACTCGTGGATGTCCTGTTAGGTCCCTCAAAATTGCCAACTTTAAGGACATCATAACGGTCGTTCCGTTTGGCTTTATCGATCTTATATGGGCCAATGAATTCGCCTGCCAACTTTCGACCTGCCACAAATTGCGTCCTCTTTATCGCCACTAAGTCGCCTACCAGGTAGCCGTCAGAGTCTTTACGCCTTTTGTCAAAATTACGTTTGTATTCGATTTGAGCTTTCTGTATTTGTTCTTTGGCTTCATTGCGCACCTGTTGTCGGTCGTCGTGAAACTTTTCAATCATTTCATCCTGTAGGAGTTGCAACACGTTGTCGTTTAATCCAATTCGCATCTTGACTCCTATTAATATTTGAAACGGTGTAGTTTTTGTTGAATTGTGCATGCAACTGTTGATAGCTTTTTGCACATCACCCACAATTTTGTACCATTTCGTTGGATCTTCGTTTGAAAGTTTTGCAATGATTGATAATATAACACGATTGACCCGTTCGATTTGGAAATTACCCCGCGCAACGCCTGTTGTTGTTAAGACATGTTCGATACTATTTTGCTTACAAAAATCTTCAAAGCCTTGTGAGGTGAAGGCTGAGCCTCTATCGCTTATAATTCTTGCTGGAAACCCGAACGTATCTGACCATACTTTTAGACATCTGATTACCTCTTCAGCATTTGTTGTTCTAGTTGTGAACAACCACACAAATTTTGAGAATCCATCCACTATAACTAAAATATATTTGTACATCTTGGTTGTGGCGTCCATAGGGCCAAGGTGGTCGATATGAATGGTTTCTAACGGTACATCACCCTTGTTGATACAGCATAACAAGCCTTCCTTCTTACCGGTTTTTTTGTTGTGAATGATACACTTTATGCAGTTATCGATGATCTGTCTAACCTTTTTTTCTAAATGCGGTATATAATGTTGTTGTATTGCATGCATGGTCTTTTGGGTAGCATAATGACCGTTTTCGTGAGCGTTTTTAATCATGTCCACTTCCATCAACTTTGGTACAAGCAGTAAGTCATTGCCATTAATAGTTTTGTATTCTAAATCACCTTTCAACTTAAAACTTTCGTAGGCGCCAAATTTTAACGCTTGTATAATAGCTTTAATGCTTTCATCCTCGCGTTGTTGTTTAATGAACCTTGGAGCAATATCTGAGGAAACGATCATCACATCCGCTGGGTAACGACTTAATGAGTCCACATGTTTCATTCGGTTACCGCTTCTGTGCTCGACTGTATAGTCAAAGTCTTGAAAATATAATATCCACTGAGCAACATCTCGTGGCACATCTTTTTTTGAAATTGTTTGCTTAAAGGCAGAGCAATCCGTCACTAATTTGAAATGAATGCCTAAAATATAGTGTCTAAACTTTTTAAATGCAATATATGCCGCTTTAACCTCCAAAATGTAGCTATGAAGTCGCCCTTCTTGAACTGATGCTGTTTTACTGTAGTAGAATACAGGATGCAACTGACCCTCAAACTTTTGCAGCAGTGTTGCCCCAAATCTTTCTTTTGATGCATCTGTATGCAATTCAGTGTCTGCTTCCCAACAAAAAATACGTAAAACTGGCTCATTAGTGAGCGAAGCCTTCAACTGATTAATAGCGTTCTTTTCGTTTGTTTCAATTTTAAAAATAACATTTTTCTTTAGTAAGTTTGTTAATGGCTTTGCCATGTGAGCATAATTTTGGATGAATTTTCGAAAGTACCCAGTAAATCCTAGGAAAGATTGGACGTCTTTGATGTTTTTCGGTTCTGGGAAATTATCAACAGCCTTTGTTTTTATTTTTCCCGGCCAAACTTTGCCGCCCTCAATAGTGTGTCCTAAAAAATCAATATTGGTTTTCATAAACATACATTTCGACCATTTAATTTTCAAACCATATTGTTGCGATACTTCTAGTACTAATTTTAACTTATTAATTGTGTCTTTTTCCGTTTCGCCGTAAACAACTATATCATCCATATATAATTCCATGATATTTGAAGATATTAGCTCTTGAAAGATAAAGTTAACATATCTAATGAAATAAGCTGGTGAATTGCAGAATCCGAAAGGAGCACGATTGAATTCGTATAATCCCTGCTTAGTAACAAATGCCGTATATTTCTTACTGGATTCCTCAATAGGCACATGGAAGAATCCATTTTCTAAATCCATGACACAGAAAAATTTAGCCTTTTGTAGTTTTTGTAATACGTCTTCTATCACCGGAACTGGAAACCCGTCTTTTAAAACCATATTATTTAGTTGTCGAAAATCGACGCAAATTCTATATTCTCCAGTTTTCTTTTTAGTTACAACTATTCGGCGGGCAGCATCTGAACAGGATTTGCGCACAATGCCTTTTTGTAGCCACTCCTGTACTTGCTTATTGACTTCTTCTTCTTCTGGGAACGGTAGTCTTGTCGGAGAGTGACGAAAAGGTTTAATTTCTGAATTCGGTATAATTTTCATCATTACTGGACACTGTCTATCTGCTTTTTCCGGAGTGTATTCTTTAATTAAATTTGTAATTTCGGTTCTGAACTTACCGTCGACATCGATTTCAAATGCGTGAATATTAAATACGTTTAAAATATATATTTTATCTGCATTCTTGTATTCAAATATATAACCATCACTATCAACAGTCATTTTAAATTTTGATATAAAGTCATAGCCAATTAAAATATCGCACTTTATTGCATCATTCGGTAAAATTAAGAAATCTTGTTCTGTTTCGACTTCATCAACTTTAACTTTGCATTTAATTGAGCCGTATGGTTTTGTTTTTGTGTTACATAGTCCGGATAATAAGGAATCACTAACGTTCAACGGGCAGTTTTTAAACTTATTTATATATACACAGTACTTCATTATTGAAACGTCCGATCCAGTATCTATTAAACCGTTTATCAATTGATCATTTACTTTTAAACATTTGTATCTTTTTTTGTCACCTATAGTAAGAACTTCTTTTTGATATATCTGATTCGTTTTACACTATTTGGCAATATGTCCGTATTTGTTACACTTAAAACACTTCGTTTGAGTTTTACATTCATTACGTTTGTGATCTGTAGAACCGCAGTTATAACAATGCATTTTATTTTCAGCTATTTTTGTAACATTTGCTTTTTCCCACTTTTTGTTTTGATATTCGTTGTTTACGTTAACGCGTTCACAAATCTCATAATTTTCGCGTAATTCTCCGAAGGTTTTTGAGATATATAAATTTTGTTTAAATATGTCTTTAATCGGTATACCGTCCACAATATATCTTATAACAGCGCGTTCTTCTACATCACCTAAAGTCGCAATTTTACGCATACAAAGAATATATTCGTGAAATGATTCTGTTTTGATTTTCTTTCTTTCTTTAAGCATTTTATGTATTTCACCACTGTCATAATCACGTTTGAATTCCGTAATAAGTGCCTCTTTTAAGCTTTCATAATTACTAATACTTTTTGTTTCTAAAAACATTTTAGCTACTCCGATCATTTTATTTCTTGCTTGCACATATTTTTGTTTATCGTTTAATTCGTATGCATCTGCGTTTTGTTCAAAATTACTAAACCATTTATCTACCGGTATGTTTTCTCCATCAAAATCACTTATAATTTTTGCAAATGTGTCCACTGTAATTATTGTTTTATTGTTTTGATCATGTTCATTTTTAACTTGTAACGAAAGTAATCGTATTAACTCGCTCAACTCGTTATTTGACATTTCTTCTTTATTTTGATCTTTATCGGTTATTTTAGTACTGTCCGTATCGTATATTTCAATTTCAATAAACTTCTCTTTTCCGTTATGCTCCACCGAGTCGGATTCGCTTTTACTTCTTAATGCCTCTTTTGTTTTATTCTTTTGCGACCGTAAAGTATATGTTGTTGTCGGTATATTATTCCTATTCTTTTGCATTGATACACACTGTAATTTTCGATTTAATTTTAACTTTTGTCAATTCTTTATTTTCTTTGTAGCTTTAAAACAAAATGTTTCGTTTTTAACTGTACATATATTTTGTCGAATTTTACATTTTATACATACTTATTTATTACTGAACTTTTAACGGTAGAATATTTTTTGTATGCTCAATATATATATATTTTTTTAATATTAGGCAAAATTTTATTTTTCCTCACAAAGTTATTTAATTTTTTTTTATGTTCGAATGTTTCCGGCGGTTGAGCCCCCAAATGTAATATTCTGATTAAAGAAATGCTAGAAGTTTTTTTTTTTTTATTTTTATTTTTTCAATATTTGTTTCATATAGGTAATTCACATTAATATGATTAAATAAAATGTTAATAATAATGATAAGTTTTTGTTTAAAAGAGAAGGTTTTACTTTTAAGGATAAATTTGTACGAACAACTTTTAAATAAATTCTTGATAAATTTTTAGCACAACTTTAGATGTTTGGTTTTTTTCTTTAATAATCTTTTGTTAAATAGAATAAATCAACCTTTTTTTCTTCTTTCTTTTACTTATCAACTTTTCCTTTTATTACAATACATCAACCGTTCTTCTTTTTGCCGACTCAAGGCACGATCATTATTTTACAACTGACAACTGACCACTCTATTTCTTGAATTATACTTTAAGCACCTTTATCTATCTTTATCTATTCTTTATCTACTCTTTCAACCCTTTACATGTATAAAGGAAAAAAATTGGCTCAAATTACAAGGAAAATTGTATTCTAGGGATCAAAATAAGAAACTTTGCCGAAGGAACCATACCTCTACAATGTATTTTGATGTCCCGACTTTTGACACAAAGGGTCAATAATATTTTTTTATTTTCTTTTCTATTACTAAGTAGAATTCATTTTTTCATTTCATTCTGACTAAATAAATTTCTAAAGAGAAAAATAAACTCCAAAAATAAAAAAACATAGCCATTTCGCTGATTTTTTCTTGTAGTGCCAAAAATGGTGATTTTTTGAAATGTTTGTATGAGGAACCGTCCAGGGGTAATTCTAGGGCGTGTGCCACTGGCATAGGTGGGTCGGCCCTCCAAAGTTAATCGGTCACACATTTTGACTCGATTAAGGCACTCTAAATGGGTCAAAGTGAGATTTTTCAAAAATTTACCCTTCGGATCAAAAGTCGGGACATCACAAAACATTTTAGAAGTATGGTTCTATAATTTTTATAAGCAAATTAAAAAATGTTTGCATGCAAAACGTTATACAGAGATTTTGAAATTCTCGAGGACTTAAATCATAAAAAAAATGGAAAATATACAGATAACGATTTTAAAAAAAATTTAATATACTTTTCAGTTTTATTTATTTTTTATGTCAATTTTTTTGTATTTTGCTGCATATTGTATACAAATGCTAGTTGAAATATTGGTGATACCCTGTTAAAGTTGATTCAACTTAAAATCTACTTTTGTTTTGTCTATAGTACTAAAATTTTTAGTAACAGCTTTTCATTTTTAGGTTGTTTTTAAAAAGAACCGACTTTATTGTTTGACTATGATTATGGGCCATAGTATTTATAAGTAAAATTCCAATAAAAATATAAAAAAGTAAATACACAGTATTCATATTTAAAATATAAAAAAATTACATAAAATTCATGGGTAGGAAAAAAAATTAAAAAAACCAAGTCAAATTCAAAAATATAAAAAAGTAAATACACAGTATTCATATTTAAAATACGAGTATAAAAAAAAATTACATAAAATTCATGGGTATGAAAAAAATAATAATTTTAGTAAATTATTCGATCTTATAAATTTATTATTACAAGCTTAAGATCTCAAAAAATTGTTTTTATTTCAATTTTCCAATATTTCGACTTTCTTTTGAAAGTATTTTTCAGGAAAATTTATTTTAATTTAAAGGGTGTCCCAACAAGAACGCAAGATTTAAATTTTAAATAAATGACTGATGCAGCAATTGAATTGTTTCTCTGGCTGCATGACACGTGGCGCCGTCTTGTTGAAACCACAAGCCCTCCACATTCATTTCTTCAATTCTAGGCAAGAAAAAACTGGTTATCATTTCACGATACCGAACACCATTGACTGTTTGCGCTTGACCTGCCTCATTTTCATAAAAAAAAGGTCCAATGATTCATCCAGCCCAAAAACCACACCACACAGTGACACGTTGAGGATGCATTTGCTTCTCGTGAATCACTCGAAGATTTTCCTCACCCCAAATGCGACAATTCAGCCTATTGACGAAGCCATCAAGATGGAAATGGGCCTCGTCACTGAAGATGATTTTACCGGCAAAATCAACATTTTCATGTTGTCTCTCCAATACCCAATTAACGAACTCCCTTCGCTGTCCATGGTCATTTTTTACTAACCTCGTACCTTCTACTAGCAAACAATAACAATTGTTCAAATGTCAAACAATGACACTTCGAATGGCGCCAAATTTAAATCTTGCGTTCTTGTTGCGACACCCTTTATATATTGGGCCTGAAACTCAGGTTTTGTAACAGTCTGTAAAATATTTTTTTTTTTTATTATTATGTATGCATATGAATTGTATAAAAGTTGTCTGTTACTTACAGCTGCCTCTATTCTTTCTAAAGCTTCCGCCAACTCCTGGTTTTTTACAATATTCGCCAGTCCGTTATTTAAAATGGACTGATTACTCGTTATAGTTATTTGCTTAAAGATATACACAAATTAAATAAAAATGTGTTTTAAAAATTAATTTATTATTTCATATTTACATTTTAATCCAACTTTTGTATTCGGTCGCTGATGTTTTTCACCATTGAAAGGACATCTTAAATAAAAAATATAAGAAAAAAATAATTAGTAGTTTTCATCACAACAACAACACTAAAAAAAAAGGAGAATATTATTTGAAATAAAATGCCTTGTCTAGTCGGAAAATTCATTAAAAAGCTGGTGTAGATCCTATCCTATCCTATCCTGAGGAGTACAGAAATATTTAAAATGAATATCTTTCCTATTTACTAATGTGGTTTCACTACTTAATTCACTTGCAACGCCAATGCCTAAGTCACTAAACGACGGAAATGGTTGATCGAAAAAATTTTCTGTTTTTTTAAAAAAAATTTACACAAAAATTCTTCCTTTTTTGACATTGAGCTAAATATTTTAATGGAACCTAAATTTTTGCTGAAACAATAACTATTTTTCTCTTTTTTTATAATTTATATTAAAAGATATATTTGCTGCAAAATTTTATTGGGCTTTTTAACAAATTTTTTTAAATATTTCATATAATTTTCAAATTTATATGCCTAAAATGAGTCTAGTGAGCCAAACTGTCTGACACAATCTGCTAAATGTAATAATCCATGAATATTAAAACTGACTAATTCATTGCCATATAATCTACCAAAAAATCTACAAAATCTTCTAATACTTTTTGAGAAATATCTGCGGCTCCTCTGCGAAATTTCACTAGACAGTAGTCTAATACCACTGTGCAACAATAAAAAGTGATAATATTGGTCACTACTAACGCAATCTTTAAGGACAAAAATACCTGTATACTCGTATAGCAAAAATTGCCTATATTCAGTAGACTTCCAATTATTTAGTTCATCTAAACTCCTTACTACACGAGAAAATTCTGTTGGAACATACTTAGTAATTTGACTGATTTTTCTATTTATATTTGTTTCGTTTGTTTTTGTTATCATTAATTTGAGCAATTTTTTAGTAACCTCTAAACCAAATGCATACAATCTAATGGAAACTGAGAAACCATTCCAAAACCTGATTCTTCTAAAATACATATTTTTGTTCTAAATTTTTCTATATGGTGAGAAGGACTACATCTGAAATTAAAAGATTCATATGTTCTCGGAATACCTACTTTTTTCAAGAAACATACTCTGCGCTCTTTATATACTCCTTCCTGACAACACTTGGGGCATCACGTATGATCTAGCTGGAGAATCACAAACGAACATTAAATCTCAACAATCTTTTATTGTAACCTACTTGTACACCATTTTCTTTAAGTGTGTTTACTTCGGCACAAAAGTCTGACATAAAACTATTTAAAATTTTTGGCTTCTTAAAACCTGAAAAACAGCCTATCATAAAAATTTTAATGTTAACAAAGCCTACAATTGCTCCTAGAATAGGCCATAAATCTCTATTTGAACTTTTGAAAAGATTAAGGCCATTAAATACCTACATCAATTAAAATTTCTTCTTCTTTTTCTAAATAATCGAATGAATCTGAATGAAAATATTTCTGTATACCTAAATACAAAAATTCTCCATCAGGAATATTCAGTACATTAAATTTTACTTTACTTGTACCTAAAAGAGTTTTTTTCCGAAATCGGCAAATCATTTACTCCTACCCTTTTAAGCGTATGCAATAAATCTTCTAACGCTATTTGAGAAATTTGATTCCTAATAGCCCAGGACTTTATTTCCTCACATTTCTTTTTGCTATCTACATTATTTGAGTCTTCTAATAAAGTGAGCGCTTTAACATCTAAATCAGTACTGTCACTATCTATATGAATATCTATAACTTCACTACTATTTATTTGTTCAAATATTTTTTTTTTGCTTTTTGATGTTTCTGTTCAGTTTTGTTTTGTTTTTAATTTTTAACGTTTTTTCAGCTTTTTAAAAAAAATGCAACTCTACAATACATACTATCAAAGCTGATAGACAATTTTAGCAATGCTGACAGATAAACCCTAGCATTTTTTGAAATTTTTAGTCATATTCTAATCTTTTATGACTGCAGGAAGATTAAAAAAGCACAATATGCGCTCATTTTCTGATCATAAAAGAATGTTTCGTCGGGAGAAAATGGTACCCTACCCGCGACTCTTTTTAATGAGTCATTTACGATTTCTTTTTTCATTAGTTTAAAAGCATTTTCGAACCTTTCTAATCGCTTGCGAGTATATTTCGAGTCATTTAGCAGTCATTTTGTTATGGTTAGGGAATCTTTTTATAGTCATTTATCAGTCGTGTTTCTATGCATTTGCGAGTCTTTTTTGTGTCCTTTTCGATTTTTCGATCAATTCATCAGCCGTTTTTCTTTAGTAAAAATAAAAGATTAACCCTCAAAATCATAAAAAATATTGAATGTCTATTAAAAGCTTATTTGACAATTATTCCATAGAAATTTGTCAAACAAAACCTTATTTAGCATTCAATATTTTTTATGAATTTGAGGGTAACATTATTTATATATGTATATACATGTATGTACATAAAATTTATTGAAAATAAAAAATAAATTCTAAAATCTAAAGTTATATTTAATAATTGTCAATCGTTTTTTACCAAGAAATCGGTTAATCTATTTTTTAATCCATGCCTTCACCGACTTTTCTCTCAACAATGGAACTAGGCGTTTTTAAAAGAGTTCTAGCGTCTTTTGGAATTTTTATATTGCATTTAAGTAACAATAACAAAAGTGCATTAATTGCCACAAAGTTTATTTGAAATTGAATAGCCCATTTAGCCAGTTCTTTGCACATATGAAATTCTCTTTCTGCACTTTCACTACTTTCACCTGAATCGTCAAAGCTGTCACTATCAAAACTATCACTTGATTCTTTATATTGTTCAGTGTTTTTTTCTTTCTCATTTTGTATAATTTTTTCAGTTTCAGTTTTTTAAATTTTTGGCAAAATTAAGTTTTGGGCTTCTTCTTAGCCAATCTTTTTATTTGTCTGACTGACATGGCCTTTATATCAAACTTTAATCACTAATTTATATCTTTTTGACTGCTTTTTTTAATATTATTTTTTACTCACTTTAAATACACAAATTAATTACACGCTGTTAATCCCACGATGAAAATTTTATAATTGAACAAAAATTTAATTTTGCGGCATAACTTAGCAAAAAAACAAAAATGTTTCCGTTATACTTAGGAAAAAAACTCTTTTTAATCATCCAACTGCCTAAAATATGACCATAAGCAACAAAAAAATTGTCCCACCTCAAACACCTGCAAGATCTGCTTCTGATCAAGCAGATGTACTTGGTGCGCAATATATGATCGTAAATAATAATTGTTATGCTCATATTTTCAACGCATGGATGCTCGATTTTCGATTGCTATACAATTTGTTTTTGTACTTTAAATCGAACATTTTTAAATCATAAGCGCGAATCATTTTCGAGCCCTTTTTTAATTTTCTATGTGATTAATCACTTTTCGATTACAAAAAAAAGACTAGAAAAAGACTCATATTGAAAAAACGATCTTCCAATTGCTAGGTGGGAGGGTTGTTGTGTACGTCACACAGTTGTATATTAATATCAGTAGATTTTTTCTTAAAAATACAAGCTTGCATACAAAAAACTGTGAAGTTGAAAGAAATCAACATTTGAAAAAAATAAAAACGAAGTGCACTAAAATAAATCTATTTTGTTAAAGGTAAATAAAATAAAAAAACGGAGATTAACGTGTTTCAACTTTTTTTTCGATAATGAGTACACAGAAAACAGACATGCCACTAGTTCGCAAAAACAGTTCAACAGTTCCAACCCATTAGAACTGCCAAATACAACGTTAGAAAACATTTTCTGGAATTACATTTTTAAATTGTTTCACATAAACAAGAATGGTTTCGCTGGAGAAACAGATTCATTTTTTAAAACCAGCAATCCTGTGTTTGCTTTTTTTTTGTTTTGCTGGTGGGAGTTACGAGTATAAGGAAGTAGAGGAAATGATATGATGCAGTTTCTCAGACAACTGCTTGTTGAATTTTAAATAAAATAATAAAAATCTGCATTTTTATTTTTAAACAGACAAAAACACTAATCACATCAATGAGACAACACTTAATAACTAGTTGTCTATTTGAACCAGACTTTCTGTGAATCTCAGTCAGCATGTACATTAGGAAAATGGATATCTTTAAAATTCGTGGGATTTCCCACAATCTTTAATTTTTAAATAACCGTAAAATTATAATTGGTATTTATCACATTCAATAGCCATATTAGCTCAGCAGGTGAGTAAATCTCAGTTGACACATCCTTTTCAATAGCACAATGAGCACTGTCTACCTCTTGATACATCAGTGTTCTGGAATGTAATATTTCATATACATGACAATTATCTCGAAGAAAGTGTAAAACTGCTGAGCTTTTATATGAATTTCGGTTCTGTGAAATACAGAAATCACTCTAACTTTATTTAATAATATTTTTTTGAATATACTAGTCAATTTATTACCTCAACAGCCTGGAGCCCACTCTGTCAATATTGCACAATATTTGGTTTTTGATGTGTAGAGATGAGCAGTTAATTTATAAACTGTTAATTTCCATTTGTAAAAAAACGAGCTTCTAACTGCTCGTGGTAATGTTATGACATTCTACAAGTCAAAGCACAGAACAGGAATTTACAATTCATCTTGTCTTTTTCCCTTTCTGCACGCATAACCTTCTTTTTGCTCATGTTCCTCATAATTAGCTTTAAGTTCCTTTGTAGCTGTACTTTTTTTCTTGCAATATCATATTCGTTGCAGAGATCACACATATCAGATTTCCTCATATGAAAAGATAAATTGAATACAACTTAAGCAGGGTCCACTTCTGTTTCTATATATTTTTAATGTAAAAATTATTAATTTTTGTCAAAGTCGGAGCAGATTCTAAGTATTAGTTGAACAGGTACAGTAGTGAGATTCAACCCTAGAAAACAAGTTAATATGATATTAAACTATCTGGAAAATTACGACTACTAGTTTTACCACTACCTGTTATATGTGAACAGATGGAACTCATTATTTTTCATAAATTTTCGACACCCTATAACTCGATTCCGGTAATATTTAGGAATATGAGTGATACAGTTTTGAAATCTCTGAACTACCCTCTCTTAGCCACCATACTCATATTTCCCCCAAATTGTTCGGTTTCTTTTTTTTTTTTTTTTGCTATTTTGTATAGGGAGTTGAAGAATTTTACACTATGTTATATTTTCACACCCTATAACTCAATTCCATTAATATTCATAAAGTGCCAAAATGTGTAATTTTAAAAAAAATTTTAAAGTTAAGTTTTAAATTAATAAAAACAAATTTTAATATCAAAATGTTTTTTCTTATCTATAAAAAGTAAATGGTTTCCATTTCTCTAACTTTTAGATGGTTTCATCCCACCATATCGGGTATTGAAGCTGAAAAACTTTTATTAGAGCAAGGTTTCGATGGCTCTTTTTTAGCACGTCTTTCTTCTTCAAACCCTGGTGCATTTACTCTGTCTGTAAGGCGAGGCCAGGAAGTAACACATATTAAAATACAAAACAATGGTGATTTTTTCGATCTCTATGGCGGTAAGTATTAATATTTTTCTGATAAAGTTTTTTGACCACGTCTAATTTTTTTTTAAAAAATATTTTCTAAAATTTTTTTTGTTAAACTTATAGTTTAAGTTTTCAGTGTTCTTTTTTGGATCATCGTTTTCCATATTTTTTGTTAAGGATTACGGTATTTTCCTTAATTGTGTTCCATTTCGCAACTAGCAGCCATGTTCTGAAAATTACTTTTTTTCAAAATGATTATAAATCACTGAAAATTTAAGATTGCTTATTATCATTTTCTTCTTTGAATTTTTATATTCGTTCTCACGCCACAAGTCTTATTGCTCAAATTTAGCTATGGCTTTTTATGTGTGTGATTTTTACACTAACGAATGAGAAAACAAAACGAATTTAAAGTACTAACTCATGCAATTAGACTTTCATAGTGAAAATAGTAACTAAATATTTTTTCTTTTTAACTATAAATTTGTCGCATTTTTTTGTTGATTAAATAGACGATATCCCTTAAAAAAGGAAACAATATTCACGAAACGTCTGGACAATATGTAATATAAAACCATATTTTATATATATAAACAAATTTAATCCTAGGTTAGGTGATGTTACACAGGGCGCTCAAATAAGAAGAACAGAAGCTGGGCTCACTTGGGTCGTCTGATGTGGTCCCTTTGTGATACATGTTTAAGAGGAAGTGAAGTAGGATAGCACTAGAGATAGAAAAGTGAAAGAAAATAAATAAGAAGACAGATAGAAGACGATGAGTCCGTCACTTAAACCAATTGCTTGTCCTAACGAAGCCATATAGCATGTCGACCATTATAGTCGACAGCGTAGTGAGACCCTGCAGGTAGCGCTCTCCAAAGTCCGCCGCTTCTCCAGCGCAGGACACCGGCAGAGAAGGTGTTCTACAGTTTCCTCCTTCTCTTCGTCTTGACAACTTCTACAGTAGTCATTTGATTGAAATCTATTCTCCTAGCATGATTGCCAAAACTGCAATGCCTTTTTACTAGAGGCAAGTCTTCTATAAAGCGCTTGTTCGTCCCGCGTTATATGGAGACCGCGTTATGGAAAATTTCAAATTAATTCAAAATCAGATATGCCTTCTATGGAAACCATGTTTTGAGAAATATATAAACCAGACAAATCTAATCAATCTATACCGCGTTATATAGAAACGACTTCCGCGTTCTATGGAGACCGCGTTATAAGAACCTCAAAATTATATGTTATTTAATATAAATTGAATGAATTCGTACTGTGTTCTATGGAATCTCACAGAAATATTATATTTTTTTTGCAAAAATTGGTTTTTAAAGATTAATAATATGGAAAGTATTACATACATAAATTTCTGAAGATACTTGCAATAAAAAAAAAGCAATAACATTCAATGCACTGTAGTTTTCATGGATTTTTATATATCAACTGCGTAATTTTAGTGTCATTAAAGTGTTTTGCTTTTTGAAAATACCGTTTTTTTTTTGTTTTTTATTCTTGCAGTAGCGCTATGGAGAGACCGCGTTATAGGAGAACTTGTATTTATTTTAACACCGCTTTATATGGGATTCGCGTTATAAAAACACCGCGCTATAAGAGGCTTGACAGTACTGTTATCCGCCCTACAGTGATCCCATGCTCACGCACTCAGATGAGGGTGATCACCGAATGTCCCGTCATCCTATTTAAGGATGTCCGGCATTTTCTGACCAGATCGGATGTCGAAGAGACACCGACTGTCGGTATAAATGCGAAAATTTCTGCCAAATATTCCGTGGTACCATAGGCAGTCTGCTGCTTTCTTTATCCGCATCAATTCATCTTGTAGAACGCTTCATTGATCGGGGAGTCTGTAGGATATACTAGTTTCAGGCTCCTCAATATAGACTCCATCACCAACTGCAAAGCTATTCTTAGAGCCATCCGTGAAGACATCCAGATCTTCTCTTAGAAGAGAAGATCCCATTGAGATTCCCGTTTCATCCGAAGTTGTTGTTAATAAGATTGGGGATCTCACTCCAAGTACCAATTATGTCCGAATACCCCCATGATCTATGGTTCAATTCTCGCGTCGCATGCAGTTGCACGTTCGCAATTTTTGCTAATTTCTCAGCTTGTAGATCAATTGGCAGCCAATTTAGTATCGTTAATCTATATGCAGGAAATTTGTGTCTACTCCAATTAGCAAGTGTTTTAAGCGCAGTCTCCACCCTTAGGGATAACGTATCCAGAAAATTCCTAAAATCGACACTGTAAAATCGTCTGCGAATTCCTCAGTTTTGAAACCAATGAAATCCATCCTCCTGAATAACACATTCATGGTGATGTTTCATAAAAGTGGTGATAGGATCCTTCCTTGATGTGTGCCCCTTATGATCTTTCCAGCCGTACCCAGCGAGAATTCAATAATCCTTCCCAAATTCAATAATCACAACGTCCACCATAGCATCCACGATGACTTGACATTGTTAAAAGCGCCTTCTATATCTAGAAAGGTAGTTAACGTGAAGTTCTTGAACTTCCCTATGTAGCAAACAAGAGTGTGAAATGCCGTTTCAACCGACTTGCCCTTCGTGTATACATGCTGAGAGGTTGATAGCAGCCGATCATCAATCGACATTCGAATTCTGATGTCGTTGAGTCTCTCCAGCATCTTTAGCAAGAAGGATGTCAAGCAGATTGGCCTCAAGTCCTTCTGTGATACGCAAGACGTTTTAACACACGGATGAGAAACTACTCGAAAGTTCCTCTGTGAGGTGGCAAGTGGCTGTTAGCCAATACTTCTATTTTACCACTTCTAGCATTGTGCTCTTACCAATCACCTTAACTTTGAAAGTCGGAGGATACGAGTTTGGGAGTAGGAAAGAAAAAGTAGTTAATGGGAAAGGATAACTGGGGTTCTAAATTTTGGTCCGCGGGTGCCTGCATCATATGGTCGGTCAGGGGCCAATAATGACACATCGCGTACGATTTTGTCATACCTGACTCCTATTTTTCCCGCAAGGCGGACACCACCCCCAACCGATCTGTGTGACCCCATGATAAAGTAGCCAAAACAAACAGACTAAAGGATCCCCTATCCGCCACCCGGGTACGCGGATGTGCTTTGATACACTTATAAAATGTTCTTAATAAAAAATTACAAAGTTTTTTATTTAATTTCGTATTCATGGATTTATTATTTTGCCTGTTAACGATTTTTACTTTGCTCAATACCGTTTGATCTTAACCTTGTACTTCTAAGTTCGTTTTCATTAAAAAGTCAAAAAGTACTAAAAAATAATTAAAAAGTACCATTTGTCCCTATAAAGATTTTTTTACTTTGCTCTGGATCGTTTTCATTAAAAAGTGCCTTAAATTGTTTAAAAAGTACCATTTGTCCTTTTAACGATTTTTACTTTGCTCAAGACCGTTTGATCTTAACCTTGTACTTCTAGGTTCGTTTTCATTAAAAAGTCAAAAACTACCATTAAAATGTTTAAAAAGCACCATTTTATCCCCTTAATTATTTTTCACTTTGACCTGAATCGTTTGAGCTCAATCTTGCAGTTCTAGGGTTGTTAATACTAAAAAATCAAGAAGTACTATTAAAATCAATAAAAAGTACCATAATGTCCCTTTTATTATTAATTACTATTCATTCAGTACTGTTAAATTTTACTGTCGTAATTCTAGTTTTTGCACACAACATAAAAAATACCACTAAACTTTGGTAAATATAAAGTACCACTCATATTTCTCCCTTTTAGTACTTTTTTCACCCTTGAAAAAAAATTTTACGGTTGATTTTTATTGATTTTAACAAATTAGTAATAATATTTACATGCTGCATCAATTTACATAAAAGTACATATTTAGAAATAGTAGTAAAAAGGGCTACATATTGTTACGTTTTTATCTTATCATAAAAACGTTTAGTTTATTAGGGTTCTTTATTGTAAAATAACAACTCAATTTTTTTTTAATTATTATTATTGAATCTTTCTAGAAGAAAATTACAATAAGTATCCAAATCTTAACTCTAAAAAAGATAAAAAACTTAAATAATTATTACCAATGTAATAACTAGTTACGGACTTGAAATTCGGTAAGCAGGTGCATGTCTTAATGTATAGGACGAATAAGAAGAGATTTTTGGAAATTCGAATATTAAGGGGGTAAAAAAGGGTAAAAACGGGATAGAGCAAAAGTTCAAACTACAAAATATTCTACTAAAAAAAATAAGGGGATGAGTGTTTGGTACTTTTTTGATATTTGTACATTTGCGGGGTAAAAACTGTAAAAGCTAATGTGGGTACGTTTCCAGGAAAGAGAAAACCATGATGAGGTCCATGAACTCGAGCGCAACAGAATTAAGATGACGAGCGGCAAAATGAAAGCGATCTATGATAAGGCTGTAAATTCTGAGGGCTTCAAAGAGGATCAGTTGGTGCTATTATACAACCTGAAACGAAAGAAAGGACTATATCTCAAGCTTCAGACGCATTGGGATGAACCCTATAAAATAATTAAGTGAATAAATGATGTGGTTTACAGAATACAAAAGGATAATAGCCCAAGTTCAAAAATGAAGATTGTACACCTTGAACGCCTAACGAACTATGGTAGAGGAAAGTCCACGCCTATTCGGGACGAAAAGGCTTAAGCGGGTGGCAGCGGTACGAAAAATCACTCTGTTGAATCACTGTTTTATTATTCATAAGAAATGGTATTTATGTGTGCAGAAGTATGCACTAATGTCTAGATGTTTCTGACCGTTACAGTGAATCATTGTTGCTACACGAATCTAGATGGCTCTAGTTTTAAGTGAAACAGTATATAAGGCAAGTTCAGTTCTGGTTGAGACATTAGACTGTAAACAAGCTGTGTCAAAAACAATAAAGTGTCGTTGTGACGTTTATAAATAAAGTGTGTTCTACAACAAGTCAATAGGTCAATTTTCATCTCTTTCTTTGGAATATAAAGTTCTATTATATAAAGCTATTATTAAACCAATCTGGACATATGGCATTCAGCTATGGGGAACTGCGTGTGTATCTAACATCCAAAAGTTACAAAGAAGACAGTCGAATATTTTACGAACAATAGTCTGCGCCCCCAGGTATATAAGAAATGAGAACATCCACAGAGATTTAGAAAATCCCACGGTTCGGGAGGAAAGTGAAAAATATTGTCCTAATTACGTTCACAAACTGGTGACACATCCAAACGCCCTCGCCAGGCGCCTGTTACAGTTCAAGGGACAAAGGAGGCTTAAGAGAAGTGATACCTTGCGCTTAGTGAGAAGAGACATATACCTTTTTTATTTAACTGTACAATATTTCTTTTATTCTTAAGATTTGAGTACAAGTAACTAGTTATTACATTGGTAATAATTATTTAAGTTTTTTATCTTTTTTAGAGTTAAGATTTGGATACTTATTGTAATTTTCTTCTAGAAAGATTCAATAATAATAATTAAAAAAACCGTTTGCGCTGGGCGATGATGATAAGTCAGTCAGTCAGTAACGTTACTCTTTTATATGTATAGATTAATGTTTTATTTTACTAACTAACTAATTTAGCTAATTTTACCGTAATTTTAAAATAATCAGCAAAATTATTTTATTGCTACTGTCGTCCCGTCGCGACGCTAAAATAGTATTATCTAAGAGAGTTTTGTTTCTGGCGACACATCGATAATTTAAAAGAAATATATCTGCTAGCTAACCCGGCAAACGTTGTTTTGCCTTAAAATTTTTGTGTATTCCATCCTACACATAGAGTAAATGACCGTGCAAGACCGGATAAAAACAGGTAGTGAGAAAGTGAAAATTCTGATGATGAAGAATATTAAAAATATGTTGGGCTTCAAAAGAAAGTCTTAAGGAAAGGGCCGTACATTTTTAATTTACAGTATAGCAAATTTTTGAAAAATTCCAATATGTCATCATATAACTATAATTAAAGTTTTTGATATTTATGTTGATTTCTTAAACGTTTAATTAGAATGTATCACTACAGTGTTAAAACCAAGTTGGTACATTATGTAGTAGTTACTTTTTTAATACTTTGGATCGGATAATTTGCAACTTTGACGTCGTTTAGAAACATTTATATGGCGGAAAAGAATATTTTATTTAAAAAATTTTAGATTTTTTCGGCAAGAAAGCTTCAGCTTCTAAATTATTAAAAGAAAACGTCTTTTGCTTGCTTTCTTTTTCAACTTTTTCCGAATGACAAATATGTTTGGTAATTTAACAATTCACCATGTGGTGTTTTTAAATTCATTTTATTAATTCAAAATGTCTAATACTAGTTATTATAAATACAATAGAAAAAATTTAGATCTTTTTATTTATTAAAAAAGGCGCGTGCCTATTCGTGTACACGAGTTGAGCTAAAAAAGAAAAAAGGAAAGCCGTCATATGAATTGAACGACTAGTATAAAAAACAACATTAAATACTCATTTCAGTGATGTAAAAAAATTAAGTAAATAGAGCGGTAGGTTGTCGCTATTTCAACTAAAATCGTTTCATATAATACTGAATAACCGTCAATAGTAATCGAATACTGTCAACGGCGACTTTGTTAATACATATTATTTTTATGTCATCACTATCGTTTCTACTCGCCGATTACTTGCATAACAGCTTTGAATAAGAATTTTAATTTTTCAGGTGAAAAATTTGCTACATTACCTGAATTGGTACAATATTATATGGAAAATGGTGAATTGAAAGAAAAAAATGGCCAAATTATAGAATTAAAACAACCACTCATCTGTGCCGAGCCAACAACAGAAAGGTAAGTCTTAAGTTATTTCTTAGAAATATATTTACAAAATGGGCTTAACGCCAAATAGTTAAAGTTAAGATTTTTGGAGCACATAGTCATGTTTGAGATAGACTTTTAAAGTGAAATCGGAAACCGATTGTGGGGGGGTGATTGTGGAATATTTAATACCAGCATTATTTTTTTGAGCATGTTTGTAATGAATAAACTCAAAATCTTCTGTGCTTTTTAGGGATACCTACTCACATAATTCAAAATCAATTCAAATGAATTGGAAATGAATTACAATTCATTTTTTCTAACTCATTTGAATTAATTCAAAGTCAATTCAATTCAAAAGAATTGAAATTCATTTTACCAATTCATTTGAATTAAAAATGAATTGCAATTCATGTTTGCTAAATTCAAATGAATTGATTCAAATTTCATTCAATTCTTTTTTTTTTTGGTGAAAAGAATTAATTCAAAATTTAGCTAATTCGTAATGAATTGAAATTAAAAAAGAATGATTCATTTACAACTCTGTTGGATAGTATATCAGCAATAATTAATTTATAATTAAAAATTTTAATTTAATTTAATTTATAATTAGAAATTACAATTAAATTATTCTCTATAATGCTAACCAAAAGCTAGTGAAATATCAAATTCAATAAATTATTTTAACTTTTTTTGAAAAAAAAAAAAAAAAAAAAAAAAAAAAAAAAAAAAAAAAAAAAAAAAAAAAAAAGTAAAGCTCAACAAAATTATTTTAATAAAACAAAAAGATCAAATAATGAATATTAACATATTTATATTTAAAAATAATAAACTGGAAATTTTTTTCGATTTTAAATGTGTTCGCCTGTCATTAATAATTTGTCCAGTAGCAGAAAAAATAAGTTCGCAAGGAACAGATGTAGCCACAATACACAATCGTTTTAAAGCATACGAATAAACACGAGGATAAAATACTTTGTGTTCCTTCCACCAAGCTATTGCGTCAGTTTTTCTATCTAAATATTCTTCATTTAAATATTTATCCAGTTCGATAATAGCAGCAACGGTATTGTTTTGTGGCCTTACGGTGTTGTTAATGTTGCGGTCGTAGACACTCCATATTAATCTAGAAATATTAGGAGCTGAAGTTTAGGCTGAAGATGAAGTAGCGAACTGAATTTATTTGAATTCGGTAATTTAATTTCACATATGTGATTTCTTAAAGTTTGTAGTGCTTGCTCATAAGCCGTATCATTTCTAAATCCTTGCCTCTTAAATCTTGGGTCTAATATCGTACTTTCTGCATATAAATAATTGCGGTCCAAATTCGCAAAACGGGAAAGAATCTCTGCTTGCAATGTTTTTAACATCTAAAAGATTACTCAATACTATTACTTTTGATAATGTAACATTTTTTCCACTGATGTTTCTTTTGTTATTTCATAAAAGTTTTCAAGTATATGTAACATTTCTTTAAATACCCCCCAGTCCTCTAAAGATAAACTTAAATCTTGAACGAGTTAAACAGTTAGTTGCTATAACTGCATTTTTTATTTCCATTATTCGCTGCAGCATTTCATACGTTGAATTCCACCATGTCACTACGTCTTGCTCAAGCTTCATATCTGGTAAATTCATCTGTTTTTACGTTTCTTGTAAACGTACTTGTACTTCTTCGAAAAAACTCCACAAATCCTTTTAAATTAGATATAGTATCTAAATTTTTATTAATTTCAGCTTGTACAACTAAATTTAAGAAATGGGCGAAGCATGCAAATCCACGCCATCCACCTTTAATAGCTGCAGTAATATTTGCAACATTATCACTTACTATAGCAGTTATTATATTAGATATTCCAAAATTTGCTGTCATTTCTTTTAGATATATCGATAGATTTTCCGCTGTGCGTTTTTAATGGAACTCTTCGCAAACAATTAAAAAGCTTTTGAAATTTGATTCATTATCAATGAAATGAGCTGTTACTGCCAAATAGCTTGCATTTGTTTTAGATGTCCAGCCGTCCGTCGTTAAGCAAACTGATGATGATTTTTGAGTTTCTTGCTTTTTCTAAAATTTCTGCATGGACAGCTTGTAGACTATCTGCTGGGATTTTATAACCCGCGCAACCCGACGCTAACTCAATAAGCGTTTTGAATTCTCTCTCTTCTACTATACGAAAATCACGATGTCCTTTCGCAATCACCTTTAGCACTTGTCTATCGATTTGCTCCACTTTGCGAATAGGGGGAGGTCTTCGAAAATATGTTGGTATGGCTGGTTGCTAACTTAAGATGGCGGATGAGCTTAATGGCTGTTGGTTCTCCTCAGCACATTCAGAAGTATTAATTATATTTTGTATAATGTCATTTTCTTGTGCTTCAATTTTAAATGCCGTCTTAAATTGCTATCTGATCATCCATCATTAAAATTTACCCACACGGCACTGTCTTTCTTTATTTGTTTACATTTTAAAAAAATAATATGAAATTTTGAATAAAATAATATAAATTACAATTTGCGCAGTTGATTGGAATTTCAAATTAACAAGAAATTTATAAAATGATTACAACATAGTTTTCCTACATTCTAGTGATTTTAAAACCAATATTCAACGTCTCAATCTAAACAGTAAAAGTCAGTGAACGATGAACGGTGTAAAAGGTAAATAAGAGTCAGCAGTGTAAAACGGACAAGGAATACAGTGAACGATGGACGAAATAATTTTAAACAAATGAATCGTCCCAATCGTTCAACCTACTAGGTCGTACATGAACGCCACAAGCCTAATTTACATTGAACCGAAATCTGTTAGATTTGATGTGAAATCTCTTTTTAAATTTGTACAGTTTACATTAGATTTGATTTTCGTAACAAAAACAAGCTGCATTAAATCTCATTTTGCAGTGCTATTCTCGGTCGAATGAAAAGCCTTATTATAGTTTTAATAAAAACATTTGTGACAATAAGAACAAAATGCTATTCTGGGTTTGAAATAAAACCTTTTTTGTTTTAGGTAAAATTTTAGTTGTTATATTTATATTCAACAGCTCATTTTTAAAATAAAACCAAAAAGTTCTTAAGTAATACAAATATAAATGATGGACGAAATAGTTAGTGGAAATATTATCGGAAATAGCAGGGGCTTGTTATGAATTTTGAAAAACAAAAAAAAAAAAACTAATTATGTGGAACATTCGGAAAAAATTAACATTCTTAAAATTACCCTCAACATTTTTAATACAACTCTGTTGGATTTTCGAAAGATCGACTTATTAGCTTTTTCTTCCGGGTTGAAGATTTTTTCGAAAGCCATTTCGATTCGAATCGAAATACATAATAACACCCCAGCATACGGTCGAATGCGAAGTGTTTTGCAAAATATACAATGATATTTACAAGTAATGCAATTAAAAATTTATTTATATAACTTCATCATCAATCTTCACACCACCGTCATCAAAAGCATCCTTCAGAACCGAGATATTTTCAGAAAGATTTGCATAATGAACAGAATTTTTTCCTAACTTCAGTTATTACGGTATCAATATGAATACCACACTACTTCAGCACCCAGTACTGACAGCGCCATTTCCCCAAATTTTGAAAATCCACTCGTAGATGCACCAACCCCCGTAGCAAAAATGTTTTCTTTCTCGACATCGCAGTTGGTTTTTCCACAATTGCAGGGTCTGCATATGGAGTTTAAGACTGTTAGCAATCTGTTTCCATAAATCATCTACCATATTTTTTTGATGTTGGACAATTCTTACCCGTATTGTGGTTGAAATTAAATGCAATTAATTTATTTAATATACAGGGTGGGCCAAAAGAAACCAAGGGGTGTAAAAGTTTAATAACTTTTTTCTATTTTTTCTTTCAGATTATATAATATACAAAATGGAAATTTTTTTACACTAAGTATGAAAAATGATGTCTCTTAAATGACCACCGTTTTCAGCTTCGCACTGATGGGCTCTTTTTAGAGCATTTTCCATAACATCTTTCAAAACTTGTGGCTGTAGCGTTCGAATTTCTGCAACAATGTTTGCCTTGAGTTCAAGGATTGTCTCTGGCTTGTTCACATACACTCGCTCCTTCAAAAAACCCCAAAGAAAATAGTCGGGTGCTGTCAAATATGGCGATCGCGCTGGCCAAATAATTTCCGAATTTCGAGAAATTATTCGCTCTCCAAAAATTTGACTTAAAAGTGCCATTGTGTCACGGGCAGTATGGGCAGTGGCTCCGTCCTGCTGAAACCACATACCAGGTCTGTTTTCAAGAGCAGGACGTAAAAAATTTTCTATTATAAAACGATACCGCTCTCCATTTACGGTTACAGCACTTCCATCTTCATTATCGAAGAAGTAGGGCCCAATGACATTTTCAGATGTGATCCCACACCATACTGTACACCTGATGGGGTGCAATTGGCGTTGATGAATGGCTCTTGGATTTTGAGAACCCCAGAACCTACAGTTCTGCTTGTTAACAAAGCCATTCAAATGAAAATGAGCGTTAAAATAATTGATCTCTGGTTTAAATAATAAAATTCTATTGTTCTGGTTCTCTGTTCAGTTGTGAACCTCTCCATTATAAATTCTCCCAGTGTTGTCTATATAATCTGAAAGAAAAAATAAAAAAAAATTAATAAACCAAAAAGTTATTAAACTTTTACACCCCTTGGTTTCTTTTGGCCCACCCTGTATTACTCGTATTATTAGTATTATTTTAGTACTTATTGTGCTAAGTAAACAATTTTTTGAAATCTTCCAAGAGATATCATGGAAAATAATGCATTTTGCACACCAACAGAAATTAGAATTAAGCACGAATAAAAATTAATTTTTCTTAAACTTTATAATTCCAAATAATTTAATATGTTGTAAAATTATTTTAATATTTCAGAATTAAAAAAAGTCCAAGAAAATTTTTTAATATTTAACAAAATGTGCGAATTGAAAAATATAAATATTTGGCTACCACAATGAAGAGCATGTAAGATTAATTTGACTTGTTTTTTCTCTAATCTTTTTGTTTATTTCTTGACAGCTGTTAATATAATAGCTAGAAAATCAATTAGTTTTTTCATATTTATATCGTGAAAACATTAGGGGTAATCACGTCAAAATTTGAGCAAATATGCTGAGCATATCAACTAGATAGTCAGTGTCTTTTTTAAATTTCACAAATTTTTTGGTTGCAAACACCAAAATCGATGCTACTAGATCACAAAAGCCCACAATATCTGGCAGCTTTAATTTTATCTTTCAATTGTACGTGTGTTTGTTGTTTTCGGTTTATTGACTTTTGAGCAAATATGCACAGCAATGTTTGCTAAAAATATTTTCAGTGCAAACGGAGGAAAATGAAGCAAAACGCAAACGTGTACATTTTGTTGTTGTGTTGAGCAAACAAGCAGTTTTACATTCATTTGCTTCTTTTTTGCACTGTTTGCAAGCACTGACGTAATTACCCCTACTCTTTTTATAAAATTAATTGCTGAATTTATTGTTTTGACTGTGTTCCATTGAAATTCATGAGCTTGCCGATGCTGTAGTTTTCGAATACCAATCAAAAATTATTTTTCCGTTATTTTTGGTTAGCTATGCAATGAATTTTTCCATTTCCATAGTAAATTTAAAATTTTGTATTATATGTTAGCTATTTAGTGCTCTCAAGATTTTAACTTTACACGCAAAGAAAAAAGATGGTGGAATATAGTCATCGCAAACATAGTGTGTTCTTCACAAAAATATTATTATTAATTTGAAGCATCTTAACATTATTATTATCACTATAAACATGTTTCTAGTTATTTTTAACCATATTATGCTTAGTGTCTTAGATCAACCATATAATTATCATATTATTTTTGATAAAATTTTACTTGAAACAATAAATATGTTCATAGCAAACATAATAATTTGTCTCTTCCGTAACCATATAAATAAATTGAGTAAAAAACAAAAACTTAATCGTCACTGCTTCTTAACTAAATATTCCAAAGTTCGGATCCTGGTAGAGTCAAATAAAATTTAAAAAAATAAATTCAAACCCGCTATATTATGTAATAAATAAGTATAAATTGATAGAAAAGAAAAATTAATGGAATAAAAAAAACTTTATTTAACCAAAAAATTTAAATAAATTTTTTTTTTTAATTCATTCATAATACATTTTTCCAATATTCTATCTTCGAGAATATAACATCAGTATTTTAATGTTGCCAAGCTGAATTTTTAAAATCATCCGCAGTTGAGACATTTGTTTAAATTTTTATGTATCTGTATTAAAAATATACCAAATAAGTATAAGTATAAGAGAATAGATAAGTAAATATAACAAATATGGTATGGTTTTGTTTTTGTACACCAACTCAACTCATACAAATATTTATTTGTATTTGTATCTCTATCTCAAACAACTGTTGTACTACAAATGTGTTCAAATAATTTGTTGTATAAACAGATGTTTTATGGAGCCCAAAAATGAACCACAACTTCGTTCGTCCATTTTTGAAAACAAAAATATACGAACATTTGTTTTTATTTCAATACAAATGTACGAACGTAGCATGGATATATGTACTCGTATATAAGCATGTATGTTTGCTTTCAATATACAATAAGTAACTTATAGTATGGCTGACTTCCTAAACGCATATTGTTCTGTAGTAATACATTGCAGCGCATTCCTAAATTCAATACTGAAGTATTGCAACTCTATTGCATTTAATACACAAGAAAAGGCAAGCAAGGCATCCAAAAAATTTAGATGCAAAATAAATGCAACACGCAGTACAATAGCGGACAAGAAAATAAGCAAGCGGTTTTCCTTGTAATTTAATATATTTAAATATTCCCTTATATATCTTTAAATTTTCTTTATTACAGTAAAAAATGGAAACATAACTATAAAAATATATTAATAAACGTGAGACTAGATATTAAAAAACAATTTTGCTAAAAAAGAGAAACGTATTGTGCTATAGAAACGGGTTTAAAAAAATATTAAATCCATAGACAACATATAAGCGAATTAAGACTTCGGGCAACTACCTGGAGCTTCCTTGTTCGCACAAATCTAAAATATTTTTCAACAAAATATTCTTTTCTGCCATTGTTCGCTTTATAATTAATGATACAATGCATATAAATGTTCCTAAACAATGTCAGGGTTGTAAAATATCAGTATGCAAAGTATTAGAAAAGTAACTACACAATGTATCAACTTGGTATTAATAATGTATTGATACATTGTAATTATACGTTTAGGAAGTCCGCCCATTTTGCCTTAACATCTGTTTTATTTGTTTGAGCAAATGGAAATACAAGTAAAAGCAATGTGTTACTTTAATTTTCTCTATACTCACTAACATTCAATTTAGGAAAGATAATAACAATACAAACTCATACTATAAACTCTACACAACTCACCAATACGTACTGAAAGCAGAAAGCATATATACATGTATTTTTGGAAATCTTTTTTATTTTATTATATATATTTATGCAGTTTTGCTATACAAAACTTCTTTATTTAATGACTTTCGGCGATATTTGTTAATAATTTTTAATTTTAACAAAACTTAATCTTTATTCGTGCTACTCTGAATCTTCAGTAGGTTACCCCAAGTCTTGTTAAATTCTTGCCCAAACATTTGAATACTTATTTCGTTATACCAATCAATTAAATGAGAATTTTATTAAATAGGTAGAAAAAAGCTTCAAAAAATGTAAACGAAAAGTAAAAAAACTAAAAAAGTAAGCATTGGACTTAATAATCAAAATTTTCCACTATTACACTATTATAAAAACGTTTAGTTTATTAGCGATCTTTGTTGTAAAATAAAACACAACTAGTTCTCTTTTCTCAAGACTTAATTTATAACCGTCACAACGACACTTTATTGTTTTTGACACAACTTGTTTACAGTCCAATGTCTCAACCAGAACTGAACTGCTTTAACAATCAGCACTATGTACTGTTTATTTTAGCAAATTGTAACGGATATTTCAAATCTTTAGCTTAGCCAAGAACCGTATACAAACTTCTAGATATTACTGCATACTTTTAGGTGTATCATGTATAAAAACAAAAAGGCAAATGGAAATTCTTAATCTAGCAAATTCAAGAACGTGATATTTATCAAAAAGCTTATACAAATAACACACATCTTACACACAAGCATTACACTATAAAATTCTACGCATTAACACAAACACCGAATCGATATATTTACACACACATAAATACCACTTCTTATAAAAGAATAGAAATATTCCATTTTTCGTTAGAACATCTTTAGCAGCTAGTTGGCAGGAGTGTAGAACGTGCATTATGAATAAACTCTATGCTAACGAGCGGCTGTCAGTTCTTGTTATGAATAAGGCGTTAAGGTTTAAATTTTTCCTCTTGCCAAATAAACTACGTCAATAAAATAATTATAGTTTTAATATTCATTAAACGTTTTCTGCCTATTAATATTAACAATAATGAAAACAAAATTACAACAATAATAACAACCACAAACCACAGAAAAAAATCATTTATAAATGAACCTACAAAAATTATAAATGTAAAATTAACATTAAGAAACAAATTGTCTGATTTTTCTGATATATTTACTTTAAAAAGAATTTTTGTAAATAAAAACACCCAAAACGTGCTTTATTTTTAAAGTACTTACTAGTTGTAAAACTGCTCATAAATTTATGATTGATTTAACTAACTTGAAGTCAGTGTGTGCCGTGCACTCATTTCATAATTCATGAATTACGCAGGCCTACAAAATTATTTTTTTTGTGCTGCCTGATGTTTCATGGTCAATTTGAAGCTCTAGTAAGCTCTAATCCCTATAAATTATTTTTTAATCCTCGAGATGTATCGTTATATAAAAAAAGAGGAGATTACGCCACGTAATTTGTAATAACTGGAGAACTAGCTCTCTGATTAAATTTACAAAAGTACGTAAAGATTGGAAATAAAATAAGCTTTAAATTGTATTCCCATCAATTTTTACAAGTCTTGTAGTATCTGAGATTTGGTGAATATCTTTTGTCAAGAGAATTTGAAAAAAATATCTTAAAACAGCTTTAAAAATTTAATGTAAATAAAATCCTTAATTTCTTTCTTAATGTTCATACCTACGTATGTTACAAATAAAATGAATCATACTTCATCAAAATCCATGCATACGAGTACGTTCTGATTTTATTCACAATTTAGTGGTAGCACCTAAAACCCTATGCTGTAAAATCAAAAAAATATGTTTTGAAAAAGTTGTAAATTGTGAATAATAAAATATTTCTCCTTTATTTGCATCAAATGCAGTTGTCAAAATAAAAAATAAAATTTTTATCTTATTTATCGGTTCTAATGAATCTTAAGTATTTTTATTGGACCTTCAATTGGCAAAATTATGAGAGATGAGAATTTTTTTTTTGGGTGAGTGAGGTAGGGTTGAAAATTCTTTCGCACTTACAGTGACCGTCATGTGGTGTTTCCACTAAAACACTCCCTCCTCCTTTTCGGGGGGAATCTTTCCCGGCACTGCTCTCTGCATTACTTCGGGAAGGCCCAGAATCTCCGTCCTAGAGAGGACTATTCACAATCTACCCACGTCTGGTTCCACTATATTTTGAGTCAGCGTAGTGCTGCTTACTTCTTAAGAAGCTCCTGCTTATGTTGGTGTGTCTTGATGCATATCAAGATCTCTCTTCTTTGTGCGCAGGATGCATTCGACATAATTCTTAATAGCGTTCCAATTGTCAACGCACTCTACCATTCCGTCTACTATGTTGGTAGGAGTAAAGTCTCCGATCTGCTCCCTCACACTGTTTCTCTCAAAGTTCAGCGTCGTCGTCCATTGTTCCGCAATAAATACAGACTGGATCTCTTACCTTACCCATGCGATAAAGTACGTAAGTATAGCATCAACCGGTTCCAAATTGTCTGACCACAAGCCTGCTGCCATTGGGTAACCAGAGTGCAACCGTATCCGTTTCATCCTCAGACCAGGTCCCACGAGATATCCGTCCGTACTGTTCGCTAATAATGACCACATCTACATTCTTTTCAACAGCTAACTGTTCCAGCAGAGCATCCGCTACCCGACTTCTATGCATATTCGACTGAAGTACTTTCATGAGTTCCTAGTCAGTGGGAACCTCTTTGAACCCGGTAGATGATCTCTTTGGTCAAGTTTTGCATCTGCGCAGTGAAGACATTTGAGAGCTGCCTTGCAGTCTTTAATCTTATGCCCCGTTTTTCCACATCTGATGCATCTATCTCTCCTGTCCTTGCCTTGCTTGGATGTGTCCCACACCTAAGCAACGATAACACCTTCTGATGTTTTCACAAGCTCGGATTTTAGCTTGAATCCATCCAACTTTTACGTGACCAGCTTCTACGAGTCTTGCAACACCTTCTGTTGACAGCGTAATGAAAGCCCGTATCTGTTCCCGCGTATTCGGCGCCGTAATCCCTGTCTGGATCTCCTCATCTGGGTTAGTGAGTAGCTTTCGGGTGGCAGCTTCTACCTCTTCCTTAACTGTCAGAATATCTAGATCACGTATCTCTATTATAGCCCTTGGCTTTAGCTCTTCAATAGAGGCTGTTTCCCGTACAGTACCTTTTAGCTGCTGTAGAAACTCCGGCTTCACCTTTTTCCCTCTCTCAAACTCTATGAGGATGGCCCCTGTTTTTGTTTTTTCCACCGACCTTACCCCGACTTCCCATTGGCTTTATCATTACCGCGTCAGATCTTATACGCGGTCTATTCCTCCTCTTAGGTTAGGCTGTCATCGGGGTGTTATCATCTGTTACTGGCTTGTTAGCAGTGGTCCTCTTGTTCCGGCTAGATAGTAAACGTTCTCTATCTGCCGATTTCCATGTACGCCTGTAGTTAAGCGCAACATCCAGCAATTCGGACATTTTGGATATGCCCTCCTTGACCTCGATGCTTATGTTACGCTGACTTTTTATCGCCTGTTGCATCCCACTAATTACATCCTTGCACTGAGAGATTGTATCCTCTTCCATCGTTCTCATCCTCCGAATCGGCTCTAATCGAGGAGAGGTTTCCATTGTCCCGCATGATGTTTCATCCATTCCAACAGGCTGTTCCTTCGCTACATGGGTCCCAGTTGGTGTCTGTTCCGTTGGTTCGATAGCTCCTTTAACTGTACGAGGAGCATTTTCCATTTGGGTGTTGGTGTCCAGTTGCAAGCTGCCCTCCTTGGTGGTATCAAGTACCAACCCGGTTACAACAGGAGTCAAGCCTCGTCCGCTTACATCCGGGAGCGATGCACACCTTTGTGGTGGCGATCTCTGCAGCAAGCTGCTCCTTCTAAAGGCTGTTCCCACAGCCCCACTGACATCCTAATGTCGTCTCCCTCCTTTCCTATTATCTGCATTTGTGTTAATCATTTTTCTTTTCTTATGGGTCCTCGCTTGAAGTCGTTATCTCCGTTCGTCGTCGTGCAGTCACCCCTTATGACCCCGGGGGTCCCTTTGCAAGCAGTGAGGTCCTCGCGAGGGTTGACGCAAACCTTCATGGGAATTTTGCGTTCAGAGCCAGGTCGGGTGCTAGTTGGGAGTCATCTCAACCAAGCCTGCACATCCACTCAATGGATACAAACATCGAGCGTTCTCCAAGCCCCTGCCAGAGTTTTACCGGGACGGAGAAGACTGTCGCATTAGCCTGTGAGCCGTTTCAGCTCGATGTCACTAACGCACCTACTAAGGTTACAGAATACGACAACCCCCAGCCCAAAATCATCAAATCACGATCAGTGATCCATCAAGAGAATCCATGTCATATCCAGTTCGTCACCGTGCTAGTTTTTGATCACCCCTAGGTATTTTATTTCCCTGGTACCCTCCACGCCTTTAATAACAAAAGGCGCGGTGAGCGTCCCCAAATCGTCAATGGGAGGGTCCCGATGGAGAAACTCGCATCCCCACACGGGGAGATGAGAATTTTATGAGCATAAGTTTCGTTGAAAAATGCGCATGAAAGAGTTTTTATTCCACTGTTATATTTTTCTTGGTAATCATTTTATATTTTCTTTAAATAAAATAAGTTTATATTTCTATAGTTTCTAAATCACTATCTCTATTTCAAAAATATTATTAATTTGATGTTAAAATCATTACGAAAAACTATAAATATTATAATTTACAAAGTAGATTACAGTTCATAAATTATATACATAACAATTCGCAAGGGTGTGAAGATAAATTCGTACGTTAAATACGTCCCACCTCACTGTTAACTTTGTTCTACACACTGTTAAAAAAAATTCAGTTTTTTAAACTCTTTTTTTTTTTTAATAAAAATTAAAAATATTAAATTTTTTTTAAATAATATTAAAGAAAAAGCATCAGTTCAGTATTTTTTTAAGAAATTGCGTAAATTTTGTACTCGTTAAAAAAATACATTGATTGAAAAATAGGGGTTTTTAGGGTATCATAGTCGGCCAAACGGACAGACCTGAATGGGGTTGTGATATGTCCAAGGAAAGCTCCAAGGGAGTAGATTCCAAAACTGGAATCGATATATAGCCCCGTTTCTCAGGTAAGGTGAAAATGGGGGGTGGACTATACCAACATGGGTTTACAGTTTTTAGTGTAGGGGCCAAACGGACAGACCTGAATGGGGTTGTGATATGTCCAAGGAAAGCTCCAAGGGAGTAGATTCTAAAACTGGAAACGATATATAGCCCCGTTTCTCAGGTAAGGTGAAAATGGGGGGTGGACTATACCAACATGGGTTTACAGTTTTTAGTGTAGGGGCCAAACGGACAGACCTGAATGGGGTTGTGATATGTCCAAGGAAAGCTCCAAAGGAGTAGATTCCAAAACTGGAAACGACATATAGCCCCGTTTCTCAGGTAAGGTGAAAATGGGGGGTGGACTATACCAACATGGATTTACAGTTTTTAGTGTAGGGGCCAAACGGACAGAATAGGGGGTAATAAAAAATATAAATTCAGTTAATTCATTTGTACCCATATTACATCGACAACATCAGAAAAAGATTTGATAAAAGTGAGTAATATTTTTGAGTAGATCAGCTGTTATAAAAAAACAGAGTCTATGTCAGACGTATTTGTACATGTCGCTTGTGACCAAAAATTATAAACCTTCTGTAAAATAATAAATTTTGACAGCAATGAAGAAAACATGTGTATTTTAAAACTAAAATACATATATAAAAAACATGTCATGTATAGGGACCTTAAGTAAAATTATTTTATATTGAAATTAAAAAATTGTTATTATTGTTTTTGTATTTGTTTTTGAATATTTGAAAAAAGTTTTTAATATCATAATTTTTCATTTACATTGCAAAAAAATTTTTAATTTCATTATAAAATTATTTTTCATGAGAAAGACACACGAAGGCGTGTCGAAATATTGGATACTAATTTAATAATAAATAAAAATATATAAAAAGACCTAAAAGCTTAAAAAATATTTATTTATTTACTTATAATATTAATAAATTAAATTTAATAACTTACAAATTGTCAGTAATATACGTACATTTATTATATTGTTTTTTTGTTTTTTTATACGACTCGATTTTCTAAGAGATAAATTATCATTTCAAACCCTATTTCTATTCATCCTATTTAATTGCTTACAATTAAGAGTGATTGCTTTATCATTTTCTTTTTCTTTTAATTTATTTTCAAATAAAGGATGATGTTTGTCTAAATAAATTTGAAAAGCGTAACTGACTTTTATGAACATATTTAATAGAATTGTAGTGACTTATTTGTTTAAAATGGTTCCTATACAAAACTCTATCACCTTTCTTAAAATTAAATTCATGATTTTCCTCTCCTTTTCTATTTTTAACTATTTATTATTATTTTTTTACCCTTCACTGTAAGTAAGAAGGGTATATACAGGGTGGGCAAAAAGAAACCAAGGGGTGTAAAAGTTTAATAACTTTTTTGTTTATTAACTTTTTTTTATTTTTCTTTCAGATTATATTTTGACACTAAGTATGAAAAATGATGTCTCTTAAATGACCACCGTTTTCAGCTTCGCACTGAGGGGCTCTTTTTAGAGCATTTTCCATAACATCTTTCAAAACTTGTGGCTGTAGCGTTCGAATTTCTGCAACAATGTTTGCCTTGAGTTCAAGGATTGTCTCTGGCTTGTTCACATACACTCGCTCCTTCAAAAAACCCCAAAGAAAATAGTCGGGTGCTGTCAAATCTGGCGATCGCGCTGGCCAAATAATTTCCGAATTTCGAGAAATTATTCGCTCTCCAAAAATTTGACTTAAAAGTGCCATTGTGTCTCGGGCAGTATGGGCAGTGGCTCCGTCCTGCTGAAACCACATACCAGGTCTGTTTTCAAGAGCAGGACGTAAAAAATTTGCTATCATAAAACGATACCGCTCTCCATTTACGGTTACAGCACTTCCATCTTCATTCTCGAAGAAGTAGGGCCCAATGACATTTTCAGATGTGATCCCACACCATACTGTACACCTGATGATGGGGTGCAATTGGCGTTGATGAATGGCTCTTGAATTTTGAGAACCCCAGAACCTACAGTTCTGCTTGTTAACAAAGCCATTCAAATGAAAATGAGCTTCATCACTCATAATCTTTGCGTTAAAATAATTGATCTCTGGTTTAAATAATAAAATTCTATTGTTCTGGTTCTCTGTTCAGTTGTGAACCTCTCCATTATAAATTCTCCAAGTGTTGTCTATATAATCTGAAAGAAAAAATAAAAAAAGTTAATAAACAAAAAAGTTATTAAACTTTTACACCCCTTGGTTTCTTTTGGCCCACCCTGTATAACTTTGTGATTCCGTTTGTAATTTCTAAATCTAAATGTACTCTTTCAAATGGTTTATCAGTTTCTGGCCACTTACTGTTAACCTTTTCTTTGGGAACTCTTTGCATAGATTGACATGAAAAACATTTTGAACTTTTAGCAAGCATTTTTAACCTAACAACGTTATCATGATTTTAATGTAAAGTATCAAGGACATCATCACGCAATGCCTCCGGAATTAATAATCTATCTCGAAAATATATACAGTTATTATCTGTTGATAAACATTTACGTAATTTATACCAATATTCTAATTTTGATATTAATTTTGAAGGCCAGATATTTTTTTTATACTTGATGTATCTCTGTTGGGATTAAAAATTTCTTTAAGAGCTTCATTATCACTACATAGTGTAAATTTATGACCATAAATATATATTGAGAATAGTTTATTTCTGATGGACTTAAAGTACTTGAAGCAAATAATGCTAGTTTTTCAACACCATTTACTAAATGAGATAACATAAGGACTCGCATCAATACTATTATCGGTTTACTTGCGTCATATAATTCTTATACATTATTATTTCTGAACTGTTTTTGTCCATACAAATTTCTAATTTTTTTTAATAAACTATATAATACTTTTAATTCTGAGAACAAATTTTTAATAAAAACGCTATAATAATTTAATTTTCTTTAATATGACTGTAACTCAGACAAATTTTTAGGACAGGGAGCGCTTTTACTTTATCATATTTGGTTTTAATCCACTTCCTGAGATAAGTTGTCCTAAATGATTAATTTCATTCTCAAAAAATCTGCATTTTATTAAATTTACTTTAATATTAAATTTGAAATAAATTTTTTTTTTGTTTTTTGTAAGTTTAAACCTTATTTTAATATATCATCTAAAGCGGGTTTCAGACTATTGTATTTAGTATTAATACATGTCAAAAATTCGTGTATTAAGTAAAAATCCAATAGTGTGAAAACAAAATGTTAAGCAAGTGTGGTGAAATACTTAGTATTTTTGGTAGTATTATGGTTTTTATCATTTTTAGAATTTTTTTCTAAGCTATCACACTTCTCATTTTAACAGGGTTGCTTTTGTACAAGCAACCAAAGAAAAAACTAGAAATCAGCTGTGAAATTATTTGCCGCGTTTTGTATTTTATTTGAAGTGTGATGGTGGTATGAAAACAGAAAATATTTTCCTTTAGATTTTTTGACAGTCTATTTGATTTCCATCTGATATCGGTCACACTCGATCTAATGAAAATGTTAATATTCTATAAATAAGATGATGAACGCGGTATCCCAAGAAGAATTTTATCTATAATGGATTGAAATATTTTCGGAACACTAGCAACCCCAAAAGGAAGTCTAGTATACTGAAACAAATATTTATCCGTATTAATAGTTTTGATTCCGAAAGTTTAACTTACTGAAAAGCTCCTGATAAATCTAGTATACAAAAAACAATTACAGCCACAAATTTTCGAAAATGTCATCAATGCGAGGTAAAGGATAATGCTCAGTTTCTATATACCTATTTATAGTTACTTTACAATCTATACAAATTCTTTTTCTTTTCCGGGCTTAGATATAATAACTATTGGTGATGCAAATTTACTAAATTTTGCAGGAATTAATTTTCCATCATTTACTAACCGATCGAACTATTTTCTACTTGAGGTCTTACTTTGAAAGGGACGTCATACACTTTCTTGAAAATTGGTACCACGTCTGGTTTTAAAAGAATTTCATCTGAATTTCATATATAAAATCTTTCCGATGTAAATCATTTACACTACGTTTAACCAAGATCTTCCAACGAGTGAAATAAAATCTCAATTAGATTCAATCACAAATACATATAAAAGAGTTTATTAGTTTCTATTTTCCCTATACACCTTAGTTGACTACCAGTGACAGAAATAAACTACCAGTGACAGAATAAACTTTAGAAATTACTGATACACTTGCCCTAGTATCCATTTCCATCTCTAGAAATACTCCACTCACAGACAGCCTAATATATTCTGGATCTTCACCATATTTCTTCCAAATATTTTACTCTATTTTAGCTGTATGTCCCTTTTTGTGACATTTAAAACAAACCCAATTTTTATATATACAATTGTTCGAATCATGTCCAGTTTTTCCATACCGATTGCAAAATTTTTCTGATAAGTTTATCTTTTTATCATGACCTCTGAAACTGTTCTTTTGGTGATGTACCGTAAATGTTAATATAATAGTCTCTTTTGGAACTAATTTTTTAGACTTCACTATCCCAATTAATTGCAATTTCATACGCTGTTATGAATGTTAATTTTGATTCTTTCAACAGTTTTGATCTTAAATGACTACAAAACTGCCAAGCAAACATTTGTGAGTAAAATGGCCAAAAATTGTATTTCTGGAAATTTTTTTTAATACAAATTTCATAACTAAAATTTGTAATTAATTTAGAAAAAATAATTTTGTTTTACTCATTAATAAACATATTTTGAAAAATAATTAAAAAATTGTACAGTCCCTTTATAAAATACTGTGTTAAAACGTCTTCAAAGTTGAAAAATTGTGTTTGGTTGAAAAATACGCAAAAACTTTTCAAGTTTACTTAAATGATATAAAGGGTGTTTTTTTATAGACGTATAGAACTTTAAGTTGGCATTACTGTTCAAGATGGCGACCGATTTAACAGCTGTCAAGTGATTTATTCTCAGTTTGGTTTGGCAATTCATCGTGAATAGACTCACGATCATCAAGTAAGATTCGTAGATTCGTCGAATGGGCCCAAAACGAGATTGCCGTTGTTCCCGATTTTCATAAGCGAATTTTGTTTAGCGATGAAGCGCACTTCTGATGGAATGGCTACGTCAACAAACAAAACTGCCGCATTTGGAGAGAAGCTAATCCTCAAGTGTATGTCGAAACAGCGTTACATCCAGAAAAATTGACTGTTTGGTGCGCTTTATGGGCTGGTGGAATCATTGGTCCGTACTTCTTCAAAAACGATGATGGCCAGAACGTTACAGTCAATGGTGATCGGTATAGAGCCATGATTACTAACTTTTTCATTACTGAATTGAACAACCATTTTATTTATTTATTTATTTCTGTCTATGGACAATTTATCCTTACAGACGCATATAATACAATAAAGTTTAACTATTTAAATACATTATAATTTTACATTTAATGACATTGATATTTAACGAAAAGTCAATACAATTACTTAATTTATTGAACTGATAGCATATTTTTCTGAACGGATCAGCATTTGCGTAGTTTGTTCTAAAATATTCAACAGAAAGTAACTCATAATGGCGTGAATAGCGTTGCGGTATATTGAAGGAAATGTTGCTTAGTAGAAATCCGGATACAATATCCCCATTCATTAGTTTTAGGAGAAAAGTGACATTTAGCATTGTTCTCCGGCTTTTTAAGGTTGGTAATTTAATTAAAGCGAGTCTACTATTATATGACGGGAGATTAAGGGGATTCCAATGTAAACTTCGAAGGCAGAATAACAGAAATTGCTTTTGTACTGATTCAATCGTTTTGTCATGTATGTTGTATGTAGGATCCCAAATTACCGACGCATACTCTAAAACAGGTCTCACAAGTGAAATATAAAGTTGTTTTGTTATATACGGATCGCTAAATTCTTTTGCCCATCGTTTTATAAAGCCGAGAACGCCTCGAGCCTTATTTACAGTCATAGAAATGTGTTGAATGAAATTCAACTTGGCATCCAATAAAACACCAAGATCTAATATAGAATCAACTTTTTCTAGCGTATGATTACCTAGCGAAAAGTTTAAATTCATGTGATTACCTCTATAAAAGCAAACATGTTTACATTTTTTTAGATTTAGCCCCATCATATTTATGTTACACCAGTTTTGGAACGCATCCAAGTCTCTTTGAAGTAAAATATGATCATGGTACTTATTTAAACTTAGAAATATTTTTACGTCGTCAGCATATAATAAGACATTAAAATGTACAATTATGTTCGGAAGATCATTTATGAAGACCGTAAACAGCAAAGGCCCTAAGTGGCTACCTTGTGGAACACCAGACGAAACATTTATCATTTTAGAAGAAGCGTTTTTAAAACGAGCAGATTGGGCTCTATTTGTTAGATACGACTCCATCCATTTAGTGCAGTTATATGAAAAACCAAAAACGTCCAATTTTTTTAACAGTAACTTATGATTCACTTTGTCGAAAGCCTTGCTAAAATCCGTATATACAATATCTGTTTGCATTTGTTGAATAAAGCCACGATTTACAATAGTTGTTAATTCAAGTAAGTTGGTTACTGTTGAACAACCTTTACGAAATCCATGTTGATGCGGTGACAAAAAAGATGATATATGATGTTGAATGTGCTCTGTTACAAGTTTTTCAAATAGCTTCGGAATAGTGCTAAGCTTAGCAATTCCACGGTAATTAGCAATCTCAGATCTGCTTCCAGACTTAAATAACGGAATAATAAATGAGTTTTTCCATGATGTCCAGGAACTGTGGTTCCAACAAAACGGCGGAACATGTCACACAGCTCATGCCACAATCGATTTATTGAAAGACACGTTTGGTGACCTCCTAATTTCACGTTTTGGACCTCCAAGATCTTGTGATTTAACACCGCTAGACTACTTTCTGTGAAGCTATGTAAAGTCATTGGTACTTTTTTTTGCCGCACAGTGTTATGTACTTACAACGAACATAACAAAAATTTATATTCACCCTTATTCCATTTGGTGTCATCGACATTAAACGACATCAATTTTTATCGTTTGTAGAAAGTCTGATTTAAAATTCTCAATATTGATTACTGTTGACACTTATTTGGTATTATGTAATGACGTTTTTTATCAATATTGTGTGTGTATTTTTTCATTAAATAAACTTCAAAAACATTTTTTTTAAATAAAAATTTTAAACAATCTATAACAGCTGTTAGAAAATACCAATTTATAAGTGAATTGATATTAATCGTAGATTGTCTTATTAAATTTTAAATTGCACGAAGTTTTTTACAATTATTATTATTTATGAGTTCTGAAATATTTGTAATGACTAAATTTATATTATTATTTATTTTTAAAAAGTCTAGTCTTTAGAATACCATATAATATTAAAATTTCCAATTTATATTTTATTTACATAAATTAATTTGCTAAATTATTCGCTCTACTAAATTATTCTCACCTGTCTAGGAACCGACAGAACGTCTTACTTTGAATAGTTTTTGAAATGAACGAAAAATAGTAAAGTTTTACAAAATATAAAACATATATTAAACAAATAGTTAAAAGCTTAAAAACTTTTAGCGTCTCAAAAACCTTGCAAAAAAAGATAAAGTACAATATGACAACGATGACTAGGATACCGACTTACGTAATAAAAGAGCGGGCAAAACATCTAGTTAAAATAAAGAAATTCAAATATAATACTTTACAAAAGTTTTAAAAACTCTTTCAATAGGACATCTACATATATTCGTAGTACACGTTTGTATAAAAACGATTGCCTGCTTTGCGGCCAAGAGGATAGCGAAAAAATTATGCACGTGAATTCAAAAACAAAACTCGTGTTGGTGAGTTTTATTTTTACTCGTAATATTTTGTGTTCCTGCTTACGAGCATAATTTACAATTTTATTTAAAAATGTAAATAACATCAGCTTAAAAATAAAACTCACAAGCACAAAATAAAACTTAAAGACCCAATATAAGATACGCTTCTGAGTGACTACAATTTGAGCTCTCTCCGTACTCTGGCGCAAACACACATTATGCGCATGTATTATGTATTAGGTGTTATAATTAATTCGTAGCGTTTTTTTTATTAAAAAATAACGATTTATTTGAAATGAAAATAAGAAATTACATTATTGAAAATACTGCCCATCGCTTGCCACTACTTTTTCCCATTTTTCAGGTAACTGTCGAATACCCCGTCGAAAAAACTCTTCGTCCTTGGAGGCAATCCATGAATCGATCCAATTTTGGCAATCTTCATAAGATGTTAATTTTTCCCCTGATAAACCATGAGCCATTGATCGAAACAGGTAGTAATCCGAAGGGGCAATATCTGGAGAATACTGCGGGTGGGTTAAGACTTCCCATTTCAATGTTTCCAGGTATGTTTTCACTGGTTTCGCCACGTGAGGTCGAGCATTGTCGCGCAGTAAAATAACTTTATCGTGCCTTTTGCTCCATTCCGGCCGTTTTTCCTTAAATGCACGACTCAAACGCATCAATTGTAACCGGTAGCGATCCCCAGTGATGGTTTCATTGGGTTTTAAGAATTCATACTAAACCACACCTTGTTGATCCCACCAAATACAAAGGAGGAGCTTAGATCCATGAATATTGCGTTCTAAAACGCCCAAACCATTTCCGACACGTTTGATCAGCTAAAGCATGTTAAATAGCTGCCACTTGTTGTTATTAACAATTAAAAATAAGATGCGTCGTAATACGCTGTTTAACGATCAATTTGTTTCTGAAGGTAAAAACAGAACACTGTAATAACCACATCATCTCTCATCAAACGCTACGAATTAATTCCAACACCTAATACATGTGTAGCGAAATATTTTTAAATATTTTCATTAAAAATACTTTGTACTTTATGATTAAAAAATGATATTTTTTAATAACAAATATATCATTGACTTAGTTGATAATATTTATGAAAAAATAAAAAATTAAGAATTAATTTTTTTGATGAATTAAAAAGAAACAGTTTGTGTAAAATTTATTTTTTAAATAATTAAAAATTTTACTCAACATTTGGTGACCCCGTACATCTCACGCAAATACTTAAATATATTGTAAATTAATCTGCAATAATGCCAAGGAATCAACAACATGAAGAAAATGTTCCAACAACGTCCACTGTAACATTGCGTGTTCCGAGATTCTGGAAAGAAAACCCAGCAATTTGGTTTATGCAATTGTAGGCTCAATTTGAAAACCACAATATCACGAGTGAAAAATCTAAATATTTTGCATTTTTGCCAAAACTTGATCCTGATATATTATCTCAAGTGAGTGACATTATTCTAAAACGTCCAAATGATGCTTACACTGAGATAAAGGAACGACTTATCGAACATTTTTCAAATTCTGAAGAAAAACGCGAAAAAACATTGTTAAATGAAATGCCAATAGGGGAAAAAAGCCAAGTTTTTTACTACGTAAAATGCGTAATCTAGCCAACGATAGTGTTAAAGATGATTTTCTACGAACTATGTGGCTTCAACGTTTGTCTCCGCAAACTCAAGCTATCTTGGCCACATTATCTGAATCTCTTGACAATTTAGCAGTAATGGCTGACAAGATTGAAGATATTTCTAGTGTATCTTCAAATAATATTGCTGCAATTCAAAGCACAAATGAAATTAATGAATTAAGACAACAAATTTCTACTCTTATCAATGCAGTAAAAAAAAACTAGAAATGAATCAAAATTGCCGTCAATCTCGTTCCAACTCAAAGAGGTCTTACAGGTATGTTATTATCATCGAAAGTTTGGAAATAATGCACATTGTTGCCGTAAACCATGTTCGTTTTCTACTAATATGGCGGAAAACTCGAAGGGCGATCACTAAACATAACTAGTGACCGAAGCCAAGCAACAAATCGCCTTTTTATTTTTGACCCACAAATTAAGAAAAATTTTTTGATTGATTCTGGGGCTGACATCTCAGTCATACCATGCTCAAACCTAAATTTAAGAAACAATCCAGAAAAATATAAACTTTTTGCTGCTAATGGATCTGTTATTAACACATATGGTGAAATAATCCTCTCTCCATCGCTTGGTTTAAAAAGAAATTATTCATGGAAGTTTATTGTCGCGGATGTAAACTTCCCAATAATTGGTGCAGATTTTCTACAACACTATGGCTTGCTAGTGGATCTTAAGAGAAAAAAGTTAATTGATAATTTAACTGGTCTACACTCACCTTTTTTTCAAAAAGACAAACCATTTAGAAATAAAAACAATAAACAACAAACTTCCATATCACGATTTGATTGCACGTTTTTCAGATATAACTAATTTTTCAAAAACTTCTGTAAAACTGAAACACAATGTTCAACATGTTATAGAAACAAAAGGTCAACCAGTTACTGCAAGAGCTCGACGCCTTTCTCCTGAACAGTTAGAAATTGCCAAAAAGAAATTTCAGTTTATGATTGAACAAGGTATATGCTATCCGTCCAAAAGTAATTGGTCTAGTCCTTTACATATGGTTTCAAAAAAGAATGGTCAATGGCGTCCATGTGGCGACTATCGACGGTTAAATTCTATAACTGTTCCAGATAAATATCCGTTGCCACACATTCATGATTTTGGAATAGGTTTAAATGGTAAGACAATTTTTTCTACCATTGATTTAGTACGAGCCTACAATCAAATTCCTGTGGCTCCAGAAGATATCCCAAAAACTGCTATTATCACACCATTCGGACTCTTTGAATTTCATTACATGACATTCGGGTTGTGTAATGCTGGTCAAACTTTCCAAAGATTCATTCATGAACTTTTGCGAGGACTTGATTTTTGTTTTAGTTATTTAGATGATGTTTTGATTGCATCGAAAACAGAACAAGAGCACTTTCATCATCTTGAATTGTATTTCAACGATTTCAAGAATATGGCATAGTCATTAATATATCTAAGTGCCATTTTGGTCAATCTGAAATAAAATTTCTTGGTCATGTGGTAAACGAAGATGGAATTTATCCATTACCAGAGAAGGTGTTAGCCATTAAGAATTTTCCTAAGCCCACAATAGTAAAAGAACTTCGTCGTTTTCTTGCTATGATAAACTTTTATCGAAGATTTATAATTCATGCTGCAGAAACGCAAAAACCACTTCTTGAATATCAAAAAGGTAACAAAAAGAATGACAAAACCCCTATAATATGGAATGAAGAAGCCGAAAATGCTTTCAAAAAATGTAAAGATGATTTAGCTAATGCTACACTTCTATTTCATACTATTGACAATAAGCCAATTTGTGTCATGGTGGATGCATCTGATCATGCTATTGGTGGAGTTTTGCAGCAGAAATCTGATCTTGATTGGCTTCCTCTTAGTTTCTTTTCAAGAAAACTTACGGAAACTCAAAGAAAATATAACACATATGACAGAGAACTATTAGCTGTATATACTGTAGTTAAATTTTTTAGGCATATGCTTGAAGGACGTCACTTTATCATATTTACGGATCATAAGCCCTTAACGTTTGCTTTTAAACAAAAACCTGATAAAGCTTCATCACGACAGTTTCGCCAACATGATTTTATATCTCAATTTTCGACTGACATTCGTCATATTAGTGGTCATGCAAACACAATTGCAAACCTTACACTTTCGAGTATATCTACAATAGATATTTCTACGTCTATTGATTATGAAGAATTGAGTCGGTCACAGAAAGAAGATCCTGAACTACAAATGTGTTTAAAAGATAATTCAACATCTCTAGATAAGCCTTCACTTATTTGTGACATTTCTTTAAGTAAAGTAAGACCTTACATTACTTTAGATTTTCGAAAAATCATATTCAATTTACTGCACAGTTTGTCACATGGTGGTATTAAAACAACTACAAAACTTATACAAGATCGTTTTGTATGGCCAAATATGAAGAAAGACATACAAAATTGGACTCAAGAGTGTATACAATGTCAACGATCTAAAATAACTCGCCATACACATGGCAAAGCTGGTGTGTACCCTATCACGTCTGAAAGATTTTCGCATATAAATATAGATTTGGTTGGTCCATTACCATCTATAAACGGTTATGCATACTTGTTAACCTGTATTGATAGATTTACGAGTTGGCCCGAAGCCATTCCTTTAGAAAATATAACAGCTAAATCAGTAGCTGAAGCCTTATATAAATGTTGGATAACTCGTTTTGGTGTTCCATCTAGAATTACAACTGATCAAGGTCGTCAATTTGAGTCTAATCTGTTTAGAGAACTTGTGATTATTATTGGTTCAAAAAGAATCAGAACAACTTCATATCACCCGTCATCCAATGGCATCGTTCTTTAAAAGCGTCACTAATGTGTCATAATAATAAAAATTGGCTAGAAGTACTTCCTACTGTACTAATGGGACTTCGTTCCAGTATTCGAGAAGATATAAATGCAACTCCTGCTGAACTAGTGTATGGTACAACTATTCGTTTGCCTTGTGATTTAATTCAAAATTCTTCAGAATCCTCACCAAGTGACGATTTTATTCAAACTTTAAAATCTCAAATGAATATGCTAAAACCAGTTGAAATCAAATATAAATCTAATAAATCTGTATTTGTTAACAAAAATTTAGAATATTTTTCACATGTTTTTGTTCGACATGATGCAGTCAAGAAACCCCTTCAACAACCGTATGATGGACCTTATCGCGTTTTACAAAGGACAAATAAAGTTTTTAATTTAGATGTTAAAGGATGTAACAAAGCTATCTCTATAGACAGACTTAAACCAGCATTTTCATTCAATGAGAAAATATGTGAAGAAACGACTAATGTTAGTGTTAAATGTAAACACAATATAACTTTAAATCATAATCAAAAGACATTAAGAACAAGTTCAAGAATTCCAAAAATAGTCAGATTCTCGAGAGCTTAATATTAAGCTCTCTGTAGGGGAAGTAATGTAGCGAAATATATTTAAATATTTTCATTAAAAATACTTTGTACTTTATGATTAAAAAATTATATTTTTTAATAACAAATATATCATTGACTTAGTTGATAATATTTTTGAAAAAATAAAAAATTAAGAATTAATATTTTTGATGAGTTAAAAAGAAATAGTTTGTGTAAAATTTATTTTTTAAATAATTAAAAATTTTACTCAACACATGAATACGTAGTTCTATACGCTGTGATGCCATCACTGGCACTTGACATGTGACACTTTTGTATAACACCGACTGCTTAAATTTGTGTTTGTCTGCACAATCATTACGCCAATTCACAGCTTAAAAATTTCAACAAAAACAAAAAAATTGGTGAAAATCCTAAGACTGGTTGTATTTTTGATTTTTCTCGACCGATTTTTGCACAGACATTCTGATTGTTATTTCTGATAAAACTGCTTATCTCTTTTTTTATCCGTTTTGTAATTTAGACAAATTAAGCAAAATCGTACTCAGAAGATGGGAAAGTAGAGGTAGTTCTACTTCAGAGCTCATAGCTCTGAACCGATTGGGCTAAATTTCAATAGCAACTGCAAGACAGAAACAACTGACAGATTGGTATGGTTTACTTTTCTGTACGTCGCCTAGAGACTTGAGAAAGTTAAATTCAACGACTTGACAGACAGACAAGCAGATATAACTATCTATAAGGATCCAGAATATATATACGAGGTCTGTTCAAAAAATAAAGTGAATTTTAATTTTTCTCAGAAAATATTTATTTATTCTTCAATTTCTATTTTGTCCCCTTCAAAGTAGTTCCGCTCAGATATAATACACTTGTGCCATCGTTTTTTTCAATCCTCGAAGCAGTTCTGATATGCACTTTTTGGTATGCTCTTGAGCATGGCATGAGCCAACCGATATGCCGCCATCCTCAGCAACTTCTCTAATAGTGATTCGACGATTCTTCATAACAATTTTCTTCACTTCCTTCTGGGAAAAGCTTGTACCACTTGTAAACATTTTTTTGATTTAAAGTAACACCGTATGCCAATTTCAACATTTCAAATGTTTTGGAGGACTTGATTCCATTTTTCACACAAAATTTAATGCAAACTCTGTGATCTATGTTTTTCGACAGCAGAAAATCGCCGAACACGCAAAACACTTCTAAGTTTTATGCCTCTCACAAACAAACTAAATGTGCTATATACTCGTAGCTAAAACTGTGAAAATGTTCGAGACGAGTGTACCAACATAACAGAATAAAAAAATCGTAAATGGAATGTACTTAGCCCTTATTTTTTGAACAGACCTCGTATATTTAGCTGAAGAAACAGCATATCTAGCATAATCAGAAGTCAAGCCAGATTTTTTAAATATTTTATTACGTTTGTTTTTTATATTGTTCAGATTATCTAATCGCTTTAAGTTCCATGAAGTAAATAATGTTATACATTTAAAAAAAAGATTTATAACTACTTTTATTTATCAAAATATTAATCTTTATTTGTGCTTAATTCCAGAAATTGTGTTGGTTTTAAAATGTATTCTTTTACTCATGATATTCTCATGAGTTATTTATTCAGTACAATAAGTACTGAAGGGGATAGCATATCTATATGGACCATTTCGTCAGACGCTACCCTGATTCCTCAGTAGATTACTCCCAACGTAAGCACAAATAAAGCTTGATATTTTGTTAAACTTTTAAATTCCAAATATAAATTATTACATATTCTTTTATTTATGTTTAAAAAAAAAAAACAATTTTAAAATTTTTCTTTTCAAAATTATTCACCCCTATCGTGAATATTTTTTCCCTCCAAATTTTTCGCTTTTCTCTAAAGTTGCAATCGTGAATTATTTTTAAGTGAAGAAACTCGCATGTTCGAAAAAATTATGGCATCGCCAATTGTTATTCCCGTGGGTTTTTTCAGAGAAGTATTGTGACATTTTTCACAAACATTTTGATTAGTAATAAAATTTAGAATTGTTGCAGCGGCAAATAAAAAAAAAGAGGAACTGAAAATCAAGCAATTTAATAGCAATGATGGACTGTAAACATGTAAGAATGTGATAATTTTTTAGTTTTAAAAACGTATATTAATTATGAATTAGAATTTTTGTTGCTTTTTTTATGTGCCTGTTTATTAAAATTTTTGGTGATACATGAAATACAACCAAAAATTACACAAATGTGATTTATTGTTTTTTTTAAATTTAAGATTTCATATCTTTCTAAAGAATATTTCTTTTTTAATTTTTTGTATCTTATAAAAACCGTAGACATGTTGTAAGCTACACAACACTACGACTTTCTGGTAAGCAGTTCTGGTTCAATATATCTAAAAGGTATTTAAAAGCTGCTTTGTTAGCTAGAAAATGTTGTTAGAACCTATAGAGAATTTATTTATATGTACATAATGCCAACAATTCTTCATGTTTTCACTTACATTGTTTCTGTTAAACACAATGGATTTGATGCATCTCTTAAATTCCGTCTTTTTATTTTCTCCAATAATTTCTTCTCTTCTTCTAATAACATAAATCGGAGCGAAATACTATGCATTTTATTGAATAATAACAATTTATTAAGAAAATTACAAATAAAAAACTAAACAATTAAATTACATCAATTTACAATAATATGTTCGACTTGCCACATATGTTTCAAAAATATATTTTATTCCCTAACAATTGACAATACCAAATTATTGTTCATGGGAATAAACAAATTATTCCCTTGAGATTCGCGATAAGGGTGATTATTTTTAATAATTAAAATAAATTATATTTTAATTATACAATAATACAAAAATATATGTTTGTTGTATGTTTTTCAAAGACAATCAATAATACTTTTTTTTATAATTGAAATTGTAGAAATATTACTAAACAAAAAAAAAATATTATAAAAAGAAAATATTAAGGTATTATGGTGTTTTATCTAGTACATAGCTCATGGGGGCCACATTTAGTCCGTGGTATTATTTTCGGTACGCATTCCTCTATATATCTCAAAATGGTTTCTTAAAAAGTTTGTATCATTAAATCGATAGCATTTGGCAGATAGTAAATCTGGCCAATTTGTGTTATATAATAGATGGTTTAGCTGTTCATAATTAGCTCTTTAAAAACAGAGAACTGTTTCCTTTTGAAGATTTGATTTTAATAAACATTAAATGGAACATTCAACCTGGCTTTAATAACAGGGTTGTAGCGGTCTTCAAGGAAAACAATTGGATCAGTACGAGTTAATGTACATTCAGGTTGTAATACCATCGCAGGATATAAGCAGTTACTCGTTGTAATTTTGTGAAAGTAGAGAATTTTGAGAAAAAATCTGGGTACATCTGGTTATTTTTTAAAGTTGTTACTGTTGCTATTTCTGCCTTTATGTCCGTAGGCTGTGTGAAACTTTAAAATTATTTAATTGGCCAATTTTCTGGTTTATTGAGTAGCCAATGAGGACCTTTCCACCAAAGGCAGTGTACGCGCAGTTCTTGAGATAGTAACCCCCTTGTGGCACAGTCTGCAGGATTGTCTTTAGTAGAAATATACTTCCAATCAATTATATTTGTAAGTCGTTGAATTTGTGATACTCGGTTAGCTTCATAGACATGTAGTGATGATGATTGGCATTTGTTCCAGCTTAATACCGTGTTCATACTTAGGTTTTTGAGCCTGTTGTACTACTCATTGCAAGCGGAAAATTTGATGGTTGTTCCATACGCCACCGTTTCAGTTTATAAATATTGATATCATTACATAGTAAAAGGTGATTTTATAAGAACTATCGGAAATTTAAAAAAAAAAAAACATAAAATTCAGAAAAATGCATGAAATATTTATTTGGATCGATAGTTGGGTCGATATAATTTAATGTTTGAAGATTATTTCATGCAAATGTTGGCCGCGGCTGCGCCTCAAATGGTCCATCCGCTTAGTCCAATTTTGGCATACTCTTTCCAACATTTCGGCCGGTATCTCACGAATAATGTTGGCAATGTTGGCTTCCAGTGCGTCAATCGAAGCGGGCTTGTCCCTATAGACATTAGCCTTAACATAGCCCCACAAAAAATAGTCTAGAGGCGTTAAATCGCACGATCTGGGCGGCCAATTGACTGGTCCCAAGCGTGAAATAAACTGTTCACCGAACTCGCCTCTCAATTGGTCCATTGTTTCGCGTGCTGTGTGGCATGTGGCACCGTCTTGTTGAAACCACATGTCATGCAAGTCAAGCTCTTCCATTTTGGGCAAAAAAAAGTTTGTTATCATCGCACGGTAGCGCTCACCATTCACAGTAACGTTGTGATTCGCATCATCTTTGAAGAAATACGGCCCAATGATGCCGCCAGCCCATAATCCGCACCAAACGGTTGTTTTTTGTGGATGCATTGGTAGCTCTTGCAATGCTTCTGGCTGCTCTTCACTCCAAATACGGCAGTTTTGCTTGTTCACGTATCCATTCAACCAGAAATGAGCCTCGTCGCTGAATACAATTCTTCGATAAAAAAGTGGATCTTCATCTAACTTTTCAAAAGCCCATTCACCAAAAATTTGGCGTTGTGGTAGGTCGTTTGGCTTCAATTCTTGCACCAGTTGTATCTTATAAGGCTTCACACCCAAATCCTTCCGCAAAATTTTCCACGTAGTGGAGTAACAGAGGCCCAATTGCTGCGAACGGCGCCGAATCGATAATTCACGGTCATCACCAACACTGGCCGATACGGCTGCGATATTTTCTTCAGTTCGCACTCTACGTAAGCGTGTTGGTGGTTTAATGTCCAACAATGTAAATTTGGTGCGAAATTTTGTTACAATAGCCCGAATAGAAGCCTCAGTAGGTCGATTAAACTGACCATAAAATGGAAGAAGCGCGCGATGAACTTTCTTAACAGAGCACGCATTTTGGTAATAAAATTCAATAATTTGCAAGCGTTGTTCGTTTGTAAGACGATTCATGATTAAATTATAGACCAAACTGAAGATGTTTGACAGTGACGCAAGATACAAAACGTGCGTGAGCTGTCAAAACTAGTGTTGCCAAAAAGATAATAGCAAAAAAATCACTCTTTATAAAACAAAGTCCCTTTGTCTGTTCCTATATCCCTATAATGCTTAAATCTTTAAAACTACGCAACGGATTTTGATGCGGTTTTTTTTAGTAGATAGAGTGATTGAAGAGGAAGGTTTATAAGTGTAATCTTGGAAGGTTTAACGTCACAAATCCGCCCGGCAGGTAGCGCTATAGTCGGTATCTGGCTTATTTGCCTACTACCTGTTTTTACCCGGTCTCGCACGGTTCTTTACTCTATGAGTACGATTTCTTAGTGTAAGAAAATCGAATATATAAAAATTTTAAGGCAAAACAACGTTTGCCGCGTCAACTGATCATTTATATTTTCATCACGCCACAAAATAAATTGAAATTTTTGATGCTCTTTACATATAAAGTGCGGTTAAAATTTAAGGGCCGATGTTGATTTTGAATAAAATAAATATTATTAAGGAAATTATTGTCATTTCTTTTTATTATGATAATATGGCATGGTTCAATTATGTATGGAACAAAATGGCCGCCGCGACCTCGGCAGCATACCTCCATCCGATGGTCCAAATTTTCGATGACGCTGAGGCATAATTGAGGTCCTATGCCGTTAATGTGCCGAATTATCTCATCCTTTAGCTCTTGAATTGTTGATGGCTTATCGACGTACACCTTTTCTTTCAAATAACCCCAAAGAAAGAAGTCCAACGGTGTCAAATCACATGATTTTGGCGGCCAATTGACATCGCCACCACATGAATGTCACATTAAATTTGTCGCGCAAAAGAGCCGTTGTTTCGTTAGCTGTGTGGCAAGTGGCACCGTCCTGTTGAAACCAAATATCGTTCACATCCATATCTTCCAATTCGGGCCATAAAAAGTTCGTTATCATCTCACGATAGTGAACACCATTCACAGTAACTGCCTGACCGGCCTCATGATACCGCCAGCCCATAAACCGCACCAAACAGTCACTCTTTGTGGTTGTATTGGTTTTTCGTCAATCAGCAATATTTTCTGCAGTACGAGCTGTACGAATACGAGAATGCACTGGTGTTTTCACATCTCCTACAGACCCGGTTAGCTCAAATTTTTGCACGATTTTTCCGATTGTACACACATTTGGACGATTAAATTGACCGAAGTGCACGATATGCATTTTGATTTGAACGCCCATTTTCATAATAAGCCTGAATAATTTTAACGCGTTGCTCGGTTGTGTATCTTTCCATGGTTCAAATTGAGTCTGAAATTGAGAAATGTCAAATGAAATGCAGAAAAAAACTTGACGTTTAGGTGTGTTCACATTCAACATCGGCTCTTAAAATTTAACCACCCTTTATTTATCTGCCTGACCATTTTCTCTAAAATTAATTGGAACAACTTTTTTTATTAATTTGTTTAATTCGCCATTTAAATAATCATTTTTCAAAAACCATCATTTTGGAATTAAATCTGCTGCATGATATTGACATTTTGTTGATATTGTCTGATTATTTTTATTTGTATCAATATACTGATCTAGAGTTAGAACTTCTGGTAAATCATTTTGTAAAGAAGGACCAGGGCTGAGCTGTTCATTCAATGAGTTACTGCTACCATCAAACACTACTCTAAGTTCCATATGATTTAATGTTATACATTCAGCCGTAATTCCTCTTAACGCTAGAACATCATCCTTCGTCAAAATCACGACTCCCGATCTTATTTTTGAATTAAAACCTATTTTTTCTGTTTGTTTTGATCTCATTTTTCGTATAGCGTTAGTCGCTTGCAAGCTGTTGGTGGACAAAGACGTGCAGCGAACTGCGCGCGTTTTAAGTGTTTTTTTTTGCCGTAGTCAAAATGACGAAGGATGATGTGTCGTATTCTATAACTTTTATGTTATATAATCCTTTTTTTAAATGCCAATTGAAAGAGGGCTATGCAATGTTAATTTTACATTTAAGAATTGAAAAAAATATATGAATTTCTTTATTTATTGATTGATATTAAAGCTACCTAGCGCTAGATGGCAACACACACACCTGAAACCAAAAATCAATCGAAACAATGGGTTTAAGCTGGTGGAAGTGCTCCGAAGAAGGCGAAGACAGTGAAATCGGCTTGCAAGGTTATGGCCACTGTATTTTGGGATGCAAACGAAGAAGTGATTACCGAAACTAACGTTTTTTTAGGGGTTCCCAAAATCGTATTTTTTAAGTGGACTTTTTTTGATAAATTGCTTTAAAAAAGTTCTTTAGTAAAGAAAATACTATTGTCATGATTTTTTTTATATTTCAAGATGTCTAGCTTCCATTTCCATTTTAAAATTCTGCAATCGGTTAAAAATTGCAAAAGATACAGTCTGCATGAATATGGAATTTTTAGTGCCTTTAAATAAGTGAACCGGAGTGTATATATGGTAACTACTTTAAGAAGTCTTGATTTTATAGTTACGATTTCTTCTACCCAGAAAAAAAAAAGTTGTAGAATTTTGACCGCCAACTCGCAAAATGTGCGGCGTTAATTTGCATTAAAATTTCATTTCACCCTGACTGACGACGGTTTCCGCATTTAGTAAACAGCTGCTTGCATGTCAGAATTATATACGATAAGGTATTCTCTGCAACAAAAATTAAATTACAAAAACAAAAAATGAAATTCAATGCAGATCCGGCATCAGTCACATTTCTCTATGTATTTTGAGCACAAAAATGTGAACAAATGTTAACAGCTACGAAGACAAAATGAGGAGAGCAATAAATGTACAGCTATCTTAAATGCTTTACCGTGTATAATTCTGTCATGGCTATTTGCTTGTAAAAAACTGTTTTGTGAAATAATACGTTCCGGCCACAATTTTAAGAGAATCTTAGTATCTCTTTTGAACCACACAGTTTTTTTCTTTTCTAAAATATTAGAAAATGAGTTGCAATTGTAATATTTACTTTCTTTTTTTTTCTAAAAACATTCATTTGTTTGATTTTCGAGTTACCATATTGAAAAAACTAAATTCAGTTTGATTTCACTTCATTTACGTTAAAGTTAAGACTGACTTCCAAAACGTTATAAGACAATGCTTACATACAATTCTAATACGGTATTTAAACTTTTTATAAATACAGAGTTATGAAACAATGCAAAAGTAAAAGCATCAACTGTGAAACTGATGCGCCGATTGCTATTTTGCGGCGTTTCTTATACTTGTCTACGACGTTTTGAAATGTGATGCATCGTAAATGTTTTGTACTTCGGCGTTATGAAATACGATGCTTTGTTCGAATACAAAGCAATTTACGTCTTGGAAGTCAGCCTAATTCACATTAAATGGAGATAAGCTAATTGAATGAACGCAGGTAATAAAAATGTTATGATTTTTTAGTTTTGATTTTAAACGGACGACAGTAAATTCAATTGAATTGAAAGCATTAAAACATACTTCTTCAGATGTAAAAGTGTTAAAAACAGCGATTAAAACTCCTCCCCCTCTAGTACATGTTACTATATCTATTCTATAAGCGTTATAATTGTCAAAAAGGATTTCAGTATTATATGTGTTTTTATTAAGCCATGAGATTAGATGCTTAGTTTCAATTAGCCTACTTTCGTCATTTAAGATTTTACCAAAAATGTTGAATTTTGCTTTGTCTATTTTTTATAATACGAAAAACAGCATTTTCAATATTTTTTATTATTTCGGAATACATTTTATCAAAATAAGACGAATTTTGTATCTTGAATCACACCCTAATACTTATTTAAAACAGATTAATACACGGATTTTGTATACTATAATATGCATTCAACTTATCATTGAGATTTTATTGAATAATTTGAATACTTTGTATAAAAAAATCAGTAATAATTTTTTATCTGTTATTGCTAAAGGCATTTTTAACATAGATGGATCAAGTGGCAAACAATTGTGAGAGAGAAAACACTGCAAGCAATATTATTAGCACACGTTGATTATTGAAAACAAAAAAGATGCGAATATAAATATTCATGTATTTATATCTCTGGCGCACACACATTACGCATTACAAATTATAGGAATTTATGAAAAACTAAAATTTCGTTTGTATTTTTGATATTTCTCGGTCATTGCAAAGTCTGTCATTTCGAATAAAATTGTATACGAGTACAAGGGTTTTTTTTTCTCCATTTTGTATTTTAGACAAAATATGTAAAAACTGAATCAAAAAAATTAAAAAAAAATAAAGATAGTTTCACATCAGAGCTCATAGTTCAGCCATTTATGGACCGATAGGGCTGAATGTCAATAGCAACAATTGACAAATGTACGAACGCGCCCTCTGACAACAGCTAAAAATAAATATGAAAAATGTATTTCTCGACCCAAAATCTTCATCATCTTTTTCAAAGTTTCTTGGAAAGACCCATAGAACAAGAATCGCCAACGACTTTACGTTTTTTCGGTCACCTTCAATTTGACCCACATTGTAGTCTTGTTTGTCGTTTAAAATTTATTTAAAATCCTGCCATAAAATGTTTGATTTACTTTTGTTTTTTTTATAGATTTTATTTATTCCAGCCACTCGCAAGTCCTCTTAATAATTTTTCAGAATTTCATCATGTAAAAAAATATATTTTTTTTTCTAAACCAATTTAATTTAGATCAAAATATTTATTGAAAAAACAATTACAAGTAAGTACTTCAACACTTACTACTTACATAAATAAATATCTGGTTTTTAGCCTTTTAATCAAACAAGTACTTTGATCTTGACAGCAAAATAACAAAAAAGTACACATTTAAATCTAAATCAACTTAAAATTTTTAAAGTTCTTTTTATTTATCACGTTTTAACAATTTACTATTTATAATACACAACTACACATGCCAACAATATAATTTTTTTTAAATGCCGCCGCTATTTATTGATTGCTATCTTATTTTGATTGTGTTCCACACATCTACATAATTTAGACATAACAAAATTCGTGTGAGCCCCTTCTCCTTCCCTTCCCCCAAAGTTGCATTAAACTATAAGTTTTCTAGACAAGATTTCAGTTTTTCCTTTGTATTCCAATCTGTCGCTCGAAAACTTAAAACGCCTAAATAAATTATAAAACTTGTTTAAACAATAACAACGTAATTAAATTTGCTTCATATGTTTTAAGTAACATTTAAAACATTCATTGTAAAAGTAAAAGGAAAAAAAACAATCAAACAACAAAACAATAAAATTTTATTTAATCAGTTAAACGGTCGTTGAATGCAATAAATTGCGTAACGAAATTTAGAAAATTATTCTCGTTAACAAAGAAAGCTCCTTACATTGTTTATTAAGTAAAAAAAAAACACATACTGTAGCCTTATGCACATAAATTTGACATGAAGTTGACGCAAGCAAGGATATATTATTTAGATTTTCGAAGGATTATTCATACAATTTCAGATTATAAATTTTTGCAAAATGCAATGCCAAGTAACTACTATAGCGTTACTCAGAGCAGTGCTTTCAAACTGCGTAAATGAGTACAAAAATGCTTATGGCGATTTTACGGATCCAATGGAAAAACATTAGCGGAGTTCACACTTCAATGTAAGGTCCCTAGTATCAAGTGTACAAATGTAAAAATAACAATCCTATCTAATTTTATGGACTCAAAATTATGTGTTATATTATATAAATTAAATGAGTTCGTACTGCGTTATGGGAATCTCACAGAAATATTTTGATAATTTTTTTTTTTTTTTTTTTTTTTTTTTTTTTTTTTTTTTTTTTTTTTTTTTTTTTTTTTTTTTTTTTTTTTTTTTTAAGCAAAAATTGGTTTTATACAGATTAATAATATGAAAAGTATTAGATATATAAATTTATTTTCTTGTAGAAATAAAGCATAGTTTGTGAAATACCACGGAACGATTTCTTTTACATAATTTATATAATATAACATATAATTTTGAGTTACTTATAACGCGGTATAGATTAATCTGATTTGCCTTGTTTATATGTTTCTCAAAATGTGGTTTCCATAGAATGCATATCCGCTTTTTAATGAATTCGAAATTTTTCAAAACACAGTTTCCATATAACGCGGGAGGAACAATAGCGTTTTAGGAGACTTCACTGTTTAAATAAAGCAGTCTGTCGGATGACACTTGAAATAAAAAAACAACATCAACATTTTTATTTATCAATTACGTAATTTTAGCGTCATAAAATTATCTTATTTTTATAAATTTTTGTATTTTACTTTTGTTTCCTTATAGGCTATTCAGACATACGAGTACATGTTAATTGAGCAATTAAGCATTTTACCGAATTATCGCCTTTATTGAGCTCAATTTACCATACAAATTTCCATTAAATAATTGCGCAACTAAAAATTGACTGCACGTTAATGAAGTCAAAATCAAAATGCAACTCTTTGTTGTGTTGATATTTTCAGTATTAAAAAAAGAAAAAGTAAATAAATATAAAAATAAATGTCATAAAAATAAATGGCAACCGAAGTTAGCGGTAAATAAATTTTATAAAATTATTATTGAAAATAATTTTTAAATAACTAATTTCTTTTAATAAATAGCTTGCCTTCAAAACTGGATTGAACTGATCGGATATTTTTAGTATAAGCTACCAAATTTTTTTTTTAAATTTGACTTCATTTTTTATTTTATAAATACTCAAACATATTTTCATAAAAAAAATGTCACAATATTTTCAGTTGTCAAATGCTTATTTGCGTAAACTTAATTGAATATGTGTGAACACCCAAATCAGTCACACAATTTAAAACTTAATTGACTTCATTAACTTTTACGTCTGAACAGGCTATTATTCTTTACTCTTGCAATAGCGCTGTAAAGAGACCGCGTACTGTTTACGTTTTAAGTGCTGAAAACAAGCTTATCTACTTGAAAAATGTGTATGTCTAGCATCACAGTTGTTTACATTTTATTAGCATGATACAATATATATATATTTTGTTATTGCTTTTAACGCTTCTTCTGTTAAAAAATATTTCCGGTGGTTGATATCAAGAAGGTGCTAGAGTCAAACAAAAAATTTGATTCTGCTTTTGATCTCTATTTTTCACATTTTTTAGTTTTTGACAGAACGAGCTTCAATCATGCAGGATTCAGCTGGCGTCTCAGTGTCACCTGGTTTACTTACACCATGTTTATTAGTTTATAAAAAGATTCGATCACGCTTTGTAGCTAAATCTTATCCTAATTAGGAATTAATTGTAAAAATACTTCAAAGAGTGAATGCCCTAATGATATTTTGATGTACATTTAATAATGGTGCTTACTTGGCGTTTAATTTTTATTAAAATTTTTTTTTTTTTAATTTTTCAACATCCAATTGGATTAACATCACTGATAGTTATTTTTATCCATTCTCACAATTATTTTTTTATAAAAAAATCAAAAATGCCTTTCTTGTATAAACAGAGTTGTAAAAAAATATTACAGATAATTTTATGTCACATACTAGTATGGAGAAAAGAGTGTAATTTTTGATTAAACTATTTAGGTTGGCAAAATATACGGAACTTTTTTAATACTAAATTAGAGTTGAGTTTAGGTCAGATTTTTAAATAATTATGAACAAGTTTTCCACAGGAAAACGAAATATTGAGTATAAAAATAATTTTTTTTTTGTTGTAAAAATTGACGCAAGCTCAACTAATATTTTATATTGATAAAATTAAAGTGCAAAATTAACAATTAAATATATGAATGATTTTGCTGAAAGGAAACATCATAAGTTTTTCTTAACACAACAACAAAATGTACACATTTGTTTTTTTGCTTCATTATTACACCCTTCACAAAAAGCGAAGTATATAAGTTTGTCATTACGTGTGTAATTTCTACACCGGTTAATGGGAAATCTTATAAAGTATATATATATATTCTGGATCCTTATAAGTAGCGGAGTCGAAGTTCCTAGAAGACATACAGAAAGGCTTATTATACCAATTTGTTGGAAGTTCCTGTATTCAGTTTGCTATTGAATCAGTCCAATCGGTCTGTAAATGGCTTAGCTATAAGCTCTCTGAAGTGCATCTACCTCTTTTTTAAACATTTTTTTGCGTATTTTGTCTAAAGAACAACAGTCATAATGTCTTTGCAAAAAATCAGAACAATCTGTCCACAAATGTCTGATACAAATAAAAAAAAAAATAAACCAAAATTTTAGATTTTTAAGCTGTACATGTGAGTAATATTTGTACACACAAACCCGAAACCAATTAATATCTTATACAAAAGTGTGTATGTATAAGTAAATTCCTTGAGTGTAAAGCAGGGGATACACACATCAAATTTCAACATCAATCTATGCATTTGTGTGTGTATCAAAAAAATAAAACTTGTTTTGATTTTCGTCAAATTCACGCATCAAGCCATTTTTACATTTTTTTTTTTTTAATTTTTTGCCTTTTTTTATTTTTTATTTTATTTTATCACTTAAAAAATTTCCGCTATTCACAACGGCCTTCCAGTAAATTTTCTTTAATGAATTATTGAATATTGTACCAGTTTGATGGTATGTTATGTGGTGCGAGCTATTAGCTTAATCACTAGATTGCACATGCAATTGAAATAAAATTCCCACACTTTCTTTCTCTACTTGTCACTACTAACTTTTATTTATTTTGACCTTGGCTTGAATTTCACTTTTTAAAGCTATAAAAACAAATTGTAAATTAACAAAAAAATATTTTACAGGAAAAATTGTTATAATTTTTTTTAAGCAATATTATCTTTCCAATTTTTATTCTTTCTTATCGTTTTCGTTTTTTTAATGACAAGCAGAATATTCATGAATACAAATGTTGTTTGAAATATTTAATAAATTTTTATCACGTGCTAGACTGTAGGACTCTATAGTATAACAACAGTAGGATTTAAAATCGTGTCCCATCATAACATATTCATAATTTTATGTAAATTTATTTGCATTGAAAGCCACAAAATATTGGTTTGGCTTATAATGAGTTACAAATTTATAGCTTGCAAGTTTCAAAGTTCAATTGCAAACTATATAAATACATACGAGTATATATGTATGTATGTATAATATTTTAGCTTGCGAAAAATATTAATCGAAATAGTTATACATAAAAAATGTGTGCTATACTTTTAGGTAACTTAAGAAAGAAAATTAATTTTAGAAGTATGCTCGGTAGAATTTTAAAAATTTATAAAATATAAATTAAGGCCGCTCTTTTTTTTTTTTTTTTTTTTTGAAGAAAAGTAACATTTAATGTTGTGTCCATAACACAAGCGACCAAGACGCTTAGAAATTTTATATAAACAATTTTCTAGACGAGTTAACCGCATGTGTTATGGAAACAGCAAATAAGCCAGGGGTCGAAATGGGACAAAAAAAATGGTGGACTACTTTTAGTATAAAAATGAAAAAGTAAATAATTGCGGTATTCCCCCCTTAAATTACACTAGTTTCCTCTTTCCAAGTAACACGACATACATAAATCTATGCGGTGATTTGCATACTTCAATCGTATTGAAATATACGATACGATAGTTTGTTGGATATCGAAAGCGGCGATTAGACCCCAGTTTTGAAAGTAGTCTTAGCTGAAAAGGCAGAAAGACTGTTGCAATAAAAGCGTTATTAAAAAAAATGACAAAAACGTGTAGTCATCTCAGGGATGGAAAAATGAGTAATAAAGTAAATTTATGAGATGAAATTTTTACTAGACGCCATGTTACATAGAAAAACACCAGGTGAAATCTTCCGACAAACAAACAATGAAATAAAAAAAAAATCCAAAATTTTAATTTTGTAAATGTCAATTGCATCTTGTTGTGGATGGATGAAAATTAAAATAAATTCTATATGTTGCACAATAAGTAGATGTACAAATTTCAATGCTCACCGTTTACTTAATTCTTTTTTTTTTTTTAAATGTACATACTCGTATATGTAAAAATTCTTTTCAAAATTTATAGACAGCTTAATTTTTGTGCATGGTAATGAGAAATGTCAATGGGTAGAAAAACAATAGTACCAGATGCAGGAAAAATTTAACAGTAATTTAAATAGGATTATGACACTATGTAGATATTGCAGTAACAAAATATAGCACTACAAACAAAGCGGAAGAATAAGATGGGTTGTTTTTAGTGGGGACATAGGGAAAGTGGAAAAATATTTACAGAAAATATGGAATGGTTTAAGAAGAAGATAAGGAAGGGATCTTGAAGAAGAGGAGAAAATAACTTTATACAGAAGAAAATGTTCCTAAAATCTTATCCAAGATAAAAAGTAGTGAGTGTGAAGCTAAAGGAATATCTATAAAAAGCAAGGTAGGGAAAAATTTAAACTCTAACATTTTCAAAATTGGATTCTGTTTGACTTAATTAGAGCTCGTTACATTTTTACCTCGGCTCGCAAGCCAATCTTTTTTTTGCTTAGCTAGCTCGCAACCTCAAGCCTAATATTTTGCTAGGAAGAGCACAAGCTTAAGCGAGCTGAAGAGAGCTAATTTCGTGCTACTTTTTAATAAAAAAAAATTACAACGAATACTAAACGAATTATGAATGTAAGGCAAGCAATTTATACATTTTGAAGAGTAACGATACTGACGGACTGACGGACTGACTTATCATCATCGCCCAGCCCAAACAGCTAAAGCTACGGACTTTAAATTCCGTAAGTTAGTTACTCTCACAATGTGTGGGATTTTGGGAAATTCGAATATTAAGAGGGTAAAAATGGGTAAAATGGAACTTCTTATATCTCCGGAACTACTGCAGATAGAGCCAAAGTTCACACTATAAAATATTCTACTACAAAAATAAGCGGATGGATATTTGGTAATTTTTTAACATTTCTACAATTACGGGATAAAAAGGGTAAAAACTAATGTTGGTACGTACATATTTTAATATGATTTTAAAAAAATTTTAATTTTAATTTTTTGTATAAATAAACTTGTTTTTATTCCATTGATTTTTCTTTTCTATCAATTTGTATTTATTACATAATACATCAGGTTTAAATTTATTTTTTTAAATTTTAGCTGACTCTGCCAGGGCTCGAACTTGCGAACACTTAGTTAAGAAGCATTAACTCGCCACTTAACCACTTCAGCCACAGAGCTCAGTTGAGTTTGAACGATTAAGTTTTTGTTTTATACTCACTTTATTTACATGGTTGCGAAAGAGACTAAATTGACAATAATTTACATTCAACCATATTTTTATCATTATTATGTTTGCTGTGAACATATTTATGATTTCAAGTAAAATTTTATTAAACATAATATGATAATTATATGGTTGATCTAAGACAGTAAACATAATATGGTTAAAAATAATTAAAAACATGTTTATCGTGATCAGAACAATGTTTAGATCCTTCAAATTAATAATAATATTTTTGTGAAGAACACACTTTGCTTGAGGTGACCATATTCAAACATCTTTTTTCTTTGCGTGCATTTATCTTTCAAAGTAACAATCACATCACCGAAATCTAAATTGTATTCTCTTCTTAAAGAAGCTTCCAATGGATATTGACACTTATTTAAAATTCGAGCAAATAAGGGGTAAAATATGTACCAACTTTTATAAAAAATAACAATGGTTTTGCAGCCAGCTTTGCTACAAAACGCACTGTCAAAATTGAATTTTCAGTGCTGTCGTCGAGATATTTTGGTATGCTTCCTTCATACATTTTGTATGGGTATGAGGAATTTTAACAGATAAATAATTCTTACAGCGCCAATTTAGGTATAACTTTAAAATGTTTGTATGTCTGCAAATTTCCAATACATAAAAGTTTAAGATTTATTAAGAAAGAATTAAAAATATTTCTGTTCTTGTGAATGGCAAAAAAAAAAAAAACTATCTGAAAAATATATTTACTGCAAAAAAATGTTCAACATTTTTTGAAAAACTGTTCTGGAAAGTTCACAATTTTATTAAAAGGTTTAACCTTTGTCACTTCATCTTTAAAAAATTCCATTTAATTGGTCAAAAGTATTATTTTAAACTTTTCACTCTAATTTGTATGTCACTGAATTTTTGTACATACACGAAAAATATAATTTAACGGTAAAAAAAGTATGTAGTTTGAAGAGGAAGAGACGTACAGTAAAATAGTATTTAGTCAATACGAAATTATCAAACTTGCTTGTCTTTTAATTAAATCTTTACAGAGACAAAGCCCCCAAAATAAATTCTACCGGCTTATGTGACTTTAAGCACGATTTAAATACTACTAATTTTTATGCCTCTGCTTTTTTATTACACTCGTACATGTATAATTATAGCGACTATAGCCACTTGTGTGCGTGTGTTTTTGTTTCTCAGCTTAATGACTTCAAATTGTATGTTTTTTTATTATTAATTTCTTACCTGCGTTTATAGTGGGTAATTCATTTCGAAGAGTCATTTGAAAATTGTAGATCGTGCACTGTTTTCATAAATCGTATCAAATTAGTGGATAGTGTTTTTTTTATATAAAGAAATTTGTATTTAAAACAAATTTTTTTTTTGTTATTTACTTATTTACTTTACCAAATTAAATAACTAATAACATTTTGCACAATGCAACTAGAAATTAAAATTCCTTAATAATATTAATACTCGATGAACGAACATCTTGATTGTATCATTTATTTGCAATAGACACTCCCATTTAAAAAAAATATTGTCTGATAGGATAGTAAATTATAACAAAACGATATGAGAAATGTTGTTAGCAATTGAAATTATTGAATAATTATATGAAAATGATATGTAATAGGCTGCTTTTTGCTAGGGCTCTCAAAATGTTTCAAGAAAATATTCCAGTTCATTTTTAGAAATATTTCAGGTATGTATTTTTTCATAAAAAATTTGAAATAAATTTTTTTAATATATATCTATTTACATTCTGTACAATAATTAAAAAAAATGTGATATGAGTAAAATATTTAACTGAATCAATTAGCAATTTAATTTGCCCATAATTTTTTCTGTGTAATTATATATGAGACAGTCCTAGGTGTTATTTTAATTCCTTTGATTGATCGATCATTTCTAATTGAACGAATTTTGCGTAGAAAACTCAAGTAATCGATATATTTTCCATGACAATATCAATCTAACTAATCTTCGATAACTTATTCACGTAATTGATAACTTTTTATAAAAAAGTCAAGTTACAGAAAAATACCAAGCTTCCATACTTAGATATGTATATTATTAATTAGGAGAGGTAATAAGTTATTGGTAGATTGGTATCAAAAACAAACAGCTTCAAATAGATTAATAAATTATTTTTCTAAATATAGTAAAAGAATTATTATTAACTAGTTGACCCGACAAACGTTTTCTTGCCTTAATATTTTTATATATTCGATCTTCTTACACTAAGAAATCGTACATGTTGGAGTTAAGGCTAAATTTCCTACAAGGTCTTTCATGCCTTGTACAAATTCAGCCACAAAAACAATAATAAACTTAATCTGTTTGTTATCATTTACAGCTTATCGCTACACTCATTTAAAATCTATATAAAAAAAAGTAGCTTTGAGTGCGTATATAATTTATATGCTTGTTAATGCATTTATATGTAACATTTTTTTCTACCTGCTTTATATTTGAATAAGAATTACATCTTTTGTTCTTTGAATGTTAAGTTTTTGAATTATTATTTTGGTAGACTTCATTGTGAAATAAAGGTCTAATTAAAGGAAGTAAATTTTGAAACTTGTCTATTTTTGTTTTTCTACATCGGTGGAATACAATTCTTGATTGACATTACTTTTTGCTTTGTGTCAGGAAAAGGCTCCTGGCTCACCCATACTCATAGAGTAATGAACCGTGCGAGCCCGGGTAAAACCAGGTAGTAGGCAAATAAGCCATATACCGACTATAGCGCTACCTGCCGGGCGGACTTGTGACGTTAAACCTTCCAAGATTATACATATAAACCTTCCTCTTCAATCACTATATCTATTAAAAAAACCGCATCAAAATCCGTTGCGTAGTTTTAAAGATTTAAGCATACATAGGGATATAGGGACAGAGAAAGCGACTTTGTTTTATACTAATTAGGAATATTTAAAAAAATAATAATTATCCAGATTTTTTAATTTATCAATTAATAGGACAGTATTATAGGAATAGAAGAAATAATATAACTCATTTAAATGAACAGATTTCTTATAAATCAGTTATTAAATATATCAGGACTGTCAGAAGGCTTAATAAATACTAAGATTTATGATAGAGAAACATTACGTATGGCGTATAAAACATACAATACTTTAATAAATTATTTAGTGGAACTAAAGATAGAATAGGGAAATTTCATATGTCAAATGTAGCTTATAGAATACCATGTGATGGTAATAAAAGTGAGACTTCTGTTAATTCGTAGAATTTTATAGTGTAATGCTTGTGTGTGAGCTATGTGTTATTTATATCTGTGTTATAGCATGTTCACACGACGAGTTTCAATGCTGGTTTCGCTCTCTGAACCTCGATTGTGAAAATTTGCGTTCAGACGACACATGAGTTTCATTTGACAGTTGCTTTGTTTTGTTTTTTGTTGTTTCACATTTGCCCGCGTTTGTTTTTTAGTTTTGAAATGGATAAAAAAGGTAAATTTTAAAATATAAATATATGTATTTTTAGAAAAAATAATAATTTATAAAAAATGTATTTATTATTTCAAATAATTTAATATGTTGTGTTATTTATTATGTTTATTTTTATAATTAAGCAATTTAACACTCTTTCCTTTGTTTCTTGCTAATATTTACATGAAATGCTTGCAAAACAATAATATTTCTTTGTTTACAATTTGTTTTGTTTGACAGCTAGTTAAGATAAACTAGCGATAGAAACTAGGGATAGTACTAAATTTTCATGGTTTAGGCAAGAGTTTCAAAATGAAATCTGCAGATTGGCTCACTTAATTGTGTATGGCGAATCTTCCTGTTTCATTCGAGATTGGGTTTATGATAGCTTTAGTTCTAGAATTTGGTAGATTAAACATTTTCACTTACCTTGTTATTCTATACAAGATACACCTAAAAGTATGCAGTAACTTCTAGAAGTTTGTAGACGGTTCTCAGCTAAACTAAAGATTTGAAATGTCCTTTACAGTTTACTTAAGTGAAACAGTATATAAGGCAATGCTCAGATTGCCAGATGAGTTCAGTTAAGTTCAGTTCTAGTTGAGACATTAGACTGTAAACACGGTGTGTCAAAAAGAATAAAGTGTTGTTGTGACCGTTATAAAGTGTGTTTCTACAACAAGTGTTGAGAAAAGAAATTGTGTTGTGTTGTTATTTTACAATAAAGAACCCTAATAAACTAAACGTTTTTATGATATTTTTATAAAAAAAATTGTTACTTGTTACATACATACATAATTCGTTTAACACATACATTTTTATAACAATTATTTTATATATACATTATTAACTTATTACTTTTATTATTATTAATTGTATTATTTTTAGATTATTTTATGTATATAAACACATAATTTTAAATATTTTCGAATTTTGTATTTAAAATTTTGTTTGATATAAGCTTATTTTGTCAAGAAATTTTTTTAAATATGTATTATATATTTTAATAATTTGATTAATTTATAATTATACGAGTATCCTGAAGAAGCTACACAAATATGGATATAAAAATAATATTTTTTTTTTAAATAAGACCTTAAGCTTAATATTTAATTTTGTAAAATTTTTTTCTTTCCGATTCAAGCGAATCAAGTGATGACCTAATAAATAAAAAAGATTTAATAGTGCAAGGAAGACTGCTCAGTTGGTTGTTTTGGTCGCTGATGATCGTTTTTTTTTAGGGGGTTATTTGTTGATGCTTTTGTTGTTGGTAGTGCCATTTAATTTAAATCAACACTTATTTCTGTTTGCGAAATCTCGAATTCAGTGTTCGGGATTCCTTGAACCATACCTCCAAGGATTTAATTACTTCTGGAACTGGAGCGAATTTGCCATAAATGCCTTCAATGGAATTCCACTACTCCAGTAGCTTTATTCGCAATAATTTTTTTTTTGTAACATTAAGCCCCGCCCAAACTATAGCCACCCATCAGCAGTTCTAATTGGTTGGCCAAGATCATAAAATGCAGTCGCAATATTTTTCCAGTGTTCCTTAAATTCGCTTGGGACAGTGCCTCTGCGAAAACCCTTGGTAAGAGATCCATTTTTTTAAATAAGTTAGAATTCATAATTTAAATTTTTTCTATTCTTATATTTTTGGTATAATTTATAATTTAGGAATATTTAATTTTTATTTTTTAACAATTTTTTTTCGATTCTGCTTTGAACACAACACCAAAAAGAAGGACGCTAAAGTAGTTGGTAATTTAACACAATGTCAACGTCAATTTTTCTTAGCTAATACCAAACATATGTTGACAATCATCGATAAGAAATAATAATGCCAACTTTACTACTGACACGCTTTCAGTTGATGTTGTGTTCTGTCGCCGTCGCCAAATGTTTATTGCATATTGTTGGTATCCATTTTATTTTATTAAAACACAAATCAATTTGGCAATATTTTTGAGTAGATCAGCTGTTATAAACAGATCCGACGTATTTGTACATGTCATTTGTGACCAAAAATTATAAACCTTCTATAAAGTACAAAAATTTGACAGAAATGAGAAAAACATATGTATTTATTTAAAAATAAAAAAACCATAAGTAAAAATCATGTCATTTATATTGACCTATATTTTTTTTATTGTAAAATGGTTGCATTTTTACGCTACTTTGTAGGTTTGAAGTTTGTAGTTATGTAAACCGCATTAGAATTGTATGTCAACTTTGCGTTACTATGTTTTGGAAGTCAGCTTATGTGTCAATAATTTTTTTGTGTCCAAGAGATATTGAAATGCTTTCCAAAGAAAAGCTGTTTCTCTATAGAAAAATATAGTTATCGATAATATTTGTGTAGAAAAGTAAAGTTTTCAATAGATTTTATGTACAAAATGTCAAGTTAGTGATATGAAACTTATTTAGTTTTGAAAGTTTTTTCTTTACAGCAATAAAGTTATCTATAACTTGTAAATAGAATATACTACATTTCTAATTTAAATGTAACAAAGTAAAATTGATAACTTGTATATATAATAGTTATCGATAGTTTTTTATTGAGAAAATATATCGATAATATCTTTTTGTAAAATTAAGTTTTCTAAAGGGTGTTTTTTATAGACGTATAGAACTTTAAATTGCAATAAAACAACGATGGATTATTCGATTGACATGAATTTTATTTATCCGAAAGATAATCTTTTGGCATTACATTTTAAATATGATTTCTGGCATATGACCGCCACGGCTGGCTCGGATGTAGTCCAATCTGGACGTCCAATTTTCGATGACTTTTTCCAACATTTGTGGCCGTATATCGGCAATAACACGGCGAATGTTGTCTTCCAAATGGTCAAGCGTTTGTGGCTTATCCGCATAGACCAATGACTTTCCATAGCCCCACAGAAAGTAGTCTAGCGGTGTTAAATCACAAGAACTTGGAGGCCAATTCACAGGTCCAAAACGTGAAATTAGGCGGTCACCAAACGTGTCTTTCAATAAATCGATTGTGGCACGAGCTGTGTGACATGTTGCGCCGTCTTGTTGGAACCACAGCTCCTGGACATCATGGTTGTTCAATTCAGGAATGAAAAAGTTAGTAATCATGGCTCTATACCGATCACCATTGACTGTATCGTTCTGGCCATCATCGTTTTTGAAGAAGTACGGACCAATGATTCCACCAGCCCATAAAGCGCACCAAACACTCAATTTTTCTGGATGTAACGGTGTTTCGACATACACTTGAGGATTAGCTTCACTCCAAATTTCGCAGTTTTGTTTGTTCAACCAGAAGTGCGCTTCATCGCTAAACAAAATTCGCTTATGAAAATCGGGAACAACGGCAATCTCGTTTTGTGCCCATTTGCAAGCGTTGTTCAGGCGTGAGTTTATTCATGATGAATTGCCAAACCAAACTGAGAATAAATCACTTGACAGCTGTTAAATCGGTCGCCATCTTGAACAGTAATGCCAACTTAAAGTTCTATACGTCTATAAAAAGCACCCTTTATAATCATTTTGAGCTATAGTAAACACTTCAATCCAAATTATTTAACCTAATAATCATTGAAATTTGTCTCAATTGCAGTTTTTGTTTGATTTCTATTTCGTTTATTATATTAATTTTCAGTATGTGAATTTACAAATTCATAATTGTTAATGACATTGAATTTTTTCTCTATAGTTTTTCAAGTTCCTTAAATAAACCTCAAATATTCTAAAATACTTCTACTCTATTTAAGTTAGACGTTACGTTGTGAATATATTTAACAAGTGGCTTGACAAGCTGATTAATTAAAAAAATATATTTTAAAATTGATAATTTATAAATATAATAATACTCGTATAGTGTTAGTTTTAAAATTTTTTTATTTTTGTTTTAAAAAATTCAATTTTATGCACTTTGTGGGGCACCAAAATATATTTAAGGTTATTTGTTATTACTATTGAGTTGTTGTTATGGTTGTATCTTAAATGGTTAGAAAACAAATATTGCTTAGAACTCTTTGCCTTATTTTAAAAAAGTTTTTGTGTAAAATTTTAGAATATTAAAATCAAATTTGTTTTCTTAATTATTTTTAACTTCATTAGCATCGCTTTCTTACATACAAAATTAATAATAAAAAAAATATTAGAATTTGCTATGAATTGTTTCTAATTCCATAAATAATTTTGTTTGGTTTGCGGTTGCTCCGGGGTCGTGGTTGGGAGTTAACTACGTCTTATCAGAAATCTAATTTAACTTGTAAATTGAAAGGTTTTGTGTGTGTGTTCTTTTTTTTTTAATTTTTGTAACAAGTAAGTGGGGCTGCTGTGTATTACGATGCTAAAGCGTTTCCTCTTTGCTTATTGCAAGATATTTGTGTGTATAAAACAACGTTGATATGCACTTACATACGTATTACAGAGTGGGTACTACTAGACAAATGCAAAAAGTAAACTATCAAACACGTTAAATATTCGATTTAGTACCGTTTTTTTCACATCGCAATAGAGAATAACACCAAGGTCGCTTTAGTGTTTGCTGATTTCTTATAAGTTTGTTATACAAAAATGGGAAGATGGGGTATTTGTTTTTATTTAATTGCCATAAAAAAATTTTAATATTTTTCTAATGCATAGCAAGCGACATCGAAACCCCAAAACTGTACTTTTGTTTTTTTTTTTAATTTTATTTTAATTGTGTTTGTTTGTTTTTTAATATACATGTATTTATATATAAAATTCAAATACAGAGTAGATTTTTTATGTGTAATTAAAATTCTTGTCACTTTCATTTTGTGAATGAGTTGTACGATTTTTTATATTTGAGTTTTTGTGAAACTTTTTTTTAGAATTTTGGTGACAATGATGGTGACGAAGCATTTTGTTAGTAGATATAATAGTATTTTTTATTACATTTATTTCGCTTTTAGCGTAACTATATTCCCCCCAGCCTTTGATGAAACATTAGATTGTCAATACAAATACTGTATTTAGTGGTAATGGAATTTGGTTTGTTTTCTATTTCCGGTGTTGAAAACTTTTAATTACAAAATTCAAATGTTATTATTTTTGTTTTTAATTTTAACACCTTAAATAATTAATACAAAACAAACAATAAAAAAAATTCTCAGTTAATAAATAGTAAAATATTATTATACGTTACGTATTTTCAAATTTACAAATACCAACCAATTAGCTTAAAATTACTGCAAGGGATATTCTATTTTTCGGTTGTCGAAGTCCTTTTAAAAAGAAAGAATTGTAGCAACGCTACCTTTATTGTATACATTAATGCTGTCGAATTTCCACTAAAAACTTCCACAACAAAAATAAGGGACAAGAATTTAAATTCAATACCTTTTCTTTGTACCCTTCACAAAAATTGAAAAACATGAATAGTCGTGTGTGACTCCGTCCGTCTATTCGTATGGATGTTGATCTCAAGTCCTTAGAAGACCTAGAGAAAAGTTTATTATGTCAATTTGTTGGAAGTTCCTGTGCGCAGGTTGCTATTTAAATTCATCCCGATCGGTCCACAAGTGGCTGATGTATGAGATCTGAGTTGCAACTACCTTAATATTTTTATCACTTTTCTGAGTGCGTTTTTTGATTTTGTTTAAAATAAAAAGAGGACAAAAAACGTGGTATGTAGTTTTATCCAAAAAATCGAATGGCCTAGAAAAATCGAAAATAACCGAAATTTTAGATTTTCATGGAAAAATTTTTAAGACTTACACTTGAGTAATGTTTGTGCACACAAACACGAAAGCAGTCAATCGGTTTTATACAAACGTGTGTATGTATGTGTGTCTTTTAAAAGCCTCGTGTGTATTTTAATTTCTTTATTTGAAATTAACAACTTATTTCACTATTATTTGGTTCAAGTTAATTATTAATTAAAAAATTGAGTACCTACAGACATTTTATTACTTTTCTAAAGAAGAAGAGGAGTTTTTCTTAGATCTCGTTAATTGGAATTTCTTGAACTGAAATTAATAATGTAAAAGAGAAGAGAAGAGTAAAAATAGAATAAATAGTTTTCAATATTAAAGTGTTGGTTGGGAAATTTATTTATTTATTCAGTTCAATGCTTACTGAGTTTTTTGTTTGAATATTTGAATCTTTTTGTAACTATTGATTAATAATTCTTATTTAGTCAATTGCTTTTACTTTTACTGAGGATTCAGAGTTGCGTCTGATGAAATGGTCCATATAGGTATACTATCCCCTTCAGTACTTATTCTACTGAATAAATAACTCATGAGAATATCATGAGTAAAAGAATAAATTTTAAAACCAACACAATTTCTGGAATTAAGCACAAATAAAGATTAATATTTTGTTATATTTTATATGATTAAAAAAAATATATTTTTTTTTTGATATATAAGAATGTAGAGTTATCGATTTCTAAGTACAACATGAATGTATTGAAAACCTTAATTTTATTGTAGTAAATGAATTAATAAAAAGAATTGATAAATATATTTAACTGTTACCTATATACATTTAACAGCTGTTCAAAACATACAGCCTCGTGTATTTTTCTAAAAATGGAAAAAAGTGAATTTCGAGTGCTCATTAAACATTATTTTTTGCGAAAAAAAAAACCGTCAATCAAATCAAGGAAAAGCTCGATAAATACTATGTCGACTCTGCACCATCGATTTCAATGGTAAAAAAGTGGTTTACTGACTGAACGTTCTTGGAGGTCAGTGCGAAAATGTCGAAAAAATCCACGATATGGTGTTGGCCGATCGAAGAGTAAAAGTGCGTGAGATTGTTCATGCCATAGGCATTTCATATGGCAGTGTGGTTTCGATTTTAAATGATCAGCTGGGTTTAAGAAACTTGTCTGCAAGATGGGTACCGCGTTTGCTCTCAAGTTACCATAAACGTAAACGTGTGACGTGTGCAGTCTCAATGGCAAAACTCTATGAATTGGGCTACGAATTGGTACCTGATCCACCATATTCTCCAAATCTAGCCCCTAGTGAGTACTTCCTATATCCAAACCTAGAGAAAGGGCTCAGTGGAAAGAGATTTAGCTCCAACGATGAAATTATTGACCAAACAAATGCCTATTTTAAGGACCTCGAAAAATCCTATTCTTTGAAATTGATACAAAAACTGGAGAAACGTTGGACTAAGTGTATTGAGTTAAAAGGAGATTATGTTGAAAAATAAATTTTTGTTTTGCAAAAAAAACTGTGTTTCATTCAAAAAGGCACGGAGTTATTAATCCGCTCTCGTATTAAGAAGTTAATAAAATTTAATTTTTTATCGTTATCGTTTTGACAAGAAATGTTAATTTTATTTCAATTATAAATTTTAAAATTCATTAAATATCATTCTCTTAAAATTAACTCTGGAATTTAAAATATTTAAAAGTTCAGTGTTAATAAAAATATTTTTTTACTGTGCAATTTTTATAATTTCCCTTTTTTTAGAAAAAAAAATGTCTGTTTTTCTACGGAAATTCTTACAAAAAAAAATTATTTTAAACAAATTATTCACATGTCAACAAATTATTTATCCCATTGAAAAGATATAAATAAAAAAATTTATAATAGAAAATTTTTTTGGTAAAGTAAAACCAAAAAAAATATAAAATTTGGTTTATGGCCATTTTAAGGCAGTAGTAACACTTTAGATCAAAGCGAATTCATACAGAATTACAAAAATAAATAAAAACAACAACATGGAAATAATTTTCTTAAATATCAAAATTTTAAAAAGGAAAAGGTTTTGTGCTTATATTAAAATATAAATGTTGACAATAAAAAAAACTTCTGAAATTAAACTTTTAGCTTTTTCAACCACTTGATTCAGTTTTATTCGAGCTAGTTTGTTCTACATTTTTTTCAATTGTTTTACGAGTTATTGGTGTAAACTAACAAATAGGCTTTTATTACTTTCTACAGGGTGGGCCAAAAGAAACCAAGGGGTGTAAAAGTTTAATAACTTTTTTGTTTATTAACTTTTTTCTATTTTTTCTTTCAGATTATATAATATACAAAATGGAAATTTTTTTACACTAAGTATGAAAAATGATGTCTCTTAAATGACCACCGTTTTCAGCTTCGCACTGGTGGGCTCTTTTTAGAGCATTTTCCATAACATCTTTCAAAACTTGTGGCTGTAGCGTTCGAATTTCTGCAACAATGTTTGCCTTGAGTTCAAGGATTGTCTCTGGCTTGTTCACATACACTCGGTCCTTCAAAAAACCCCAAAGAAAATAGTCGGGTGCTGTCAAATCTGGCGATCGCGCTGGTCAAATAATTTCCGAATTTCGAGAAATTATTCGCTCTCCAAAAATTTGACTTAAAAGTGTCATTGTGTCTCGGGCAGTATGGGCAGTGGCTCCGTCCTGCTGAAACCACATACCAGGTCTGTTTTCAAGAGCAGGACGTAAAAAATTTTCTATCATAATACGATACTGCTCTCCATTTACGGTTACAGCACTTCCATCTTCATTCTCGAAGAAGTAGGGCCCAATGACATTTTCAGATGTGATCCCACACCATACTGTACACCTGATGGGGTGCAATTGGATTTTGAGAACCCCAGAACCTACAGTTCTGCTTGTTAACAAAGCCATTCAAATGAAAATGAGCTTCATCACTCATAATCAAATTTTCAATAAAGTTGATTTCATTTCTGGCCAACTCTTGAAATTTAACTGCAAAATTTAGACGTTGCCGATGATCTGCGGGTTTTAATTCTTGGACCAATTGCACCTTATATGGGTATAACTGTAAATCTTTTTTTAAAATGCGCCGTAGTGACGTACGAGACATTTCTAGCTGAGCAGAACGCCTTCTGTGAGATGTTTCTGGTGCTTCGTTAACACTTTGCTGTACTCGTTCAATATTTTTCGCAGTGCGACTTAAACGTGGTCTACCGGTTCGAGACAAATCTCTTAGGCTGCCATGTTGGTGATGACGATTAACTAAGCAACGAATCATCGCTTCAGAGGGCGAAATTCTGACGTTAAAATGTCGACGATATGCTCTTTGCGTTAAAATAATTGATCTCTGGTTTAAATAATAAAATTCTATTGTTCTGGTTCTCTGTTCAGTTGTGAACCTCTCCATTATAAATTCTCCAAGTGTTGTCTATATAATCTGCAAGAAAAAATAAAAAAAAAATTAATAAACAAAAAAGTTATTAAACTTTTACACCCCTTGGTTTCTTTTGGCCCACCCTGTATAAGTATTTGAAGAAATTCCACTCGGGAAGGAGTTTGCATTTTATGTGTTGCAAATAAATTAGGTGATGAAATGGCAGGCTATCTGGTTAAAAAAAGGCTCGCAATCCTCTTTCGTAGATTCTGAGCCCTTCAGCGGAGTGAACAATAACTACATTTGTGCCATCTTGAAATCAAAGTTTGCAAGAACAAGAGGACAATGATTCCTGTCCTTTTTGTGCAGAAGAAGAAACGTCTCAACACATTCTGTGCATTTACTCAACGGTGGCAAGAGGCAGTGGAATGCTAGCCCCAAATGATTCACAGAACAATTACAAAATTCATGAGGAGTTTTGGAATTATAAAATAATAAAAAATGTTGTGAAAGTACAATTGAAAATGCAAATTTACCCAAATATTTTAGCAGCAAAACTGTTACACAATTACTTAGAAACTAAAATCTTGAAATATTTTTGTGTCCTTCAGACTGTACGTAAAGCAACTCTACCTTCTAACGTTATTTTGTGGAAAAACAAAAAGATATAGCGGATCTAATGGAACACTTATTAGTATCCAACACTTTCAGTTTTTCTACATTATGAACGGTTGTTTGCATACAAAATTAAAAATGCCATTGTTGCGTATTCTGTGAAAGAAACGATTAGTACTCACAGTTAGAATCGTTATTATTTATTTTTGAATGAAAATATGTTGCATATTTTTCTGCGTCAATATGGAAAAATCGCTTATGTCTTATTAAGTCACTTTAGAGGACTACAACTCAAAAATGAAGTTATCGAGTTAAATGCGACAACAAGCCAATTTTCACTACTTTGCGAACAAATTTATCATTTAACTGTTTATGTCAATTTTATCTTTGGCTGCAGTAAAACTAATATACTGAAATACAAATGAAATTTTTGCATATCTTTTACCTAAAATTGTTTGAAAATAAGACTGAAAATTTTAAACTAAATTCCAAATGTCCGTAAGTATTTTATATAAAATTCGCTAAATTATTTCAATGACATTGAAAATTTTATTCACAGGGATACATTTTGGACTTAAGCCCATTCAATTAAGATTTTATTAGGAAAATATTTGGATTCTGGCTGGGCTTCAAAACTAAAAGTAAGTGATAAGTTAAAGCTGAGATGGTTTGCCATTTAACTTATCGGTAACGTTCAATTTAAAGTCTAAAACAATATGTCGCCTACTACATGCTAACTTCAACTATTGGTAAGATGTAATAGGTGAGTATTGTTCCAAATGATTTCAAACACAAGTTAAATTGTAGTAGCTAAGTATTCACATTTTTAATTTTGCACATTCTTCTTAAATATTCTACAAAAAAAAAATTATAAAAAAGAAATTAAAAATATGGATTAAAATAACTTTCAATTTGTTTGTTTAAAATAACGACATTTACGAAGAAATCCGTTCTGAAATTCTCAATTTTTATATATGTACATAGAAAAAATTAAGAAAGATATCCAATTAGAATGCAAATTAAATTTAATTTTATTGAACATGTTTTTGAACCAAACATTTAAACATTAATATCAAAATAAAGAAATTAACATTAACGACAAAAATTAAAAACTTCTCTCCAGTATCCTTCTGCACACATGCCATTTAAGAGAACCACACGTACACATACATACACACGTTTGTATACGACCGATTGCCTGGTTACGTGTGCGTTCACATATAAAAAGCGACAGAAACTAATGAAAAACCAAAAACTTCGTTGTAGATTTTTCTGGAGCATTTGATTGTAACTGTCATTTGTGATAAAACTGCATACCTACATTATTTATTCGTTTTGTATTTACGGCAAAAAACAGAAAAAATCCACTAAGAAAAAAGGCAAAAAAAAATAGAAGTATTTGCGATTTCTGACTGATGTCAAATACTTCTATGCTAAACTTTTCTGTACATTGGCTGGGGACAGACGGACAGGCAGATATCGCTTAATCGACTCCGCTATATAAGAATCCAGAATATATTTGCTTCATAGGGTGGCACATTTACGGTGTGGAAATTGCAAACGGAATCGCAAATTTATATCTGTATACAATTCTGATTTGCAGTGAATGTAATTTTAAAATCAAAAATTTTATAAATTAAATGCATTTGGACTGCAGTTATCTTAATTGTAGTTAAATAACAAAAACGTACTAAATATTCAAAGAAAATTTCATCAGTCTTATTATATTTAATTCCGAATTTTTGGTAAACTGAATCATTTAGTTGAACTGTATTTGTTTACAAATGTCTATATGTATGCATACATACAAGCATTAGTATATATTATAATATATCTATATATTATATATATTTACCTACTTTTTAATTTAAAAAATTATCTCCATTTTTTCTCAATTGCAGATCTGTTGCTTGTATAGATCCATTTATATACATATGTATATTGAAAGTAATTGCGAGCTATAATTTTTTTTAATAATATATTTTTAAGTTTATTTACAGCCTTATTCAGAGAAGAAAATTAGTTTCTATATGATATCTACTCTAGTTAATAAAGTCTTTAAGCTAATAATCCTATATTAACATATTTATATTCAAGGAAGGTTTATTAACTAATATGCCCTTTAGCAAATTTTAAAATTCGATTCTGGCAATACTATTGTTTTGATTTGCCATTTTTTATATTATTGTTGTGCATAAAAGGTTACTAAACTATTCGGTATTCGCAAATATATATTTCAGTCGTACATTTTTTTCTTATTAAGCCACAAAAAGTTTATTTAATTTAAAGAACAGTGTATATTACAACATGTTTACTAGTTTATCTTTAAAAATAATTAAAAAAGTAACAAAATTATATAGGTAATTTATTTGTTTTTTATTTGTTTTTTATTTGTTTTGATTTTATACACGTCACTGAAAATTAAAATTTTAAATTTGTGTTACTTTTACCCAAAAAATTATGGTAAAAATGGAAAATATTAAAAGAAAAGGTGTGAAGGTGTGATTCCATTTTTGTTAATTAATTTTTTTCAGTAAAATAAAAAAATTATTTTTATTTAAATTTTTTTTTTATATAGGCTCTAGGGCTAGAGAGAGCTCTAGAGAGACATAGAGCCTATAGTTAAAAAAATTTTAATTAAAAATCATAGAAAGTAAAAAGGTCCAAAAAATTATCAAATAAATAAAAAAGTTATATTAACATTTATTATGTTTTAACACAATGTAATAAAAAACCAAAAACAAACACAGCTTAATATAGCTTTAAAGTAGGGTCATACCTACTTTAAAATTTGTAGACTTAATAAAGGTTTACCATAGGATTATTAAGATTAAAAACGTCTCTGAATATAAATTAAGCGATTTTAACTTAATAACGGCTTGCAAACCTATATTAAGCCTCTCTGAATAAGGCTGTTATTAACCTTTATTTTTATAATTAACATTTTTTTCGTGCTTAAGCTGTAATGGTGAATATTTCTTTTTACATCAATATTTCACTTCAACATTATAAAGGGTGTTTTTTATAGACGTATAGAACTTTAAGTTGGCATTACTGTTCAAGATGGCGACCGATTTAACAGCTGTCAAGTGATTTTTTCTCAGTTTGGTTTGGCAATTCATCATGAGTAGACTCACGCCTGAACAACGCTTGCAAATAGTGCAATTTTATTTCGAAAATAATGGTTCTGTGCGGAATACGTATCGCGCACTACGTCCATTTTATTTGGTTTAGCGATGAAGCGCACTTCTGGTTGAATGGCTACGTCAACAAACAAAACTGCCGCATTTGGAGTGAAGCTAATCCTCAAGTGTATGTCGAAACACCGTTACATCCAGAAAAACTGACTGTTTGGTGCGCTTTATGGGCTGGTGGAATCATTGGTCCGTACTTCTTCAAAAACGATGATGGCCAGAACGTTACAGTCAATGGTGATCAGTATAGAGCCATGATTACTAACTTTTTCATTCCTGAATTGAACAACCATGATGTCCAGGAGCGGTGGTTCCAACAAGACGGCGGAACATGTCACACAGCTCATGCCACAATCGATTTATTGAAAGACACGTTTGGTGACCGCCTAATTTCACGTTTTGGACCTGTGAATTGGCCTCCAAGTTCTTGTGATTTAACACCGCTAGTCTACTTTCTGTGGGGCTATGTAAAGTCATTGGTCTATGCGGATAAGCCACAAACGCTTGACCATTTGGAAGGCAACATTCGCCGTGTTATTGCCGATATACGACCACAAATGTTGGAAAAAGTCATCGAAAATTGGACGTCCAGATTGGACTACATCCGAGCCAGCCGTGGCGGTCGTATGCCAGAAATCATATTTAAAATGTAATGCCACAAGATTATCTTTCGGATAAATAAAATTCATGTCAATCGAATAATCCATCGTTGTTTTATTGCAATTTAAAGTTCTATACGTCTATAAAAAACACCCTTTAATTATATGTTATATCCAGAGGAAGCTATAGAAAGTTGACGGGCATTGTTAAGATATTTTAAATATATATTATATATGTATTTATTTATTTATTAATATGTAAAAAAAAATAAATTAATCTCAAATGAAAATTATAATCAAATTCAGATTTTCTCAGTTGAGTTGTAATTGAAATAACTGCTATTGATGAGTTGTCATTTTTGTATAATATGTGTTTCTCGAATGCACGAACACAGTTGTAATCAGTAATAACACAAATAGTTTGTAATATTAATATTACAACTAAAGTAGAGTCGAGTTGTAAAGCATAATAGCGACATTAAATAAATAAAAAGCCGTAATTTTTACTAATTCGGTAGTTTATTTTTTAGTGAGTTAAAATAAATGAAATGTAATTTATTTAGATAAATCTAGTTTGTTATTTTGTGATAACTGTCTTACGCTATCAAATCGCTTTAAATTCCTTAACAAAATGATTAAATACACTTAGTTTGAATTGGTTTTTTTTTTCTGCTTCAAAAAGTTAATTATTTTTCACAACAGAACCATAAATTTATTAATTTAAAAATACCCTATATTTTGTGTGAACAATTTTTTCTAATTAATTCTAAGATTAAATTTTTGAACAAGCACGGGTGACTGGCCATTTGCTCCCAGGAAGATTACTGTACATTGCGATGAAAAAAAAAACGGAACGAAATCTAATCTTTAATGTGTTTAATACTTTTTGCATTTGTCTGGTTGCACCCCACTCTGTAATGCGTAAGTGCAAAGAACAAATGCAAAACATTAGCGGAACTCAGTGTTTGATGCAAATGGTCTTGCGTCATTGCAAGTGCAAAATATCGTAGCTTTTGCTTTGCTACCCAACAACAAAATACACACAGTTGCACTTGCTACATTATTGCGTTTGTGCAATACTCAAAATGGTATAGCTCTTTATGTTGCATAATTGCAATATCATTACCAATGATGTTGATTTGCACAATTTACAAAGTAGCTTGTTGACAGAGTCTCAAAAAGCGATTTTTTATAATTACTCGTAACTAAATTGTACTCAAGTTCCATTAAAATCGCTAAAGTCATTTAAAGTTCGCATCGTGTTGTTATCACTAACACCAGCTGACACTTGTAAGCAACAAAAAAAAAAAAAAAAAATACATCAAATCTAAAATTCAAATAATGAAATCTGATTGTGCCAAACTAGTAATAAAAAAGGAAAGAAATAATAAAAATTGAACCAGAGAAGAAATCCCCTGAATTAAAAAAATATTAACTGGTGTCAGCTGTTTTATTAGTTGCAATAAATGTTGCACTGAATATTGCCACGTTTGGTTAAACAGCACTCACAACTTTAGTCGAAAACAATGCAATTGCAATGGGTGCAATTTTTAATACCGCTATTTAGTTGCTCATCGCAATACACAACGAAAATAATTAAAATTGAATTAATCAAAATGATTGTTATTTTAAAATGCACTTGAAGTAGGGCCGAATCCACTTTAACATTTTTGAATATAAATCTAGATTTAACAATAGTTTACTAAATAAGTACATATATTAAGAAAATTTCTTTAATAGTGCTTTACAAAGCTGCATTAAGTCATTATGAATATGAATTCTTTTAATTGTATTTAGTTCGATGTCTTGCGCCTGGCTGTATATTTTCATTAGTAAAAATTTTTAATATTACGATTATTATAACCAAAAACTTTTTATCAAACAAAAACATTTTTGTTACAAATTTTGGAGTGATAAATCAAGAAAACAGTAATACATCATATATATTACATCTTTTTTTTTAACCATTCCTTAAAGGTTGAATTTGCCATCACGTTTTTAATTTGCACAATAACTTCCCATAAACAATTCCAAGTTTCAAAAACTATTAATTTTTTATGCGTAAGAGAAGGAGAGAACAAAGATCAATCAATCATGGCTGCTGATGATTTTTATTTACAAAATCTGTGGGGGTCAGTCACGTGTTTCTTGTCTTTTTTGTTTTTAAATTTATTTTTGATTGATGTCGAACTTATTTATTTATTCCCCTTTAATTTAATTACTTGCAGAAAGCTTATGTGGTCGAGTATAATGACCCTTTGATTGTAAGCGTTTTTTACACAATAGTTTTTTTTTGTTTTTTTAAATTAAAAATTTATGAAATTGACTGAAAACTGTCAAGCTGACAAGACGAAATTCTAAAAAATATGTATTTACATAGATATTCTACCTAGCAATCAAGAAGCTAAAAATTTATAAAAGTAATTTTTTTGAAAGGATCGTTTTATGTTAAGCCCAAGTTAAGCTGTGTTTACATGGCGTGTATTCTCTATTTGATGTGTAAAAGCATATGTACTCGTATTAAATGTTGTCAGAATTCAAAATAATGTCCAGTTTTTCACTTTGAATTTAAATGTTATTTATTTTTTAGTGGCATTTAAATGCGAAAATCAATTTTCTACTTCAAAATTAAATAATATTTAAATGGCCAACATTGCCTATTTAAAGTCTACTTAAACTGCCATATGTTTTTAGCAGCTTCTTATTGTTGCAGACAACAAATATTTTAGGCCATTAACATAATTTTTTATTTTTGCTTAAGCGAAAGAAGCAACCAATACAAAGTCACTTTTCGTCCAAATAAAATTCGAACTAAGTACGTTCGCAAACTGATGACCCATCCAAACGCACTCGCTAGGGGACTGTTACAGTTCGAGGGAAACAGGAGGCTTAAGAGAAGTGATATCCTGCGCCTAGTGAGAAGAGACATTTAACTTTTTTATTTATACGTAGTCTATTTCTTGTATTCTTAAGCCGTGTGTCCACTAGCAAGTCACTTGCGGAAGAACTTCTGCAAGTATTTGCTGAAGTGTTTCCACTGAAACCGAAACTTGCGGAAGTCTGCTTCCAGAAGTAGTTTGTAGAAGTTATCTTGCTTGCTGCAAGATATTGCAGACGTGTTTCCAGACAATGTGAGTATAGCTTGCATCAGTTTGCTTTTTTTACGAATGACAGTATAAAAATGTCTTGTGGCAAAATTAGATTGGCAGCTGCCATCGCAGCATATTTAATTAAAAAGAAACAAATTAAAAAAAAACAAAAAGAAGTGTTTGGGTGAGAAATTGGGTGCTGCGGCGCGTAGATTTAAGTTTCCAAAATACATTACTTGAAGAATTGAGGACCGAATTCAGGATAACTTTTGTTTTTCAATTACCAAATGTGTTTTTTCACTACAAACGAATTTATTTTTGTCCATTTTTATAAATTTTAAAAAGAACTCAAAAAAAAAAAAAAAAAAAAAAAAAAAAAAAAAACAAAACTAAAGAGAATACAGAAGAGAATACCACAAACCGTTTACTCACGTATACCCGACTTCTTCTGCAAGTCTTCAAAACGCTTGTAGTTCATAGCAAGTCGTTCAAGCTAATTCCAGCAAGCACCAAACACATGTTTCCACATAATTGCTGCAAGTAACTTCTGCAAGCCGTGACTTCCGGAAGTCGACTTCTAATACGTGTTTACACGACAAAAACTTCTGGAAGCAACTTCCGCAAGAAAACTTGGTAGTGGACACACGGCTTTAAGATTAGAGTACATTGGTAATAATTGTTCAAGTTAAGATTTGGATACTTATTGTAATTTTCTCATTTGCATACATTTTTGTAGCTTTTTTATTTTTTAAACTGAAAAAAAGTTTTTAATGCAAAATTTTAAAATGCTTAATTTTCAAAAAGCTAATTAAAATAAAGAAATATAAAAATCAAGGGGGTGAAGTAAACTTCGACGAGTTAAGTTTGGCAAAAATTTAAAACCTATTTTTTTTTTTAATTTACAATTATTTGTGACATAAGTTAAATTCTCTTGCGGCAACTGTTAAATTCGTCTACGAATTTGCATTATTATTGAAATACTCGTATACAGATGCGATTCTTGGAAGGAAAATTTTGTACAGAGGGAGATTAGGGAATGTACGTCAAACCGTAATTAATTTTTAATTGAAAATTTATTGCATTAGTTTGCACTAGCTTTAATAAAACTAGAACTCTGATCAAATGAAAAATCAAGCATTGTTATAAAATGATTTAAACATGAAAAATTCAGTCTGTTTGTCAAATTTTTCTTGCACAACACAGTTTGCGGTCACTCTATTTCATTTCCGCAATTTTGCAATATTTTATGACAAATCTTTCTGCAGTGTAAGGATAATAAAGGGTGCTTTTTATAGACGTATAGAACTTTAAGTTGGCATTACTGTTCAAGATGGCGACCGATTTAACAGCTGTCAAGTTATTTATTCTCAGTTTGGTTTGGCAATTCATCATGAATAGACTCACGCCTGAACAACGCCTGCAAATGGGCCCAAAACGAGATTGCCGTTGTTCCCGAATTTCATAAGCGAATTTTGCTTAGCGATAAAGCGCACTTCTGGTTGAATGGCTACGTCAACAAACAAAACTGCCGCATTTGGAGTGAAGCTAATCCTCAAGTGTATGTCGAAACACCGTTACATCCAGAAAAACTGACTGTTTGGTGCGCTTTATGGGCTGGTGGAATCATTGGTCCGTACTTCTTCAAAGACGATGATGGCCAGAACGTTACAGTCAATGGTGATCGGTATAGAGCCATGATTACTAACTTTTTCATTCCTGAATTGAACAACCATGATGTCCAGGAGCTGTGGTTCCAACAAGACGGCGCAACATGTCACACAGCTCGTGCCACAATCGATTTATTGAAAGACACGTTTGGTGACCGCCTAATTTCACGTTTTGGACCTGTGAATTGGCCTCCAAGTTCTTGTGATTTAACACCGCTAGACTACTTTCTGTGGGGCTATGGAAAGTCATTGGTCTATGCGGATAAGCCACAAACGCTTGACCATTTGGAAGACAACATTCGCCGTGTTATTGCCGATATACGGCCACAAATGTTGGAAAAAGTCATCGAAAATTGGACGCCAATTTGGACTACATTCGAGCCAGCCGTGGCGGTCATATGCCAGAAATCATATTTAAAATGTAATGCCACAAGATTATCTTTCGGATAAATAAAATTCATGTCAATCGAATAATCCATCGTTTTTATTGCAATTTAAAGTTCTATACGTCTATAAAAAACTTCCTTTATTATATTTCACTACGAGGTATGATCAAAACCACAACGTTATTTTAATTTTTTTCAAAGTATTCCCCCTCAGATATAATACACTTATGCCAGCGTTTTTTCTAATCCTCGAAACACTTCTGAAACGCGCTTTTTGATATCGCCAACAGCTCCTGTTTCGATTTTTCTTTTTTCTCCTCAATCGTAGCAAAACGCTTTCCTTTCATCGTTGTCTTTAGTTTTGGGAACAGGTAAAAGTCGAGGGGGCCAAGTCCGGTGAATACGTTGGCTGAGGCAGGATTACGGGTTTGTTTTTGGCCAAAAAATTTTATTTTTTACGCAAAACTTAATACAGTTTCTTTCATCCATTTTTTGAAATAATAAAAAATCGAAGAGCACACCAAAACACGACTAACCTTTTTATCTGTCAAAAACAAACTGACAATCCAAATTGGCTGATATTGTCAACATAAATAACAGACCAACATTAAAAAAAATCGAACATACGTTCTAGAGTCCTGCACAATTCAACATTTTCTGTAAAAATGTCATTCACAAAAATATAATGCATTGCTATGTCATGTCAACTTAAGTAAGGTGTTATGCCATGTTATGCTAATTCAAACATACTGTCTTAGCATGTCATTGCAACTTGTATAAGCTGTTGTACCATGTTGTGTTTAACGTCATGTCTTTTATTGTTATTTTAGCAGCATGTTATTAACACTGCTTAATCCTGCCTTGTACGAAAAAATTTATTGTTCTGTATTTTGTAAATAAAAATTCCAAATCAATCTGCTAACGTCAATTACATACATTTTTCTATAGAAAAGTATAAGAAAATTTATGTTATTCACGTTAACAGAACTATCAAAAAGTTACAGAATTAGGGCACAAATCAAATAAATAATTGATGAAAAATTGTTTAGATTGAAAAAAAAATTATTTATTTTGAAAATTTTTATTTTTATAATCCATATAATGCTTACAAAATATTTTTTTATTAAAATAACGACGGTATATTTTGCAAGTTTTTAACAAAAAATAATATTAATCGTTTTTAATTATTTCATTTCAAAATTAAAACAGGCTCGGTCCCACGATATCGAAAGTACGAACGTTCGCATAGATATATGTTAAACAAAAATAAAAATGCAAATTTTTTTTTTATTTTCCATATAAACTGTGCAAACGTTCGTATCGTTTCGATATCGTGGGACTGGCGCTTAATTTGTAAAGTAAAATAATGGAAAAAAATTCTACAAGTTTTTAAACAAAAAAAATTTATTCAGGTTTGCATTTTAACGGTCCGCTATTCTACTACCGTTTTTCTTTTACTCAATATTATTCATAATATGTTTTGTAATAAAAAGAAGAAAGAAGAAGAAACAATAACACTGAGGCCTACTTAAAAATAATTAAATAAATTTTATTCGAAATATTTAGTCAATATTAGTCAACAGTAAATGTTCAGGCTATTAATTGTTTTATAACAAATTAGTGTAGACATTTTTTTTTAATAAATGTATGCACGATTTCCTTACACACTTATCAATTTTTTTTTATTTAATATTTTTTCTTAATAAAGCTTAAAAGAATCCTTAATTCGTTACATTATTTGCAGTTTTATTGTATATAAAGAGCAATTTTAAATGATTAGAAAGTATAGTTAAAACTATGCATAGATTTGATTTCAATTTATTCGACAGTGCCTTCATACATCACTGTTAAACATGTTTGAGCGGCATTGCATGAATTGACACTTGCATGATGCGACACATGTCGCTATGTTTTTTAGTGCAACACTTGCAGGTCTCTAATACGTACCTCACGAAAATTAAAAATAACGGTTATTTTTTAATCACATCTCGTATCGTAGAAGACTGTCACATACAGAAAGTTGTTATGATAAGCTGGATAAGCACCAAAGAAACCCTCCGCTATAATTATGTACTTTACTTCCCACAATTTTTTTTTTTTTTACATTTCATTTTACTTTTTTGTGTAATTCTTTTATAACTTAATTTTATTTTTTCTATTGAAAATGTAGAAAATTCTTTTTATATTTTTTTTTCTACATTCTCTTGTCATACTCCAAGTCAGGCTTGGCTTTAAGTAGATTAAATTAAACTTTTACTACAAATTATTGTTGTTATATTTTTTACTGCAATTTAATGGACACATCCATTAATGTGCACCACAATTTTATAGAAACGTTCACCAAATAGCATTTTAATTAATTTATAATTTACAAATTAATTAGTTTTATACGTTACTTGAGTATGCAGCTGCTGCGTATGATTTAAAAATTTAATTGTGTGTATGTGTATGTGATCGTCTGTTAGTATGCCAGCTTGAAAAAATTTATGGACAATTTAAAGTGAATGATTGCTAGAAATGCAATTAAAACTTTCTGTTACAATGAAAATGAAAGTCAAGTTAACAAAGTATTCGCTGCCAGTATATAGAATTTTGTAATTATTTTATACACGCAAAAAAAAAAAAAAATATGGTAGAGGCAACCATAATCTAGGGGAAATATAATTTGGCTAGATTTATTGTTGCATCTATACATAAATATTTTTAAATCAAACATGTTAAAAACACTTCTTAACTTCAAGTCCGAAATTTTTTTATACAATTTTTACACAAGTTTTTTCAATTAATTTTTATATAAATAAAAAATTGTTTATTCTAAATATTTTTGGTGGTGGTCAACATTGAAATGTTTTCCAATTTTTTTCTAACAACATTTCAATTCATACACTTACAGTTACTGCAGTTGGTAGAAAAATTATTTCTTTTACAAGATTTTGTTTAAAGATATCCCGACAAAGAAAGTACTGTACACACAAAATCTATTCGCATAAGCAATTGCGGGGTGGCCCCGTAGGCTAGTAAGTAGCGTACTAACCCATCAATCTGGGGGTCGCAGGTTCGATCCCTGCCTAGACCTTGGATGTTTTCTGCACACAAGCCAAGAAGCTTCGCGGATGTATATATATATATATATTAAAGGGCTGCACAAGCATACTTGTTCTATCGCATGTCAAAACAAATACTTCAGTAATAAAATGTTTTGCACTGCAGTAAAAATTAGAACCATTAGAATATAGAACAAACGAATGCAAATACACTAGACGAAAATTGAACATAACAATAATGCAGTAGAACAAGCAACACGACAGCAGAACTTTTTAGAACTTTCCTGTATTCACACGTATGTATGTGTATATATATGTACTTTCACAGCCACATGCTATGTTTTTTTTAATGGAAATTTTTAAGCTTTACATGCGTAGCGTTTGTGCACACAAATACGATGCCAGGCAGTCGGTGTTATACAAACATGTCTATATATGTGTGTCTTTAAAAGGCATGCCTAATATGGTTGGTCACGCTCGTATTGACTAATGCATGTATAATTCCTTTGCTCTATTGTATATATTTACTATGCACAGTTTAATTTGACGTCACAGCTTTAAAACAAAATTTTATCTTGAATTTCTACTGTCATACAAAACACAAGTACTGTTAGAACTGTAAAAAAAAAATTCAATAAGTGTCAATGCTTGTTCTGTTGGGTCATTTTTGCACAGAACTTTTTAGTCTACTGTAAAAAACACACTAGAAACTGTGCTTTGTGTCCAGTAGTGTATCGTGTATTTCAAATGGGCTTGTGAAGCCCTTTATTGTTTACCGTTTCAGCTAAATCTAGAACCCTCTAGATTCTGCTCAGCCGAGAACCTTCTAGATTTATCTAGTAACATCACTAAACTGTAACGGTCAGTTTTATTCTAGCTATTTAGAGTTAAATCTAACATGAAACCTATACACTAATACAGATACAAATACTTTATAACTCACACACAAGCATTACATTCACAGATTCTACGCATTAACTTCAATACTAAATTGCTTTATTTAAATACAGAAATACAATTTCTTATGAATAACACAGCGTGATTTATCGTAACAATATTTTACGGGTTTTTCAAAAAACTCTTTAATTATCAGCAGAAAATGAAAGAAAATTATTTTCAGCTAGTCATTGTTATTCTCAATTAGTACAGGATATTTGCCTTTTACGTTCAGCTTTTTTATTGTCGTTTTATTATAAGCACTCGTAGTTTTTGTTTTTATTTATTTTTCTTTTTTTTAACAAAACATTATTTCCTCAAACTAAAAGAAATCTATATTTAAGCGTGCGGAACCAAACTTGCTACTAATTATTCACAAAATGTATTTTTTTTTTTTTTTTTTTTTTTTTTTTTTTTGATAATAAACAAACACCCAACGTTGACAAATTTAATTAAAAACTGACTGACACACTGAGTCATTAAATTTAATGAGATTGAGAAGCTCACGATTAGCAACGAGTTTGAAGAGTTTTAAAAGAGGCAGAGACTTTATTATACCCTTCACTATAAATAAATTAATATATGAGTTTGACAATGCACAGACATGTGAGTACACCAATCTGTCAGTTGTTGCTGTCTTCAAGTTGCCATTGAAATTCAGTCCGAGCGATCCATAAATGGCAGAGCTATGAAGGGTAAGAATAAAGCCAGAGAAGATTTTTTGATTTAATTCTGTTTAAAAACAGGAATATGCGAATTTATAAAAATGAGTATTTGGGTGCTGTAGTAAAGTGTATATACGACTCAGTACTGCCGAACTTTACTTATTTTTTAAGTCACGGTTTGTTGAGTTTTCTGAAAAATTTATGCAAACACATTTTGGTTTGTTAATAAAAATTAAATGTTTATTTGCACACGTTTGAAAAAAAGAAGATGTCATTTTAAAGTGCACCTGCGCACACACACACACGTGTGTTTAAAATCATTTAAACCAAGAGCCGGTAAAAATAATGCCTAAAAATAAGTGAAAATCTGTAAACAAAAAAAAAAAAAAAATACAAGCTGTTAAACAACAACATGTTTTAATTTTAAATGTAAAAAATGACTGCGCCATTTCAAAGACATTAATTACGTTCTTCTTTTGTGGTTACATCTTAAAGAGGTAAGAGTCAGAGTTTCTTTAACCAGCCACATGTTATATTATTTACTTTGCTGTACATATTTTATTTTATAAAACAAAGAAAGTCTTTCTTTGCGTAACCGTGATCTTGAAACGTTGCCTTAGTAAAGGTTGCTAACCTTTTACTTGATTTAATATTCATTAAATTTTATATGAACTCGTATATTGACTTGATTTAAATACCTTGTTAGGTAAATCTTGAAAAGAAAAACAACATCCATTTTAAAATGCAGGAAGTCATAGGCACTCGCCAATATGGCCTTTAATTCAAATAATAAATTATTTTTAATAACAAAAAAAAATATTTAAATATTTATGTATTTTTGAAGTCATCGTCTCTAGCTGTATTTGCTGAAATATTAACTAACAAGAACAACAAAGAAGATTGTTGTTTCTAGACTACTATTATTATTACTTTTTTTATTATATACCTATCTTGCGGAAAAGGTGTTGAAAAAACTAGTTTGTTGTTTAGTTGCACTTTATGTTCGTTTCTTTTATGAATGAAAATATTTAATTTTGCTTTTGGTTTAGATTTTATATTTTTTTTTATGTCTGGTCTAAATTTTATATATATTATTTTTATATAAAGTATTTTAAATAATTTTTTTAATTGAATATGTGTTGCAAGCCGAATTCATCCAAGGTGAACTCGCTTTGACAACAAACACAACAATATAGAAACAACAGGCATTTTGTTTTTGTAAAATGTAGCGACTTGCGTAATATATTTTTCTTCTCATATTTTCATTTCAAGACGAATTAATTTATTTAATTACTTGCTCACTTAAAACTTTAAAATTTTTGAATATGAATAAAACCAAAACTTTTATAAGAAAAATCACGCATATTAAAATGAAGTAAATTTGTATCGAATGTAAACTTTTGTTAAATACTGTATTCATTTTTTGTTTTCCTCATTTTCAAATTTGTCTGTACATATTTTCAAATTTGTTTTTAATTTTTTTAATTACATGTTTTTCATCCTCCTCGAACAGCATAATTTAAAAATATTTAATGATGCCATGAAACAATTCAAAATTATTAAATTAATTTATATTTATGTTTTGTTTAATATCAAGCTTATATCGGATATAATTTGAAAAACTCATTAAAGTTTTAAAATAAAATATGTATATAAAAAGGTACGATTTTACCTTATCGATTTGATAATAATATGCAATAAAAAATAAAAAAATCTTTTTGGAAACAATAAAAACAGCTGCTTCTCTTCTACTCAAGTAACTACACCTTGTAATAAATTCGGCTTGATGTGTTCTACCAAAAACTCAAATTTATTGAAATGAAAATATTTTGCATAAATCAATTAATAATTAATGCTAATTTTGGAAATTTATAAATAAAGTAAATAACATTTTGATTGCGCGCCATCTTGGTTATGTGACATTTAGCTCAGTTTCATTTTAACCATTGTGTTGCATATACGTCCAAATTTAATTATGTATATATGCCTCAATGACGAGGAGAAATAGTGACAATATAAATATATTGAAATTAATCCTTCTATTATTGCCACTCAGCGGAAATTGCGTCAAAAATATCCTAATCGTCTTATGCCTCTCAAATAAACAGAGCAGTCAGCTTTGGGGAACACAGAATCCTCAATTAATCCATAAAACATCATTGCATCCATTAAACAACTGTATGGTATTCATGCTGGAAACATCATTGGTCCTTTTTTTTTTAAGTGATCAAGGTGTTGGAGTTACTTTTATTGCTGAACGGCACCAAACATGATACGACATTTTCTTGTGCCTCAAATGGACAAGCAAGGACTAGAGGACATATAGTTTCAGCAAGATGGGGCTCCTCGTTCTACAATTCAATTATTGAATGACATTTTTTCATGAAGACTAATTTCGCGAAGTGGCGATTTACCATGGCCAGCCAAATCTCCAGATTTAACAGCACCAGATTTTTTCTTACGGGGTTTTTTAAAATCAAAAGTTTATGTGAATAAGCCGCAACTGATTCAACATCTTAAAGGCAATATTGGTAAGAAATTGAAGAAATTCAACCTGCAGGATGTCATGAAAAATGTCTTAAAAAGATCCGAAAGTTGCATAGCGAATCGCGGTTACCATTTAGCCGATATAATTTTCCTATCAAAACGAAAAAAAAATTTAAAGACCAAATAAACGTTTTATGAAAACCAAACTTATTTATCTATTTTTTTAAGCAAAGTTATAGGCAATCAAAATAACAGGGGGACTTTTGCCTCACCCGTATATACCATATATGATATATATATATATATATATATATATATATATATATATATATATATATATATATATATATATATATATATATTTTATAATCGTTTGCAAGTGGTGTCCAAAAGAAGCGATTTGTTACATTTTAACTGATGACTTTTGCTTAATTTTGTTTCTGTTTAAAATACTTACATCATGACATGTAAGATCTATTGTGCAGGGATTTATATATTTTTCTAAAAATGTGACTTACATTGTCACCAAAATTAGCTGAAAAGTCAACCTAATGAGCTATTTCCGGGTTGTAAGAACATTATCTTGTCTGTTGAAAATTTCAAAGTATTTGCAGTTTAATGATTAATTCTGTTGTGTTTGCTTTTGCTTTTGCTTTTGACAAAATTTCTAAATTCTGTTTTACAATATTCTTAAGTAAATTTTCATAAACCCCGCCTATAGCCGGCCAATATATTAATTACGTTGTATTACACCATAAAATTTGTATGACGTTTTCGTCATGTTGTAGGTGGTGTTTGCATAAAATTTGTTTCTAAATTGGCGCTATGTGATTACTAACAGAAAAATTCTCATGAATTTAAGCTGAGCTGTTTGTGTGTTGTCATTATATTTATTTAAGCCATTTATAGTTAGAAAGGTAAACAAAAACAGAAAAACATTTTGTAACAATAAAAAAAAAAACAAAATATATTGTAAAATCATGACTAGCAGACTCTTTAAAAATGCCTAAAATGTATGAATCGAAAATTGTGTTTAAATTTCTTAATTATTTTTCTTGTGACAAAAGTAATGTAGGCGTCTATAAATCAGTAACAAAAAAATGGAAGAGGTTCTTTTGACACTGAACTTTCTAAATTGTAAATACATAAATACACATGTCGTAAAATAACTTTTCTTAAATCATGGCTAGAAAATTTAAGTCAGAAGAAGCAAATGCTAATTTTGTTTTTTGATATAATAAAAAGATTTAGGAGAGACAGAGAGAGAAAGACATTATTTGTGTGTTTTAAGTCTTATTATTGTTTGCACAAACTAACCTTTAACAAACAAAGAACAGAAAGAAATTGCCTGTACGTGTTAGTGATCGAAATAAAATCTGTAACGCAGTAAAAATATTTATCAATATTTATCGGTATCGTAAAAATATTTACATAATTAGTTTCCTTTTTTGTTTTAAATAAAAACGCGTTTCATATTGGTCTTTATTTATCTTTGTTCATTAAAACAAAAATGTTGCCTCTAATTTTAGAAAAGGTTTTACACAGCAATCTGCATTTCAAATCCACAGACTTCAATTATATTAATGAGAGAATTTTATGTTTGTAATATAAATTAAGACTTTTGAAATGATGGAAGGAAGATTTTTTCACAAATTCAGAAGCAAGAGTATTAGCTTCCACTTCAATTAAAGTTTTGTTTCGCTTTTCACATTGAAGAATAAAACTTGTGGGCATAAATGAGCCTTAAAATTTGTTTTAATTTTCGTGTGATATCAGTAATTAAAAATCTTTCACTTTTATGTGAATAATAATTTGTTTACTGAAAGCTTTTACACAGAAAAAACTAATGCAGCAATTGAATAGGTATTTTATTTACAAAAATTTTAGCTTTGATGAAATATTTAATTGATTCAATTAAAAGTATAATTAATATGATGATTTCTTAAATGAAACTACTTCACTGCTAACTACCGTTTTTTGTATTGCAATTTTAAGAAGCATCACATTAAGGGCCATTATCACAACTTGTAAGGTGTCAGATAATTATAATTAACTTTATTTAACTTGGGGGTCACACGATCAAGTTTTCATTCAATTTTTAAAATTTCTCTCATTTTTTTACCAATACACTCACACTTTTAAAATTTGCTGAGAGTTTGCTTTCAATTTTTCGTTCAATTGAGAGTTTCAAATTACAGTCAAGAAAACAGCTGACTGCAGTTTTTTTATTCCAAATTTTAATTCTTATTCTGCCGCCAGTATTGTTTTGTTTTTTTTTTTTTAAATATGTTTGTGAACAAATTAAACAAATATAACGACGTTTTGCAGTTCATAGAGATATACAGAAGGCATGAAGTTCTGTGGAACATGAATATTCCTGTATATAGACGGAATGATTTAAAAATTAAGGCATATAACTGTCGGTGGAAGAGGTTAAAAAAAAACATCTTGTTGAAAAACTTGCTTTGAAATTGCGTGCAGCCTACGTCACAGTTTTCAATTTTTGTGAATTTTGACAAGCAGTATGTGTAAATTTCTTGAAAGAGAATTGTAAAAAAACTTGATCGTGTGACTGCAGTGTAAAGTAAAATGACGAAGTGACTAATAACCCAATGAGAGAAATATTATAATATTTGTAATGTGGCACCACTGCAGTGAATACCGATAACTTTTCATTGTTATAAGGCGAATTCATACAAGGTGATATCAAGAAAGCAGCTGTGCTCTTCAAGTTTTTTTTTTTATTATTTTTTTTTTATTTTTCTAAATTGCTCCATTTATCTGGTCGGAGTCTATAAGCCATATCTATTTTTTTTTTAATTCACGAATATTTTAAAAACAGATGCTTGATGAATGCATCTTGTATGAATTCGCCTTGGTTGCTATTAATAACTAGTGTCAACGGCAAAGCTTTCTTAAACAATTATTTTTTAAATATCTAAGAAATTCGATACTTTTAAAACTTTCTTTTAATATTTGTCATTGTTTTATTAATATAAAAAGAAAAACTGCGATATATATAGCTGTTGAAGTTGCCATATGTATAATTGAAAATATGTCAGCTTTAAATGCTTAAAGTTGATGGTGAAATTATATAGGTGTGTGCATCCAGGAATTCATAACAAAGGCGAATTTATTTTCTACCAAGTCAAAATTGTTCAAGAAATTGTTCAAGAAATTTTTATTTAACAAACATTTTTATTTATATAAATAATATAATAAAAATTAATAATATGTACTTCATGATTGAGAAATCGTCGTTAGATTTAAGTTCAAATTAATTAATTGTAAATCAAAATCAATTTTGACAACTTAGGGCAAATCAGCTGTGGGGCAAATTGCTTAATGCACACACCTGTATAATTTCACCATGGGCAATACATATCATACAGTTTTTGATTGAAGTCTGCCTGTAGTAACATCATACTTGTAGTTATTGTTTAGTTGTAATAATGGCCTTAATTGTGCTTACATAGCAGAACTATTATTTGCGCACACATGAGCATAAGCAAAAGTTGGTTTAATAACGTCAATCAGTTTACCTTAATTTTAAAACTCACGCACGTACTTGTTTTGATTGTATAACAAATTTAATTTATTGTATATCTAATAACTGTTCTCTACTTTTTATTAAAGTCATGATACATATTAAGACACATTTTCCGGCTTCAAGCTATTGTCTTTTTAAGAAACTAGTTACCCTTATATTTTATATTAAATTTTTCATTTAATTTAATTTAATAAAAACTCAATTATTAAATATATAAATTAGACACATAACACACAAAATATCTGTAGTAATAAGAAAAAATCGCTAACGTGAAAATTGACTTGTTATCGTAATTAACTTAATAACTTTATTATTGTGGTTCAGGGGTGGTGGGGCGATATATTACACAATTAACGAGATAGGCATGAAAACAATACCACTTGCTAAAATCTAAATAAATGATTTCAAAAGAAAAACTTTTAGGTCTTTTAAAGCTGTAGTCCTTTAAAATAACTAGTAATAAGACATAAGCCCCAGATATTTTTATTGCAATTTAGTGCTGTTTTTTAACGTTTTAAACGGCAACACTTTATGATTGCGTTTGAGTATGAGTATGAGCACGACTTTTTAAAGAGAGCTTTTATTTATTGAGAATTGGGGAGTCTGGTTTAAGTTTTGTTGTTATTTTTGCAAGCGTTTTCTTGCTGTTGTTTTTATGTGTTTTATTACGATTTGTGTGGTTTTCTTTTTTTTTTGCTGCTTTTAACACTTGTGGGTAAAATTTTATTTAAAATCAAATGACCGTTTTCGAACTCGATTCATTTACGTTCATACAGTCGAAGTGTTGAGAAGTGTTCTTAACTTTAGTAAACAAGAAAACCGCTTTGCATTAAAACGGAAAAAACGACGTGTTATTTTTTATTAACAGTTCTTAAAGCAGAAAATATATTTTTTTACAATTTTGTAACATATAAAAAAGCGCTTAAAAAGTCTAAAATTTTTTGTTAATTTTATTTATGAATATAAAATTAAAAATTAAATTTCGCAAAATAAACAGTTCGTAAGCTTGAAAAAAAAAAACTAAAAAAAAAATAAACAAATAAATAAGCAAATCTCTACAAGGAACGAACTTGTTATGTAAAAAATCTTAAATAAAAATAAAAATTGAAAAAAAAATTCCCCTTATAAAAATTGATTTGTAATTGAAGTTGAACAAGTTTCCAAATCTATAGAAAATTGTGTGTTATATTTGTGTATGTTTGTGTGTAAATAAAATCATTACAACATCCAACATGTACTTCGTCGTATGCGTATGAAATCGTAAAACAAAAAATATTATAAATTTTGTCATAATGCACTCATCTTATGTATTCGAGCATTTGATTAATGCCCAATTAAATATTGCTGAAAACCAACAACAAAAATCGCAGCAATCTGAAAAGCAACATTTACAAACTGAACAAAAAAAATCTGTGAAATTTTGTAATCAAGTATTAAAAGCTTTAAAAGAAGCTGGTGCCATAAATAAAACAAAAAAATTGCAAAAGTATTAAAGAAAATATTACAAGCAAGTAAAGTAAGACAAATTTTAAAAAGAATTAATTGACATATTTTCAAAAAGATTAAGAAAAATCTGTTGGAAAAACTTAAAATTAAAAAAGACAATAAAATTCGACAATTAAATTTTAAAAGCATATTAAATAATCAAATTAGTAACATAAAATTTTAATCAATTTACAAGACGTCTGGATAATAGAATTTGTAAAGAATTTGAAGGAAATCAAAAATATTACAAAAAAACTACACAATTTTCATTGATACAAACTTAATCTTTAAAAGCTAAAAATACCAAATTTGGAAAGGAAGCGAAATAGTTGTTCATAAAGAGAACACTTCAATTAAATAGAATTTTTAACAAAAAACGTATAGTATTAAAGAAGGAACCGAAGGAATACAAATATATATAAGGTTTCAAGAACAAGAACGAAAAATATTTTGAAACAGTTTAAATAATTCAAACGCAATAAGTCTTCAAAAAAGAAAGTTAAGCCTAACAAATTAAAATATTATTATTAAGGAAAAGTACGATATTTTTTTTTTTAATTGGAAAAATCTCAATCAAGAATATCAAAAAGCTGAGCTCAACTAAAATATTTTAAACTAGTCAACCAATTAAAAACGATACGATACATTTTTAATATTCAACATGATTTTTAACAAATATTTAGTTAAAATTTCTAATGCTGTTCAACATAAAAATAATAAAGAAAATCTTAAAAACCATAGTACAACAACCAAATTTCAACATGATTCCCCAAACTCAACAATGAGTATGGACATAACGAGTTTACATAATATTAACAACAACAATAATAATAATAATGCTGGAGCCCGAAATTTAGAGTATGAGCGTGCCATAGCAGCCTCTTATTCCAGTCATAACCATCATAATCAACAACATCAATCCTCTTATAATCATTTAGTACCAAAAAAGAAAAAACTGAAAATTAATGTGCACAATACCAACAATACAAAAACTTGCCTTACCACCGATGAATTGGCCATTATAATTAAAGGAGGCTCAAATAATAGTAAAATCAAACGTCATACTTTAAAAGAGAGTAGTAGCTATAAGGACATTACGGCTTTACGAGAGGCCAAAAGTTCTTTAACGCTTAATTTATCAACAACTCCATCTTCGGGAGTGCATTCAGCACCATCCTCGTCGCGCTCATCTTCATCTACAGAATCGTTGAACTCTTCGGAAAATGGTACTACACCATATTCATCTAATGTCTCCACTCCCACATCATTATCTTCTTGGCCGTTGTCAGGAGCCTCACTAAAAATTTCGTTTCAATTGGCAATTTTACGCGTTAGAATGTGGATCTATCCGTGGGTATTTTTTTATATTTATATTATAACCCAAAAAAGTTATATAGAGTGTGAAATTTATTCACTGAAAGAATAATTCATTATTTTTCAATCAATGACAACAATTCATTGATTGAATGAATGAATTAATTAAATATTTCATTAGTCTAGTGAAACATGTCATTGAATTTGTTCTTGCTTTGTTTAATAATAAAAAAAAAGAGTTGATTTTTTGTTTGTAATAGATAAGCCTTAAAACTACTGAACCGATTTTAAAAAATCTAAATATAGTTTACTATATTTCGGTGTTGATTAAACTTAATTTTACATTCGACTATATAAAATTAAAAAGTTTAATAACTTGTTTTATAATTTAAACAAAAGACAGTTTACTATTGTTTTCTCCGTAATACATAAAAAAATCCCCTTATTCTATTTGATGTCGTCGACACAAAACAACATCAATTTATATCATTTCTGGTTAGTCGGTATTACAGTTCTCATTATTGACACTACTTTGGTATTATGTACGCACGTTTAATCACCTCTATTCCAGTTGTTGCCATAAACTTCGTCCTCGTTTTTATTTCAACTTCGCTCTTCATCCCTTTGACACTGATTTAGTATTCTATAAGTCTTACTGCGACGACGAGATTTTATCGTTTTTTTTTTTTTAATAACACAAATAACAAAAACACATCTCTAGTGGTGGTTAAATTTTAAGGGCCGATGTTGATTTTGAATAAAACACAAATTATTTAGGAAATTATTATCATTTCTTGATATTTTGATAATATGATATGGTTCAAGCATGTATGGAAGAAAAATTTGGCCAAATGGCCTCCGCGACTTCTGTAGCACACCTCCATCCGAGGGTCCAAATTTTCGATGACGCTGAGGCATAATTGGGGTTCTATGCCGTTAATGTGCCGAATTATCTCATCCTTTAGCTCTTGAATTGTTGCTGACTTATCGACGTACACCTTTTCTTTCAAATAACCCCAAAGAAAGAAGTCCAACGGTGTCAAATCACATGATTTTGGTGACCAATTGACATCGCCACCACATGAATGTCACATTGAATTTGTCGCGCAAAAGAGCCATTGTTTCTTTAGCTGTGTGGCAAGCGGCACCGTCCTGTTGAAACCACATATCGTTCACATCCATATCTTCCAATTCGGGCCATAAAAAGTTCATTATCATCTCACGATAGCGAACACCATTCACCATAACTGTCTGACCGGCCTCATTTTGGAAAAAAATACTGCCCCATAAGCCACACCAAACAGTCACTCTTTGTGGTTGTATTGGTTATTCGTCAATCACTCTTGGATTATCATTCGCCCAAATGCGGCGAAAATGATGATTTTCTTCGAAAATTGATCATCCACTGTTACCATTCTGGCCATTGAGGACGTTTATAATGGTCAAGAGACTTTAGTTCTTGAGTCAATTGCACCTTGTAAGCGTGTAAATGCATATTGTTCATCAACGACGATCGTGAGAGGTGCAATTGTTCGGCACGACGACGAGTTGAGGTGGACGGCTCTTCAGCCACACTATCGCGAACAGCAGCAATATTTTCTGCAGTACGAGCTGTACAAGCATGCACTGGTGTTTTCACATCTCCTACAGACCCGGTTAGCTCAAATTTTTGCACGATTTTTCCGATTGTACACACATTTGGACGATTAAATTGACCGAAGTGCACGATATGCATTTTGATTTGAACGCCCATTTTCATAATAGGCCTGAATAATTTTAACGCGTTGCTCGGTTGTGTATCTTTCCATGGTTCAAATTGAATTAGTCTGAAATTGAGAAATGTCAAATGAAATACAGAAAAAAACTTGACGCTTAGGTGTAGTTCACATTCAACATCGGCCCTTAAAATTTAACCACCCTTTATTTCATTCAGTTGGTTTATTTTGCTTTGAATTTTTGTGATAAAATTTTTTCACATGTAAATTGAATATAAATTCAAGTGATGAGGAAAAAAAGATAATCTAGTATTAGAAAGAAAATCTATCAAGAGAATTCTGATATATTCAAGTTATCGAATGGAAAGTATGTATGGAAAAAAATTAAATTAGCAGCTACATTAATATTTAAAGCCCAGGGATTTTATGAACTCTGCATGTAAAACGACTTCAATTTAGAACTGTGGTGGGCAATTATTTGAAAAGTTCTAGCTAAGACTCTTAGTTTAATTATGAATATTCCCCAGAATTTTTTCCAAATAAAATTTTGTTTATTGGAAAAAACAATTCCCTAAACAATTCCTAAAAGAAAAAAAGTCAATAAGAGGAAAAGAGAAAAAACATCCGGGGAATTTTTAATCCTAATTTATGTTATAGCAATTTATTTTTAATTTGCTTTGAAACTAACTGGTTTATATTTGTCCCTTTATTTTTAAATTTTCCTTCTTATTATTTTTCTTTAACATTTTTTAGTCGTTACCTAAAATGATGACGACAAAGTCATAGTCCTTTCAATACAATATCGCAATAGCATTTTCTTATAAAATATCATTTATAAACCAACAATTATCGATAAATAACGATTGCGACAACTGGAATACTAATTTAAATCTGTCGAGAATAAACGGTGTCGCTATCTATTGATTGCGACAACTGAAATAAGGGTGAATATCAATATTGCCATGTTTTTTCCTAAAATAAATATAAAAAATTTTAAACAAACTCAGACAGCTGAGTAAAATATTAGATATGTTTTTTAATGTTTTTTTTTAACACAATCGATCAACTTGTCTAAGAAATTTGTAAGAAAAACATTCAATATTTTGAGTGCTTTCATATAAAATTTCCAGATGAGTTGATCGCTTATAGGCAATTTAAACTGAATCTAGTTCATACGAAATTATGATCGAAATCTAAATTATTTTGACTAGTTTGCTACTAGATTTTGCCAAAATCTAGTCAAAATTTTGATGTACTTAGTCATAAAACTGTGATTTTGTTATTAATACGCCAAAAAAATACGACACTGCACAAGAAAATTTGACATTTGGATGAAAACAAAAAACAAAAATAAAAAGAAAATTAAATTAAACACAGTAAAATAAAAAAAAAATATTTTAAAGTGGATTTAAATACATACACAAAAAAATAATAAGTGTTATTTATTGTACGAGTATTAACATGAAATTTAGTGCAGTTTGTTCTTGTTTCGAAAATGAAATCTTGATATACTATGTCAAAAAAAAAAAAAAAAAGGTAATGTAAACGGTATAGATTTAAAAAGAGATTTCATATCAAATCTAATAGATTTCAGTTCAATGTAAATGCACTATTATGCTATAATATCGACAACTTTCGCGACGTGATCAAAACAGTATAAATTATAGAATACCAAATTAAAATTGAATTGATGTCGACGGCGATAAAAGTAATGTTGATTTAAAATTGATGAGAATGTTGCTGATTTCAATAATAAAACATTTCTGAAAGTGTATTTTAGTTGTGATTATGTGCTTATCTTATCCTAAAGTGTCCTAATAGTTTTTATTTTTATTTGAATGGGTCTTTGTTTTTAAAATTTAATTTCAAGCATACAAAATTTAATTAGCAAATTTGCTTCGTTAGAAGTGTTAATTAAAACATTTTGCTTATGATCCACCTACATACGTTTATTCTATTAAACGTAGTTTTGTACATTCTTTAATCTACTCAAAAGTCACATGGCATTTAAGTTAATAAAAACAAAAAAAAAAAAAAAACAAGATGAATTCGGCTGTGCCGAATCGTATATATCCTTCACTGTAGTAGCCGAATATTCATAATAATAATAATAAAATTAATAAAAAAAATGTGTTGTGAAATGTTCAATATTGATTAAAATTATTTTCTTTGAATTAATGCTCACTTTTTTTGTAAATGATAAAATAAAAAATTAATTTCAGTTACAGAAATTCAATTAAACTAAATTCTAAAAAAATTCGTTCGTCTGTCGGTACTCAATTTTTAAATATTATATAAAAAAAATTAACCAAGACATGCAAAAATTTCATTTAAAATGTTTGAAAACATTTTTAAACCAAACATATTTGAATAAATGTTTAATATCAAACAAAGAAATTGAAATTAACGGCAAAAATAAAGAACTATCTTTCAAAAAGATTTCTATGTTCACACGTTTGCATAAGACGGATAGCCTGGTTTCGTGCGTGCACTCACACACTACGCATATGTTAATACTACGCCTTTGTTAATACAAGTGAGTACATCCACTGACGCACATGAACAGCTTAAAAATTTTTACAAAAAAACAAAAGAAAGTAATAAAAAATGAAAATTTATATGTATTTTTCTCGGCATTATACTATCATTTCTGATAAAATTGCACACCCCGTTTTTTTGCATTTTAGACGACACACACAACTCATAACTCAGCCATTTGTGGACCGATCAAGCTGAATTTAAATAGCAATCTGCGCTCAGGAACTTTCAACAAATTGACATATTAAACTTTTCTGTAGGTCTTCTAGGGACTTGAGATCAACATCCACACGAATAGACGGAATATATACTTTACAAGATGGCACATATGTATATGGTGTAAAAATTACACACTGAATGACAAACTAAACAAAGTGTATATAGATACTATGTAGATACAAGTACACACATATATATGTATGTGTCAATAGGGGTGTATGCATACATACATAGACCCTATATACGTATGTATATATTTTGCTATTGTGCCAAATACTTAACACATTATATCTATCTTTTTTATTTTTACTTAATTATTTTTTTTCGTGGTATACTCGTATATGTATGTACTCGTATGTATGTATTTATAATAGTAATTTATTATTAAATTTTTTTATTGTTGTGGCGTAAGTCATATGTCTATTTATTTGATTTCGTATATTTTATTAAAGAATTTGTCAACTTTATTACGAGTATACGAGTGACAAGTTATAATCGAGCTTTGGTTGATCCATAAGAATTGTTAAAAATATTAAAAAAAAATTCCATAAAAAAAGAAAACACAAACAAATTTACAATAAAAAAAATTTTACTTTTGTTATAAAAATTAATGGAAAATTTACAATAATACTGCGAAATATTTAAATAAATTTTTGACGAGTTTTTATTTTCTACCGTACTTACATACATAACTGCTACAGGATGCTAACATTAATGTGAATTGTCCAACACGATCAACTTTATAAAATTTGTATGGAAAACATATTTTTCGAGTACTTATCATACACAGTTTTCGAGACGATTTCTAAGAGGTTATTATGTATTTCGATTCGAATTGAAAGGCTTTCGAAAATAATTTTCGATTCAAAAGAAAAATCTAATTATGTAGTCGTTCGAAAATCCAGCACGTTTGTATTAGCAATTTCAAGGAAAAGTTTAATAGCATGTTCACACGACGAGTTTCAATGCTGGTTTCGCTGTCTGAACCTCGATTGTGAAAATTTGCGTTCAGACGACACATAATGAGTTTCATTTGACAGTTGCTTTGTTTTGTTTTTTGTTGTTTCGCATTTGCCCGCGTTTGTTTTTTAGTTTTGAAATGGATAAAAAAGGTAAATTTTAATATATAAATATATGTATTTTTAGAAAAAATAATAATTTATAAAAAATTTATTTATTATTTCAAATAATTTAAAATGTTGTGTTATTTATTATGTTTATTTTTATATTTAAGCAATTTAACACTCTTTCCTTTGTTTCTTACTAATACATTGAAATGCTTGCAAAACAATAATATTTCTTTGTTTACAATTTGTTTTGTTGGACAGCTAGTTAAGATAAACTAGCGATAGAAACTAGGGATGATACTAAATTTTCATGGTTTCGGCAAGAGTTTCAAAATGAAACCTGCAGATTCGCTCACTTAATTTTGTATGGCGAATCTTCCTGTTTCATTCGAGATTGGGATGTGAACCCTCGAAAGAGAGCGAACCTTGTCTCGTCTGAACATACTATAAGTGAATTCAGGTTTTTACATGTAAAAACTTGGCATCACTTTGCATGTTGTTGTACAAATGTATAGAAAAAAATGTACGAGTATACACAAACTTTTGCATACATATGGATGTGTACTCGTATATAACATTCAGATGTTTACATGCATGTTTTCTATTACTTTTGATTATTGAAATTTATTGAATGCCACCATTATTTCACAATTATTAGGCTTCGTGTCTTTTTAAGTGTTTTTTTCTTTAATTCAAAACCAAATTAAAACACTTAAATCAAATTTCCGATATCAAAAAAACTTTGCTTTCCTACTACATAATTGCATTTTCGTAAATTAACAAAAAAAATCCCAAAATTTACGAATTTGTAAATTTTCGGATTGGAATCGAAATACATAATAACACCCCTGGAGGATAATTACGGGAGTCGAATGTGAGCGAGTTTTTTAACTTTAGAGATTCTGCTATTCGATATTTCTAATGATGTTACTCGATATCGAATTAGAAAATAGCCAATCGAAAAAAATTTCTCGCCTGTGTTATACAAACATCACATTAATTTGTAAAATAATATGTTAAATAACATATTTTTATATTTTCAAATTCAAAAATTTTGTTATTATGACGAATATTACAAAAATTAACTTCAAACAAATGTAAATTCTAGGGGAGTTTAGGTCTGAACATAGTGACTTAACACATATCAAATAAACAGGCTATAATGTTGACGTTTTTTTATTCAATTAGGTGCCATGATATCTATTTATATATTACAGTCTCATAAATTATAACCACTTTGTTCCTGGGGTATTTCTAATTTCCAAATTTTTAATTTTTTTTTTTTTTTTTTTTTTTTTTGACAAAAAGCAATTTAAAAGTACATATTTCTCAATGTTTTCTAATATCTTTCCTTGGTTGCTTATTTCGCGTTTTATAAAAGAGAACAGACTTTATGTACACACGTTTCAAACTGGGGGTCGTATGTTCGATTCCTGCCTAGATCCTGAGTGTTTTCTCAAGACAAGCCAAGAAGCTTCGCAGATTTATATTTAAAAAAAAATTCACTCCAAATTTCCAATGAATAATTGAATCAGAGATAATTCTAGTTGCAGATTACATGAAAAATATTTGATGTGGAACTTACTCAATACTTGGCAATCTGAATGGGTTATTGGCAATGTGAATTTGTGTTTTTATTAATTTAATTTACATCATTTTCATCTTCCTATTCGAAAGATAAATAATAAAAAAAAATTAGGGTCGATTTTTAATTTCAATGAACAAAATTACTCTTATTCAATTCTCCTCTTCACAATGTAAAAAAATTTTCCTTTTTTTCTTTAATATTTTACAAATTTGTAGTGTTGCATAACTCTTTCAAATTTTATCTTTATAACACTTGAATAAGAAATCCATTCGATTCTTATTTAGTTTAAATTATTTCGAAGAAGAATCCGGTTATTCCCCTGAAAACAGTGCATAAGTAATTGTCAATGAAATAAGTTCAAAATTATTTGACCGGTTCTATAGAAATAAAGTGTTCGCGTATAGCCAAACTTACAATTTTCAATAATTGATGTCGAATTAATTATTATAATTTAAAAAAAAGTGCAAACAGCTTTATGCAGCTTTATTTATTATATTTGTATTGCATGTGTGTTAATTGTTTTTACCCAATTTATTTTTGTTTATATTTATTTTTCAATACACAATGCATGAAAATACATCACTGAACTAAATTATGAAGCTTATAACATTCAAATACTCGTACATTAATGTAATACGTTTTATTGTTGAGAAAACCTGAATGAGATAAATTTTCGGCATCTTTAAAAATATAATTTCTGTAATAAAATATTATTTTTGTATTAATTAAAAATTAAAATTAAAAATCATGTGTTGCGGAAAAAATTTTTAATATTCGTTCTCTTCAAACAGCGCGTAATTCATTGGATTTATGGGATTCATGTTTGTTTCATTTGTTTCCGTAATCCATTTTGCATTTAAAGTAAACCAGCTGATACACTAAAGCATTTATTTGAAGTTGTTATTTTATTACACACAAATAAAGTAAACATTTAAAAAATCGCTAATTTTAATTGGAAAATAGTTGAAGGGCATTCTTTCACTCTTCGTTGTGTTTACAATACAAAGTCTTTGTTATTGTTTTTAGTTAGATTTCTGTAGGCTGCATAAACTCTAAAACTACCAAACCCAAATTATAAAATATCTTAATATATAAAATTCCACTGTACGTGTGTTTGACATTGTACGCCTCCTAAACGGCTGTACCGATTAAATTGAATTTTTGTTTACGCATCGGAAGGTTTAGCGTCACAAAACCGCCTGACAGCTGGTTCTGCATTCTGTATCTTTTACTCTATGAGTACGATTTCTTAGAGTAAGAAGATCGAATATTCAAAAATTTTAAGGCAAAACAACGTTTGCCGGGTCAGCTAGTAACAATATAATGCTACATTATCAGCGAATAACATAGGCTATGTAACATAACGCTATGCCCACGTTTACGTCTGTCATTTTTTAACGAATAAAATTCTATTTTTATTTATCTCAATAAAATAATTTTAACCCATATTTTGTATTAAATTAATAACATTGACACTTGTGCTGAAGTTACTTATTTTTAATGTTAATATCTAAATTCTAATTGATTTTCAAGAACAATTTATCCACTTTAAAATTTTAATAGCAATAATAACAATTTTACTACATTTTTAATTTCAAATCAATTAACTTGCATTTATTTTAGAAAAAGTTGTTGATCTTGTTAACGGATTTTTTTTTTCACTTTTAACTTAACAAACAGGAAGAAATTATATTTTTTTTTTTTTTTAATAAGAGTGTAAAATTTTTATTGCAAGTATTTATTACGCTAAACCGGCATAAGGACACACAGAATTTATATGTATAAAATTATACTATTCATAACTTTTGAATTACAAATTCCGAATTTTCTTTAAGTATGTAAATACATGTAAGTTTTTTTTAAACTATTTCACTTTAGTATTTCGAGCTTGTGTAATGAAATGAAGACAACTAAGTAACTAATTTAATTATGTTTTGCCGTAAAGTGTTCCCACTGATAATGCTAGATTAGGTTCGTATAAAGTATTACTTTATTTGAGAGAAAGAATTTTTTAAATCATGTATTTAGTATATAAATATCACAGAAAAAAACAAAATAAGCCGCTTAGAAGTAAATATGCATACATAATTACATATATTATAGATGACAAAGTTCAACTAAAAGTAGTGAAATTCTGGCAATCAGAAATTTTTAGTTTTCATCCAGCAAGGCTCTATTAAGAATAGTCTTTTTTCTGTGTGTACATTAAATTTTTAATATAATAGTGCATTTACACCAAACCGAAATGTATGCCCTTATTTTGTAAAACGCAACGTCTTGATTTACCCTGCATTTAAGAAAGTGATTGTTGGCGTGGCTATAGCTGTTTCTTACGTCATTGTTAGTATGAATACTTGAAAATTGAAAAATTTTATAAAACGCAATGCCTCACATTTTGCCACTTGAGAAGTCAAAACGAACACCTGGTTTTTTCTAGTGTTATATACAAAAATACGAAAAATTTATATATAATGGCTACCATAAGCACGTAATTATTTGAGAATACGCTGCTGACAAGTAATACGTGTTAAACGCTCAACGTAAGTCATTCACAAAATAAGGCCACTAGCCCATAGGAGATTTCGAACGAAATATACTTGATTTTAAGTAGATATCCCATACAAAGCAAAATCTAGTTAATAACTAGATTTTGACGAAATCATGTTACTACCTAATGATGTAATTGTGGTGTTGTTATTTATACAACAAAAAAATACGAGCTGCACAAGGGCATTTGAGATATTAAGTTTAATTACAATTGTCGCTGTCGTAGTCGAACTTACGACAAGCTAATGTAAATGATATGGCCAGCGTTGCCACACATCACTGTTTTCGTCACGACAACGACACTCATAATCAGACCTATTGATTATATTTTTTTAGCCATTTATTAACCGATTTTCAAAAAGCATGCCTTCTTTGTAAGATAAAATCAGATCCTTCATACAGAAGAAAAAAATTATAGAAATCAGTTAAGAAACAAAAGTTATGATTTGAAACTCTAACAAACCCGTAATGAAATCATTCAGCGTAGTTTTGATGTAGCACAGTGTTATTAAATGAATATGAAATTTAATGCAATTATGTGTTTGTTATGTAAATGAAATGTTGATAAATGTCAAAAAATTTAATGTAAACGTTATAGATTTTGAAAGATATCTACTAGATTTCAGTTTAAATAGTTTTTTTTTTAATATTTATATGTACCAACTAATTTTCATTAGCTTGAATTGAAATGTTTTATATAATAAGATTGTTTTGCTTAAATTTGTTTGTTGCTTTTTCAGCCTCTTTCCAACAAGGTCATAGAAATAATTTAGAATTTGAGTTAATATTTTGTAAGTGTGGTGTGTTAGTGTATATGGTTGTGTGCAACATACATATTTAAATTAAGCCAACAAGCAAACTCAGGTATAGAAACTTGTGCAGTTAGTATTTAGTACGTTAATCATAGTCACATAAAAATCGGCTGTCTAAAAAAAGATTTTCAAACTAAAAAATCCTACGAAATGTGGGCAATTGATTCCGGCCCAGTTTTAATGCAAAATAACATATTTTCGACATACATCTAGTCTGTGCTAATATTCACCCTTATCATGAATATCATTTCCCTCAAATTTTGTTCACTTTCACTGGGATAGTAATTGTGAATGAATTCCCTGCAAATCAAATTCCCCTTATCGGAAATAATTTTTTTCCCTTGTTTTGTTAACTTTTTTGCTTTAATCTGTTCACTTACTTTTTGCTGGCGAACACAATATTTTTGTTTGTTTTTTCCTAAAATTTAATTTAACAAGCAGAATTTAGCAATTTTTTAACAATAGAATTAAAAAGTGGTTGTCCACCAAAAAAATTCATTTATTTTCTTATAAAATCGTTTATCCACAGCAGTTAACACCTTTACTACAAGAACCATTCATGAATTGCTTCAATAAAAAAAATGTATTTTTTGCTCTTAAAATCTTATAAAATTACAGAAATTTTTTATTTATATGCACTGGCCACTGAAAACTGCTTAAGAAGAAAAGTTGACACCTTCACCACAAGAACCATTCGTAAACTACAAAAATTTATTGTTTATCTCTTGAAAACCTAGAAAATTTTATAAATTCTTCTTTATTATACATTCACTCTGCACTGATACCGTGAACAAAATTTCACGTGAGATTCCCAATAGCAATTTTCCTTTCGAAATTTGAAAATTTCAAATTAACTTTTATTCGCGATAGGGGTGATTATAAAGAATAAAAATTTTGCCGACATAAAGGTACATTATCACCGATGAACATTGGCTACATAACATAATGCTACGCCCACTTTTACGTCCATTATTTATTCAATGATTTAACAATTAAATTTTTTTTTTCCAATTGATTTTTTTTTTAATTTTTTACATAAAATCAATAAATTCCAAGAATGGTCATCATATAAACGTGGATCCGCCAGGCGCACCTTAACGCGAGTCAGGTAAAAGGTCGCCAATTTGTACTGGCCAGTCGAGGCCGGGTGAAAGAGTTAATGAAAAGACCAATTTTAAACAGATTGTTCTGAATTTTTATATACTCGTATACAATCTGCTTCGTCTACAAATTCCTACACATACATAGATAAAAGGACGGAACGAGACCGGGCAAGAACAGATAGCGTATTTTCGAATACGAATAAATAAATTAATTTCTTTACACTGAAAACAACAACAAAATTTTAAATTGGTTTTTTATTTAATTTAAACGTATGAACGTTTCGTTCGTATGAACCGAAACAGGCAATTTATATTGAATTTTTTTTTCCACCTTTCTATCAAAACCGAAATAAATTAAAATTTATTGTAAGTTGTTTTTTTTCTACACTACAAATTAGTAAAATGTTTGCCTATTTTTTTACTTTGTTAAGATTTCATCGACCCTGAAAAATTGTTATTTTTATATCCCGGATATTGTGTTAATTTCCTTTTTATTCATTGTATAAATAAATATGCATGTTGAATGGCGTATGTGCCTACAACGTGCAAATTATTGACAAACGGTAATTATAAAAACAAAAGTTTTCTCTACCTTGCTATGCCCCTTTAAGTACAAAAAATATTTTATAAAGTATCACTCACACATACATAAATATGTGGGTATATATAATAATTTTAAGTCACTGTGTGAGTATTACAATAATAATATTTATTTGTCTATTTATCATTTAATTTTGTTGATAATTTTTCGTCAAAGCAACACCTTATTTCTTTTATGAATGCACTGTGTGCTGTATCTATCGGTTCGTAATGTTTGATGTGCTGCATGATCATATTATTTATTTCATCTACAGTGTCATCCCTGGTTATACTATTGCTCGATAGCACAGTCACCGAAAGTCTTTTTCAGGCTAAAAAAAAATTTACCAGATTTAACACATCAACATTTTTTATTGGCTAATAATTTTTGATAACTAACACATTTTTCTATTATAATCAAAAACAATATTCCTTGGCTTTGAAGAAAATGATTTGATATCAATAAGGCCTGAACCATACAGGGCAAGTTTAGTTGGGCAATTCTTGATTTTGTAGGAGAGAGAGAAAAGAGGAATGGAAAGGGGTAGAAACTTGCTCGTACTCCGCAATTCCTTTTTGTTCTCTCTTCGTATCTTTTATAAAGATGTAAAAAAAGAAGACGGGTAGCTTGAGACCCAATGAATGACTGAATAAGAATGCTAAAATTGCCGAAACAAAATTGATGTGTGTAGACAATTTTAAAAGAGAATTGAGAAAAAATTACCCAACTAAACTTGCTGTGTGTGGTCCTAGTCTAACAAATATAAAAGCTAAACTATTTTAAATTTATAATATTTCTAAAGAAAAAAAGGAGTTGTTAAGTTCACCCAAAGCTCGGCATAACGAATTATATAATGTCAAACCAATTCGTTAAATCCGACAAGTTTAATTTTTATTGCAATAAAAATATATATTCTAACTAAATATGTACCACCCATATTTTTAAACACGAATTCAAATGTTTTATTTACTTTTACAAAAATAGTTCTTCATATACGATTATATTATAAATATGTACTAAAAAGAGTCTTTTTTGTAAAGATTAGTAACTAAATAAGCGAAAAAAAGTCATTAATAGATGTTTGTTTTAGTACGATTTGTAGATTCTTTTGAATAACTTCTTCCTGTATTTCTCTAAGAAGAATGTCTTTGTAATAGCAATGTTATTTTGGTGACCTCATTGAATGCACTTTTCAACACATTTAATTACTTCAGAATGCTTAATTTTTGTTAGCCAAATTGCTTACAGTTATGTTATTATCTTCCTTGTGTTCGTTTTCTTTGACAAATTCATCAACCTAGTTCCAATCATTTAAGTCTTCCATATTAAAAAAATCTGAGAGTGTAAATGTAAATTATACAATGCAATTAAAAAAAGGCAAGATTCTTATATTTGGAAAAACTGCACGCAAAGAAAAAAGATGGTTGAATATGGTCACCGGAAATATATTATTATTAATTTGAAGCATTGAAACATTACTAAGATCACGACAAACATATTTCTAGTTATTTTTAAGCATATTATGTTCACCATCATAGATCAACATATCACTATCATCACTATCATATTATTTTTAATATTATAAAATTTTAACTGAAACCATAAATATGTTTATAGTAACCATAATAATGAGAAAATATGGTTGAATGTAAATTGTTTTCTATTTTGTCTCTTCCGCATCCATATAAATAAAGTGAGTAGAAAACAAAAACTTAATCGTTCAAACTCAACTGAGCTTTGTGGCTGAAGTGGTAGAGTGGCGAGTCACTGCTTCTTAACTAAATATTCCAAAGTTCGAATCCTGGTAGAGTCAAATAAAATTTTAAAAAATTAATTCAAACCCGCTGTATTATGTAATCACCCCCGGGGTGTGTCTTCTCGGTGAAATTCCACCTTGATGTATCACTACCGGGGAATATAGGTGCGCCAGCACCTGGAACTGCCATGGGTTTGAATCTGGCAGAAGGAAACCTGAGGGTTTACCTAAAGGATACCTTCGGGGTCCGACCAGTGACTCTCAACACTGGTACCACGGGAGCCGGTAGCCCCACAGAGGAAGCACTAATGTCCGAGCAATGGGTTAAGAGCTGATGCTCACTAACGATTGAACAATGAGTGCTCGGAGTCTGTGGACCGAACTTCGTTCCAACCCCACGGGGTTTAATGGATGATGTTCTGGGGACAACATCCCTGGTTCGTTGTTCGGTCTGTGGACTTCGTGCACACCCAAATGCTCGGACAGCGGAATCTGTGACCGGTTATTGGTGAGGTCCCCTTCGGGGGTTCACGTGGTGGCTGTGGTTGAGACCAAAAGGTACGCTGGGAACGGAGTTCATGTCACCTTTGGCAGGGTGGCATGTTCTTCGATGTGCTGTTTCATTGAAACAGATGTCACTCGACACGGGTTTAGGATAGGCCCAACTCCCTAAACAAGGGGGGTGTGTGTGACATGGCAGAAACACACACAATTTGCTACCTGTGTCCTTAATTGGTCACAGGGGCTGTAGTGGTAGGCACGGATACCACTCGTGGTTTGACCACGGTGAGATAAGGCCCTAGCGGCAGGTGCTCACCTAAATCATCCACATGCATTGTATTATGTAATAAATAAATGGAAATTAATAGAAACGATACAGTCAATGGAATAAAAAAAGTTTATTCATACAAAAAAATTTATATTAAATTGTTTTTTAAATTCATATTAAATTTTTTTTTTTAATATTTTTATAAAATATGTAGGTATTTAAAAAAATAAAATAAAAATAATCACCCCTTTCGTAGATGGCAATTTCGTATCGAAAACTAAGCGTATTTAAAAAATAGTATCGTGGGTAGCAAAAACGCCAGCAAATACGACGGATTTTAAAATCTATTACTAATTAATCGTTAGAACGCTATCGTGTTTGGCGTATTTACCTTTCAGAAACTACAAAAACTGTCGTTAGTAACCAAAAGTTATAAAAAGAAACTAAAATAAATGAACGTGTTTTTAAAGTCGGAAAGGACAATAAAGCCACACCATAAGATTTTAAACTTTAATTTTCTTTAAAAATTTTACACAATTCACCTATTACATGTTTTTTTCTTACAATGGGAGAAAAAAACACACACTCATATCTGTTATTACATTTAAAAGAAAAAAATTTTGCAAATTAAATTTACAAAAAATGCTCTAACATTTTTTCATTGTAATTTTATTTTTGTTTATTTTACTAGCTTTGTATATACATACGAGTATGTGCGTTTTTAATTTTTTTGTTTATTTTATAAAATTTTTAAATCCGTTTCGTAGACAACTAGAATAAGTTTTGCTTTCATGCAATTTGTAATCAAACAATATACGAAGCTCAATATTACTGATTATGTTAATGTAGGGTAAAAATATGTGTTTTATTATTGTAAATAAGAAAATTATCCTGACTCTCACCGAATTATATTACCATTTTTAAGACAATTATATTATGTACTTTGTCTGTATGATTTTATTGTTGTTCTTTACAAAATTTTGTGGTTTAAAATTTTAATTTTTTGATCACTTAATACTTTAAATTTATACGTTTCCCATGTAGAATGTTTCCGTAACATAACAAAAACCAGGAAGTTTAGAATGAATGAATGTTTGTAACAAACATTATTCTCTTCGTACCAAAATGAATATATTGAGTTTTTGGTACAATTTGCACAATGCTCCACTATAATTTTTTTTATTAATATAGAAATTAATTTGTATTACTATTTTAGATTCTTATTTATACAATTTTTTCATTGTATAATAATTTTATTGAATATGAAAAATTGAAACTATTCCCAGGCACTGGCTTACTGGAGCGACGCTTTCGGAAAAATTCCTTTTTCCTCATCGGCAGCATTTGTGTCAACAACTTGGGGATACTGTATGTTTGTTAATATCAAGTATTTAAAGAGAACAACTGTGAAAATGGAGTACGAGAATTTTTCATAATTACAATCCGTTCATACCTAAAACACAACCACGCCGTTATAATAATATCAATTTCTCTATTTCAAATTATATTGTGGTGTTACGATACCCATTTATAATCAATATTGTTGAATCGAACAGGGTGTATATAGTAATTATTATTTATTATTGAAAACCGTTTTCTTTCAAATTGAAATTTTTATTAACAAATAAAAAACGGTTTTCAATAATAAATAATAATTAGTATTAGTTGTTTCAAGTTCTAGCAGTCCGTAATCATAGATTATTGTGTGTCCATAATCCACTGCTGAGAATAAGAGTTTTTACCAAAAATTACCAGTCATTGTGATAGTGCAGGGAATATGTAATTGAACTTTTTAATGTTGATTTGCTTTATTTTATATTTATTTATTTGATTTATTTCATTTAGAGCACAAAACACAGGATAAATAAAAATGTTTATTTTTTTTATCTGCCAAATTCTCAATTTTTACAAAAGTTATACTACTCATAACTGATGGAGAGCTTCTCTTGTCTTTTATAGTTCCGTCCACATCATTTTTATGAGTTCTATAGCTCATGATACACTCATCCCAAATGGTTTATGACGTTTCTTATAATAATTTGCCAATAGGACCATTTTAGCGGTTATAAGATGTGGATCGTTGTTCTAAAGAGACGGATAGCCTTCACGCTATCTACTATGGCCTCAAAAGCACTAATTTTGACACATTACCAGTGGCAAACCATCTTACATCATTGGTATTATTTGGAGGTGCCATTTCGTTTGTATTATTATTTTGTAAACTAACTGAATGCGTAATCAATCAAATTTTTGTCATTCAATTACAATAGTTTATTTTCTATTTGTAGCAAACCTTAGTTAAAAACGTTTTCACTGAAAGATAAAGTAAATTCTTAATTTTGCTGTCTTTTTTTATGTGTAATATGGCTGACTTCCTAAACGCATGTTGCTTTGTAGTAATACATTGCAGCGTATTCCTAAATGCAACACTGAAAAGTTTTACAATGCATTTTGTTCCCATTTGCAACTCTATTGCATTTAATACACAAGAAAAGGCAAGCAAGGCATTCAAAACAATTTAGATGCAAAATAAATGCAACACGCAGTACAATGGCGTCGCAAGAAAATGAGCAAGCGGTTTTCCTTGTAATTTAATATATTTAAATATTCCCTTATATATCTTTAAATTTTCTTTATTACAGTAAAAAATGGACACATAACTATAAAAATATATTAATAAACGTGAGACTAGATATTAAAAAACAATTTTGCGAAAAAAAAGAAACGTATTGTGCTATAGAAACGGGTTTTACAAAATATTAAATCCATAGACAACACGTTCCCATTTACAATAAATTTTTAAATTTCATGGTAACATATAAGCGAATTAAAACGTCGGGCGAAGGAGCAACTAGCTGGAGCTTCCTTGTTCGCACAAATCTAAAATATTTTCCAATAACATGTTCTTTTCTTCTATTGTTCGCTTTATAATTAATGATACAATGCATATAAATGTTCCTAAACAATGTCAGGGTTGCAAAATATCAGTATGCAAAGTATTAGAAAAGTAACTACACAATGTATCAACTTGGTATTAATAATGTATTGATATATTGTAATTGTAAGTCAGCCTATCTTTACATGAGTTATTTTTGAAATTATTCAATGGCTCCGATTGCTGAGAAATTAAAAGGATGATTACAAACAACTGTCTTAGTTTTTCGCTTAGGGTATTGCCCTAATAATCATCATTTTCAAGTAAACCTCGGTCGTGGCAAGCTGTTTGGTACGTCTCTTTGAAAATACAATTTAAAGTTTTTAAATATTCGAATGAAGTCGGATCGAAGATAAAAATGCTCTGATTTTGATGGATATACCTAATTTGACTTATTTTTATTCCCTAATGGCCCAATACATCTTAACCACGCTTCCTTGTTAACTTATTATTTGCTCGTGTGTAGTGTTGCGGGACTTCGTAGTAAAGAAGGGTTCAGCTTAATTGCAGTGATTAAAAAATGTCAGCAATGTCGTATTACGTGGGTATTGTAAAAGTAGCTGTATCATTATGGTTTATATTATACGTTACTTCCTGACAATGTACCTTTATACTAGTGAAATAATTTTTAAAATTAGTTCCGTAGCTTTAAAGTTTATCCATTATAATAAAAAAAACAAATTTTTTTTTTATAATATTATTAGAAAAATAAAATAAAATATAAAAATATTACAATGTCCATGAATTATTTGTTACAGCTTTGGCAGCTTATATGTATTTGTGTGTTGTTGTTGTTATAACTTAGTCCCTATTTAGACGAAGAAACATTTAGGAGGGAAACATTTCGTTTGTCGGCAAATTACGGGTGGAGAAGAGAGAATTATTTTTGTGTTCGGTACTCGGCGATACGCTTTGTTCACATATTCTTTGTTGATATTTGCTTTACTTTTCTTCTCTTTCATTGTTTTGTGTGCAAATAATAACAATAATAATGAATGTTGCCGGCAACATGTTCGTCTGTGTGACCGCGAAAGAAAAAGCAAAAGAGAATTCAAGATGTTTTTCTTCCAAATGTTTCCTCGTCTAAATAGAGACTTAAAACCAAAAAAAAGCTTAAATTAAGTATTTGTTGTCACTAAAACTTAAAGCTTTTTTTTGTGTTTTACAAGTGTAGAAAGAGTTTTTAGAACTTGAGGTGATAAAAATTGAGAGACAACAAAACTATAGTTGTCGCCACGTTATAAGCGCAATTGTTGCGTTAATATATTTGTGGTAAAATGGGAAAACTACATATGTCTTATTAAGTTGTTTTAGAGACTACAACTTTAGAAGTCCTACAAGTTTTTCTTAAAAATTTATTTCCATTCTAGCTAGCAGGGGTCTAATCACCGCATTCGAAAGCGAGTAGACTATCGTATCGAATAAGCAAATTACCCCATACGATATCTATCGAACCGCAATTTTTTCAAATTGTAATAGACTTATACACAAATGTTTGGCAAATTCAAGTAAGTAAAAAAGAACTGTAGCATGACTTTAGGCAACAATTGTGCAAAATGAATTTTTGATAATATGGATGAACAATTGCTCTTCTTCTGACATCTTTATTTTTCAAATTCAAAAAATGAAAATTAATTAAAAATTTCAATAACTAATTGTTTAACCTAAGACTAAATAAAACTTAAATTGTGTTAAACTTTTTGTTGTCATGCTCGTTAAAAAATACTTCGTTTGGGTTACGAAAGCTAGTTTGCTATCGAATGATATTTACTAAAATTACACTCGATCGAAGACTCGCTATCGAATGCTGTCATCTCAAATTACGATACATTTTACTCTATATCGAGTGCCATGATTACAAAATGAAAACTTCCTATAAAATTTACTCGATATCGAAGACGGTGATTAGACCTCAGCATTTTCATTGCGATATCGAAGGGTGTTTTTATAGACGTATAGAACTTTAAGTTGGCATTACTGTTCAAGATGGCGACCGATTTAACAGCTGTCAAGTGATTTATTCTCAGTTTGGTTTGACAATTCATCATGAATAGACTCACGCCTGAACAACGCTTGCAAATTGGCCCAAAACGAGATTGCCGTTGTTCCCGAATTTCATAAGCGAATTTTGTTTAGCGATGAAGCGCACTTCTGGTTGAATGGCTACGTCAACAAACAAAACTGCCGCATTTGGAGTGAAGCTAATCCTCAAGTGTATGTCGAAACACCGTTACATCCAGAAAAACTGACTGTTTGGTGTGCTTTATTGGCTGGTGGAATCATTGGTCCGTACTTCTTCAAAGACGATGATGGCCAGAACGTTACAGTCAATGGTGATCGGTATAGAGCCATGATTACTAACTTTTTCATTCCTGAATTGAACAACCATGATGTCCAGGAGCTGTGGTTCCAACAAGACGGCGCAACATGTCACACAGCTCGTGCCACAATCGATTTATTGAAAGACACGTTTGGTGACCGCCTAATTTCACGTTTTGGACCTGTGAATTGGCCTCCAAGTTCTTGTGATTTAACACCGCTAGACTACTTTCTGTGGGGCTATGGAAAGTCATTGGTCTATGCGGATAAGCCACAAACGCTTGACCATTTGGAAGACAACATTCGCCGTGTATACGGCCACAAATGTTGGAAAAAGTCATCGAAAATTGGACGTCCAGATTGGACTACATCCGAGCCAGCCGTGGCGGTCATATGCCAGAAATCATATTTAAAATATAATGCCACAATATTATCATTCGGATAAATAAAATTCATGTCAATCGAATAATCCATTGTTGTTTTATTGCAATTTAAAGTTCTATACGTCTATAAAAAACACCCTTTATATTAGGGACTTAATCCCACACTTTTTTCCATTCTCGAAAAAGCGGGAAACAATTTTATGTACTGGGAAAATGTAAACTAAACATGAAACCATTTTTGAGTATAGCATTATGCCACCATATGAACATTTTTAGAGCAAATAGCTTATGTATATATATGTAGGCTATATGTATGTTATGTATTTAATTAATATACTAGATCTGTGTGCAATATGGAAAAAACGCATATATCTTAGATATTAAGTGATTTTAGCTCCAAAGTTTGTTTCTTATAAAATTATTTCGATTCTAGTAAACGACACTCAGGAACCAGAGTTGTAACTTTTGATGTTAAAATTTTCAAAAACAGCGTTTTATTTGAGGTTTGTATGAAAGAGACAGATATCGAATTTTATTATTTATTACGAATAAGCAAAATGAAATTTTTTTTTAACATTAATTAAAAAGTTATTTCGCTAATGAAAATGTACAAGCTTTCGAAAAGCATTTTCAATTCGAAAGAAAAATTTAATAGGTAGAACTTTCGAAAATCTAGCAGAGTTGTAAATATTAACAACTTTGAGGGTAAAGTTTAAAAATTTTAATTTTTTTATCGAATATTCTACATAATTATTTTTTTTTTTTTTCAAATTGAAAATTCTCTTCGAAAGCGTTTTGCATTCCAATCGAAATACGTAATAACCCTCCTAGTTTTTCGATGCAAAATGTATTGTTTTCAATGCTATCTCGTTAATTGCGGAATATATCGGCCTACCATCCCTGAACCATAATAATATGGTATTTGAGATAATTGTGACAAGTAATTTTTTTAAAGTCAAGTAAGGCTTTTTTTTTTTTTATTGGCACAGAGATGATTGTTTTGGTTTTAATAAACAAAATTTTACAACTTAAAAAAAAAAAAAGAATATAACATACATTTTAAACAAATATTTTTCAACAAGATCTTTAAACGGCAAATGCTGAAATTGTATTGCTGAAAATAAAATAAATAAAAATTATTTTTGCCTTTCAGTATGTATAAAACTTTGGTTTATATTTCACTAGTTGACCCGGCAAACGTTGTCTTGCCTTAATATTTTTATATATTCGATCTTCTTACACTAAGAAATCGTACTCATAGAGTAAAAACCGTGCGAGACCGGGTAAAAACTGGTAGTAGGCAAATAAGCCAGATACCGACTATAGCGCTACCTGCCTTCCATGATTATACTTATAAACCTTCCTCTTCAATCACTCTATCTATTAAAAAAACCGCATCAAAATCCGTTGCGTAGTTTTAAAGATTTAAGCATACATGGGGATATAGGGACAGAGAAAGCGACTTTGTTTTATACTATGTAGTGATTGTAATTATTTTATAATATGTTCTTTATTTATATGATTCTAGAAGGCAATTAATACATCAATTGTTTCATTTCGACCTTATTCCACTGACTAAGAAAACTCCTTCACTCTGGACACAAATGGTGCCTGTCAAACAAATTTTCATTTGTATTTACGAGTATATTGTTTATTTGTTTTTGTTTTTTTTTTTTGGGCTGTTAACGTTTACAACCCTGTGCTAGTTCAGTTGACACAAACACAAAGAAATTACAACAATATAAATACAACTGAACATTTTTGGACGGGTTACCCCCCGTTTCCACATGCAAGTGCAAGTTCGAAAAACTCAATACACTCTCACCTTTTCACTAACACACTCATATTTTTCGAACTTGCAGCTGAACTGGCAACCAAATTCTTTTGCAAGTAAATTTTTGATACTTGCAGCAAATAAATTGACAAATGAGAAACAGTGCTACCGCGTATCAGTTTTAAATTAATGTATTAGTCTGTGGAAAAATAGAAGTTACGTTAGTAATTGATATTTAGCATATTTAACAAAATTAATAAATAAAAAAAGAACATAATGACCCACCAACACATTTAATAGTTAAATTTAATTATCAACTTCATATTTTTGACTTAAAAAATACTAACAACAAAATTTTTAGTTGGTATTCACGGTGTTTGCGACGCGGCAACACTTCATTCATATATTTTTATTCTCTATATCAATGGCGCAGCCATTTTTTCATTAGAAGTGAAGCCCTTGCCTATATTTTAAAAATGAACTTGCACTGTTCTGTATAGGCACTCATACAATTTGCAAGACTCGACTATTTTTTCGGCTTTTTCGTAGTTAATACGTATACTCAACTTGCAAGCAATTACTTGCATGTGGAAACGGGGGGTTAAGTTGTAATTCATAATATCAAAATACAGAATTTAAAGTGAAGTACAGTTGAATTGTAAACCATATCATTTGCAATAATTACACAATATATTTCTAAATTAAAAACTACTCGTACTATTTATATGAATAGTAAAGCGGGAAATTAAAATATATAAATTTCCCGGGAACAAACAATAATGTTCTTAAGCTTTTTAAATATTTTTATTCAAAAATACTAATAAAATTTGATTTTTAAATTTTAATTTCAATGTTTGATTTAAAACGCTACTGGAATAGATTCTGCGTCCTATCTGGTTTTTTAATGCGTTCAATGTGTTTTAGCAATAGAAAAAAACTTTTAAGAAAAATGTGTTAGTCTTACAAAAATATATAGTACGTCATTGTTAAGCTGCAGAAAAGGACTCGAAAACTGCTGTTAATATAGTAGATAAAACTGAAATTTAAAACAAAAATTAAACGTAAAAGCAAAATTGTGTATTACAAATTAAATATATTTAATTTATGTTTTTTTTTAGATGGTTTCATGGCAATCTTTCTGGTAAAGAAGGTGAAAAATTGTTACTGGAACGTGGAAAAAATGGTTCATTTCTGGTACGTGAATCTCAATCAAAACCAGGTGATTTTGTTTTATCCGTTCGTACCGACGATAAAGTAACTCATGTCATGATACGCTGGCAGGTATGTAATATATTGTTTCTTTTTTTTAATTTCTTGCTACCACAAACAAAGTCACTTTTTAAAAAGAAACAACAAAGTTAGACAAAAAATTTATAGAATTTTTTGTAGCATAAATATATTATTTCAAGTTCAAATAATATAATTGCAAAAAAAAACAAAGTTTTTCCTTATTGACTAACAACCTTGAACAACAACAAATAAATATAATAATAAAAATAATAATAATGATTTTTTGTTACAAAAATAGTATGCATATGCACACTTTATTTTTGCAATGATATTTACAACTATAACGTTGAAAAGAATTTCAATTTGTCTACAAATATGACAACTACTTTGTAAAAACAATAACAGCAACTGAAAAAAACCAATTAGTATTTAGAAAATTTATTTTGCTAGAAATGTGTATTTTTATATAATTAAAAAAAGTAAACACACAAACACCAGCAAGTGAAATTTTAAACACAAAGATGCAGAGAAGTAACAAAACAAAATCTTTAAATATGTAATTTATTTATAGTTTAATTTTTTTCTTTGCAGCTTAAGCATTAAAAATCAAAATTGTTTTTCTCTGCCTGTGTAAACTCATTACTTTCTGGCTTCATTGGCCACGCTGAAATTAATGTGCTGTTTTTATAACACAAGCAATCAACTCAGCTAAAAAAAAATTTTATAAAAAGCACTCAATATTTTGGGTACTATTCGTATAAAATTTCCAGACGAGTTGATCGCTTGTGTTATAAAAACAGCACATAAGTAAGATCAAAATTACGAATGCAATCTAATGGTATTTTGTTTTCTGACAATTCTGTCGCAAACGCACCTTTGAAAATCATTGTTACTTCGAAAGTATATTGTTATATTCTTTTTCTTTGTAATTTTTTGTTTTTGCTAGTTCTATAGCCGTTATTTACGTTATTTTCTAGCTTTAATTGAATTCTCCAATTTCAAACGATTTATTTATAATATTTAAGATTTTATTGCCCACAATGTTTCAATGTTATTTTAATTGATACATTAAATTCCGGATTATCTTTGATATTTTTACATGTATGAATCAAACTAATTTTGATTTTAGTCAAATCGTATGCATGTGACTTCCATTTAAAAAAACCCACACAAATAGAAGATTGATATTGAAATTTGATGTGTGTATCAACCACTGAAGTAAAAAGAGTATATATTTATAAAGCGAAGGATACACACATCAAATTTTAACATCAATCACATTTGGTGCGTCTTTTTAAAAATGTATTATATACGTTGTGTGTGATTTTTTTGATACGCACACAAATGCATAATTTGATGTGGCTATCAGGCACTTAAGTTTGTGATTCCATTTGCAACTTCTACACCGTATATAGTATATATGTATATTCTGGATCCTTATAAATAGCGGAATCGATTTAGCGATGTCTGTCTGTGTAGTTGTCGAAACTTTCTTAAATCCCTATATAGCATATCAATCTGTCAGTTGTTGCTTTTTTAAGGTTGCTAGTGAAATTCAGCCGATCGGTCCATCTATTTTTGGCCATTTTTTGCGTATTTTCTTTAATATACAAAATGAAAAAAAAAACACGTGGTATGTAGTTTTATCAAAAATGATCGGGAAGCAAATGACCGAGAACATCAAAAATACAACTTAAATTTTTTTTCTTTTTTTTAATTTAATTTTTAAACGTAATGTGTATTACGTTAATGATAGTATGTACATACACACTGAATTGAAGAGAGATGTAGAAGAAAGTTTTTTATTTTCGCCGTTAATTTGAAATTTTTTATCTGAATCTAAATATTTATTCAAGCATTTTGTTAGGCTTAAAAAATGTTTGCAAACATTTCAAACTAAATTTAATTTAATTTATTTTGCTTTCTTATAAATTTTTTTATATATACGAGTATCTTAAAAAGTCTTTTTTTTTGTTATTGTCGTTAATTTGAATTTCCTTAATTTTGTCATTTCATTTTAAAATTTTTTTAATGTTTAAGAAGAATGTGTAAAATTAAAAATATGAATATATGACTATTGCACTGAAAGGTATACAAGACCAGCACAGCCGAATTTAACTTGCTTATGATTTTTTTTAATATATAAAAATAATGTGCGAATTTAAAATTATTCCCCCTACTATAGTTCACAACTCTACTCAATTTAGTTGTACCTGAAAGAACTACTATTGATGAGTTGTAATTTTTGTATGTTTTTGTCAACTGCATGAACACACAGTTGTAATATGTAATAACAAAAACAGGTTGTAATATCAAAATTACAACTGAAGTATTGTTGAGTTGTGAACTATAATAGGGTCAAATAAAATTCGTCACAGCCGAAATGAACTTGTTTTTATCATTGACTTTTGTTTTTTTTTTAATGTTGTTATAGATATTTTATTTTAGCTTATTCTTTTATTTTAGGATAATAAATACGATGTTGGTGGTGGTGAACCATTCAACACTTTATCAGAATTAATAGAACATTATAAACGTAATCCCATGGTGGAAACTTGTGGTACTGTGGTGCACCTGCGACAACCCTTTAATGCCACACGCATTACAGCAGCTGGCATTAATGCCAGAGTGGAACAATTGGTTAAGGTAAGCAACAAATCAATTTTCAACAATAACTATATTCAATTAAATCAATTTCTAAGTATAGAGGTTATAGATACACACTATACATGTTTATATATATATATATATATATATATTGTGTTCATATGACACATTTGTTTCTGTTGGTGTTTTCGTCTTAACTTTTATCTCATTTTTATACCCTTCACTGTAAGTAAGAAGGGTATATATAACTGAGATTCCGTTTGTAATTTCTACACCCTACATGGGACACCCTATAAAGTATATATATTCTGGATCCTTATAAGTAGCGGAATCGATTTAGCGATGTCCGTCTGTCTATCCGTGTAGTAGTTGAAATCAACTTTCAGAAGAATCTAGACCACATACAAAAAAGTATAGCATACCAAACGGTCAGTTGTTGCTGTAAGACTATTACTATTGAAATTCAGCCAGATCCGTCCATAAATGACGGAGCTATGAATCAAAAACCGAAACTACCTCTATTTTTGACCATTTTTTGAATGGGTTTTTTGCCTATTTTGTCTAAACAAAGACACGGACAAAAAAAACGTGGTATGCAGTTTTGTTTGAAGTATAAGTCATAATACTTGTGCTAAAAATGAAAGCAATCGGTCCACAAAAGGCCGAGGAATATCGAAAATGCAACCGAAATTTTAGAAATTTTTGTTTTTATGCGATTTTTATCTAAACTGAAAAAAAGTAGTACGCAGTTTTTTTAAACATCACATTCATAGTATCCTAACCCAAACTCAGCTGAATGGGTCCATAAATGGCGGAGCTATGAGTCAAAAATTGCGATTACCTCTATTTTTTAATATTTTTGGTGCGTTTTTTGCGTAATTTGTCTAAACTACAAGACGGACAAACAAACTTGGAACAAAGTTTTATCACAAATAACTGCCGTAATGTCTGTGCATAAAATCAGATAGATCGGTCCACAAATGGACCAAAAAAATCAAAAATATTTACAACCGGCATTTCACATTTTCATTAATTTTTGTTTAGTTTTTGCTTTGCTTTTGCTTTGTTTTTTTTCAAATTTTTTAGCTGTCATGTGCGTAATGCTTTGTACACACAAACATGAAAAATAAAAGAGTGTATGGGTGTATGCGTGGTTTTTATTGCCTTGAGTATAATAGTACGAATACAGACATCTCTATGAAAGAGAGTGCATTAGATATTTTTTGATAATTAGTCATTTAATTATAATTAATAATTTATTAAATATGTTTGGCAGAAAAATTTTAAAAAAAATTTTTTTGTTTTTCTATTTAATAACTTTTTTAGAATTTTTTTTTATTAATATAAAAATTTAGTGCCTGCAGACATTTTATTGCTTTTAAAAATTAGGTTCTCAGAAAGGATTTTTTCTTAGAACTCATTAATTTTAGTCGTATTATAAAAATTTATTTTTTTATTGATATTTCTTTCCAATAATAAATAAAGAAATTTTTATATTTAATATGACCTAAAGCTTAATAAACAAGTGTTACATAATTTTTTGAAGTGAGTGAAGATAAATATGGTTAGTTAAATATGTTTTCACGTAATATCTTTTCATATGTAATAATTTCTATTTGGAATTTAAAAGTTTAACAAAATATTAATCTTTATAAAAATAGAATATATAGTTTTCAATATTAAAAATGTTGGTTGGGAAATTTATTTGTTTATTCAGTTCAATGCTTACTGAGTTTTTTGTTTGAATATTTGAATCTTTTTGTGACTTTTGATTAATAATTCTTATTTAGTCAATTGCTTTTACAATATAAAGGTTCTAATGTTTGCAAGAAACGTTGGGAGTAACCCACTGAAGATTCGGAGTAGCGTCTGATGAAATGGTCCATATAGGTATGCTCTCCCCTTCAGTACTTATTGTACTGAATAAATAACTCATGAGAATATCATGAGTAAAAGAATAAATTTAAAAACCAACACAATTTCTGGAATTAAGCACAAATAAAGATTAATATTTTGTAATATCTTTTCAGTATTTATGATATACTTATAAATATGTTTAGGAGACATACAAGTACGAGTACATACATAAAAACAAATGTGCATAAATATGTTGATTTCTCTAATAGATTGCAAACGAACCATAGAATATTACGGGTTGGTACACATATCATTTTAAAGAAGAGTTCGTCTAGACTTGTAATCACCCAAGTACTCAGAAAAATCCTTGCATTATTTTTAAAAAATTTATGAAATTCCCTCATACTCCAGTACTGTTCTTCTGAGGGATTTTTGGTCAGGAAAATTACTAAAATTAAAAAGGAATTAAATCTGTAGGCTCTAAACTTTCTGGAAGCGTTTTAACATTTTCTGCAAAATTCGTAGTTTTTATTTTATGATGCAAAACGGAAACTGCCAAAATCCTTGAGTTCAACAGTACTAGGGTGTATGGAAATATCAAAAAAATTTTAAAAATAGTCCAAAATAACTCTGAGTATTTTGGCGGTAGACCAAAATCTAGACAGTCTCGTCTTTAAAATGATATATGTCTCATCTCACAATATTTAATGGTTCGTTGGCAAGTTCCTAAAATCACTTAGAGCAACAGCACTGGGGTATATGGAAATTTCAAAATAATCCAAAGTAACTTCCGAACGAACCATAGAAGATTACGAGATAAGATGTATATCATTTTAAAAGGGAGGTCATCTAGATTTGTAATCTATCTTCTAAGTACTCAGAAAAAACTTTACATTATTTTTAAAAATTTTTTAATTTCCCTCCTACCCCAGTACTCATACTCTGAGGAATTTTTAGCATTCCTCATTTTGGCAACAGAAACTTACTGAAACCAAACTGAAATGAAATTTGTAAGTTCTACGCTTTCTTGAAGTGTTTTAACATTTACTTGAAATTTCGTATTTTTTTTATTCTATGATGCAAAACGGAAATTGCCTAAACCCATCAGAGCAACAGCACTGGAGTATATGAAAATTTAAAAAAATAAAAAAAATTTTAAAATATCCAAAGTAATATATGAATATTTGATTGGTTGGTTACAAATATAGATGATCTCCGCTAAACTATTGCTTAAAACATTTAATATTTAATGACTTAAGACGTATTTGATAAATAAGCCATTAATACTGAAAATATTTAAAAATACTAAAAAACTTTGGGTTTTACGTTAAAACATATTTAACGCGGCATATTTATCTTCACTCATTTATTTTTTTCTATGGTCTTGCTATTAATAAAGAGTGTGGAAAGTGAAAAATATTAATATTTCGCTAACACAGTGAAGGGTATATAAGACTCGGCACTGCCGAATTTAACTTGTTATTTCTTTCATTGTAAGTATGAAGAGTATATTTAAGTTTGTGATTCCATTTGTAATTTCTACACCGCACATGTGCACTCTATAAAGTATTACATATATTCCGGATCCTTATGAATAGCGGAGTCAATTTAGCTATGTCGTTGAAATCAAATTTTTAAAGTTTCTAGACGGTGTATAGAAAAATTTATTATAGCATAAAAAGCTGTCAGTTGTTGCTGTCTTCAGGTTGCTATTGAAATTCAGCATAATTGATCCATAAATGAGGCGAGCAGTGACTAAAAATCCTACCAATTCTTTTAAATAGACTAATTTTTCCATTTCGAATAGTAAATTGAAATAAATTTTAGCAATTCGAATATAACAGCTGCTGAGCGATAAATTTGAACAAAATAATATAAATTTCTCATAGAAGTGTATTTATTTGATTAACTGTAAAACAGCACTTTGATAAATGCACTTACGAAACACATTTTTTTTTGTTCTTTCATCCAAAAACTTTGTTTTTTTTTAAATTCCTTTCTTGCTGCTGCCGTTGAAAGCATTTTCGTTAGAAAATATTTGAAATGATTTTTATTTTTTCATTTCATTCAATAACATTAACAGCTGTTGCTAGATTTACAGAACTTTTTAACTTGGTACCACTGAGCTTAACGAAGAAAAAGAATACAACATTTTATAAATCCAAATTAAATTGAATTCCAAAATAGCATTTAATGTGGATTTATTATTTTCATGTTGTATGGTAAATACAGACCGTGTATGGGCTTGTGGTGTGATTGTACCAGCTGCTGGTGCAAAATCAAAATGAGTTTGATATATTTGTGATGGCACCAGTATGCTGGTGTCGTGTATTGTAAATGAGCTCATATAAAGCAAACTTTTTTAAGTAGTAACATGATAATGAACGCGTGGGAAATATTTTTTGGGAAGAATTCCTTGATTTATAATAATCAATGTTGTGGCTATGGAAAATAAAAAGCGAATATTATTGCAATCGTGACCTAAAAAATAAATGCCACAAAAAAATGGCAAAAAAATTAAATAGAGAAAAAGGCGAATTCATATATGTTTTAAAAATTTTCTTGGTTTGTCAAAAAAGACAGATATGGCTTATATACTCCGACCCTTAAGGCCCTTAAGCCTTTATTAAGCGTATACACAACTGTTTAAGAAAGAAAGTCATTAATTGTACACATTGAACTATTTTTTTAATTACATACGGAAGATTAAAAGCCTTTAGGTGTAGAGGAAGGGAATTATAAAGTCTGTATATCCTTACCACGAACGATCTTTCAAACGTAGTGTTTCTAATTATTGGTAACATTAATTGCGTATTTCGTGTCGATCTTAAAAAAGAAAATAGTTGTTTTAACATGGAGTTTGATTTTATAATACGATAAAAGTAGCATAGGATTTTTATTTTCAAGAAATCATAAAAAAACAATTTAAAAAGTTTTCAACATACCGGGATACATGCTGAGATATGCTCAAGTTATATATATGTACATATACCCTGTGATTATATTGAATACCAGTCTCAAACGACTCAAATTGGAAATTGTACAACCACTATAAACTTCAAGACAATATTCAATATGCGTCATAAATACGTAGCGGGTGAGCCAAGGTAACCTTTACTCTGAGTGGCAAATATATTTCAAAACTGTGTAGAGATCTCAGAACACTATTAACCCTAGCAGATATGTTAGTAAGGACATTTTGTTATCCAATGTTAAGCTAAGACATTTCATACTACTAACAAAGAGTTCGAGGACGCCATTATATCCAATTCTAATAGACTCTGAATCAACTAGTCCAAATGTCATAGCTTTTGTTTTTGTGAGATGCAAAATTTAAAATATTTTGCCACACTTGCAATATCTGCATGACTTGCAGGGGTAGTGAAAATCGCTTAAGTAAAATTAAAGCAAAAATGCAAAAGCATATAACTATTCAAATGAGAGGCAGGGTGTGAAAGTATGTACATACTACAGGGAACACATTGTTTTATATATTTACCATCGTTCAGATTAATAAAAACTAATTTATTTTAAAATAAATTTTATTACCTTTTGCATTTTAGGGTGGATTTTGGGAAGAATTTGAAGCTTTACAACAAGACAGTCGTGATATATTTTCTCGCAATGAAGGCTACAAGCTGGAAAATCGTAACAAAAATCGTTATAGAAATATTTTACCTTGTAAGTTGTAATTTTTCTAAGCTTAATTTAGCACAATATATTATACTTTGTTTTATTTGTAGACGATCATACTCGTGTAAAGCTCAGTGATGTTGAATATGCTGTGCCTGGCGCTGAATACATTAACGCCAATTACATTCGCTTACCCACCGATGGTGAACAAAATAATATGAATGCCTCCCAAGAAAGCCTCAATGCCATGGTCTCTTCGTGTCCCGCCTGTACAGCGGTTCATATGCAAAAGAGTTGTACCAATTGTCAAATGTTAAACAAAACCTGCGTTCAATGTGCTGTAAAAACAGCCACATTGCCCTATAGTAATTGCACCACCTGTAACAAGAAAACTGACAATTTTAGCAAGCAACAGCTGCAACATAAACGCAGTGAATCTTTAACAAATTCAGCCTTAATGAGCAGTAGCAGCAGTTTTCTAGCACAATCGACCCCACCACCACGTCCTGCTGCTCCCGGTAGTAGCAGCACCGCTGCATCTAGATCTCTTAATAAAAAGAATAGCAATGACTTCACTGAGAAAGAAATGTTTAAAACTTACATAGCTACACAGGGTTGTTTGGTGAATACTGTTACCGATTTTTGGAACATGATATGGCAAGAGAATACCCGTGTTATAGTTATGACCACCAAAGAATTTGAAAGGGGCAAGAATAAATGTGCTAAGTATTGGCCCGACGAAGGACAGTGTAAACAGTTTGGACCCGCCAAAATTCAATGTGTCTCAGAGAATTCCACAAACGATTATACATTAAGGGAATTTCTTTTTTCGTGGCGTGATGAGCCAGAGAGACGTATATTCCATTATCATTTTCAAGTGTGGCCTGATCATGGTGTGCCTGCTGATCCCGGCTGTGTTTTAAATTTTCTGCAAGATGTCAATACCAAACAAGGACAACTGGCACAAGCTGGTGAAAAGCCGGTAAGATAACAACCTAGACATATTCATGTATGAGGTAACCCTAAAAACAACTTATTTAAAATTAGAGATGTCAGAATTATATGCCTGTGTAGTAAAATAGAATAATGAACATATCCAACAAACCATATGACTTGAGAAATATATTAAAATTTGTGTTAAGAAAAATTTTAAACAAATTTAACTTATTGCAGACATATATTTATATTTCATAAATAAATAATAATAATTATCTTCAGAATTTTTCATATTCTCAACTTGTGTTGTAATTTGATTGCTACATGGTTTGTTGGGTACAGAAAAAAGCTTTAAACACATTCGAGACCGACTGCAATCTGTCTGTTATTTTCACGACAGCATGGCTACTCGACCACTGTTGGAGCTGTCGTCAATTTAATCTAATTTCTATTTTTGTCGGCGGCAATGAACAAATTAGTGCTGCCAGTATAATAAAAAATTAGCGTTTGAAAATATTTCATTTTATTTGACAATCAAAATGTTATAGAGAAATTAATCGAATTGGTTTTACATTCTTATATGTTGTAAGTATATCTATATAAACAAATGAATGTGTGCTTATGTTTTTTTATGGGCTTGAATAAATAATTTTATTTTCACACATTAAAAAAATTATCGTGGCACCACGGAAATATGTATTTCTATAACCAACAGCTATGTATTTACATTCCTAACCAATTGCTGTTGTCGCTTCTAAAATAATTAAGTAGCTGGCTACACGGCGACATTTGTAGCCAACATCACTTATAGTCGTGTATCTTGCTGTCTCGAATGTCTTTAATTCATTATGATTGCTGCTGCCAAGGCAAATTCATTACAATGCCTGATCGCTTTAGCAGGCGAGAACCATCTGTTTTTATCTTATTGTGAAAAACTATTTTTTAATTAGGCGGTGTTCAACCCTTATGAATCGATTAGGTACAATTATACCTTTCTATATTTTATATGAAAAGTGTAGTAGGGTTTTCAACTACTATCCGATGCAAAGCGTTTTTCAAAACAAGCCTTTGTCAGAATATAGGCGATATATTACATATAAATATGGGCACTTTCCAGTACCAGTAAAATTCCAGTAAAAATAAGTTTTTACTGCTTACTGAAAAAAACAGTAATTTTTTATTGATAGTGAAATTCAATTTGCAGTATCAGTATACTTTTACTGATTACTGGCACTGGTTACTGTTCTTTAACTGTCACGACGAGAAACTTTTCACTGAAAACATGTAAAGTGAAACAAAATGCATGAAATTGAAACAAATTGCTGATTTTTTCACTATGTTGTGTCTGTAACTCTTTTTGTGAGATACACCTGTCACGCAAGTATTACTCGCAAATTGAAAGAAAAAGTGTGTCTTTAAAAATTTTATTCTAGAAGTTGTCGATTGAAACTGTCAAAAAATCTCACAAATACAAAGTCGGTGAAATAAAGTTTAAACATAATGAAATATAAAAAATAATACTATTAGTGAAAAGCTAAATATTTTGTTGTTCAATGTTTTATCATCTTAATTATTTTGTTTTTGAAATTTAAGAAAATGATGCGAGTTTAGTTTTTTTTTCACTTTACATATGTGCGAAGGTACATATATTTTTTTTAATGTTTTTAAAGTACAATTTTATTTATTATATTTATGAAAAAGGTACCACACAATTGAACATAAAGCACATGAAAAACTAAGTCATATCTAACAATATTTAGTATAACCGGCTGTCGCTGAACATTTTGCAGTTTTATTTGACTTTAAGCCACTGTCGAAAACATTTGTGGTTCGCGGCGTTATTTAATTGTGACAGTTCTAACGTAATGATGTAGTCATGTATGGTGTTTTTCGCCACGGGTTACACACAAAGTTTTTCCTCACTTTTCGAGAAACGATGGAATATTTCGTTTCACAACTTTCCGATGCAAGAAGCTCTCACAAAAGTTGCAAAACATAGGCACAGTAAAATTTTACTGATAATGAAATTTTATTTTCATGAACAGTAAATTTTTACTGGTTACTGAAATTGTTTTTAATAACCTGTAAAAATTTACTGGTTTCAGAAAAAAAAATTTCAGTAAATTTATTCTTAATATTTTTTGTACCCTTCACTGTAAGTAAGAAGGGTATATATAACTTTGTGATTAAGTTTGTAATTTCTACACCGTATATGGGACACCCTATAAAGCACATATATTCTGAATCCTTATAAATAGCGGAATTTAATAAGCGTTGTCCGTCTGTCTGTCCGTGTAGTCGTTGAAATCAACTTTCAGAAGAGCCTAGGCAACATACAGAAAAGTATAGCATACCAAACGTTCAGTTGTTTCTAAGACTATCAATTGTCTGTAAGACTATTACTATTGAAATTCAACCGGATCCGTTTATAAATGGCGGAGCTATGAGTCTAAAACTGAAACTACCTCCATTTTTGACCATTTTTTGAGTGGGTTTTTTGCGTATTTCTTCTAAACGAAAAAACGGACAAATTAAACGGGCATGCAGTTTTGTTTGGGGTATCAGTCATAATACCTGTGCTAAAAATGAAAATATTTAAGTCCACAAATAACCGAGGAATATCAAAAATACAACCGAAATTTTAGATTTTCATTAATTATGGCTTTGTTTTTTTGCGTTTTTTATCTAGACTGAAAAAAGTAGTACGCAGTTTTTTCAACCATTACATTTATAGTATTGTAACCAAAACCAAGCCGGATGGGTCCATAAATGACGGAGGTATGAGTCCAAAATCGCGACTACCTCTATTTTTTTACCATTTTTGGTGCGTTGTTTGCGTAATTTGTCTAAACTACAAGACGGACAATAAAACGTGGTACGCAGTTTTATTAAAAATAACAGTCCAGTACCCATGTTCTGTAACTTTTGTGAGAACTTCTCGCATCGAAAAGTTGTGAAACAAAATATTCCATCGTTTCTCGAAAAGTGAGAAAAAACTTTGTCTGTAACTCAAGGCGGAAAACACCACACATGACTACGTCGTTACGTTAGAACTGTCACAAAAGGAAGCCGGCGGGGCCGCTAACCACAAATGTTTTCGACGGTGGTTTAACGTAAACTAAAACTGAAAAATATTCAGCGGTGGCGTCCGAACTACTTTCGTCGGCCAACATTCGGTTATATTAAAAATTATCTGTTGTATGACAGTTTTTTCATGTGTTTTTTGTTTTATTTATGTTGAATTTTTGTTAAATTTTAAAAGTAAAATATTAATTTAACAATGATAAAACATTTAAGAACAAAATATTTACCTTTTCACTATTATTATTATCCATTTTTTTAACTAAGACAATTATAAATTTAATATATATTATATTTTATATTTTTTAATTCCAATTCACCGCCTTTATATTTGTGAGTTTTTTTGACAGTTTAAAGTGAGAATTTCTCGCATAAAATTCTTATAGACACACTTTTTCTTTGAATTTGCGAGTAATACGCTTACGTGACATCTGTATCTCACAAAAAAGTTACAGATACAGCATAGTGAGAAAAAGTAGCAATTTGTTTCAATTTCATGTATTTTGTTTCATTTTACATGTTTCAAGTGAAAAGTTTCTCGCAGTGAGAGTTACAGAACATGGCCACAGAAATGGACCAGAAAAATCAAAAATACAACCGGCATTTCACATTTTTATTAATTTTTGTTTTCTTTTTGCTTTGTTTTTTTTTTTAATTTTTTAGCTGTCATGTGCGTAATGCTTTGTACACACAAACACGAAACCTAAAAAAGTGTATGGCTCTTATTGCCTTGAGTTAAATAGTATTACGAATACAGGCATCTTTATGAAAGAGAGTGCATTAGATCTTTCTCGATAATTAAATATTTAATTAAATGTGTTTGGCTTAAAAATTTGCAAAATTAAATGAAAATAAATTTTTTTTCCTATTTAATATCTTTCTTAGAATTTCTTTTTTTATTAATTTAAAAATATAGTGCCTGCAGACATTTTATTGCTTTTAAAAATTAGGTTCTCAGAAAGGATTGTTTCTTAGAACTCATTAATTTTAGTCGTATTATAAAAATTTATTTTTTTATTGATATTTCTTTCCAATAATAAATAAAGAAATTTTTATATTTAATATGACCTAAAGTTTAATAAACAAGTGTTTCAGTTACATAATTTTTTGAAGTGAGTGAAGATAAATATGGTTAGTTAAATATGTTTTCACGTAATTCCTTATGTTTTTCAGTATTTGTAAATATCTTTTCAGTGTTTATGATATACTTATAAATATGTTTAGGAGACATATAAGTACGAGTACATACATAAAAACAAATGTTCATAAATTTGTTGATTTCTCTAATAGATTGCAAACGAACCATAGAATATTACGGGTTGGTACACATATCATTTTAAAGAAGAGGTCGTCTAGACTTGTAATCTATCGCCAAAGTACTCAAAAAAAACTTTGCATTATTTTTGAAAAATTTTTTAAATTCCCTCTTACCCCATACTCTTCCTCTGAGGGATTTTTATCATTCCTCATTTTGGCGAGGTACCATTCCCGAGTTCGCAACTGAAACTTACTGAAGCCAAACTGGAATGAAATTTGTAAGTTCTACGCTTTCTAGAAGTGTTTTAACGTATACGGGAAATTTCGTAGTTTTTATTTTATGATGCAAAAGGGAAATATGCCAAAACCCTTCAGAGCAAACAGCACTATAGTATATGAAAATTTTAAAAAAATTTTAAAATATTCAAAGTAATATATGAATATTTAAATGGTTGGTTACAAATATAGATGATCTCTGCTAAACTATTGCTTAAAACAGTTAATATTCAATGACGTAAGAGGTATTTGATAAATAAGATATTAATACTGAAAATATTTACGGATACTAAAAAATTTCGGGTTTTACGTTAAAACACGTTTAACTCGGCATATTTATCTTCACTCCCTTAAATTTTTGTATGTTTTTGCTATTATAGAAGCATGTGGAAAGTGAAAAATGTTAATATTTCACTAACACAGTGAAGGGTATATAAGACTCGGCACAGCCGAATTTAACTTGTTATAATGTGTAAAGGGTGGTTAAATTTTAACGGCCGATGTTGATTTTGAAAAAAAACACAAATTATTTAGGAAATTATTGTCATTTCTTTTTTTTATGATAATATGAGATGGTTGAAGTATGTATGGAAGAAAATATCGGCCAAATGACCGCCGCAACCTCGGTGGCACACCTCTATCCGATGGTCCAAATTTTCGATGACGCTGAGGTTCCATGCCGTTAATGTGCCGAATTATCTCATCCTTTAGCTCTTGAATTGTTGATGGCCTATCGATGTACACCTTTTCTTTCAAATAACCCCAAAGAAAGAAATCCAACGGTGTCAAATCACATGATCTTGCCGGCCAATTGACATCGCCATCATGTGAAATATTACGGCCATTGAATTTGTCGCGCAAAAGAGCCATTGTTTCGTTAGCTGTGTGGCAAGTGGCACGGTCCTGTTGAAACCACATATCGTCCACATCCATATCTTCCAATTCGGGCCATAAAAAGTTCGTTATCATCTCACGATAGCGAACACTATTCACAGTAACTGCCTGACCATCCTTATTTTGGAAAAAATATGGCCCGCCAGCACATAAACTGCACCAAACAGTCACTCTTTGTGGTTGCATTGGTTTTTCGACAATAAGTCTTGGATTATCATTCGCCCAAATGCGGCAATTCTACTTATTGACGAATCCACTGAGGTGAAAATGTGCCTCATCACTGAAGATGATTTTTTTCGAAAATTGATCATCCACTGTTACTATTCTGACCATTGACGACGTTTATAATGGTGAAGAGACTTTAGTTCTTGAGTCAATTGCACCTTGTAAGCGTGTAAATGCAAGTCTTTATGCATATTGTTCATCAACGACGATCGTGAGAGGTGCAATTGCTCGGCACGACGACGAGTTGAGGTGGACGGCTCTTCAGCCACACTATCGCGAACAGCAGCAATATTTTCTGCAGTACGAGCTGTACGAGTAGGAGAATGCACTGGTGTTTTCTCATCTCCTACAGACCCGGTTAGCTCAAATTTTTGCACGATTTTTCCGATTGTACACACATTTGGACGATTAAATTGACCGAAGTGCACGATATGCATTTTGATTTGAACGCCCATTTTCATAATAAGCCTGAATAATTTTAACGCGTTGCTCGGTTGTGTATCTTTCCATGGTTCAAATTGAGTTAGTCTGAAATTGAGAAATGTCAAATGAAATGCAGAAAAAAACTTGACGCTTAGGTGTGGTTCACATTAAACATCGGCCCTTAAAATTTAACCACCCTTTATTTAGTTCGATGGCAATGTAACGCTCCTAGAGTACTCTTTTTGCATGATTAACGCTCCATATTATTGAATCATGATCACAAATTTCAATTGAAATCATATACTCGTATAGTTTTAAAATGTGTAGATATGTATGTATGGTTCCTTAAAATTTTCAAGATACAATCATCGCAGTTAAACTAAACTATCTTTTACAATTGAAATAGTGCTGTTGGTCTTGTATACTTGGAGCGATAATTTTGATGTGTTTCTGTTTCATTAAAAAAACGATAAATTGTAGCCGTTGTAGCAGAACTGTTATGGAATACCAAACCTCTGTCAACGTGATGACGATGACGATGGAAATAGAATTTCAAATAAAAACGACGAAGAAGTTTTCGGTGACAACTGGAATAAGGGTCGTTATCATTAATGTTAATAACATTTACTTACCAATCTTTCTGTCTGATTTTATTGGCCAGCCCTTAAACTTAGAGCTACATGAATTTCCACATGGGTTAGGCATGTATTTTAACTTTTTGGAGTCTTTTAGGTAATTTTCTCTGCTTTTTATATACTTAATAATATTTAATATTTCGGAGGATGGCTCAAAATCGCTGTATGGGACAAGCCCTTTCTGAACGCAATTCTAGAAGAAAACGTTTTAAATTTTGAAAAACTTGTTTCCATTACCTCTGGTATATTGATTATAAAATACGAATTTTAATAGGAATCTATTTTACATGGTCGCTTTAATTATTTTAAAAACGTTTTTCCTCACTGTTTTAAAGAAGAATTTTAGCTTAAGTAATAAAATTTATGGTATACAACATATTAAATTATTTGAAATAATAAAGTTTAACAAAATTTAATCTTTATTAATTATAAAATTTATGGTAATGATAATTAAAATTAGTGCTTACTAAATTTTTTTGTAAGCAATAAATATTTACTGGTATATTATATACAAAATAGTTTCATAAAAAAAAAATAACTATTTTTTTGTTTTTTTGTAATTTGTTTGAAAATAGGGTCCAATATGTGTACATTGTTCTGCTGGAATTGGTCGCACTGGTACTTTTATTGTGATTGATATGATTTTAGACCAAATCGATAGACATGGTAACTAAAAATTAAAAATGTATAAAATTGCAATTTTTAACGCTTATTAATAATTTTAGGTTTAGATACTGAGATTGATATACAACGCACAATACAAATGGTACGTTCTCAACGTTCTGGTTTAGTACAAACAGAAGCACAATATAAATTTGTTTACTATGCTGTGCAACATTACATACAGACACTCATACAACGTAAACGGGCTGAAGAGCAAAGCTTACAAGTGGGACGTGAATACACAAATATTAAGTAAGCTTCATTATATTTACTCATGTATGCAAATGTTTGTTTGTTTTAATATAAAATACATTTTATTGTGCAATTTATTTGACTAGAATAGCTAAGTATTTTTCTTTGGGATGTCCTATTTTGAGTACTTTTCATTTTAAATTTCCAGACGAATTGATTGTTTGTTTTATAAAAATAGCACATAAATAAAAGTTGTCCCTCTCTCTGAATTTAATATCCAGGGGGGCAAACTACGGCATTCGACTCGATCGCAATTTCCATTTTAATTATATTGAAATTTCGATCGCTATCGAGTTTAACTCTTAGCCAAAGCAAACAATTTCTTTTGTATTACATACAAAATTTATAATTTCATTTTTCATTAAACTTTCAGATATACTGGTGAAATCGATACACAAAGATCTCCTGTACCACCTAATATAAGCATAGTTAGTAAACAACCTCCATGTACCCAAACAGTTACAAGTTGTATCAGTAGCAGTAATAGTAGCATCAACGACAACCTAAATCATCCATCAACGAAACAAATTTATTCTAAAATGCCATTATCCTCCCCCACAGCATCATCAAGTAGTCGGCAAAAGCTACAACAACATGCTGCCACAATAACGTCAATACAGCAGCAGCAACAACAGTTATATAGCAACGAATTATTTCAGAGTAGCAGCATCACCACAACGCTAAAACCCAACGAACAGCAACAATCCCAAGCCATTAATCCTACCCAACAACAACAGCAACAGTCAGGTAAGCAGGTCTCATCCTCCCGGCTCGGTTTGTTCAAATTGTTTACTCCCGTAATTTTTCAGCCTTCGAAAACTTTCCCAAAGACATGATAAGGCAACAATATGAGCCGCCTCCACCTACACCGCCACGTAAAACATGACAATTAAAATTTTAATATTATTGATAAATTTTAATTACAGAAAAAAAACCTGCTAACAAAAGAAATTAATTAGCAACCCTGCCATTCAGCTTTGAAGAAAAAAATGCTTAATAATTTTAAAATATTTCAATGTGTATGCTTGTATCTGTTTTCCGTATTGTTGTTTGTTGTTGTTGAAAAGAGGAGAATTTTTAAAAAGTTCACCCTCTGTTATATTCTTAATTGTTTTCTTGTTTCCTTAAGTAATTTTAAAAGAGTAGTAATAATATTAAATATTTTTAAATTACATACTTCTATTCTAATATAATTTGTAGCCTTGTATTTTTATCTTAAAGCAAAAGAAAAAAAACAGCAAAAGAAACTATCAAAAATAAGTGTATGTATTTTATTGAGCTTATTTTGTTAATTGTGTTATAACCAAAAGTAGCAAGTAGTTAGAAATACACAATATACCCACTTAAAATTTATAATATCTCAAATCATTGCAACATAATAAAAAAAGAGACTTACAAATTATTTTTTTAATATTATTTAATGTTTATTATTATTACTATAATTATAATTATTAGAAATAATATCATTATGATTCGTAATATTTTGTTCTTAATTGTGATATTTAAAATTTATTTTAGTTTTTTTTTTGTTAAAATCAAAAGAAAAAAACTCGAATTTTTTGTAATTTGTTTTATATTTTAGTTTTCTCTCTCTCTCTCTCTCTCTCTCTCTACTTCCTCTACTTAATTTTTTTCTATTTTTACAGTCTGTTATAAGTATTTTATATAAAAAAATTTCATTATAGTTTGTTAAAATTATCACTTAATATACTATTTTTTATAGGCATTTACCAAGGCAAAAACGCGCTTTAAAAAAAGAATTTTTGTTTTCTGTAACAATTAAATATGAATCTTTGTACCAATGTTTTTTTTTCTTTTATTTATTTTATTAAAAATTGACAATAATTTTCAAGAGACATAGAGAGAAAAAATTAATAAATTAAAAATTAACATTTTTCTGTCTTAAATTGATTTTTCAATTTAGTGAAAATTCAGTGTAATTTCATTATTATTAAAGAAAAGTTCTTAAAATATGATATACACAATAAATTAATAAAAATATAAATTGTCTTGCATAAAAATATGTATAAAAGTAATAAAATCTGCTTTTAATTTAAATAAAAGGCGTCATAAAAATAGAAGACATGAAAAAGTATTTCAGTAATAAGTAAGTAAGTAAAATACACAAACTTAACCACAAATACTCTACTGAGATGTGATTTTAAAAATAGAAAACAAACTGCAGGGTAGAAAAAAACAATGACCGTCATATTACAGCGAAAATGCTGTCGTCTCGATATTAAAAAAAATACAAGTGTTACCTAAGACACATTATTATATATTTAACGATGCTGTACTCGATTAAGTACAGCTAAACTTTAGCTTAAATATTTGAAGGATAAAAAATTTTATTATTTTGTTTTCAATTATGCTGCTGTACTTTTTTACAGCAGGCAATAAAAAATCAACTTCAGCTGAAACAAAATTTTAAGTTCTTTTCATTTGATTTAATGTTTTTTTTTTCATTTTCAAAATATATATTATATTACTTTTTTATTATCACTTTTTTTTGCTTTGACACAGCTGTTTTTTTGAATAATGATAATTAATTTTTAATAATTCAAAATTTTAATAATTCGACACAGCAATGCAGCAATATAATTAAAGTTTTTGAACGCGGCTGCGACATTCCTAAAATGCATACAAATAATAATAACACTAAAGTTAATTGTATTTTGTTTTTTTCTTTTCTTTCTTCAGAATAAAATCTATGTCTTGAGAATAAAATAAGTTTAAGCACTAATTTATTTTACATTTTTATTTTATTTTATATTTATTGACATTTATTGCCGCACTCAAAAATAGAAATAGATTTAAATGGACGACAACAGCATTTGCCGTCGTGCTGTCGTGAAAATAATCATTTACATATAAATACATGTATTCTATTTTTGACATATTGCAGTCGGTAGTCTGCTGTGTCGAATGTGTTTAATGCTTCATGATGCTGCCACACTTTTGTCGCAAATAAATAAGAACAATCATTTAAGACGGAAAAACTGAAACTGTATTTATGTGCAACTTAAATTCAAAACGACAATCAACTATTTCTCGATTTAAATACGAAGTCAAAAACTGGGGGTAAGTGTTGTGAGCCATAATCGGAGCCTAAACCAGACATATTTAATATCAATAAAGACAGAACTTCAAAGTAACGGCAAAAATCGTAAAAAAATGTCTCATAAAGATGCCTGTATTCGTAATGTTATTATAGGGGTGCTCAACAACCAATCATTCAACGTCAAAATTTGCATTTGTGTTGTTGAAAAAATTAAATTGTCTGATACACACATCAAATTGATTGATATTAATCCAATTTTTATATGATTTTCTTAATGTGTAAAGACTTAGAATGGCTATGCACACGCAAAGTTTACTTTTTCGCTATAAAATTTGCTTCGTTTTTAAACACGAAATTTTAGTTTGACAAAGTTTGTTTTCTTTTGCTTGGTTTCTTACTTTTTACTTATGCTTCAAAATTCGTAAGCATTAGACATTTTATTTAAAATATTTTCAGTCCAGTTATTTTACATTTTATTTTGAGTTTTCAGTGCAGTTACATTGCAATTAAATAAATAAATTATTATTAAGTGCAGTATTAAATAAAAAAAATGGAAGACAAAGATAAAAATGAAATTATTCAATCAATTATTCAATGCGTTAAAGATGCTGCTGACTTGGATTCTGATGATAGCGATCAAAACACCATAGCTTTGGTTCATACACCTCTTCAACTGATACTCCACTTTTCTTTGAGTATTTTATTGAACGGAGCTCTTGTGTGTATTGGATGCGCAAATTTTTCCATTTTCGCTTAATTTCATCCAAAGTAATTGTGTTGTTCTTTTTTTAAACTTCTTCTAAAATGGTGTTATATGCTGCAGCCTTCTTAGTTATGTCTAGATATTCTGCAGATTTAACATTATAAATGCAGCTGTATTCCTAAACAGAATTTATTAGTTTCTTTTAATCTTCGCTCCCCTTTGTATGCCATTTTTTTTTAATTAGAACTATTACTTCGGCAATATAAATATATAAGTATTTTTGAGAATATGGCACACAATTTTCTCACAATTTCAACAAAATTAACAACACCTTCAATAATCTTTAATATATTTTACTCAGCTTACAAACAAACTAACATCAATTTATTTATAATACATATTAATTGATTTATTGTTAAGGTCCTTATACACGACATGTTTTTTACACTGTATTTGTCAATTTTTACAATGTGAAACAAAAACATGTTGTGTGTGCTCTCAAAAACATTGCTTCTGTAAAAAAACATGAGGAAAACTTCTGACAAAATTTCAATTAGAGCATGTCTATTTTCTCATGTATAGTCATGTGTTTTAAATGTCTACGCTTTGTGGAAATATTTGTCGCCGTATAATAATTTTCTGTATCGTTAGCCGCCTGAATAAAAAATTTTACAAGAAAAATATATTAAATTTTTTTATCTAGTTTTGCTTTGTCAATAATATTGAAGCAAAGAATATACAATTTTTTGTACAAGCTTATCATTTTGTAACTTAAAAAGAAAACAAAATAGCTGTCCCGCCACCACTACATTAACACAATGAAAAATATTTTCAGCGGCTATAAGCCATTTTTCAAACGAAGGACGTGGGTATTTATGTAGTAAAAAGAAGAAGCACAGAAATAAAAATAAATATTGCTTTTATAAAATTGGATATTGCAAATTGGTATTTATTATTAATTATATTAAAATTAATAATAATTGTATTTAAATATGGAAAAAGATTTGATAAAAGTGAGTAATATTTTTGAGTAGATCAGCTGTTATAAAAAAACAGAGTCTATGTCAGACGTATTTGTACATGTCGCTTGTGACCAAAAATTATAAACCTTCTGTAAAATAACAAATTTTGACAGACATGAAGATAACATGTACATTTTAAAACTAAAATACATATGTAAAAAAAATGTCGTGTATAGGGATCTTTAACAAACAACAAACAGAACTTCATTTTAACTGCAGCAATAAAAGATATTGTCAAATAGATACTTGAATGACAAGCCAAAGCGAATTTGCGAGAACTACAAAATCTGATCTTACCCCTTCCTTCTTCCCCCTCCCTCTTTAAACTCGAAACTGCAAAATAAACTTTGCGTGTAACGGAAAAATACAACTAATCTCACCACAAGAGAAACAAGTCGTGGCAAAAAATCCTCGGCGGCGGTTAAGCAAAAAATTGTTCGGCGGCTAAGATTTACTATAACTCATTTACATTTATATTAGAGAAGCCAAAAAAGTCGATGATATGAAAATTTTTTTTAGTTTTTCACTCCTACAATCAAAAATGACATTCTCAAACTTAAAATTAACTTGAATATAAACCGCCGATAAGCCGATGGTTCGGCGGCGCTGTTTGTAAGAAAGTATCGGCGGTGAGCCTGAGCCTATATGGCTTGTATCTCTGGTCACCACTTTCATAAAAAAAATAACTAAAACAGCTGTTACTGTGTTTTTAGATTTTCAGTTTGACTTCTTCACTGCGATAAATGAATTTCAACGACGTGTAAGAAAAACAATTAAGTTACTTAAAACATTGATAAATTTAAATTACTAAAATAAAATAATATTTCGCTGAAGTGGCATCAATTGGACGTAGAAAAACAAAATGCAATCCGATGATTTATTGCAATTTAAAGACTTTTCAAACACTCCCAACACAAATAGTCCTCCGGCACAAATTAGTGTTAACTCCCCAACACATTTAACAGTTTCCAGTGCCACTGGAAGACCGCGGGATCCCTTGCAAGATTTAATCTACGACATGAGTGATTCTGCTAACATATTGAATGGCACAAGTGATGGTTCTTCTTTAGGCGGTGGTGATGGCAATATTTTACCTGAACCAGCAACTGTAGGCACGAACAAAGTGTCTTTTTTAACCATAGAATACTACCAACAATTTTTCAATGTTGATACTTTTATAGTATTGGAGCGCATTGCTAATTCTATTATACCCAAACGTGCTCCGCCAAACTATTTAAAATCTATTATTGGACAAAATCCAGATTTGTATGGTCCTTTTTGGATAACAACAACACTGGTAAGTTTATATGTGTGTAGGTAAAATTCAATATGATTATTATGTTTTATATAACAGATTTTTAGTATAGCCATTAGCGGTAACATTGCCAGTTATCTACAGCAGGCAGATGATCACTACAAGTGGCGTTATAATTTCCACTTGGTATCTATAGCGGCTACTTGTATATTTGCGTATGTAAATATTTTGCCAGTCACATTATGGGGCCTATTTAAATATAGTTCGAAACCAACAGAAGAGGGCTTGGAAACGGAAAATGTAAGAACCTTTTTTTTTAATTTCACATGTTCTAATGAGTATTTAACTACATAATTCGATACTGTTATAATCAAACATACGTATGTGTAGCCCCATAAAATATATATAAAACAAATAGACAACATCCCACCTATCATTTATTATTTAGGGCTTTAGTTAAATTAACTGACAAACTGACCAAAACTTTTTTCCATTATTATAAGTTCCCAATAAGATAAATATTATATTCACCCCTATTCCAATTGTCGCAATCAATAGATAACGACGTTGTTTACGTCTTTAAATTAGTATTTCAGTTGTCGTAATTGTTATTTATCGATAAGTGTGTTTATAATTGGTATTTTATAAGAAAATGCGACTGCGATATTGTATTGAAACGACTATGATTTCGTCGATTAAGAAGTGTTAAAAAAATAATAAAAATAAAAGGACAAATATAAACCAATTTGAAAAACTTGTTGGAAAAAGTCGTTTTACACATTGATTTCATAAAATTCCTGGATTTAAATTCTTAATGTAGCTGCCAATTTCATTTTTTTTCGATATACATACTTTCTGTTATGGTTTTCAGAAAAACAATTTATTTACAAAATACAGAAAACGTTTATTTAAGTTGAAATGATAAAACAAGAATGAATAATAATATTTCATGTTTGAATATTATTACACAGTAAAGAAATTTAAATTGTATATTGATTGTTTTATAATCAATAATTTAATAGTTTGAAAGTTGCAAGTGTTTTAACTACAATACTTTCCATTCGGTAACTTGAATATATCGAAATTCTCCTGGGGGTCAATTCTCGCTCTGTTAAACGGTGAAATAAAAAGCTTATTTTCATTTTCGTTATCACAAGCACTTTGCACTCTATCTTTTCACAATTACATATTTTGCGATTCTCGTTCATATTATGAAAAATTTGTTTCATTCCAATTGTAGCGGTGAAATTTTTGCATTGATGTTATTGCAACATTCATGGCTGTCATGAAATCCAATGTTATCGGTTTTGTATTGGATTGAAACCAATCAGTTGACAGTTGTTGGTTTGTTTAATTTCAAATAAAGCAAGTGACTAAAACGGACTTTTGTCATTAAAAATTCACATGCAGTTAGATATTTAATAAAAATTTAAGTAAATTAATATTAATTCTACAAAAATAAATTTTTACTCATAATTTTTTTTCTCTACCAAAAAAAATAGCACTTAAAACTTAATAATTATGCATTTTATAGAAAAATATCCTGACATTGCTAAGAGATTTACAACAGTTGGACGAATCAATGAAAAGCGTAGGTTCACGGCAAAAAGATGTAAACAGAGAGCTTCTTTATTTAACCGGTAATTTATGAATATTCTTTTTACTTTCTGTGAGCGTTCTTCTTCTAATAATAAAAATCCTACAACGACAAAAGTGATTTCATTTCACTACTTATTTCACTGACTAATTATATATTTTATATTAAAAATTTTCAATAAAAAACACGTTTTTATTTTTATTTAAACGAAAAAACTACGATTTATCAAAATTGTTATCAAACATTTACATAAACAATTTCATACAAATAAACTAATGTATAGAACAACTGATTCGAACATCGGTTTTATTTGTCTTCGAAAATAACAAAAACGACTTGGTTTCATGACACCAAATGAAACCAATATTGGTTTGCAAAACCGACAATTAGCAAAACCGACTTGGATTCTATGACAGCCCTGATTATATGCAAATGTCAAAACTAGAGAATTTTTTATTCATGTGCTATAAATACTTATAAAAAATTGTTTCTGAAACAAATTATCAGTTTTAATATGTTATAATAATATAAAGTTTAATTATCTACTTTTCATTTCACCGTTTCACAGAACGAGAATTGACCCCATGATAAGTTTTCTTTCTAATACTAGAACACTTGAATTTATATTCAACTAGTTGACCCGGCAAACGTTGTCTTGCCTTAATATTTTTATATTTATATTCGATCTTACACTAAGAAATCGTACTCATAGAGTAAAGAACCGTACGAGAACGGGCCAAACGTTGTCTTGCCTTAAAATTTTTATATATTCGATCTTCTTACACTAAGAAATCGTACTCATAGAGTAAAGAACCGTGCGAGACCGGGTAAAAACAGGTAGTAGGCAAATAAGCCAGATACCGACTATAGCGCTACCTGCCGGGCGGACTTGTAACGTTAAACCTTCCAAGATTATACATATAAACCTTCCTCTTGAATCACTCTATCTTTTAAAACAAACTGCATCAAAATCCGTTGTGTAGTTTTAAAGATCTAAGCATACATACAGACATAGGGACAAACGCGGGAAGCTACTTTGCTTTATACTATGTAGTGATTTACATATAAAAAAACTATATCACAAAATTTCATAGCAAAATAAACCAGCTGAATGAAATACTAGAGATGTGTTTTTGTTTACTAAAAAAAAAAAAACGATAAACTGTCGTCGTCGCAGCAAGTCCCCATTTACATTGTGGACATTTCTTGCCATATTTTTTAAATTCTCTTTTGTTCTTTCCTTAACCGTTTACATTTCGGGCATTAGTGTCCAGATATAAATTTTTTAATTCTTGCCATTTATTTTCGTGACGTGCTTAATTGATTTGTATGAAAAAATTAGTTGAAAAGAATTTTTGAAGCAAACCAAATTAAATTAATCTATACATAGATATAAAAGATAACGTTACTGACTGACTGACTGACTTATCATCATCGCCCAAACGGCTTGAAATTTGGTAAGTAGGTGTATGTCCAAATGTAAAGAACGAATAAGAAGGGATTTTTGGAAATTCGAATATTAAGGGGGTAAAAACGGGTAAAATCGAACTTCTTATATCTCCGGAACTACTACAGATAGAGCCAAACTACAAAATATTCTACTAAAAAATAAGCGGATGGTTATTTGGTACTTCTTCGATATTTGTACATTTTCAGGATAAAAAGGGTAAAAACTAATGTTGGTACGTTTTTTTAACCCCATTTATCTTTCAAAGTAGCAATCACAGCAACAAAAACTAAATTGTATTCTTCTCTTTTTAAAAAGGTCTAAAATGTATATTGGCACTTTATTAAAATTCGAGCAAATAAGGGGTACAATATGTGCCACTTTTTACCACTATTCAGGTCAAATTGAAAAATCATTAAGGGACAAAATGGTACTTTTTATAAATTTTAACGGTACTTTTTGATTTTTTTTAATGTTAACAATCTTGGCAGTACGATATTATGCTCAAATGGTCCCAAGCAAAGTGAAAAATCATTAAGAGGACAAATGGTACTTTTTATATTTTTTTTTGGTACTTTTTGGTATTTTATTATTAAGGAATGTAAAAGTACAGGATTTGGCTCAAATGATCTGAAGTAAGGTGGAAAAAAATTAATGGAAAAAATGGTACTTTTTATTGTTTTTATTAGTAATTTTCAGTTTTTCATGCTAACAACACTAGAACTATGAGATTGGGGTCTAACACTCTTAAGCAAAGTAAAAAATTATTAACAGGCAAAACAGTACTTTTTATTGATTTCAATGGTACTTTTTGATTTTTTAAAATTAATGAACCTAAAACTATTAAGGTGGGGTCACACGATTGCCGCAATGTACCAATTTTCTTCATTTTTTGTATACCAATCGTGTGAATGCACAATAAATTAGTACATGTGGCAATCGCGGGCAATATTGTGTTGGTTGTAACCAATCAAATGCAACCCTGTGACCACTTTAAATACAATCGCGCGGTAATAAAAATGTCAAAAGTGCACCAATATTTATTGTGTTCTTTAGCGGCAATCAAAGTTTACAATACGCGGCAATATTTTAATTTTTTTGTGGGCAGTCATTTATTTTCGTAAGTTTTCGATTTAATTATTTCTATTATAATTGTAGTATCATCTGCATACGCAAAAACGCCACTGTTCTTTAGTATGCCTATCATATCGTTGGCGTAAATTAGGTATAATATAGGTCCAAGCTTAGATCCTTGAAGAACCCCGATATTTGTTGCGGTCTCGTTACTATTTTTATTATTAATCTTGACTTTATAAGTCCTATTTTCCAAGTAACTTTTGAACCAATCCAAACAACTTCCCCTTATTCCAATATTTCTAATAATTTTTCGTGTGAAAGAGTATCAAAAGCTTTGCTGAAATCTATAAACAGAGCTAAACAGTGTTTATTTTCTTCTAGGCACTTACTCCCATAGCTTGAAAAATATCCCAATAATTTATTTATATTTTTCCCTTTTTGGAAACCATATTGATTTTTATTTATTATATTATATTTTTTAAGGAACTCAGATAGTCTTCTAACTATAATTTCTTCTATGATTTTTTCAATCACTGATAAAATTACTATGGGTCTATAGTTTTGGTCATTTTTTGATCCGCTTTTATAAATTGGTCTTATAATAGTAGTCTTTAATATCTCTGGTGTGCTATTATTGCTAATACATGAATTTAGAAATTGTGTTATTATTTGTGATACTGCATTAGCGTTAGATTTTAAATCTTTTGGTCGAATAACATCTATGCCTGCACTTTTGGTAGTTTTTAGGTTTGTTATTACGAGTATATTATAAACTTCTTCTTCATTTGTAAGTGACAAGTAAAGGGTGTTTTTTATAGACGTATAGAACTTTAAGTTGGCATTACTCTTCAAGATGGCGACCGATTTAACAGCTGTCAAGTGATTTATTCTCAGTTTGGTTTGGCAATTCATCATGAATAGACTCACGCCTGAACAACGCTTGCAAATAGTGCAATTTTATTTCGAAAATAATGGTTCTGTGCGGAATACGTATCCCGCACTACGTCCATTTTATTTGGTTTAGCGATGAAGCGCACTTCTGGTTGAATGGCTACGTCAACAAACAAAACTGCCGCATTTGGAGTGAAGCTAATCCTCAAGTGTATGTCGAAACACCGTTACATCCAGAAAAACTGACTGTTTGGTGCGCTTTATGGACTGGTGGAATCATTGATCCGTACTTCTTCAAAAACGATGATGGCCAGAACGTTACAGTCAATGGTGATCGGTATAGAGCCACGATTACTAACTTTTTCATTCCCGAATTGAACAACCATGATGTCCAGGAGCTGTGGTTCCAACAAGACGGCGCAACATGTCACACAGCTCGTGCCACAATCGATTTATTGGAAGAGAGGTGACTGCTTAATTTCACGTTTTGGACCTGTGAATTGGCCTCCAAGATCTTTTGATTTAACACCGCTAGACTACTTTCTGTGGAGCTATGTAAAGTCATTGGTCTATGCGGATAAGCCACAAACGCTTGACCATTTGGAAGACAACATTCGCCGTGTTATTGCCGATATACGGCCACAAATGTTGGAAAAAGTCATCGAAAATTGGACGTCCAGATTGGACTACATCCGAGCCAGCCGTGGCGGTCATATGCCAGAAATCATATTTAAAATGTAATGCCACAAGATTATCTTTCCGATAAATAAAATTCATGTCAATCGAATAATCCATCGTTGTTTTATTGCAAAATAATTTTTACAAAAAATAATTACTACAGAAGGAAATTTATTGAAAATAAAAATAACATAAGAACTACATGGCAGCTTATTAACGAAATTACGGGTAAAAAAGTAAGTAACATTGACACTACACTACTAAACAATTTTAGAAAGGAAAACATGGAAAACACAGCAAATAATTTTCCAACAAACTTTAAAAATAATTTAAATAAAATATTACATATTTGCAACATCAAAAAACTACAAAATCAAAACTCACAAACTCAATGTAAAGGGTGTTTTTTATACACGTATAAAACTTTAAATTGCAATAAAACAACGATGGATTATTCGATTGACATGAATTTTATTTAGCCGAAAGATAATCTTGTGGCATTACATTTTAAATATGATTTCTGGCATACGACCGCCACAGCTGGCTCGGATGTAGTCCAATCTGGACGTCCAATTTTCGAATACTTTTTCCAACATTTGTGGCCGTATATCGGCAATAACACGGCGAATGTTGTCTTCCAAATGGTCAAGCGTTTGTGGCTTATCCGCATAGACCAATGACTTTACATAGCCCTACAGAAAGTAGTCTAGCGGTGTTAAATCACAAGATCTTGGAGGCCAATTCACAAGTCCAAAACGTGAAATTAGGCGGTCACCAAACGTGTCTTTCAATAAATCGATTGTGGCACGAGCTGTGTGACATGTTGCGCCGTCTTGTTGGAACCACAGCTCCTGGACATCATGGTTGTTCAATTCAGGAATGAAAAAGTTAGTAATCATGGCTCTATAGCGATCACCATTGACTGTAACGTTCTGGCCATCATCGTTTTTGAAGAAGTAAGGACCAATGATTCCACCAGCCCATAAAGCGCACCAAACAGTCAGTTTTTCTGGATGTAACGGTGTTTCGACATACACTTGAGGATTAGCTTTACTCCAAATGCGGCAGTAACCATTCAACCAGAAGTGCGCATCATAGCTAAACAAAATTCGCTTATGAAAATCAGGAACAACGGCAATCTCGTTTTGGGCCCATTCTTGCACGAGTTGGATTTTGTAAGCACGCAAACCAAGATCCTTCCGCAAAATCTTCCATAAAGTGGATGGGCACAAATCCAATTCCTGTGCTCGATGGCGGATAGACTCATTCGGGTCTTCCTCAATGCTACGCTCTACAGCAGCAATAGCTTCGTCTGTACGTACCGTACGGCGTCTCTGGGGATGCGAGTTATCAATAAGAGAAAACGTGGTGCGAAAACGTTCCATGGTTAATCGAATTAACTGCTCTGATGGACGATTTTGTCGACGATAAAATGGATGTAGTGCGCGATACGTATTCCGCACAGAACCATTATTTTCGAAATAAAATTGCACTATTTGCAAGCGTTGTTCAGGCGTGAGTCTATTCATGATGAATTGCCAAACCAAACTAAGAATAAATCACTTGACAGCTGTTAAATCGGTCGCCATCTTGAACAGTAATGCCAACTTAAAGTTCTATACGTCTACAAAAAACACTCTTTATTTAATACGACCTCAAGCTGAACAAAGTATGCGTTTCAATTACATACTTTTTTTTGTCGTTAGTGAAGATAAATATGGTTACCTAAATATGTTTTCACGTAATTCCTTATGTTTTTTAGTATTTGTAAATATCTTTTCAGTATTTATGATATACTTATAAATATGTTTAGGAGACATACAAGTACTACGAGTACATACATAAAAACAAATGTTCATAAATATGTTGATTTCTCTAATAGATTGCAAACGAACCATAGAATACGGGTTGGTACACATATCATTTTAAAGAAGAGGTCGTCTAGATTTGTAATCTATTGTCCAAGTACTTATTTTAAAATTCCCTCCTACCTAAGTAGTCTTCTTCTGAGGGATTTTTACCATATCCCACTTTGCTGAGGTACCATTCCCGATTTTGCCCAGGAAAATTACCAAAATCAAAAAGGAATTTAATATGTAGGCAGTAAACTTTCTGAAAGTGTTTTAGCATTTTCGGAAAAATTCGTAGTTTTTTTTATTTTATAATTCAAAACGGAAACTGCCAAAATCCTTGAGAACAACAGTATTGGATTGTATGGAAATTTAAAAAAAATTTTAAAATTAGTCTAAAATAACTTCTGAATATTTTGGCGGTAGATTACAAATCTAGACAGTCTCCTCTTTAAAGTGATATGTGTCCCATTGCGAAATAATTTGTGGTTCTTCCGGAAGTTGCTAAAATACCTCAGAGCAACAGCACTGCGATTTATGAAAACTTCAAAAAAAATTTTAAATATCCAAAGTAATATCTGAATATTTGGTTGGTTAGTTACAAATATAGATGATCTCCGCTAAACTATTGCTTAAAACACTTAATTTTCAATGACGTAAGAGGTATTTGATAAATAAGCCATTAATACTGAAAATATTTACGACTACTAAAACACCTAATGGGGTACCTTAAAACATATTTAACGCGGCATATTTATCTTCACTCATTTAATTTTTTCTATGGTTTTTATATTATAAATACAATATTTCTTTGTGGATTTCTTTCATAGAAAATAATCTTTATAGATAAAATTTTCAATTGGATGTAAAACCATTTTTTTGCCTACCTACCTAAGTTTTGTGGCCCCGTTTGTCGGTACAAAATTCAATATTTTTACTATAAAACTTGTATTACCTATAATTTTTCATCAATGTCAAGGAATTTTTTATAAACGATTAATTATATTCCGGAAAAAATATTTTAAAACTTCTTTTTTCACAAGAATATATTAAATATTTTTTCCATTAGAGTGCCAGCAAATTCCAAAATTTAAATGATTCTCCCGTTCTGGCATGTTTTTTGAATTATGACAGTATTTATTCATTTAGAGCGGTAATATTGTACTTTACAAAAAGTAAACTTTCTTAAAAGTTTAGATGTAAAATTAATTTCAATACAAAACGTTTCTTATAAAAATATCAATTTCAAATATACAACGTAATATAAATTTTTTTGGAGAAAAATAATTTTAGATTTTATCTTAAAAAAAAAAAAAAAAAAAAAAAAATTGTTAAAAACTTTTCCACTTTTTTTGTTAAATATGAAAATAACAAATAAAAAAATTATTGTCTATGACAAACCGGGCTGTCATATAATCCAAGTCAGCTTTGCTTTTTATGGGATTTAAAAACCGATATTGGTTTCATTTGGTATATGAAAAAGTATTGGTTTCTTTTTCAAAGTTTAGTAAACAATATTAGTGGCGTTACCAATATAATAATTATTCATTGATACGGTGTACCTGTCAATCATAAGTTAAAAAAAAGACGCATAGATTTATAAAGTTAGAAACTTTTACAAAGTAGAATAATTTGTTAAATCTATTTTTATAAGTTAAAAAAACCAAAGAAATTATGTTTGAAACTTTTTTTAAGCTGGCTTCTTACAACCCTTTTAGGTCTTCAGCCGAGGTCAGAATGACTCTCCATGCGCTTCGATTTTCTGCGCATTTTCTCTAATTTGAGACGTTCAGATCGGTGAGATGTTTTTGGACCTGATCTTTCCAACGGAGTTTCGGACGCCAGAGGATCTTCGTTCATGCGGATAACATGACCCAGCCAGCGTTTTTTTTTGCACCTTTATGCACTTCACCTAATCAGTGTCGGCATACAGCTCATAAAGCTCGTGGTTCATACGATTCCGATAGCCCCGCTAAGACAAATTGGTCCATATATTTTGCGAATAATTTTTCTCTCGAATACGTCAAGTAAAGCTTCATCTGAGCCATGCAAGAGCATGGGAGTGTCGTGTAGAGTATTATTTTCGTATTTCGTGAGAGGGCTTTATATATAAATTGCCTGCTTAATCCAAAGTAGCACCTATTTGCTAGTATAATTCTTCTTCGTATTTCAATGCTGATGTTATTGTTTTTATTGATGGTGAGCCCAAGGTATACAAACTCCTCCACAACTCCAAAGTTATAGTTGCCAACGCTCATGGTTCCATCTAATCTGGTGGATTTTCTGTTCGTTGAAACCTTTAACTTAGGATTTGCTTCATTAACTGCCAAACCCATTTTTCATCACTCTTTTTCGATGCTTGCAAAGACAGCAGTTATGTCTCTCAATGTCCTTCCGATGATATCAATAACATCTGCATATGCAAGGAGCATGTGGGTTTTGGTGAAAGTTGTGTCATTTCTATTAACTGCGGCGTTTCGTATGATCTCCTATAGAATGTTGAAGACATATGATAAACAGTCACTCTGTCTGAATCCTCGTCTTGTGATAAACGATTCGGAAATATCTGTTCCAATTTTGACTTATGATCTCGTATCAGTTAGGGTCATTCGGCATAGCCGAACTTCGCAAAATGCCAAATTTAAACGTAGCCTGATATACCTTCGCACGGTCTACAGCCACACTGGTAATTGCCAATTATTTCATCCACTTTAGGCTTTAATTGTTCACATAATATGCGGTGGGAAGGAGACTTATGCTCCTATAGTTGCAGCAAACAGATTTTTTATGAACTGGACTTAGCATACTGAGGTTCCAATCTTCGGACATGCATTCCTCCAACCAAATAGTACCAATAAGCTTATGTGTGCAGCTAACGAACTCATCGCCTCCGGCCTTAAATAGCTCGTCTGTCAAATAATATATCTATTTATACCTCACTTTGGCCGAGTGGTGTACATTCGACACCGTCATCATATCCTCTTTATATCCGTGCGACACTCGTCCTATCTGTTACAGGTTTCCTTGTTGATTTTTACAGGAAGAAATGCCAGTACCAAAGCCCTCTGTTGTTTAACTTTCTGATAAAATTTTTGGGCTTAATTTCTCGTCCTGTACATCTAGATCATCATCCATCTCTTTCTTCGGAATAGGTGTTTATCCTCTCGTTTTCTCTGAGTGGGCGATGTGATGCCATTGAGTACGAACGACAAGGAGTGCCCTCATGGAGCAACTCGGTAACTCAAGTGGAATAAGCGGTGCCATTACTTTGTGTGCGAAGCTTTGCGACGTCTAACTTCCTCCGTGCACGTACAAGTACATTTCTCGCAATACAAAGTCTTGTTCGCATCTTGTTTGAAACTTAAGGTAGGATATTCAGTGTCCTTGCCGTAGTCGAATTCATGACAAGCCCATATAAAACATATGGCCGGCGTTACCACATATCACTGTTTTCGTCACGACAATGACTCTTATAATTAGGCCTTAAAATTTTTTTTTTATATCGCCATTTTGCTTCAACGTTATATATAACTTTTCCGAGATATACTTCGGTTCAGCGATGTCACAAGAAAACCTAAGCGGACGAAAGCAAAACAATCGATTTCGAATAAATATTGTGTTCAGCGATAAAGACAGCTTACTTTCGCTTGCCTTATGTATGTCAGGTGCTGCGAAGTCGATAAATTTCAGTGTATGTTATGATTTTGTGTGAATTTTTCAAAAATATATACTGCTAATTTGCTTTAGTGCATTATAGTAATGGGTGATTCAAGTAGAGATACTTTTTTCAATAGCCTTTTTTGACAGATCACAGATGTGACAAATATGAGTCGTGTCATGCTGTCATGTTATTTTTGTTTAGTATTATGTATTGCTTGGCATTTCATAATGGAAAGACTTACGCCTGAACAACGTTTACAAATCGTTCAATTTTATTTCGAAAATTCACGTTCTGTGAGGAATGTGTTTCGTGCACTTCGCTCAACTTATGGTCAACATAATCGGCATGCTGAGCGTACTATTCGCAACACCATCACCCATTTTGAGACCCAGCATTCATTATTGGATAATATTCAACAGAATAGACCAAGTCCAGCACGCTGTGAATAAAAAATAGCGGCCGTAGCTGAGAGTGTACACGAAGGCCGTAACCGTCAATGGCGACCGTTATCGTGCCATGGTAACCGACTATTTGATGCCTGAAGCTCGTGATCTCGGCGATATTTGGTTCCAGCAAGACGGTGCCACTTCCCACACATCGCATCAATCAATGGATTTCTTGAGAGAACATTTCGGTGAGCATATAATTTCACGTTTTGGGCCCGTCGATTGGCCACCAAGATCGTGTGATATTACACCGTTAGACTTTTTCCTCTGAGGATATGTAGTCTTAAAGTTTATGCGGACAAACCCGCTTCGATTCAGGCCTTGAATGAAAACATCTCGTGTGTCATTCGCCAGTTACCAGTCGAAATGATCGAACGAGTCATCGAAAATTGGACTCAACGGATGGACCTTCTGCGACGTAGCAACGGTAAACATTTGATAGACATAATCTTCAAAAAATAAATGCCAAAGAATGTTCTTTCAAATGATAATAAACATTCTCCATTAAATTTGAATTTTCTGTGTTTTTTTCTTTAAAAAAGTAGGGAACCTCGAAATGGATCACCCTTTATAAATAAAGAATAACCAAAAAAAATGGTTGTGAACATATTTGGACTGGTATTTACAATGATGTATATGCATGAATAAACATATTTTCCGCATAATTTTTAATTTAATTGCTTAGAAAAATTAATTTTTTTGTTAACGCCATTTTTAACCATTTTGGTATGTATGTATGTGACAAAAAAGTAGAAAGTGACTAATTTTAGCATTTGCGTTCGCAATGATGTCATTGCTTTCGATATAGTTAAATCGGTTTTTGTGTGAAAACTAGAGTTTAGCAAAATCTTTCATTTAGAAGACTGTTCAGTTTTGTTCAGTACAAAAAAAGAACTTATTCGCTCTTTTGATCTTTTTTCATTCTCTGTTCTTTTGATCTTTATCAATTCTGTGTTCTTTTGATCTTTCGCTCTTCCTGCAAATTTGCTCTCTTAGTGCTTGTTTACTCAAAAGATCAAGTAAAGAACAGCGATGCCACTTAAGTTATTTTCAGCCAAAATTAGTTAATTTTTATTTCGATGTGTAAATATGAATATTTTTCTAATTTTTTTCTTTAAACCAATTGTTTAAAAACAATTAATAATTATTTGAAAATACAATTTTTTTAAAAGAACTTTATGAACGCGTAGTAAAAAACCTATTAAAATTATTTATGTAAGTATGGCAATATCAAAAGATTATATGAGCAAGTGATCAAAAGATCAAACGAGCAAAAAGATCAAGACCACTGAACTTATTCATACTTCTCATTTAAGTGATTAGTTCAAATGAACAAGTTCGTTCGTTTTGGCACAACTCTAGTGAAAACACTTACGTTTTCTTTCTTGCTGTCGTTCGCATGACCATTCGCGTACAAGTAAGTTAAGGCCTAACTAAAGAGTGTCCGAACAAGAACGCAAGATTTAAATTTGGCGCCATTCGAAGTGTCATTGTTTGACATTTGAACAATTGTTATTGTTTGCTAGTAGAAGGTACGAGGTTAGTAAAAAATGACCATGGACAGCGATGGGAGTTCGTTAATTGGGTATTGGAGAGACAACATGAAAATGCTGATTTTGCCGATAAAATCATCTTCAGTGACGAGGTCCATTTCCATCTTGATGGCTTCGTCAATAGGCAGAATAATCGCAGTTGGGATGAGGAAAATCCATGAGTGATTCACGAGAAACAAATGCATCCTCAACGTGTCACTGTGTGGTATTGGTTTTTATGCTGGGTGGAACCATTGGACCTTTTTTTATGAAAATGAGGCAGGTCAAGCGCAAACAGTCAATGGTGTTCGGTATCGTGAAATGATAAGCAGTTTTTTCTTGCCTAGAATTGAAGAAATGAATGTGGAGGGCTTATGGTTTCAACAAGACGGCGCCACATGTCATACTGCCAGAGAAAGAATTCAATTGCTGCATCAGTCATTTAAATCTTGCGTTCTTGTTGGGACACCCTTTATAATATGCATACCAAAACTAAAGCTTAAGCAATTTTAAAGAAACTTTTAGGTGGCTATAATGTATTATACTTATGAACTTTCGTTACAGTTGCAAACTAGATAATATTGGCATTTTTATAAAAATATTCAATTTCTTTTTATATTCTAAATAAACGACAATTTTACACAATATGTTATTTAATTATCATAATTGATTCGAATCATACCATAAATATATAAAGATTTATTATTATGTGTATTATTTATTTATTTATTTTCGTCTATGAATTTAGACATATAATTAGACATAGAATACATTGATTTGTTAAAAAAGATGATACTAATAACAGTATTTATTTAATTATTCAGAGACAATATAATTTTATGTTTTATTACAGAGATATTTAAAGAAAAACCAATAAATATAACCATACATTTTATTGAAGTCTGTATAATCTTATAAAAGGATCATTATTAGTAATTTTTTCAAAAAGAATTAATTGCTATTGGGTAGTAATTACGTGTAGGACCCTGCGGTACATAAAGCGAGATATTCATGGTACATAAAGTACCATCACCCTGACTTGGAATTTCTCACCCCCCAGACAATAATCCCAAAAATGTTCCATAGTGTAATTAATATCATGTATGAAGTTTAGCTTAGGATCCAGCAAAATTCCAAGATCTGTAAATTTATCAACTTTGATCAGCTCAGGTCAGCTAATAGGTATTAAACATTTAGGAATTTATTTCTATACAAAGACATATCGCTCATTTGCTGCAAGACCGGCATAAATCAAAAAACGTGATTTTTGAGTTAATGATGCAGAATTGTTCGTTATATCATACTTCATGTTGTGTAAAAAATTCATATGAATATCTCTTTATACACTCCGCTTGAGAAGAGAATATGCCGTTATTTCATTTCATCTGTTTCAACTTTTTTTTATACGTAAGAGCGACATATCTCAGTTGTGCTACTGCTGCCGTCGTGTTAAGATCGTTTGGCTTTCTTAAACAGAGGCATATTTTGTGTTGTGGAGTTCTTCGTCGAAAGGTAATGGTATTTTTAATCTAGATTATTTCAAGTACACAACGCTAATTTGAGTTATGACTATGTTGTTGAAAAGTTTGATTTAATTCAAACTTGGTATATTACAAAATATGACGTTCTTGTTGATAAAAATACTATCGTCAACTTAAGTATATCGTGTTATGACGTTATTACATATAAAAGAATGACTATTAAACAGTCAGCCTTTTACATTATAACAAAATGTGTCGTTGTTGAACATAGCATTATTTACAGTAACAATAAATAGCTCTCACTAACACAAAATATGACGCTATTGCTGATAAAAATTACAGTTATGTATGAATAAAATGCATGTATGAGTAAAAGTTGTTGTTTTAGCTTATTTTAAAATGTCAAACTGCAACAGCAGCAAATCCTCATTGTCAACTTCATCTTCAAGTTTATCCCGATCATCCTCTTTTCCGGAAGACTGTGACGACTCCATGGCTGATGTAACATCCTGCCGAAAATCACCGCAGCAAGAATGAGATAGCGAGGATAGCAACGATGAAACATTTAATCCATCAGCCAATTCTATGACTATATTCCGCCCGCTTTTGGAAAATTGTCCGCATAAAATTGAGCCCAGATACTGGTACATGCGAATTGGGGGAACCAGATGGCCTCGCCAAAATAATAATGGGTTTTTTTTTCAAACAAGGTGATGAGGTTGTGCGCGTTTTCAAACTGATTTTTAAAAACACCCTGGCTATCACCGATCGTTCAATTAGAACCGTATTGGATAAGCATCAAAAACTCGTTAACCAAATATTAGAACCCGACCAAAGAGGTAAACACGGGAAACAGAAAAAACATAATCCTAAATTAAAAGCTGGAATTAAGGAATTCGTAGATAAAATACCAAAAATTGAAAGTCATTACACAAGAGCAAACACATCTAAAACCTTTATTGAAGGAAGCAAAACCGTAGCAAGCATATACGACTACGTAGACATGTATAAAGAAAAAAATGATCCATTTTGCAACTACATTTATTTCTATAGAACTTTTACGGAGGACTTCAACATCTCATTTTTCATCCCAAAAAAAGATTTGTGTGAAAAATGTACATCATACAGTAACTGTTAAATTGTTACTAGTTTATACTTTGCAATACAATACTTTGTTTGTTTAATCATTTTTCCAATCTAGTTAGTTTTAATGTTTTATACGTCAAATGTAACTAAAAATGAAAAAATACGTAAAACATTAAAATACTTTCTTTAAGAAATCTACATATAAAATATTGTGTACATTTATTATATTTTTGGCTATACCGAAGGACACAGAACTTACAACAGGTTATGGGCATACAGTTTTGTCTGTGAATCTTTAAGGATAGTCAAATTATATGAGGGAAAAACTGCAATATCAAATATGAGTGGTGGATTTCAAATTGAGAAATTTGATTCAAATAATTATGAATCATGGTGCCTGCAGATGAAGAGTATTCTAGTTCATTCTGAATTGTGGAAAATTGTTAATGGTGAATGTATGAAGCCTCAAGATGCTAGTGGTTCAGAACAGTTGACAATAAAAGATGAAAAAGCGTTAGCAAGTATTATTTTGTGTATTAAGCCATCGCAAATAAATCATGTGAAGAATTGTAAAACAGCATTTCAAGCGTGGAGTAAGTTAAAGGAAATTTTTCTTCCTAGTGGTCCTGCGAGAAAAGTTACATTATTTAAACAATTAATGAAACTTAGAATGGAAGATGATTAGCTGAAATAAATGTGACAATTGTTGAAGAACTGGTTGTTATTATATTACTGTCAAGTTTACCAAAATCATTTGAGTCATTTGTTGTAGCTGTAGAAACTCGTGATATATTACCAACATTAAACATGCTCAAAGTCAAATTATTGGAAGAAGGTGAAAGACGTGTATCAGAAAGTAAACAAGAAGATCAACAAGCTTTTTCTGCATCAAAAAGAAATGAGGGATTAAAATCATTTAAAAAAGGTAAATGCTTTAATTGTGGTAGAAAAGGACATTTTGCTTCACAATGTCGGATTAAAAAATCAAATCAATCTAGTATTTCAAATAAAAAAGAATTAGCAAGTTATTTATTTGGCACAACTTCATTGGAAAAGAATATGTGGTGCGTAGATAGTGGTGCAACATCACATATGTGTTGTAATCGTGAGCTATTTACATCTTTCAAAGAACTGAATGAAAATATAAATTTAGTTGGTGACCATACAATAAAATCAATGGGCAGAGGGCAAGTATCATGTAAAATTGGTCAAAGCATCATAAATCTGAAAGATTGTATGTATGTACCAGACATGCAATGTAATTTTATATCTGTAGTGTCTGCTGTACAGAGTGGTGTAAATGTAGAATTTTATTATAAAACTGTCAATTTTTTTATAGATAAAAAGTTAATTTTGAAGGGTTATAGAAGAGATAATTATTTATTGTAAAAACTGATAAAAACTCAAATTTCTATTCAAATTCAAGAAAGGAAAGTTTAGAAAGGTGGCGTCAAAGGTATGGACACTTAAATTTTCAAACACTAAAAGATATTTCTACAAATAATATAGTCTATGGTCTTAATATAGAGAACAATTCATCAAATGTAATTTGCAAAACGTGTGCAAAAAGTAAAATTTGTTCAAAATTCTTTCCTCATTCTGAAACACGGTCTAAGGAACTATTAGAAATTATACATAGTGATGTATGTGGACCAATGACTATAAAATTGATTGGAGGATCAAGATATTTTTTAATTTTTATTGACGATATGTCAAGAAAAATATTTGTTTACTTCTTAAAAGAAAAGAGCGAAGTATTTCAGATTTTTAAAAATTTTAAAGCCATGGTAGAAAGTGAATTAAACAAAAAGATTAAAATTCTTCGTGCTGATAATGGTGGTGAATATGTTAATAAGCATTTTGATAATTTTTTGAAAGAAAGTGGTATAAAGAGACAATTAACTGTACCACACACACCTCAGCAAAATGGTGTAGCTGAGCGAGCTAATAGAACTTTAGTAGAAATGGCTAGAAGTATGATAATAAATACTAATTTAGAAGATTATTTTTGGCCGGAAGCTGTATCAACTGCAGTTTATATTCGGAACAGATGCTTAACAAGTATTCATAAATATAAGACACCTGAAGAAATTTTTACTGGTAAAAAGCCAACTGTAGCACATTTCAAAGTTTTAGATAAAACTATAAGAAAAAAGTTTTATCCGAAAGGAAAAGAGTTTATAATGATCGGATATTCTGAAACATCAAAAGCTAACAGATTGTATGACGTTGAAAAGAGAGAAATAGTATTAAAGAGAGATGTAGTTTTCATAGAAACGGAATTTTGAAAAAAGAAAAATGCTATTGAAAATTAAAATGATCTTATAGAAGTATGTCCTATAATTAGCAATAAGAATTCAAACGAAACTAATGAATCATCTATTTTAAAAGGTGATTTTATAAGAACTATCGGAAATTAAAAAAAAAAAAACACATAAAATTCAGAAAAATGCATGAAATATTTATTTGGATCGATAGTTGGGTCGATATAATTTAATGTTTGAAGATTATTTCATGCAAATGTTGGCTACGGCTGCGCCTCAAATGGTCCATCCGCTTAGTCCAATTTTGGCATACTCTTTCCAACATTTCGGCCGGTATCTCACGAATAATGTTGGCAATGTTGGCTTCCAGTGCGTCAATCGAAGCGGGCTTGTCCCTATAGACATTAGCCTTAACATAGCCCCACAAAAAATAGTCTAGAGGCGTTAAATCGCACGATCTGGGCGGCCAATTGACTGGTCCCAAGCGTGAAATAAACTGTTCACCGAACTCGCCTCTCAATTGGTCCATTGTTTCGCGTGCTGTGTGGCATGTGGCACCGTCTTGTTGAAACCACATGTCATGCAAGTCAAGCTCTTCCATTTTGGGCAAAAAAAAGTTTGTTATCATCGCACGGTAGCGCTCACCATTCACAGTAACGTTGTGATTCGCATCATCTTTGAAGAAATACGGCCCAATGATGCCGCCAGCCCATAATCCGCACCAAACGGTTGTTTTTTGTGGATGCATTGGTAGCTCTTGCAATGATTCTGGCTGCTCTTCACTCCAAATACGGCAGTTTTGCTTGTTCACGTATCCATTCAACCAGAAATGAGCCTCGTCGCTGAACACAATTCTTCGATAAAAAAGTGGATCTTCATCTAACTTTTCAAGAGCCCATTCACCAAAAATTTGGCGTTGTGGTAGGTCGTTTGGCTTCAATTCTTGCACCAGTTGTATCTTATAAGGCTTCACACCCAAATCCTTCCGCAAAAGTTTCCATGTAGTGGAGTAACAGAGGCCCAATTGCTGCGAACGGCGCCGAATCGATAATTCACGGTCATCACCAACACTGGCCGATACGGCTGCGATATTTTCTTCAGTTCGCACTCTACGTAAGCGTGTTGGTGGTTTAATGTCCAACAATGTAAATTTGGTGCGAAATTTTGTTACAATAACCCGAATAGAAGCCTCAGTAGGTCGATTAAACTGACCATAAAATGGAAGAAGCGCGTGATGAACTTTCTTAACAGAGCACGCATTTTGGTAATAAAATTCAATAATTTGCAAGCGTTGTTCGTTTGTAAGACGATTCATGATTAAATTATAGACCAAACTGAAGATGTTTGACAGTGACACAAGATACAAAACGTGCGTGAGCTGTCAAAACTAGTGTTGCCAAAAAGATAATAGCAAAAAAATCACTCTTTACAAGCAATGGATTTAAGTACAGATGATAGAATTGCTGACATAAAGAATTAGAGAGGAAGGCCTAAATTAATAAAAACGGGAAAACCAGGAAGACCAAAGAAAGTATATAATACTATTAACATGATGAATGAAGAAAAAATTGTAGTTCCTCAAACTGTTAAAGAAGCAGTAACAGGTAGCTATGCTAATAATTGGATAGAAGCCATGAAAAGAGAATATAATTCATTAATTGAAAATGAAACATGGTCTGTGGTGGAAATGCCAAAAAACCAAAAGGCTATTGACTGTAAATGGATTTTTTCTTTAAAAAAAGATAAAAATAAAAAGGTGCAACAATTTAAGGCACGGCTTGTAGCGAAAGGATGTAACAAAAAATATGGTATTAATTATGAAGAAACTTTCTCACCAGTTATTAGATATTCAAATCTAAGATTATTAATAGCAATAGCTGTAGAAAATAAACTTCATATGCATCAAATGGATGTTACAACAGCATATCTTAATGGAGAATTACATGATGAAGTATATATAAAAATGCCAGAATATTTTGAAAATTTGAATTCGAAAAATTTGGTTCTCAAACTTAAAAAATCAATTTATGTCTTAAAACAATCAGGCCGAGAATGGATTTTCAAATTAGATAAGGTTTTAAAGGATATGGGATTTATTGTTTGTCCAAGTGAACCATGTATATATACAAGACATCATGAAAAAACTTTAAATTATATAGCGGTTTATGTCGACGATATAATAATAGCAAGTTCAGATTTAAATGAATTAAAAACAGTTAAAAAGGAATTAGCAAGCAAATTAAAAATTGTGGACAAAGGATCTTTAAGCTACTTCTTAGGAATGGAAATCGAAAGGGATGGAGATACAGGATCGATTACATTATCTCAGAAGAATTATATAAATGAACTTTTAATCGAATATAAAATGAATGAATGTAACCCAAAATATACGCCTTTAAATGAAGGATTTCAATTAAAATGTAATAATGACGAATGTGATAAGGTAAATGAGACCGAATATCAATCGCTAATCGGCTCATTGATGTATCTAGCTCTTACAACTAGGGCAGATATATTACATTCAGTAAGTAAGTTTTCGCAAAGAAACAAAGACCCACATTTAGAACATTTACTAGCTGCAAAACATAATTTACGTTATTTGTTTAAGACTCAAGATTTTAAATTACATTATAAACAAACTAAAAAGTCTATTGAAGGTTTTGTAGATGCTGATTGGGGTGGTGATCCAGTTGAACGTAAGTCGTATACAGGATACATATTTTTCTACGCCGGATGTATTTTTTCGTGGGAATCAAAGAAGCAACCAACAGTAGCTCTCAGTAGTACAGAAGCTGAGTATATTGCATTTTGTTCTGCAAATAAAGAAGCTGTTTATTTGAAAAAATTATGTCTAGAACTTGGATTAAATATTTGCAAAGATGCAATTGTTATAAATGGAGATAACTTAAGTGCACGACAATTAGTAAAGAATCCTGTTTATCATGCACGTAGCAAGCACATTGATATTAAATATCACTTCGTTCGAAACGCTTATTGGAAAAATGAGATAACCTTGAAGTATGTGCCAACTAATGAAATGATAGCAGATGTTCTTACAAAGAATTTATGAAAAATTAAACACCATAAATTTACTAATCTAATGGGATTGTATTGAGGAGGCGTGTTAAATTATTACTAGTTTATACTTTGTAATACAATACTTTGTTTATTTAATCATTTTTCCAATCTAGTTAGTTTTAATGTTTTATACGTCAAATGTAACTAAAAATGAAAAAATACGTAAAACATTAAAATACTTTCTTTAAGAAATCTACATATAAAATATTGTGTACATTTATTATATTTTTGGCTATACCGAAGGACACAGAACTCACAACAAAATGGATGAAGTGGAGAAAATTAATAACAAAGAAGTGTGTGAAAATCACTTGCATGAAAAAAATTTGGCAAGAGATAAAAAAAGAAAAGACAAAGAAGATATGAACGTATTTGTAGCAGTGTATGATTTGCAAGCTATCATGGAATTAGCTAAGGGCGATGTCTCCGCATTTTATTACAAGTCAAAACTAAATTTTTTCAACCTCACTATATATGACATAAAAACGAATAAATGCCAATGCTTTGTATGGGACGAAGCCAATGGACGCCGTGGAGTTAATGAATTAGGTACGTGCGTTCTACAATATATTAAAAAAATTTTCGACCACTGAAGATGCTGAAATAATATTTTATTCGGATAACTGTGCCGGACAGCAAAAAAATAAATTCATGATTGCCATGTACTTATACGCCGTGAGCTATTTGGGTATAAAATCAATCACTCACAAGTACTTTATCAAAGGTCATACACAAAATGAAGGCGATTTAGCTCATTCCTTAATCGAGAGACAAATCAAGAGTATGCTTAAAAGTGGTCCCATTTATATAACTGAAGGATTTGTATCAATAATCCGATCGGCAAAGAAAAAAGGAGACTTATTTAATGATAACAAGCTATATTTTGAGGATTTTTTAGATTTAGAAATACTGGCAAATGACATCGCTCCATTAAATATTGCAGATTTGAAACTGTCGCTAGTAAAAACAATTCGAGTACAACGAGAATCCCCAAATTCTGTTTTGAATAAGACCGCTTACGCTGACGAAAAGTTCAAGGAAGAGATTGTTATTAAAAAAAAATGCAAGCAAAAGCGATTTCTTTAAACAATGCTTTTCATACCAAACCAAGTAAAGGGTGTTTTTTTTATAGACGTATAGAACTTTAAATTGCAATAAAACAACGATGGATTATTCGATTGACATGAATTTTATTCATCCGAAAGATAATCTTGTGGCATTACATTTTAAATATGATTTCTGGCATATGACCGCGACGGCTGGCTCGGATGTAGTCCAATCTGGACGTCCAATTTTCGATGACTTTTTCCAACATTTGTGGCCGTATTGTATTAGATTTAGCGTTTTTAAGAAGTACCTTTTGTTTCCTATCAGTAAGATATGACATAATCCAGTTTAAGCATATCTGAGTGAACCTTATTGTGTATAGCCTTCTCAATAGAATTTTATGGTTAACCTTGTCAAACGCCTTACTAAAATCTATGTAAATAATATCCGTTTTATGTTTATTTACAATACCACGATTAACTAATGTTGTAAATTGTAGAACATTAGTTATGGTGGAGTAGCCTTTGTTATATTTAGCTCGAGTATTTTGCATAGTCGGTAAGCAATCCAGATGTTTTGTAGACTTAATACAATTCATTTTATTTTTAATTTTAGCAAGTAATTTTGTGTTCCACGGAGGGCCTATTGATTTACATACATTTTTCATCGGAATATATTGATTCAAGATTAAATATAAACATTTATAAAACTTCTCCGCAAGTTGATCCATAACGGCAGGTTTATCATGTGTATTAGTATAAGACAGTAAGCTACTCCAGTTTATATTATTTAACAGTTCATCCATAACCTGATAATTCGCATTTCTATAACAAAAACTCTTCAATGTTCCATTATTACCAAATGGAGTTGCAGGTTGTGATAAAATGAAATGTTGAAATGTTGGGTGATACCGGCGTCATTTATGAAAATCAAATCCAAAAATTTACGATCCTTATTTAAATCAATAATACTGGACTGTATTTAGTTGTATGTACTATAAATAATATTTACATATACTTTCTCACCAGTCTCATTTTTATTACCATCACATGGTATTCTATAAACTACGAGTACATTTGACATATCAAATTTCTCTATCATAAATCTTAGCATTCTGATAGTCCTGGTATTTAAATAATTTAGTGGGTAAAAACGACTAAAACCTGATTTTTTATATCTACAGAACAAATATAAATAGAGCCAAAATTCAAACTAAATATTAGATTAAAAAATAATTATTATTAAATAATATTATAATCGGATATGTTTGGTACGTTTTTGATATTTGTACATTTGTGAGAAAAAAGGGGGGATAAATGCACTAATCTCATTTATCTTTCTAAGTGACAACTAAATTGCATTCTTCTCTTCTTAAAAGGTTTCTAATGTATGTATATTGGCACCATTTTTTAAAATTCGACAAATAAGGGATAACATTTTTACCCATTTTTATAAATTTACCTTTAAGTAAATAAATATAGCATATGACACATTGAATATTAATTTATAAACCCAGTAAAAATTAATTAAACATAATGTCCCCATTTTGGTTCACAACTCAACTCAGTTGAGTTGTAATCGAAATAACTGCTATTGTTGAGTTGTCGTTTTTGTATGTTTTTCTCAACTGCACGAATAGAGAGTTGTAATCAGTAATAACACAAATAGGTTGTAATATCAAAATTACAACTAAAGTAGAGTTGTAATCAGTAATAACACAAAGAGGTTGTAATATCAAAATTACAACTAAAGTAGAGTTGAGTTCTGAAGCTTAATAGGGGTATAAGTTGAATTCGGCTGTGCTGAGTCTCTGTTAATTGAAAAAAAAAAGATTTGTGAAAAGATATTGTGAAACTAATTTTCTTTGAATACCAATTTTTTTTGTTAATTCTAAAATAAATCACGAAAATATCCGTTGTGGGATCAATTTAATAATAAAAAAAATTTCAAGAAAAACATCTTTTAAAAATGCAAACTAAATTCAATTTGATTTAATATTGCAAATGGTACCTTTTGTTCATTGTAATGTTACTTTCTCATTTTTTAATATTAAAGAACCTAGAGCTCAGTCTCATAATAAAAAAAAAAATTATAAAACACAATATAACGAAGTAGCGAGTTCAGTACTAGTTTATTATAGTAGCAAAATTAAATAATTATAATACTACCTCAAGCTCACAAAAATGATGCTTTTTAATTATAAAAGAAATTGTGAAATAAAGTGAAAGTTATAAAATGGTTCTATATAATTTTTTTAGGCCGACTATACTCCCTCGCTATTAGCTTTAATGTGTATTTATGGTTACTCTATGGCAATTTACATTCCTGTCTCTATATTGTGGGTTATTCAAGTAAGTTTTCACATTTTTTAATGATTTCATATTTTTACTGGCTTATCTTTTTTCAGCTTTCCGTAATACAGTGGCTTTTGGTCATTATGGCTGCTTTATTATCCGGCTCCGTCCTAGTTACTATTTTAAAACCAGCCTTGAGAAATTCTAAAATTTTTTTGTTTCTAATTATTGGAATTTTAGGGGCGCATTTCTTACTGGCGGCCGGTTTTATGCTTTGTTTCTTTCATGTACCCAGTGATGAGGCCAGTTCTTTACCCATTGTAGTGACAGCAGCGCCAGCAGCAAACTTAGTTAAACATTCTGTGGCGGCAACGGTGAAGGCTTTAATTGGAAATATAAATGAAACTAAAGTTTAAAAAAATAGTATTGTACAATTTTTTGCTTATTTTAAGAAGTAATTAATATCAAAAAAATAAATGCCAATTACCAAAGATCAGAGTTTCAAAATAAATATGTTCATTCCTATCGGCAATACATGTGAAATATTTTCCCTATGAAATTTTTATTTCCCTCGAAGGGAAAAATTCGATTGTGAATCTCCCATGAAATTTTTATAACCTATCAGCTCACATTGATTGTTATAAATATAAGAACAAGCTGAATGTGAAAAAATTTTAAAACTTAAAACAAACAAATACAGTAAAATAATGTTTAGAATTGTTATAACAGAAGCAAGAATTGTTCGCCGACGTTTGCGCGATTCATATAACCCCTTGGAGTTACCTGATGCACTGTAAGTGAAACATTTAATAAATAAAGTTGCCTTCAATTAATTTTTGTATTAGATTTAAACAATATTATAGAGTTAATAAAGAAGCGTTTTCTTATTTACTGGATGTACTCAATAACTCTCTACCGACTCCTAAAAAATCACAGTCAAACTAAGTGCCTGCTTGAGATTTTTTGCAGAGGGAGGATACTAAAAGGGAGTAACAATAGATTATGAAGTTTGTATAGCACAATCAACATTCTGTGAAATGCTCTCACAAATATTCAAAGGGGAATTTCTTGAAGTAAACATTTTTGCATCTTGTCAATCTCAATTGAATTACTTAAAAGTTAATTTTTCATGGGAGATTCATAATTGCAAAAATTCCTAGGGCAAAACTATTCACGATAGGGGTGGTTTTCAAATGTTAGATTGAATAAAAAATACTGAATCCAAATTGTTACCGAATAACTTTAAAAAATTTTTTACGGTTAGTTCTTTATTATCTAATTTGTACACTTTTCTTGGTCTTTCTGAGATTTCCGTTTGGTACTTTTTCGTAAGTTTGATTATTTTCGCTATTATATCACTATCAAAAGCAATAAATTTTCTTCAATATAATCATTTGATTATTAGTAATGATTTAATATTATGTCTATACTAATGGTCTGTATCAAATACAACGAGTTAAATTCGGCTGTGCTGAAATATAAATATTTTTCACTTCGCACGGTCTTTTAAAATATCAAAATCATACAAAAAATTAAGTGAGTGAAGATAAATATGCCGCGTTAAATATGTTTTAACGTACCCTTACGTTTTTTAGTATTTGTAAATATATTTTCAGTATTAATGGCATATTTATCAAATACGCCTTAGTAGTTTACATTTGTTACTTACCAACCAAATATTCAGAAATTACTTTGGATTATTAAATTTTTTTTTTTAATTTTCATGTACCCCAGTGCTGTTGCTTTGAGGTGTTTTAGCAACTTCCGGACGAACCATGGAGTATTTCTAGATGGGACACATATCATTTTAAAGGGGAGGTCGTCTAAACTTGTAATCTACCACATAAATATTCAGAAATTACTTTGGATTATTAAAATTTTTTTTTTTAAATTTCCATATACTCCAGTGCTGTTACTCTGAAAAGTTTTAGCAATTTTCGTTTTGCATCATAAAATAAAAACTTCGAAATGTTCCGTAAATGCTAAAACATTTCCAGAAAGCTTAGAATCGATAGATTAAATTCCTTTTGGTTTCATTAATTTAAATTAGCTAAGTCGGTACTCTTCAAAATGGGGAACGGTAAAAATCCCTCATAGCATAGAGCATATGGAAATTTAAAAAAAAAAATTTTAAAATAATTCAAAGTAATTTCTGAGTATTTGCGCAATAGATTACAAATCTAGACAGCCTCCCCTTTAAAATGATATGTGTCCTATCACAAAATCTTTAATGAATCGTTGGGAAGTTGCTAAAATCACTTAGAGCAACAGCACTGGGGTATATGGAAATTAAAAAAAAAATTTCAAAATTATCCAAAGTAACTTCTGGACGAACCATATAAGATAGTGGGATGGCCGGCAGAGCAAATGTCTTTTTTATATTAATATCAGTACATAGGAGAAGACGTTGATGGAATTATATTATGATAAAATATTAACAAAATATTAATCTTTATTTGTGCTTAATTCCAGAAATTGTGTTGGTTTTAAAATTTATTCTTTTACTCATGATATTCTCATAAGTTATTTATTCAGTACAATAAGTACTGAAGGGGATAGCATACCTATACGGACCATTTCATCAGATGCTACTCTGAATCCTCAGTAGGTTACTCCCAACGTTTCTTGCAAGCATTATAACCTTTATATTGTAAAAGCAATTGACTAACTTGGGTGTCACACGATCAAGTTTTCATTCAAATTTTAAAATTTCTCTCATTTTTTTACCAATACACTCACATTTTTAAAATTTGCTGAGAGTTTGCTTTCAATTTTTCTTTCAATTGAGTGTTTCAAATTACAGTCAAGAAAACAGCTGACTGCAGTTTTTTTATTCCAAATTTGAATTCTTATTCTGCCGCCAGTATTGTTTTGTTTTTTTTTTAAATATGTTTGTGAACAAATTAAACAAATATAACGGCGTTTTGCAGTTCATAGAGATATACAGAAGGCATGAAGTTCAGTGGAACATGAATATTCCTGCATTAGACGGAATGATTTAAAAATTAAGGCATATAACTCTATTGCCGCCGAAACAAAACTGTCGGTGGAAGAGGTTAAAAAAAAACATCTTGTTGAAAAACTTGCTTTGAAATTGCGTGCAGCCTACGTCACAGCTTTCAATTTTTGTGAATTTTGACAAGCAGTATGTGTAAATTTCTTGAAAGAGAATTGTAAAAAAACTTGATCGTGTGACTGCAGTGTAAATAAGAATTATTAATCAATAGTTACAAAAAGATTCAAATATTCAAACAAAAAACTCAGTAAGCATTGAACTGAATAAATAAATAAATTTCCCAACCAACATTTTAATATTGAAAACTATATATTCTATTTTTAATCTTCTCTTCTCTTTTACATTTGAATGGCAGGTGGGTATTACTGAATGTAATTAAAGAGTATATGAAAAATAAAAACAAAAAATTAAAAAAAATAATAAGAAAAACAGGGTTTCTCTACAATGAATATCATGAGTAAAAGATTAAATTTACAAACCAACACAATTTCTGGAATTAAGCACAAATAAAGATTAATATTTTGTTAAACTTTTAAATTCCAAATAGAAATTATTACATATTTTAAATAAATTTTATTTATTATATTACATAAATAAGTAATAACAATTACCTCAAGAATTTTTAATATTGTCATGCTGAATTGTAGTTTGATTGTTATATGGTTGGTTGGTAAAAAAAAATTTTACAGTTCCCAGTACAACAAACAACAAAAAAAAAAAAAAAAAAAAATTTCTAGCTCTAGAATTGCTTTTACCTTCTAAGTAACTATGTCTTGGTCTATACCTTGTGATTTTCTGTCATGATATGAATTTGACATTTAGCATTATAAAAACCAAGGCGAATTCATAGGAGGTGGACGCAATATGTATTTTGTTAGTGTAAAATATCTAACGAACTGTCAAAATAAAGAAACAAAACAAAGAGAAAAAATGGGGATGAAATAAAATTTTCAAGTAAACAATAATAAAGTTTGTTATAATAAAAAAGGAAATATTAATTTAATAATAAAAAAAAAGTAATAAGAAGCGTGCAACAAATTTAATTGTGTAATATAGTTTTGCTATTTGTGAAATTATCCAGTGCTCAATTATCGCCCAATTTTAGTTTTTGCAGTTTTATTGATGAGGACGCTAAACCATTTTACATTTGCTAGTAGTGCCATAAAAGTAGGAACAAAAAAGTTTCTTATAAATTTTCTTATAAGAACGCTTAAACAAATTTAATTTATAAATATATTGTAGGCACACAAAACAAAATGAATTAAAAAATTTTCTTATAAACACACACTTTTTTCAGAAGTTTTCTTATGAGGATGTTTAAATAAATTTAATTTCCAGTTTCGATTTTGTTGTCAAAATAAACGGATATTTTTTGTGAAAGAAAAAATAAAATTTTAAAAACTAAAAATTAATATCTATAATTTTTAATTTATTAAAATATAAAGAATTAATTTATAGTCTTTAGTTCGACTCAAAGCTCCTTTATTAGCTGACGTCTGGCTAATCACAATCTTCGCTGATATTAATTAGTGATTATAATCTTTATCTGATTACATCCAAAAATAAAAAAGCATAATATATATATAAGAAAATATAAGAAAATAAAACAAAAGAACTATGAATAAACCTTCTGACAATCTATCACCAAGCAGTAAATTATCTCCCTTTCTAAAATGGGATAAAACAAAATCTCTGAATTTCTCTCAACCTGGATCTATATTTTTAATTATGTCTAGAACTAACAGCACTGAATCTCTCACAAATGTTTCCCCTTTTCTGTTAAAAAAAGCAATCGATTATACTTGTAATGGTGAAGTTGAAGAATGTAAAAAACTGATGAGTGGAAGTATATTAATTAAAGCAAAAAATTATGTTCAAGCAAATAAACTATCAACACTCACTGCTCTCTCTGACTCAATAACGATTGAAGTAACAGAATATAAAGCTCTCAACCAAACTAAAGGTGTTATCTACAGCAATGATTTAAGAGGTATACCACAAAGCGAAATATTGAGTGAACTGACTGATCAAAATGTCTGTGATATAAAAATTGGTTATCAAAAGGTAAATGTTCGCCCTTACATACCATTACCAATTAAATGCAATAATTGCCAACATTTTGGCCATATTGCAAAGTTTTGTAAAAACCAAAAAATTTGCTATAATTGTGCAGATGAATTTCACTTAAGCCCAGATTCCGATGAAGACTGCTTAAATGCATCCAAATGCATTAATTGCATAAGAAATAAAGTAGATGACAACAAACATTCATCAAAAGATAAAAATGCCCCATGTTTATTAAGCATAAAGAACTACAAGCTATTAAGACAATTGAGAAAGTAGATAACAAAACAGCCTATAAGATTTATAATGAAAGACATCAACATGATGGGTCTTTATATTCATCAATCGCCAACATTAATAATAAACTCCAATCAAATACCCAAAACAGCACTGTCCAGACACAAAAAGTGACAGAATTTACTCCTACAAACCTAACAACCAAACAAATCAGTACTAAACCAAATAGCTACGACTCACTATCCGATTCCGAATCTGATTTGCTACCCCAAACATCCTCCGGCAAAGGAAAAAAAATTATAAAATTTTTTCCCAAATCTACGTCAAATCGACTAAAAAGCAAAGAAAAAGCCGCTGCTAAAACTGCTAAAACAACGCCAATACCCAAGAAAAAAAACTAAAAACGAGGATGATGGAACTAAGATGGAATTATAAATCAAATAAATATGAAATATTTTCACATCTTTACCCTTTAGCTCGACATTGTCGCCCGTTTGATATATTACTTTCAAATCAGGCTACGATGTCGTGCAAAATGGTCAAAATATTAAAAATATTAGCACTTTACATATTAACCTATTTTAACTATCTAGTTCATTGTAAATATCTAAAATTATACATTTACAAACGTTCAATAACCATAACCAAAAACTATATACTTACCTTTGACATAATAACAAACTGCCCAATCCCCAACCCCAAAGAAATAACTCACAAACCGTTAAATAGACACAAAGCAACCACAACCTTTAATACTTTTATCAAATCGTTTTTCCAATGACACTTACAGTGGTTCAGTGGAATATAAACGGATACGTTAACAACTATTGTGAGTTACAGATGCTCATAAAACAATATAAACCCAGGGTTATCGCACTACAAGAGACACACATTCACAACTTCCCCAATATTCCAATACCTATAAACTATTCTTTCTACCATTATAACTCATCAGTGACACGTTATGGTGGCGTAGCCATTCTAATCCACAACTCACTCGATCATCATCAAATCAATGTTGCGAACGATTTCGATAGCCTGAGGTTATCTATTCGCTCAAAAATAAAATTCAATATCATAAATTCTTACATACCCCCAAGTAGGGACTTTAATATAAACAATCTAGAGAATGTCTTTACCGATGTAGGCTCGCCTTGCCTAATAACTGGTGACTTTAACGGATCACATGTAAGTTGGGGTGCTCGCACTAACAACAAAAAAGGTATTATACTCTCCAAATTTATTACTGAATCAAACTTTGTTCTATTAAATGACACCTCACCAACACACCTTAACACACATGGAACTTTTTCGAACATAGATTTATCGTTTTGTTCCCCTGTTCTGGCTCCACACATCGTATGGAAAGCCGAAAATAGTCTCTCTGGAAGTGATCACTTCCCCATAATATTAAATATTTTTTCAGCATCTGGCGTATCTGAAAGTTTTGTCCCGAAATTTAAAATAAAAGATGCAAATTGGGACAAATATCAAATATCAAATTGTCTCAAATACAATGACAAAATACGATAAAGTGACAATATAAACAAGGAAAGTTCTAACATATCTAAAATAATTTTGCAATCGGCTAACGTATCTATACCACAAACTAAAAACTATAGTACAAATTTAGTACCGTGGTGGAAAAAAAATTTGCAAGACCTTAAACAAATAAAGAATAAGTCGTGGCACGTATTTAAGAAAAATATGAATCAGTTTAACTTGGTAAGTTATAAAAGGGATAATGCACGCTTTAAAAGAGAGATCAAACTGTCAAAAAGAAAGTCTTTAAATTACTTTACATCTTCCATAACCCCATCAACTCCAACGGATAAACTGTGGTATAATATAAAAACACTCACGGGCTACAAATCAAGTTACAAAATTCACTGTATATGCAGTATTACTGACCCAAATATCAACATAACTGATAACAAAAATATAGCGGATGAATTTGCTAAGTTTTGGTCCGACAATGCTAGGGATAACAACTTCAATACTACCTTCCGTTCTCGAAAAAGTGTTTATCAATCAGGACCACCTATCTCCGTAGCATGCAAAAATGCTGCTAAAATGGAGGATGATATTTCCCTTTTTGAATTTGATTCAGTATTACAAAGACTTAAAGGTAAGACACCAGGGCTGGACAGAATCTCATATCCTATGATTAAGATGTTACCCATGCATATGAAAAAGAGAGTAGTAGAACAGTTTAAAAATATATTTTCCAACTATATCCCACAATCTTACAGAACTAGTGTAATTATACCTATACTCAAACCACGCTCTGACAAGTCAGCAGTTGAATCTTACAGACCGATATCTCTAAATCCGTGTATATCTAAGATCCTTGATAAGATTATAGCCAACCGGTTATGGTGGTTTGTACGGTCTAACAAACTACTTAATAACCATCAATTTGGGTTTAAACAGGGAAAGTCGACAACTGATAGTCTGCTTTATGTCGACTACCAGATTGCGAGTGCCCTATCTTTACGAAAACATGTTACGGTTATATCACTCGATTTTATGCAGGCGTTTGATAGGATAGGTATACACTCCGTATTAGATCAGCTCACTGAGTGGAAAGTAGGTCCGAAAATTATTAAATACATATATTTATAACTTTATGTCAAATAGGAAAATTATGGTAAGAATAGGCAACCGACATTCCTCCCAGCTACCTCTGCAGAATGGAATCCCACAGGGCTCACCCATTTCTGTTATATTGTTCCTTATAGCGTTCAACAAACTGTATCACTTAATATCTGTATTTAGAGGCATAACCCTCTCTGCATATGCAGATGATATTAATGTTATCATAAAATCGAACAGCAAAAATCTGGTTCTACACCTAAACAATCTTTTTGGAAATATTGATAATTGGTGCCAATCATCTGGAGCGATATTATCTCGCACGAAATGTAAATACCTGCACATCTGCAGAAAGAAAAACTGTCAATGTCAAATTAATGCCGGCAACATTAGTATACAGCAAGTAAATTCCCTCAAATTACTTGGTCTCCATATAAACAAAAGATATACTTGGAGTGATCACATCTCCTTTGTATGCTCTTCTCTAACTACTCGGCTTAATATTATTAAATGCTTGTCCAGTTTTAAGTTTAACTGCAACTCTAAAACATTTGTATCAATTGTGAGGTCAATTATCTTATCGAAAATAAATTATCTTCTGCCTATTTATGGCTATGCGCCCAAAACTCAATTAAGAAAAATTGAAACTATTGTAAACGCTGCAATACGGTTTGCTTTAGGAGCATTCCGCACCACCTCTATTAATAATTTACTATTCGAATCCAATATCCTACCACTGACGTCCCAGAGAGATATTTTGACAACGAAACTGTTTAATACAATTGCATACGATAACTCGACTCCCCTTAAGCAGATAGCGAACAAGTTGCACCGATCAAAGAAAACACCAAGAATTCCGTCTGCTTTACATACTGTTATACAAACCTGTCACTCGTTAAACATCCCTATCAAGATTAGTCCGCAACTAAGAGTATCTGAACAACCTCCTTGGACTCTGAATAAGAACGCATTTGACACTTCAATGACAAAATTTAATAGATCACATACTAGTTCTTACGAATTTCAAGCTCTCTTTAGCGAAATTAAAACTAAATTTAAGTCACACAAATTCATATATAGTGATGGTTCAAAAAGTAGTTACTCAGTATCATTTAGTGTTACTACAGAAAACAAAGTATTTTAGTCGCCTACAGCTCTATCTACATAGCAGAATTAATTGCCATTTATGAGGCAATAAGCCACATTAGAACGCAAGTTGGTAGGTTCGTTATATGTACCGACTCTCTTTCATCAATAAAATCCATCATGAATACCTCAAACAACAATATATACGCAAAGCATATCAGGAACGTCATTATAGAAAAATATCCAAAAATCAAAAATCTCTGGATCCCAGGCCACTAAAACATAAAAGGTAATGATTTGGCTGATATAACCGCAAAAAGCGCAGCAATATCCCCTACCCTCACTTGTCCTAATTTCGATCGCAATGATATAAACAAGTTCATTTTCACCAATTTTAACAGAATCTGTAAGGACTTATTATATGAAAAGACCTCCTCGTGGTACAAATCTATAAACAGAAACCGCAACACTATAAATGATCTTGTATCAGCTCCCATCAACAGAAATGACATGGTAAAGTTCTTCAGACTCAGACTTGGCTACACTAGACTTAGTCACGGACACTTACTTAATATTGACATTCCAACCTATTGCGACTGCATCGATAACTCACACCCATTTCACTTTCTCATCGAATGTCAACAATATAACTCTACACGTATTCAAATTTTTAAAAACAACGACCCAAAAACCTATCTATCAACACCCTCTAAAACTAACATACAATTAATAGCCCGCTTTCTAAAACAAATTAATCTATATGACAATATCTAATTCACATTAATTTATATGTATATATTATGTAATAACTATTTTGACAGAGCTGAAGGCCTATGATGCTATTGCTCTTTTAATACTAACACTTAATTTGTAATTAAACTGTTAGTAATAATAAATAAATAAAAATAAAATAAATAAATAAATTTAATTTCTAAATATGTTGTAAACACACAAAGCAATATGAAAAAAAGTTTGACGTTAAGCCATATAAAATATAAATATAAATAAAAAAAAAACCTGAAATCAGTTGTGCGTCCACCTCATATGAATACGCCTTGATAGAAACACATCACCGTATTCGAAATCGAGTACTTTGTCAACGAAATGTTGTTAGCGTAGATCACGGCATTCGTTATCGTAACGTATTTGCTCGATTGGTAATATACTATCGAAAATAAAAAACTATAGCTTTTTCCTATATAAAAAAAAAACTAAAACCAGAAAGAAGTAATTAAAAAAGAAAGTATTTTGCTGATATTTTCGACATATTAGTTTAAAAAACTTAGTTTTCATTGAAGTTTTATGAATTTTTTAACAAATTTACAATTTTTCACCAATTTATTTATTTTGTTTTCTTATTCTTACAACAACGTAAAAAGTAGTAGTAGTTAATATGAACTACGATCGAAAACCGTTATCCAAAAAATTTTAGCTATCGAAATATTTCTCTACTAGAACGTATTTCATATCGAATGTCGTGATTTGACTCCAGGTATAGACATTGGGTAATGATTAGTAATTAATGTTAATAAATGTCAATAAAATCACTATCATTTATAAAGGTTGGTTAAATTTTAAGGGCCGATGTTGAATGTGTTCCACACCTAAACATCAAATTTTTTTCTGCATTTCATTTGACATTTCTCAATTTCAGACTAACTGAATTTGAACCATGGAAAGATACACAATCGAGCAATGCGTTAAAGTTATTCAGGCTTATTATGAAAATGGGCGTTCAAATCAAAATGCATATCGTGCACTTCGTGATTTTTTCGCTCAATTTAGTCGTCCAAATGTGTGTACAATCGGAAAAATCGTGCAAAAATTTGAGCTAACCGGGTCTGTAGAAGATGTGAAAACACCAGTGCATGCTTGTACAGCTCGTACTGCAGAAAATATTGCTGCTGTTCGCGATAGTGTGGCTGAAGAGCCGTCCACCTCAACTCGTCGTCGTGCCCAACAATTGCACCTCTCACGCTCGTTGTTGATGAACAATATGCATAAAGACTTGCATTTGCATTAGTCTTGGGTAGTACACGAACGAACTATTCACTTATTTGAAATGAACGAACTAGTCTGTGTTTTGAATTCCTATAGTTCATTTCCTTGCTCTTTATTTTAAATGAACGAACGAACTAAATTTAAACGAAAACAATGACGAAGGAACGAAAGTTGCAAATTATTTTCTTTTACAAAAATGGTATTTAAAACAAATAAGCTGAAGAAGAAAAAATTTATTATACGTGCTAAAAAGCTTAATTTTAAGATTTTAAAATTAAAAGGACTAAAGTCCTTTTTGAATTGCATTATAAAAAAGAAATTGGAAACTTAACTTTAAACATTTTTTCGATTTTTGTTTCGTTGTTTTGCTTTCTATTTTCGTAAAAAATACCTTTTAACCCCTATTCGATATCATTTTACATAATAAAGAACGTTCAATAACAATCAAAAGTAAACAGAAGTGATAAAGATCAAATGAACTAAATTAACGAGCTAACGAACCTTTTTAATATTTGAAAACTAAAAAGAGCGTTCACTAAAATGAACTACGGAGCACAAGTCTAATTTACGCGCTTGCAAGGTGCAATTGACTCAAGAACTAAAGCCTCGGCTATTCCAAACGTTGTCAATGGTCAGAATGGTGGCAAGAAATGGTAACAGTGGCTGATCAATTTTCGAAGAAAGTCATCTTCAGTGATGAGGCAAATTTTCACCACAGTGGATTCGTCAATAAGCAGAAATGCAATAAGCGAATGATAATCCAAGAGTGATTGTCGAAAAAGATCATGTGATTTGACACCGTTGGACTTCTTTCTTTTGGGTTATTTGAAAGAAAAGGTGTACGTCGATAAGCCAGCAACAATTTAAGAGCTAAAGGATGAGATAATTCGGCACATTAACGGCATTGAACCTCAGCGTCATCGAAAATTTGGACCATCGGATAGAGGTGTGCCGCCGAGGTTGCGGCGGTCATTTGGCCGATATTTTCTTCCATACATGCTTGAACCATATCATATTATCATAATAAAAAGAAATGACAATAATTTCCTAAATAATTTGTGTTTTATTCAAAATCAACATCGGCCCTTAAAAATCTTTAATTTTTTTTTAATGATTTGGTTTTATTTCTCACAAATTTTAATTGTATCTTTTTTAATTTATTACTAAAAATATCTATTTGCTTCATTTCTATTTGTTTTTTTTTATAATAGTTTTAATTAATTTTATTTGCTTTGAAATAAGCAAGTAATCGGATTGATTTTGGTGATATATTTTTTTATTTATTTTAGAACGAATTTTGGCAATAAAGTTACTGTAATAACAAATTCATCAATAAAATTATTGTTAAATTTCTGTTATCTAGATGATGATTTAATAATTTATTACTAATATAAAATTTAAAACATTTCCAATCCGTGTTTTTAAATGATATACAATTTTCAGGAGTGTTAACTATAAAATTTAAATCATTAAATATAATTTGTAATTTTAATGGAATATGATCCGAAAAAGTTGGAAGTGTGAAAGTTTTATAATTGCCATCATAATATTATTGCTAATTGTAAAATGATCTAAGTGAGAAGAACCTCTTGAAAAAGTTGGATAAGAATCAAAAATTATATATAGAATAAGATTCACCTTGACAAAATCTCACCACTTTGAGAAAAAAAGAAGAATATTTGAAAGTATAATTTAACGATTGCAGTTACTTGGCAAATATATAGAACCACAAAGAATTTTCTTCATGCTACTACGAGTAGAAGCCGTTAGTTCAGCAAATATATTTTGAAATCTTAAATTAGAAATATCAACTTGCGAAAAGGAAATTGATATTCTAATAGCAAGACCAACTCCTGAAACACTTTCATCTTTTAAAACAATACAATTATCTAAAAATACATGTGTTTTTTTGACACATGCAACTCCTGAAAAAAGCAATATCAATACCAAATTGATCCAGTAATTTGCTAAGTTCAATCTTCCTGCTTATGTTAACAAGAGATTCTACATTAAAAGTCAATAAGTTTATTGATCTAAAAGCCACTTTGAATATCTTCTCATGTACAGTCATATGTTTTAAATGTCTACGCTTTGTGGAAATATTTGTCGCCATATAAAAATTCGCTGTATTAGCCGATTGAATACAAAATTTTACAAGAAAAAAATATTAAATTGTTTAATCTAGTTTTGTTTTCTTAATAATATTAAAAGAAAGAATCAGGGTTGTTGTAGAAACCAAGTCAGAATTGTGATTTAACAGAATTGAAAATCGATTCTGATTTGAAATGGTGTCATGAAATCGTCTTGGTTTTGCATTGATTCGAAGATTATCAAAACCCATGCTTTGGGTAAATATATAATTTTTTTTTGTACAAGCTTATCATTTTGTAGCTTAAAAAGAAAAAAAAACTAGTTGTCTAGGCACCACTACAATAACGCAATGAAAAATATTTTCGGCGGTTATTATACATTTTTCAATCGAACGACGCACAGTGGCTCATTTTCCAAAAAACCGTTTCAAAATTCAAAAATTCGACTATAAAATTTTTAAAAATGCATTATCTCATATTACAAATGACAACTTACTAATCAAGAATCAAAAACCCGTTCTTAAATCGAATGAAAATTATGAGTTTTAGAACCGCTTAAAGTTTTTATTTTTTTTCGACTATAAAAAATGTTCGATAAAATTCACAACCGATTGTTACTTTTTTGTTTTTTTTTTTTAAATTGTGTTTGTTTGCTTCTAACCTGATTTAAAAAAATTCTTTAGTCTTTTTTAACGTTAGTGGGCATGGTTTTCCGCCGTGGGTCATTTTTGAAAATTAAATAGAGTAGAACTAAAAAAGTTACACGAAGGCAGGGGAAATATTGCATACACATTTTTATTGTTTCATACACTAAGTAATTTAAGTAAATTTGGCTGCCCGATGCTGGCCGTTTACCTGCAAGAAGAAATAAACTGTCACAACCTCGTCATAGTAAAATAAATAAATAATTACTTTTATAAAACTACAGTCCTTAATTTTTATATTTTTTTTTAAACAACAGGAATCCGCGAAGCTTCTTGACTTGTCTGCAGAAAACACCCAAGGAATCGAACCTGTGACCTTCAGATAGGTAGGTTAGTGTCTGCATTTCACAAAACAATAAAAGAAAGAGGACAAAACTCGACAACAAGATTACCTGATAGTAATTGTTTCTTATTGGCATTTTGTTTCTTATGTTTATTCTTTAGAAAGCAAGGGCAGCGACAAGTCGTATTAAGTTACAAATAAATTAGATAAAAATAAATTATAATATAATATTTAGTCATTATTTAAATTGTGTTTGCTATAGGCGAAAGTATTATTATACTGAGTGGCAATTTTTTACACAGAACAATTATTTTTAAAAGAGCTGTGATGTTCTTAAAAAATTCAGAATTATTTGAGTTATTCAGAAGATCGTATGACGTGGGTACATTTAAATTGGCTGTTAAACAAAGTGTAAATATTTTCACAGAGAAAGAAGTAAACGAGGATCTGAAAACTAAACTTCATTTATTATATAAATATGTTTATGAAAAAAAATGATAGGCATCTATCTATTCGCACAAAGTAAAATTTAATAAGCAAAAACTCCGCTTGGTTAGATGAATTAAAAATAATTAAAGAAATTTAAAATTCTCATACATCTACTGACCAAATAAGAGGTAGACAGGCAAAATCTCTTGAAGACTGTGCACCATATACAAGAAAAGGAAAAGTTCAGGATGCTATCACCTTAATAACTATACAATATTTATCGGAAGCGTTATCTATAAAATACGCAAAAGACAAAGAAAAAGCAAAATCAGATATAACAAAGGCAGTGTCGATCGCAAGTCCAGTACGGTTGGCATATATAATACCACGAGGAGAAGAAAGTTTTGACGAGAAGGCAATATTAAAGGAAAAAGAGAATTACAAGAAAACAAGTCATACAAAAGGAATTTAAAAAAAACTTGGCCTCAAACTAGAATATCCAAAGTATGGACATGGAAGTAAAGGGTGTTTTTTATAGATGTATAGAACTTTAAATTGCAATAAAAGAACGATGGATTATTCGATTGACATGAATTTTATTTATCCGAAAGATAATCTTGTGGCATTACATTTTAAATTTGATTTCTGGCATATGACCGCCACGGCTGGCTCGGATGTAGTTCAATCTGGACGTCCAATTTTCGATGACTTTTTCCAACATTTGTGGCCGTATATCGGCAATAACAAGGCGAATGTTGTCTTCCAAATGGTCAAGCGTTTGTGGCTGTGGCTATGTAACAGATGTAGTAAAATAAACTCCGACTGCCCTCGAAATCTTGCAAATAGGTGCACAATTAATTTATTTATTCATCAAGTAAGAAGCTTTGCAGGTCGTGTGAAAGCTGATTTCATGACATGGCGGTCAAATAATTAAAGGAAGTCTTTGAATTTTTAACGAATACAAGAATGGGAGGATTTTTAATATTAGAATAGTGCCACAATATATAGGTTTGTATTGGCCGTAGTGACCACGTGACTAGTCCGTGCTTCTAATTTTAATTATTTTCTCCCCCTTGCTTTGTAAGACGTGTAATTTAAAATACATATATATATATATACTTACCTACGGACTTTCTATCTAATTATCAATTATATTCAATGAAAATTATAAAATTAATACGAAACTAAAACCAATAACTTTTAATTAAAAATCGGAAATCTAAAAAGAAACATGAACTTTAGTTTCCCATAGAAAAGTTACATATACTCGTACCTACATATCTGCATTCTGGTCCTAAGCGTGGTTTTGAATAATTTCAATTTTGACTTTCCAGGAAATTCTTTAAAAAAAAGCTGTAAGAACCTTATTGATAAAATTGTCACCTTTAAAACCTCATAGAGATAATTCAACAAATAAAATAAAACACCTAGAAATTGTATTACAAAACAAAACTGATAAGAAATTGCAAATGCTTTGCTTGTCATTTATAAAAGTAAAATGTTTCTATTATTTAAACGTGTAATCTCAACAAAATGCAATCATTTTTATTAATATGCTTCTTGTTGACTTGTCAACAGCTAAAATCGCAAGAATTGAAAAGAGAGAGCACCGATACTTTAGCTACTCAAGTGACTGCTATTAAAAATCAATTTCAAAATATAAAAACTGAAGTGTTTAAAGAATTTGAAGATATAAAATTATTTTGGCAATTGGAGGCTTTAAAAATCTGGTACCAAGATGAATCTCCTAACAAATGTGCAAGAGATCTTTCTTATATTTTCCAGAATTGGACTGTCGTACAGAGACGCTTAGATGGCACTGAGAACTTTTATCGCAATTGGTCAGAATATCAGCAAGGTTTTGGTGATAAAAACAAGGAATTCTTTTTCGGTTTAAAGCCACTGCATCAATTGATAAAAGAAAAGGGTAGCCAGGATTTGCTAATCGTATTGGGTGACCATGATAAACAAATGACTTATGCAAAATATGATAATTTTGTATTGGGCTTAGAAGAAGAGTTTTATAAACTTAAAGAATTGGGTTCTTATACCGGCACAGCCGGTGATTCTTTAACTGAACAATTAGGTAACAAATTTACCACTTTGGATCGTGATAATGATGAGTCTAAGCTGCACAACTGTGCTAAACTATGGAAAGGTGCATGGTGGTTTGGATTTTGTCATCAAAGGTTTGTAATTGGAAAAATTTATACTGAAAAGATTTTATTGTATTTTTCTTTTAAATTTTAGTCATCTCAATGGCCCTTATTTAAATAACCCTATTTCCGAAAAGGGTGAGAAGGGTATTACTTGGGATCTTTGGCGTGGTATGAATTATTCTTTAAAATTTGTATTAATGATGGTGCGTTCCAAAAACTAGAGAAATTACAAATATATTGTCCAGAAACTTTAGAGAAATAAAAATTAAAAAATAAATCTTTACTATCAATTAATTGCACAATTTCTGAATCTAAATCGTTAGTATTTAACCCTTTGGACTCGAGCGGGGCTACTACGGCACTATGGTCTCTTGTAACTCGATTTTTTTATTTACGATGTGCAAGCGAAAAAGGGTTCGAATGTGAACTGTTAATTAATAATGGCCTGAAAAGCATGAAAATCTGAATAAAATTTTTTTAAAAGACATATTGCAATGGCACGGCGAACGTGTTGCTACTGCCTATTTGCTAGGTGTAACTTTTCGGATGGGGAGGGGTTTCTTAGTAATTTTAGGAAACCGCACTTACAAAAATATAAACTACGTGCTAAATAACATACTATAACAGGTGGTGTTTCAAAAGATTTTTGAGTTTCTTTTAAGGCACTAGGACACTAGGCTTTAATATCCTTGAGCCCAATCCCCACCATGTTACCACTTTCTCGTATAGATATTATTAGTAGCCCAGAATAGAAAGAAATGGTTTGATTACAATAGGTTATACTGTTTTTATTTCAAAACATCAAAAATTAGTTTTTATATAAAAAAAATTCACATTTAAACCAATTGAATTCTCTTATTTTTTTAATTTATTAAATACATTTTATTGTGAAATTTGTATCTGTAATTTATGCAAAAATTCTTACAAGATTGAAATCAAATTGTTATTAGTTTTCTATGATGATACCCAATAAATTTAGTTCTTTTTTTCTTTTTTGTACAAATGCAATATAATACAAATACTTTTGTGTTTTTTAACAATTCGAAAAATTAAATTCTATTTAATAAAATTTAGTTTTTAATTTATTAAAAACTTAACTAATTAAATGAATTTCTTTTTCCATTAATTAAAAAAAAAAAATATTCAAAATTACACTTCTTCGTATATACATTTGATCAAATTGTTTTCTCTTAAAAAAAATTTATTTATTCATTTTAATTTTTTGAGTACCAAATTAACACTAACAAAAACTTAATTAAACATTGTCTTAAATAAAAATTTCTGCTTTTAGTTTTTTAGCGGTGGCGTGATCCAGTTCCAAAGAATTCAGTTATTGCTGCAATTCCAACTCTCCAGAATTTTGCTGCCGCTGCAGGTGTGAAAATATTTTAAAAACAATTAGCTGGAAATTCGTCTGCATATGCCGGAAGTCTTTTCCCTTTGTTTTGTAATTTTGTTTTTGTCCATTGTTTGAATTACTTTTTATAATTTCTGCTGACTTTGAATTTGCCAACAGGGTGAAAACTTTTGTGGTGTTAACTTGTATAAATGTGTAATAATATTAAATATGCTTAAGAAAAATTAATCAGAAATTGGGTACAGTTACAATATTAATCATTTAAAACCTTAATATAAATCATCAAAAGGTGACATGTACATGGTTACATACTAATATCATTATACATACATATTTTAAGCTAAATACTTCTAAAGGTACTGACTGACTATCCTACACGATCGTACGATTATGTCAAAATAATCTGTGACAGAATTCTGTCCTACTTGAAGAAATCAATCAAAATGGCGAACTTTATGCCACACTATTATACAAAATAAGATGCAAAAACATATGTTTACTCATCTTAATACTTTTAAAAGTATTAATTTCTTCTTTGCCGCAAAATATCTTTTTTACAAATATGTACAATGAAAAATAACCTAAAAGTGTGTATAAACAAAACACAAGTTTGGTATTGTTGCTATTTTTCTTCCTTGAACATAGAAAATGCAACTCTGATCGCACAGATAAAATTTATTTTATGAAAATTTTCATAGCATTAAAAAAATCGGACAGACCTGTCAAAAAGTCTGCTGGTTCAATACACACTATCATACTTTTTTAGCACACATGCGTTTTTAGACAGATCGTACGACTAAGTAGGATAGTGAGTCAGTACCTTATCACACGTATACGTCCTGTGTGAATTAGACGAAAATCAAAAGTAATTTGCTTATTGTGCAAAATTTCATGGTATTTTGATGTCGTCTGGCAGCATTTCTTCAAATATCATTTTGTTTTGATAATTTGGATGAAGGACTGTAAAAAATTAATGTACAAATTTTTTTCCTCCATATTTATTAAAAAATTTTCGCGATGTGCACTAAACTTTAGCAAAATAAAAAAATTATGGTGCCAGATCAAAAAATTTTGCAGTTATGCCAATCCAGCATATTTTTGCAAAAGCAAACTAAATCGTTTTGATTTTCATCGTATACCTGTGACGTCCATTCTTAAAAAACACGCACACGCCCTCATGATTGACGTTGAAATTTGAACTTCAAGCATTTAAAGCTGCCATATATTCGATTTTAGATATGGCAACCTCAGCAGCATAGACATTAAATAATTTGTTTATTAATACACATAAAAAACAATACAATTACACAATAAAATAACAAATATTAAAATAAAATTTTATTATAAAAGTATAGAAATTGTTAAATATTTAAAAAATAATTACCGAAAACTCACTATGTATTTATAGCAACGAAAAGTATTCCTGCGTTTACACAGGAAAGTACTTTCTTGAAATTTTTGTATACGTATTATGAATAAAAATTTCAATGAAATAAGCTACTTTCTTGTAAATTTCTTGCGCGATTACACAGGAAAATGAAATTTCATTTTTAAAATGTCGTCGATGCGAAGAGTTAAAAAAAATGAAAAGCCAAAATAAAAATGATAAAATTTAAAAGAAAAAAAAAAACAGGGATTAGAAGCTTATTTATATATGTATAATTATTGTATATACATTTATTGTATTTTGAGTATTTAATTTTGTCTTCATCTTTACTGTTTTGTTTGTTACCTAAATAGAATTACCATCCCTATGACAATAACAAATTTATAGGGCAATAATTGGAAATATTTTTTATGAGTTTATTGTTATAAAAAGACATCAATTGTGTTCTTTATACGAGTATATATTTAATAAAAAAAATACCACAATTATTTTCATATATACACAAAATCAGTTAAATGTTCAATTATAATTTTACCACAATCCTGTACATTTGTTTTAATCTTTTGAAAGGGTAACAGTGTTATCTATTTGTCATTTTACTTTCAGAAAGTATCAAAAAAATTACTTTCTTGAAAATATCGTTGAAAGCTAGGTGGAAAGTAACAAAGTTGTCAATGTGTTAGTGAAAAAGTTTGAGTGTATTGCAAGTTTGAAGAAAGTACTTTCCTGTGTAAAGGCCGAGTTATGCGAACGTTGAAATGTAGAAATGTAGAAATGTAAAAATGTAGAAGTCAGCTGATCGTCTCTGGTATATGGAAAGCAATGCAAATGCTTAAACAGTTTTTCACCTTCTCTGTGAGTGCCCGGCTCTTATGGCTTCGAAACACAGATTTCTCGGTGCACATCTAATGGCCAAACTACCTGAAATATCGAGAGTAAGGTTAGCAGACCTCCTCGGATATCTAAATGTCACGGGGATCCACCCCGTCACTTTTACGGCTACATGGTCTTGGCGAGTAGGTAGTTCAAAACGGAGTCTTGCGATCTAATTGAAGGTCGTTTAGGCCTATACGTAAACCAACCAACCCATCTAAATGCTTGCAATCACCGCCAAGTCCTCAATATGCTACTCTTCAACACGAAAATATAATGCAGCCAACACGGTGTTATTTCATTCTGTTATATTTTCCTTTGTTCCACCAGGAAAAAAATGACACTTAACCCTCGGGCTTTAGTATTCTGCCTTTCTCTTAAAATTTAAGGTTTTTTTTCTTCTCCTGACTTCTATTGGTGTTCAATGACGAGTTTTTTTTATTTTCTCTTTTCTGACTTGTGTGTTTTTTTCCTTGTTTTTTCAATTTTAACTTTCTGATCCTATTTTTTATTTTACAATCTTATTTAAAGCATTCTCGTGTGTTAATAAAAAAATTAATCTCAAAACCGCGTAATATGAACAAAGTCTCACCCGAAACATAATGTTTTTATCATTATTATAATATGGTAATCTTGTCAGAGAAAAAAAAATGCAGATCAACTTCTTGGAATAAAAACAAACAAAAACAAATAAAATTTAGTAGGTTAACTTATTATTAGTACATAATACTAATTTTTTTTATTTTTTTTTGCACAATAATACCTGTTAATATGAAATACCAACCAATATGAAAAGCTGGTAGAAGAGTTGGAAAGGAATTCATCTCTTGCCAAGAGATTTCGTAGAGGGACTGTCCCAAGCGATTTTTAGGAACAGTATGAAAGTGTTGCGACTGTGGTTAATACCCTTGGTCCACCAATTAGATATATGGCAAAAGGTGTGTTACAAAATTATGTTCCGGTTTGCTTTATCTTTGTTAAAAAAACAATTACCCCTATCGTGAATAAAAGTGAAATTCTTGTTAATTTGAAATTTTCATTCGCCTCAAAGGGAAAATTGCTATTGGGAATCTGACGTGAAATTTTTTTTCACGGTATCAGTGCAAAGTGAATGTATAATAAAGAAGAATTTACAAAATTTTCTAGGTTTTCAAGAGATAAACAATAAATTTTTGTAGTTTACGAATGGTTCTTGTGGGAAGGTGTCAACTTTTCTTGTTAAGCAGTTTTCAGTGGCTAGTGCATATAAATAAAAAATTTCTGTAATTTTATAAGATTTTAAAATCAAAATATAAATTTTTTTATTGAAGCAATTTATGAATGGTTCTTGTAGAAAAGATGTCAACTGTTGTGGATAAACGATTTTATAAGAAAATAAATGAATTTTTTATAGGTGGACAACCACTTTTTAATTCTTTTGTTAAAAAATTGCTAAATTAAGTTTTAAGAAAAAAACAAACAAAAATATTGTGTTCGCCAGCAAAAAGTAAGTTAACAGATTAAACCAAAAAAGTAAATAAAACAAGTGAAAAAAATTATTTACTGTGATGTATTCATTCAAAAACTATTCGATCATATTTTATTAAATTGAAGTTTAAAATTAATTATTTACAAAGACTTTTTTTATTTCTTTATTATTATGTGTTTGAATACAAATATAAGATCTAGGACCCAGTTGTTTCTTAACTTCAGCTTCCGACCACTTATAGTCTCTTATAAATACTGTATCCCCAGAACTAAAATCTATAACTCTATTTCCTTTGTGGTATTCTACATTTTTCTCTTGACTTTTAAAAATTTTATCTTTAACTAACGGTGGCTTAAGTAAACTTAAACGAGATTTAAGTAATCTACATAAAGAAAGTTTTGAAGGTACTTCTCCCATTGTGCAATGTTTTGAATTTTTATAATCAAAAATAAATTGATTTAAAATGACATCAAAATTTTTATTTAAATTACTATTTAGTGATGCATTTATAGATTTTTTTTAAAGTTTTGACAAAATTTTCTGCTTGTCCATTGGTTGCTGGATGTCCAGGTGCTGTAAAAATATGTTTAATAGAATTCATATTTGTGAAATTTTTAAAATCTTTAAATGTGAATTGTCTACCATTATCACTTATAATTGTGTCTACTAAACCATAACGCCAAAATAATCTTCTTAATGAATCTATAGTAAATTTAGTTGTTATTTCTTTAGTTTTGAAAACTTCTACCCACTTAGAATAAGAATCTATAATTACTAATAAATAATAATCTTTTACTGGTCCTGCATAATCTACATGTATTCTACTCCAAGCTGAATTTGCAGGTTGCCATGGTATTAATGGAGCTTTTTCTGGATTAGAACATAATTCTTGACAATATTTACAACTTTTAATTAAATTTTCACTATTCCCATATGTGAACGATGTAATTCAGAAAGAACTGATTTTTGTAGCTTAATTGGAACAACAGTTCTGTAACCAAAAAGAAAAAAAAATTGGTTTTGCATTTACATTTATTGGTAAGGAAATTTCACACAAACTAAATTTACCTAATTCATTATTAAATAATTCTTTAAATTCCATTCTTAACTGATCAACCATATTGTAAGTATTAACTATATTTAAATTATTTACTTCTTTTAGAAAATCTCTACCCAATAATGGCTTACTATTTATATCTGACACAGTTATTTTTAAAGGTTTTGAAACTCCTTTGTATACTACATTTGCATAAAACTCACCAATTATGTTGATTTTGTCACCAGTATAACTCAAAAATTGATTATCAATTTTCTGAAGTCTTTTTAATTGCGTTGTATTGACAATGCTTCTTGGAAACAAAGTACATGGAGAACACATAATGTTCATAGGAATTTCATCAACAAAAACTGATAAAATATATGGATTATAAAAATTATTATTTGATATAGTATAAACATAATTATCACATGAATTAGAAGTATTCTCAAATGATTAATATTCTTTTTTTATTTCTACAAACAGATGATAGATGTCCTATCTTAGCACAATTATGAAATTTACTTTCTTCATAACGGCAAAAATTAGATTGATGATTACGCCATCCACAATGAGATAAAGCTGCCTTACCATTTTGTATTTTTGTTACTTTTTTAAACCATTGTGTTTTTACTGCATTTACATTAAACTCTTCAGATTTCATTACTAATTTCGTTTCCATTATTATTGCTTTCCTTACAGCAATTTCTAAAGTTAAAGTTTCATCTTATTCACAAAATTTTTCAAATATTTTCTCAGGTAATCCAGTAATAAAACGATCTAATATAAACGCATCTAAATTCATACCAAATTGGCATTTTATAGCTAATTGTTTCACTCTAGCAAACCATTGTGAAACACTTTCCATATCATTTTTAATTGCTGCATAAAATTTTTTTCTTTCATGAAATATAATCGTCGGTGGATTATATTCTAATAAATCACATAATCATTATAAGATTTTGAAACAGGAGTATTTGGACTGCATAAGCTATGTAGCAAATTATATGGTCCACTTCCATTAGATTTAAGAAGTGTAGCTTTTTTTTAAATTTTCATCATCACATTTTATTTCACATAAGTGGATTTCCAATCTTTCTTTCCAAATGTGCCAAGAGACTGACTCAGTCACAAATTCAGGTAATTGAGATGTTTACAATAAAGTTGTTTTCATTGTGCCACTATTATTTGATTCTTGTAAAGACATTATTTTCTTTTTTTATTTTCAATTATATATACAATTGTATTATTTCAATTCAAATATTTAATATTTTTATTTTATTTTATTCTCGTCGCCATTTATATGATGTATTCATTCAAAAACTATTCGATCATATTTTATTAAATTGAAGTTTAAAATTAATTATTTACAAAGATTACTTAAATTATAAAATAAGTATTTAAGTATTAAAATATTAAGAAAATAAACAATATCTATCATTTACGATAAGGGGAATTTGCAGGGAATTCATTCATAATTGCTATCCCAGTGAAAGTGAACAAAATTCGAGGGAAATGATATTCATAATAAGGGTGAATATGAATAGAGCAAATGTGTTTGATATAATTGATTTAGTGAAGAATTTATTTATTGATGAAATTGTGGGTATTTTGAAAATATTTAGTTGATGTAAAAGTTAATATTACCTTACTAGATTTGTTATTTAATTTTTCTAATATGCTTAAACAAATAAATGGTGGGTTTAAATTATTAAGCAAACTAGAATCTTGAAATTAATTTGTCAAACGAAATACAACCACATCATAGTAAAGGTGAAATATGCCTCATTAATGTAAAGAGAAGAGATTTTTATATCGAATGTTTTCTTAATAATAATAATTTAATGGAAATAACATAATATGGTGCAAAAAATTGGAAGTGGTCCCATACTTTTTTTACACAGATCACAAACATCTTCGTTGTGTGCATTCTATATTTGTTTCCCAACTGTTCAAAATTATTACAAAATTGATAACATTTTGCTTGAATCACTTATACACAGTTGGGCCTTTAAGTTGTTCGGAAATTATGTGTCTTCATAAGTTTCTTGGTAAAAAAGTTAATGTTAAATTTGTTCTTGGATTGTAATATTAGAATGCAATAAAAGTTTTAACGCACATTCACACTGTCGGTTGTGTAGAGTACAGATTATCTGTGCGAAGAGCCTCCGAAAAGTATAAGGACAAGATTAAAATATGTACTCAGCAGAAAATATAAAAAAATTGTCAAACAGGTACTAAAGATGAAAATATTTTAAATAAAATTCCTTCGTTTCACTTCACGGAGAACAAAGCTGTGGACAACATGCATGATATATTTGCAGGAGTGTTTGTCTACGGTATGCGCAAATCTATTTTCATATTACTTTAGGAATCTAAATCTATTAATCTCGATGGTTATCACAAATTTTCTATAATTACTTTAAGTTTATAAAAACTGGAAACAAATAATCTAAATATGTCAGCAAGAGAGTGTTTGACATTCATGCATTTTGTTCCATTAATGTTTCGCGTTTTAATTATTGGATTTAGTGCTGTCAATCTTTTACCAAACTTTTTGGAGAAACTTTTTAACCAAGACTTCACTTCTTGGTTATGTTATTTTTATTAGCCCAGAACCACAACAACGATAAAGTTAAGCGAAAGATATTGAGGGACTACATCAATTCTTTGAAGCTACCGAAAACAGCGTAAGTATACGAGTATATATGTATTTGAACATAAATACAAAATTTTGCAGGCTTATTAGTCAATTCCTATTAAACAAAGGGGCCTTCCGAATGCTGTTGGAGGTTTTAGAAGTACATTTGATTCCTTAAAAAATTTCTTTCACTGTTCAGTTTGCTACCACGTTGCGTTTTTTGGCATAAAGTCCTACCAAAAGACAGTAGGAAATCATAGTTCCGTATATTTCGCCAGAAGCACGGTATCAATTGTTTTGGGTAATATACTGAAAGTTTTGGAGATATATATATGCCCGCAGTGGATGAAGCTAAAAATGGATTGCACTAAAAGCCAAGACGCAGGAACTTTTTATTCAATAAGTATAAAATTCCGTCCATCATGGCACTCACATCAAAATTTTAAAACCTGCTGTCGATGACCATTTATTTTTTACTATAACAGAATAGGGTATTTTAATATGAATGCTATGATTGTAAGTAGAAATAAATATAATATTTTGGTGAAACTTATTTTTAATATAATTTATCTTTGAAGATATGTGATAGTGACATGCTAATTCGAACGATAGACGGTATCCCGGCTCAACTCACAACACTTTTGTTTGGCAGACAAACAAGGCTCGTCAACATTTTTTAACCGAATATGAAAATGGCGGTCGGACTTTAAAGTTGTTAGGAGATCGTGGGTATGCGCTAGAGCCTTTTTTACTTACTCCTTATCGAAGTGCAACAACTAAACTCAAGGGAGCATAAATTTAATATAGCCCATGCTTCGGCTCGCAATATTGTACAACGTACAATAGGAGTTCTGAAAAGCCGTTTCCGCTGTTTCATGGGTACACTGCACTACAGTCCTCAAAAAGTGGTACAAATAGTGAATGTTTGTATGCTGCTTCATTCACACACCATCTTGCACGACCTTCCACAGCCCTTGATAACAAGACATGATTTTGCTTGCCTCTTCCACACATCAAAACTTTCACGTCCCTTTGAACGTTCCAAAGAAAATCTTACTGGAAGACTTGTCATCTTTTTAATTTCCGTAAAAAATAAATAAAACTTATAAAAACTTCTTATTTTATTATTATTACTAGCGTGACGTGTAGCCCATTACTTGTTGGTTTGAATATTTTATTCTAATTAATAAAATTTAAAATATACAGTTAACATATTTGATGAAAAATATTTTTTTTATGTAAAGTGCAGTAGAACAAAGTATATTATAAATTAGTTTTCATTCATTCTCAACATTTATACATCTTGTTTTTTATTTTTTATGATCACAATAATCAATCCTTTAAGAAAAGGGAAGGGAATAAGGTAACTTAGGCGCACGTGAAGCAGATTATTAATATTAACTTTAGAAAGGTGGCCGAACTTTAATCGCTTGCTAGTTGCCGTGAAATTTTTGTATTTATAACTGCTTGTAATCCTAATTTAATTTTGTATTATTATATAAGAAAAAAAATTTTCAAATTATTGATCATTCTTTTAGTGAAAAGGGAAGTGTAGTGTGTTTGACTAATCGTTATTATCATACCTTCTGTATATAACGCGAGATTCATACATTGTTATTGAAGGCACTGTCCATACTTAACATTCCCACACTTTTAGTGTTTAAGTATTAATGTAAGTATTAGCATAAGTGAGGCTTAAGAATATTTATAAGATTCAATTAATAAAACTTTGAGCAAATGAACAGTAGCACAAGCGGATGTTAAGAGAAAAAAAGAGTTAAAAAAATTGTGTTTAAATAAAGGATATAATACAATATTGGGATGCATAATCGTATACTCACTATCGTTATGAGACAGTTTTGATGACGTAGTTGTATTATTAGGGCCGTGATTATATGATACTTGTTGAGCCGTTTTTTATAGTACCTGTATAACTTGCTGCTAGTGCAGTCAACGATAATCCGGGCATATTTACTCCAACTCCAGCTTATAGCTTATTTACGGGTGACGACGTTCCTTGCGCTCCAATGGAGAAATCAGTGTTTGTCCTAGCAGAAGGTATTGCAGTTGAAGCTTCGCGTATTGAGACCACAGGATTTTCATGGCAATATGAGCAACTCTAGCTTACGTCGAAAATCAAAATTAAATGGATGTTTTTAGAAAAAAAGAAATATTACAATTACAACGCATTTTATAACATTTTAGATTTTCAAGGGAAAGAAAAGAAGTGCGTGGTTCGCAAGAGATACGCAGATTCTCTTAAAATTGTGGCGGAACGTGTCACTGAATATATCATTTTACAAAAAAGTTCTTTAAGGCCGAGTTATGCGAACGTTGAAATGTAGAAATGTAAAAATGTAGAAGTCAGCTGATCGTTTCTGGTATATGGAAAGCAATGCAAATGCTTAGCTGACTGAAATGTAATGCATTTAGAATTTTACGTAACAAAATGTAGCCAGTGATGGGATGTATGCGTATTGATGGAAGTGTGGCACATTTTAGCCCTTTTATATGGTACATTTTTTATATAAGAACTATTTGAAATGTTTAATTTCTATATATAAATAGAAAATTAAAGAAGAATTTAATAATATTTACCAACATTTGTAGTAAAAATAATAAAAGAACCACATATTCTGAACGCATGTGCATACGTACATACAAGTGTTAAAAAAATTATTTTAGATATTAATAATAAGAATAACAAATATACCATACTACATATATTTATACATATAAAATATACGTAAAGTACACATATGCAGTCATTTTGTACATTTTAATACAAATGTAATGCATGTATATATGTAGTATGTATATATGAAATTGACATAAGACAAATTCATACTACTAAAACTTTAAAATAATTTAATTTAATTTTAATATATTAAGCAGATATTAAGTTATTGTTTATAAATATAAATCAAATTGTTGGTACCAACAGAAACATTTTGGTACTTTTTCCAAAAAAAAAAAATACAGATAATGTGGACATAATACCCCCATCAATGTTTCACGGCTGTTTTGTTGTTTATTTGAAATTTTTTTTAATTCTTTAAATGAAATTATAAAAAGTAACTGTGCAAAAAAAGAAAAGAATTATTAAAAGTTATAGATAAAAAAAATTAAAAAATAAAATGGATGACGAAAAATTAATATTGCTGGTGCAGGCAAATGAATACACACACTCTAAATACAAATCAGAATCGCAATATGTATTGTTTTTTCTTCTTCTTTGTTTACTATAAAAAACTCATGATACGTTTCTACGTTTCTATACTTGAGCTCTACATATTTACATTTCTACATTCCTACATTTCTACATTTCAACGTTCGCATAACGAGGCCTTTACAAGCAAATAGCCATGGCAGAATTATACACGGTAAAGCATTTAAGACAGCTGTACATATTTTTCTCTCTTCATTTTAGCTTCTGAGCTGTTAATATTTTCTCACATTTTTGGGCCGCCATTGTTTTTGTGCTCAAAATTCATAGAAAAATCCGAGTGTATGCTGATTGAATTGAATTGAATTTTTATTTAGCGCATACAATAGGGTTGTTTTTGTAATTTAATTTTTGCTGTAGAGAATACCTTACCGTATATAAATTTAAATGCAAACAGCTGTTTACTAAATGCAGAAACTGTCGTCTGTCAGGGTAAAATTTTAATTTGTATTGGTGAAATTTTAATGCAAAATTAACGCTGTCGTCTGCACTCAAAATTGAACTAATTGTCACAAGAGTCACATTTCACCATATTGCCGGTGTCCTTTTAATTATTATAAATACATGTTTGGCAATTAAAATCTGTTTCCTACATTATTTTGTCTTTATTAGAAAACGATATTTAGGTAGGTGATGAATTTCGATTTCGACACAAAAATGATTTGAAATCGATTAAAGGTGAGATGAGCTTAATTTTTCTCGATTTCAAATTCCATTTTGTTCTCTGGTAAAAGGAATAGTTTTACCATGTGATGAAAATCGTTGAAAACGTTAGATTCTAACGTTTTTATATCTTCCTACAGCTTAGCAGGAGATAATGCCAGCTATAGGAAGATCTTAATTATAATGGGGCTCGCGGTTATGGAACAATTATAATTAAGTAGGGGGAGTTAGAGTTGGTTTGTCAAGAACAGGTAAGTATAAAGGTTCCATAAATAAATAAATTCAGCCAAGTATTTTGTATGGTGTTTACACTTCATAGATCACATAGATTTATTTATTCATTTGATATATGTAATCACAATTAGGTTTAGGTTTAAAATTTGGGCTTGAGTTAATTTTAGGATAACTTTAGATATAGGGTAGATGTAATCTTCACATAAGTATGTGTGTATACAAAGTTAGATTTTAAGCAATTGTAGATTTAAACATTTTTTAATTAAGTTTAATTTATGGATGTAAGCAAGTATTTTGTAAAAGTTATGACTATTAGATTTTAAGTTCAGATTTAATAAGTTTATCAGTTAGAAATATTTGTATTTAATGGTTGTGTTTACATATTAATCTATAAATTAATTTATGTATGTACAGCGATTTAATGTACATCGCGGAGAAGTTGACTGGTTGATGATTTTCAGGCGACTCAATTTTACAGCTTTGTGTGTGTCTTTTTGTCGTCACTTACAATTTTATAAGCGACAAAATTGATTTCGAGTATAACCCAACTGGCAATTTTCTGCAATTTGAAGTTTTTGTCCAATTTAGATTGGACAATCCTTAATACCAGTTTTAATTTGTTTTTAAATCACATCGGCGTTGCTTTGTGAATATTTTTCATATCCATATTTACATGTACATACTCGTATGTGTACTTTTATCAAAAAACAAATTAAAAAATGTAAGTATATACTTTTTTTTAAAAAGATAATTTATTTATCAATGTAAGTAAACATCAAGGGGAAAGCATAAGAATTTGCAACAAGAGGATGCCTTCATTAAATTTATGGAGAGTCATTCAGATATTGCTAGGGGGTTTACCAAGGGAGAGAAAGTCGACGTTCAACAACTTTGGAAAGACTTTACACTAGTGTTAAATTCCCTTGGGCCTCCAATACATGATATGTCAGGTTGGAAAAAGGTATTTATAATATTTGCAAAAATATTACGAAGTTCTATTAAAATTTATGTTTCTTGCAGGTATGGTGTGATTGGAAGGCATGTATAAAAAAGAAAATTGCTACCAATAAAATAGAAGCTAGAGCAACTGGCGGTGGCCCATACAATCCGTTGTATATCTCATAGAAAGAAGAAGCGATTGCACAGTTATGTGGATTATACATCATCGTAGAAGGAATACAAAATTCGCATTCCTTTGGAACAAGCAGAACCACTTCAGATGAAGAATTAAATTCAAATCCATTACCAAAAAATAAGGCTGTCACCGAAAAAAGAAAGAGTAATGATAAAGAAAACTTAAATGAAACTCCGATCACATCTAAACGTGCTGCTTCTATATATAAAGATGACTTAAAGGAAAATTTAAAAAGTAATATTGAGAATGGAAAGAAATTATCGAATTCATTGCAAATACTAACAGATGTTTGTGAAAAAAATTCTGAAAAACTGGACACAATTGGCAGCAATATAAAACATGTTTATAGAGCTGTGGAAAATTTAACAACTAATCTCATAGATGAGCTTAAAAGATAAGTAATAGAAAAGGCTGCGATTGAAAAAAATAAGCTAAAGAAAACTAACATCGAAATAAAACAAATGAAGTTGGAGTTGGAAGAATTTAAAAAAACAAAATAATTAAATTATTTATTTTCATAAAATAAAAATTGCTTATATTTAAAACTAATGAATATTTAAAAAAACGAACTTAAGTTTTCAGCATTAGAATTTCGTATCGCTGCTGCATCATTTGGTTCAGCAGAGGCCTCTTCTTCGGCTTATTGCAAGCTTTGGTGGTTGCCATTTTCTCCGTAATGAGATCTATAACGTGCTCAATTTTTAGTGAATTACATAGGTTATGCAATGCACAGCATATATTCACAATTTACACAGCTTTTGAGGGTTTATACCACAGCGTTCGTGACAAACACCTAAACCTACTTTTAAGGACCCCAACCGTCCTCTTAACAACATTTCTTGCTGAGGTATGCTTCTTATTAAAGTTTTGTTGTGGGAGACAGCTAGGACATCTATACGGTGTCAATACAAATGGTTCGAGTGCGTATCCTGAATCGCCTAGTAACCACGAAGCGTGTTTACCACACTCGTACCTTTCTAAAAAAGCATTTCTAGCACAGCTCACATTCCATATAAAGGAATCGTGGCTTGAGCCGGGTCTAGTTGCATCGATAGCTTTGATATTCATTTTGTAGTCGCAAATCTATTTAACAGAAAATATAAAAATGTACATGCATATTTGGTAATACATATATCTCTAATTGGTACTTTATATGAACTTACAATCATTGCATTAATGCTGTAGTAAGCTTTTCTATTGAAATATAGATGTTCTTCACCTGCGACAACTCTTAATCGGAATATGTGTTCCATCTATGCATCCTATAACTCCTGGTAAGCCATATTTTTCAAAAAAAAAGTGTTTCGATTTTCTATGATTTTCTTCGCTCATTTCCAATCGATTTAAATCGGAGCAAAGTTCCCTTTCCATACAATTAAACAGCTTACCTAATGTTTTTGAAACCGTTGTGCGATGCATCGAAATGTTGATATCATTATCAACAGATCTTTGGAAACTGCCTTCTGCTAAAAATCTGAGCACAGCTGCCATTTGCAGTGAAAGCGGAATTGACGTATCCCTCCAATTTGCCTGTGGCGAATAGAACGCGGTCTTCATGTGCGTGATCCTATATACCTCAATCATCTCCTTGAACGCCACTGAATTGAACTGCTGCCCATTGTCGCTATGAATGGTTTCAGGCACTCCGAATTTTTGAAATACCTCTTGTACGAGGAATTGTACGACATTTTTGGCAGTAGCCTCCTTCATGGCCTTCAAAAAGACAAACTTAGAGCAGTGGTCCACTACTATGAATATATAGGAATTTCTCTGTCTGGACCTAGGATATTTACCCATAAAGTCTATATATATTTTCTGGAATGGCCTATTAGTTTTCACCTCACATCCTATAGGTGGCATGGTGCTTTCGTTCACGGACTTGCATTCTTTGCATATCTGGCAGTTGTTTATGTATTGTCGTACCTGTACAGCCATTCTGGGCCAGTAATACAACCTTTTCAGCCTCTCAAGGGTTTTCCGACAGCCTCCATGAGCTGTTGTTGGTGACTCATGAGCCTTCTCTATCAGAGTGTGAGTAATGTCCTGTGGTATAAATAGCTTCCATTGTGTTTCGCCCACATTTTCTTCCCGGTCGAATTTAACCCTTTTGTATATTTTTCCGTTATCTACTCTCAGATCAGGTAATTTGTTTCGATTTTCCTCAATGTTTGTTCGTATTCCTCCGATTCAAACGCTGTTGTTTCAAAATCAAAAAACTCTGCCTCGTCCATCTCTGCTACTGCCATTCGCATTCGTGACAGCATGTCAGCCACTACATTCTCTGACCCTTTGCGGTGTTCAATAGTGAAGTCGTAGGCCTGCAGTTGTAGTGACCACCTGGCCAATCGTCCGCTCAAGTCCTTCATCGACATTAACCACTTGAGGCTAGCGTGATCGGTAATGACCGTGAAGTTCATCATTTCCACGTATGGCCTGAATCGCTTGATGGCTAATACTGCTGCGAGGCACTCTTTTCCCGTGACAGTATAATTTCTTTGGCACGAGTTGAGTTTTTGTGAGTAGAATGCTATGGGATTTTCTTCACCTAAGTCACTCTTTTGGAAGAGAACTGCTCCTATCCCGGAGTCGGATGCGTCACATTGAATAAAAAATGATCTGCTAAAATCGTGGTGTTGTAGTACCGGTGCTGTAGTTAGGCGCTCTTTAAGATTCTCAAATGCTTCAATTGCTTCTGGTGTCATGGCAAATTTTTTTCCCTTTTTCAGCGTATCGGTAAGGGCGGCTGCAATAGAAGCAAAGTCCTTTATAAGCCGTCTGTACCATCCAGCCGACCCTAAGAAGCTTCTAACTTCCCTAGCATATTTTGGCTGTTGGATTCCCTGTATCGCTAAAACCTTCCCTGGGTCCGTTTTCAGAATCCCCCGCCTATCACAAATCCTAAATACTTAAGTTCTTTAAAACAAAACATAGACTTTCCCAGCCCTATAGTTAGGTTAGCCTTCCTCAAACATTCCGCCACTTGTTCTAAAATTCTCAGGTGTGTTGTAAATTTATCTGAAATAATTAGTAGGTCATCCAGGTAAACAAAGACGTTTGATTTCAAACTAGCTGGGATGACTTTATCCATTAGTCGGCATAGTCTTTGAGCCGCATTGCACAAACCGAACGGCATGAGCCGAAATTGGTATAGCGGCCGCCCTGGAACCGTAAACGCTGTATAATGCTTGGCGTCTTTCTCTAATTCTATTTGCCAAAATGCATACTTCAGGTCAACACTGCGAATAAGATCCCATCTGGTCAATGCGACTTAAGATCCCATCAATATTCTGGAGTGGGTAAGCATCCTTAATAGTTACAGCATTCAGCTTACGAGCATCCAGGCAGAATCTGTTTTTCCCAGGTTTTCGCACAACTGTCGTCCTATTCGACCATGGGCTGTTGCTTACTTCAATCACCTTCAGTTTCAGCATATTATCAAGCTCTGCATTTACTATTTCTTGCACTGCAGGTGAGATAGGGTAGTGCTTGTCCTTTACCGGATTCGTTCCTTCGACCAGCTTGATCTCATGCTTCTCCAGAGGTGTGCAACCTAATCCATTTTTCTCAAATGAGGGAAATTTTTGAATCGTGTCTTCTAACTGTTTCTGTTGTTGTGGGTCCAGCTCGTGCTTCCGCAGTTTGTGGCTGTTGGCCTCATCAGTTTGAGTGATTATTTTGTTACCCAATTCATAATCAATTTCCGCTACTACTTTTGGTACCGAATCTACTATTTCCGTTGCAGCTATTATTTCAGGTGCTATATTGAATGCCTTCCAGAAGTCAATACCGAGGTACACACTTTGTTCGAGATCCGGGCATAAATAAAACACTATCATATTTCGGTTCCCCTTATATTCTACTTCTAATTTTACTTTTCCTAGCACTCTATGCTTTTTGCCTGCTGCTGTGCTTAATTGGCTAAATACTGGTCTTAAATCTGCGTTTAGCTCATCTATCATTTCCCTACTATTTTTCCCTATTAAACTCACTGATGCTCCGGAGTCAAGGAGGCCCCTCAATGTTTTACCATTAATTCTTATCTCGGCGTATGGCCTAGGATCTGTTCTGCCCAGGAACCGGTTCACCGCCTCCGCCATTAAACGATGCTGACGTTTCCTCTCTATGCATGCATTTCGTATTTTCTCGATATATTTCCATTTTTTTGACTTTTGTTCCATTCTATTTTTTTCCAATTTGTTGGTTTCCCTATTTTCTATTTCATCGTTATTATTTATGTTCTCTTCCTTACTCTTTATTTTCATAAATTTTTCTTTACAGGTTTCATGTTGGGTAGTGGTGGGTAATTGTTCTGGTAGCTGATTGAAAATTCTTTCTCTAACACGTTCGTATTTTTCACGTCGTAATTCTAAAGGTAAGTTATGTCCCATCCTATAAACTTTGTCATAATCAATTTCCCTATTATTTAGTGTTTTGGGGTAATCTCTTTGGACCGTGGTTCCCCCATTCTCACCGCGTTCCCTTTGGGGTTTTCCTGAGAAATGGCCATACACTTTGGACAATTCGGTGTAATTGTGTCCGGTTTTCCGCATTTGAAACAGAACACGGCCCTCTGTTGCGACATACAATTCCTGAAGGTGTGGCCTTTTATATGGCAATTCCAACAACTCACCTTCTGGCCCATGGCGGCTACCTCCGGACGAAATTGCTCTTCACCTTCTTCTACTGGTAACCTTGCTTCACTGACATACCTAACGTTTCTAAATTGTTGTTGTTGTGTGGGTGCGCGAGCATCTCGGCGTGAAAAAGTTCTCTCCGCATCCAGACATTCCATCCGTAGCTGCTACACTGAAGATACGGCTATAGGGTATACAATTCGGGCTATGGATTCCCTTAGATTTCTCTTTGCGATCTTTATCATTTCTCCTTCTGCCACTGGTAACTGTAGTTTTGCGCGGAGCAAGTTCAGGCTATGGAAATAATCATCAATGCTTTCGCCCGGTCTTTGTTTCCTCTCCACTAGCTCTTGCATTAGCTCCCAATTGGATCTCACTGCTCGATATCTGTTTAACAGTGCTATCCGCAGAGTATTCCAGTCATTAATGACTGTGTTTTGGCGCAATGCCCAGTACCATTGTTCGACCGTTCCGGACACAAGAACATGGAAATCGCGCAAAATTTCCTGCCAAGGGATATTGTATTCCTTTTGCATATGTTCCAGCCTGAATACGAACTCTTCTACAGAGAGCTGATTACTTCCGCCCTGGTTGCCTCCAAATTCTAGGCCAAATTTGTCAATGCGAATTTTCCATGCATCTAAATTGGCGTTATGCGGTGCTGGAGGGAACTGGTAATGTTGTCGCGCCGCAAAAGGCTCTTGCCTCAGACGTGGCTCATTAGCCATTCTTTCAGGAGCAGTTTCAACCTTCGCTGAGAGGCTTCGCACGGCTTCTGTTAAATGGCCGATGCTCTCATATATTACCCTCATTTTAGATCTAATTCTTTCGTTGATCACGTTATTCATATTCTGATCTAAGGTTGTATTCATTGACTGTACGCTCTCTTGGATTATTCCTATCGTTACAGGTGAAAGGTCATCCGGTTCATTATAATTCCGCTCATCGCTCGAGCGCATTTTCGGATACGCCCCACGGTTCTTGGCGGGTACATATATCGTCGCCGATTTGTCCTCTATTTGCGGCGGTCTGCTCTCCATTCTATTTGCAGAATTATGCCTATAATACTTTTCTTTCACCTGTGGCGAAGACCTATTTAAATCAAATGAAATATTTCTATCCCTGTGCCTTTTTAAATTTTTACCTAACAGCAATTTCTCCTTTTCCTTTTCAGGCGGGGTAGCCATTCACCCTTCTTGGTACCTCTAATTTCTCTTATTATTTTTCTGGAGACTATAGAGTAAACAAGGCTGATTTCATACGCCTATCTATAAGTAAGTTCTCTTTCAACATATGTCTCTATGTATATACAGGGTGGGCCAAAAGAAACCAAGGGGTGTAAAAGTTTAATAACTTTTTTGTTTATTAATTTTTTTTATTTTTTCTTTCAGATTATATAGACAACACTTGGAGAATTTATAATGGAGAGGTTCACAACTGAACAGAGAACCAGAACAATAGAATTTTATTATTTAAACCAGAGATCAATTATTTTAACGCAAAGAGCATATCGTCGACATTTTAACGTCAGAATTTCGCCCTCTGAAGCGATGATTCGTTGCTTAGTTAATCGTCATCACCAACATGGCAGCGTAAGAGATTTGCCTCGAACCGGTAGACCACGTTTAAGTCGCACTGCGGAAAATATTGAACGAGTACAGCAAAGTGTTAACGAAGCACCAGAAACATCTGGCAGAAGGCGTTCTGCTCAGCTAGAAATGTCTCGTACGTCACTACGGCGCATTTTAAAAAAAGATTTACAGTTATACCCATATAAGGTGCAATTGGTCCAAGAATTAAAACCCGCAGATCATCGGCAACGTCTAAATTTTGCAGTTAAATTTCAAGAGTTGGCCAGAAATGAAATCAACTTTATTGAAAATTTGATTATGAGTGATGAAGCTCATTTTCATTTGAATGGCTTTGTTAACAAGCAGAACTGTAGGTTCTGGGGTTCTCAAAATCCAATTGCACCCCATCAGGTGTACAGTATGGTGTGGGATCACATCTGAAAATGTCATTGGGCCCTACTTCTTCGAGAATGAAGATGGAAGTGCTGTAACCGTAAATGGAGAGCGGTATCGTTTTATGATAGAAAATTTTTTACGTCCTGCTCTTGAAAACAGACCTGGTATGTGGTTTCAGCAGGACGGAGCCACTGCCCATACTGCCCGTGACACAATGGCACTTTTAAGTCAAATTTTTGGAGAGCGAATAATTTCTCGAAATTCGGAAATTATTTGGCCAGCGCGATCGCCATATTTGACAGCACCCGACTATTTTCTTTGGGGTTTTTTGAAGGAGCGAGTGTATGTGAACAAGCCAGAGACAATCCTTGAACTCAAGGCAAACATTGTTGCAGAAATTCGAACGCTACAGCCACAAGTTTTGAAAGATGTTATGGAAAATGCTCTAAAAAGAGCCCATCAGTGCGAAGCTGAAAACGGTGGTCATTTACGAGACATCATGTTTCATACTTAGTGTAAAAAAATTTCCATTTTGTATATTATATAATCTGAAAGAAAAAATAAAAAAAAGTTAATAAACAAAAAAGTTATTAAACTTTTACACCCTTGGTTTCTTTTGGCCCACCTTGTATATATGTTGACGTTCGCTAGAAGATTTAGTAAATTTTAAAAGTATTTATGTCAAAAACAAAAAACACAAATTTAAATCGGTTTCTAATATTTTGAACACGTTACAATGACTACTATTCACTACTTATAACTATTACCCATAGACATACACTTCACATTAATTAATTTACTATACTAATACATAAACGATCTGATAAGTAAAAATATAAATTATCAAAAAAAAAATAACAAAAGGTAGTTAAACGAAAACTAGTATTACTAATACATTATTTTAAAATCTAAATTTTTAACCTGTAACTATTAATTAACTTGAAAAACATAACAAAGAAAAACTAAAAATTTCTAAAATAACAAATTTTTACGGATACTAAAAAAAAACCCCAATACAAGACACTAATATATTTTAAACAAAACACATTCGAGTTCGGTTATACGACGTGAGGACTTATGATGTGTGTGGTTTTCATTTTCAAAACAAAAACAATAAAGTGCCCCTTTAAGGCCTCTATCTAGGTTCCCTCATCAGACTACTAAAAAAAATGTATTCAGTATATGCTACATTCCATCACTAATGGCAAATAATTCCATCCCGTAACACTGTTATGTATATATGGCAACCTTCTATTATTCTAATAAGATCAAATAATCTGTAACTGATACTCATTAACCATAAATAGTTAGTAACTAGATATATGTATAAATGGAACAACCATTTTGGTAATTCTTATTATAATAAAGCCTAGAGTCATAAGAAACACATTACATGGTGTCAGGTGTGTCAAATATAAAAAGAAATAAGGCGATAATTGAAAGAAAAAATTAAATAAAGACAATTAAATAAGTAAACAATTAAACAAAAAGTTTTAATTGAGTCAAAAACAAATAAAGTGAAATTTGTTTAGCCCCGGCTGTCACAAAACAAAATGCCTGAAAACGTGCCTGTAAATGTGCCCGCAAATGCGTGTGAAGTCTCACCAAAAGAGGTTATGTTTTCCTCAACGATGCCGCCATTTAATTTAAAAGCATACAATATTGCGATAGAGTGGAAACAATGGAGTACACAATTTGAAATCTTTATGATAGCCTCCAATTTATATTCACAACCGGACCGGAGGAAGGTAGCGATATTATTACATCATATGGGTCCTCAGTGTCTACCGATTTTTAATTCTTTCAACGAGAATATCGATACTGTAAGTTATGCCTCGTTAGTGAAAAAATTTGAGTCCCATTTTATTCCAAAAATAAACCTAGCGATGGAAAGGCATGCATTTTTCACTCGTAAACAAAAATCAGAAGAGTCCATTGCACAGTATGCAACTACACTAGAGAATTTGAGCAATACATGTGAGTTTGGCACATTGCGCCAAAGCCTAGTTAAGGACATATTTATTTGTGGTTTAGCTGAAAATTATAAGGGTGTCAAAGAGCGGTTATTGAGTGAAGGAGGTATAGAATGGCAGAGAGCTTTAGAAATTGCCAAAAGTATTGAAATGGCGAAAGAAAATTTGGCCACCATACAGAATGAAAAAACAGATGAGGTTATGGTTGCAGCAATTCAGCAAAACAAAAATATAAAATACAAAAGTAAGTACCAACAACAACAACATAGTGAACAGTTTGTCAGAAAACAACAAAAGGCTTCTATGTGTAAGAAATGTGGTCAAGTACACAAAAGCAAATGCCCAGCTGAAGGTGCAAAGTGTCATACATGTGGAAAAATAAACCACTATGCTAAAATGTGTTGGTTTAAAGGCAATATAAAGAAATATAATCAGAAGAAATATGTGAAGACTGTCAATGAGGATGACGTTGTGCAAGAAGAAATGCTGTTTGTTGGGTCAACTAAAGAAAGGAGCAATGACAACATATGGAACGTCAACATAGAGCTTAATGGAAAATCCGTGACTTGCCAGGTGGATACGGGATCTCAAGCGAATCTGATGTCTATGGATACTTTCAACATGTTGGGTATAAGTAAGATAAATTATAAGGTATATAATAATATATTTACTTTAAGTGGTGAAAGATTACCGGTAGTAGGCAAAATTTATTTACCTTTCATTTTTGATAATGAAATGTACGAAACTGATTTTTACTTACTAGATATGAAATGCAACAATATATTGGGTTTGGAAATGGCATCCAAGTTAAACTTAATCAGAAAAATAAATGCAATTAATTGTGAAAATATTATAGAAAAGTATAAAGACATGTTTCAAGGTCTAGGGCAACTTAAAGAAGAGTGTCATATCAAGTTAAAGGAAAATACTCAACCAGTTATTGATCCTCCACGTCGAGTACCTTTTAGTCTTAATGAACCACTAAAAAAGGAAATAGAAAGAATGATTAATTTAGGTGTTATAGTTGAAGTAAAAGAACCTACAGATTGGGTCAATTCTATAGTGCTAGTTACAAAAACAGACGGTAGTTTGAGGTTATGTTTAGATCCTCGAAATTTAAATAAAGTAATAGAAAGGCCTAGGTTTGATTTTCCTACATTGGATGAATGTAAGTCGCGTATGACAGGTTCTAAATATTTTAGTCGGCTTGATGCTAATTCAGGATTTTGGATGGTGAAATTAGATGAAGAATCGTCACGAATATGTACTTTTAATACTCCTTTCGGACGATATCGGTTTTTACGCTTACCATTTGGTATAAGTTCAGCACCGGAAATATTTCACGCCCAAATGATAAGACTGTTTAGTGATATATCAGGTTTAGTGATATATATGGATGATTTTTTAATTCATGCAGTGAGTATAGAAAAACATAATGAAATTTTAAACAAGGTTTTGGAGAGGGCAAGAGTGGTTGGCTTAAGATTTAACAGAACTAAATCGATAATACTTAAAACGGAAATTAAATTCATTGGCCATATATTTAATGCAAGTGGTGTAAAACCAGATAAAAAACGAATAGAATCCATTTTAGATATGCCTCCACCAGAGAATAGAAAAGAGTTACAACGTTTTTTAGGAATGGTAACGTACCTAGGACCATTTATTGAAAATTTGTCGGCTAAAAATAAGCACTTGAGAGATCTTTTGAAAATTGACACAGTGTGGTGTTGGAATAATGAACAGCAAGTAGAATTTGAAAACCTAAAAAAGGAAATTACAAAAGCACCGGTTCTGGCATATTATGATGAAAAGAAACCTTTGAAGTTGTCGGTCGATGCATCCCAATATGCCGTGGGAGCAGTCATTATGCATGGCGATAACCCTGTAGCATATGCGTCTGCGTCATTGACGGATAGTCAAAAGAATTACGCACAAATTGAAAAAGAAATGTTTGCAATTGTGTTTGGTTGCACACGTTTTCACCAATATATATATGGAAGGCATGTGACTATTGAGACAGACCACAAGCCACTTGTTTCTTTATTTAAAAAACCTTTATACAACGTTCCGACACGTCTTCAACGGTTCATGCTCAGGTTGTTGTCATATGATCTTAGCCTGGTATATAAACCTGGAAAAGATTTATTTATTGCTGATACTTTGTCCAGAGCACCGCTCAAAGATAAGGTATTAACTGATTTTGATAAAGACATTGATTTACAGTGTAACTCATTAATTTGTCAGGTAGCACTGCCTGAAGATGACATAGATAATATTAGAAGGGAAACTGAGAAAGATGAAGTTTTACAGAAAATTATAAAATATTTGAAGGAAGGATGGCCAGAAAATAGTAAGCAAATAGAGACAGATGTCAGGCAATTTTGTTCCATAAAAGAAGAATTACACATGGTAAAAGGAATTATATTCAAAAATAAGAGAATAGTTATACCAAAGAGTTTACGGCAAAAAATGTTAAAGTATATACATGAAGGTCATGGTGGAATACAAGGTTGTCAGAATTTGGCACGAGGTTCAGTTTATTGGCCTAATATTAATTCTGATATTTATAATATAGTATCGAATTGCGACAGTTGTCTCACGTATAGAAATTCTAACCCTAGACAGGAATTAAAAAGTCATGAAGTTTTTTACACACCCTGGTACAAGGTAGGATGTGACTTATTCGAATTTGAAAAGAAAACATACTTAATAGTAGTTGATTACTATTCAAAATTTTTTGAAATAGAACTTTTAAGTTATGGTTATTCAGCTATAAACGTAATAGCTAAATTTAAATCTATTTTTGCTAGACATGGCATTCCTACAATTCTTATATCCGACAACGGACCACCCTTTAATTCAAAAGACTTTCGAAAATTTTGTGTTGATTGGGGTGTACAGAATATAACATCGAGTCCATATTTAGCAAGGTCTAATGGTCTTGCAGAAAGGTCCATACAGACCATGAAAAGGATTTTGTACAAATGCAAGCATTCGGGTTCAGATCCATACATATCGTTATTACATTATAGAACAACTTCCCGGAAAAATATGCCAAGTCCCTCTGAATTGCTAATGAGCAGAAAATTACGAACTAAATTACCGACTGTAACGGATAATTTAAAACCTAATGTAGTAAAACAAAAGGTATTAAAGAAAAGTATTGAGCAAAGGCAATTAAAATCGGCTAGAATATATAATAGAAAATCTATTGTCCTTAAGCCCATAGAAATTGGAGAATCGATTTATTTCAAAAAGAATCCAACATCTTTGTGGTTTAAAGGAAAAGTTTTAAAGAAAAGCAAGGAACCAAGATCATTTTTAATAGAGGATGAAAAAGGTGTAGTCTATAGAAGGAATAGGCAACACATATTAAAAATAGCTACTAATAGTAAAGATATAAATAATAAAAACAAGACAAACAATTTAGAAATTGGTAATGAAAATATATATTACGATTTTAATACTTTTGAAACTCCGATTGGTGTTCAGAATTCTAATACAAATTGTAATGAAAATATTAATAATAATAATAATAATAATAATAACAACAATAATAATGTGAATTATAATGAAAATGGTAGTAATAATATTGTTAATAACAACAATAACAGAATTTATACTTCAAGATACGGGAGAAGAGTAATACCACCTAAAAAATTAAATTTGTAAAACATTATAAAACCTGTAAAATTTAAAAAAAAAAAAATTATTACTATTGTAAAATCGAAGATATTATATATTTATTTTTAAACATTATAAAAAGGGGGATGTTATGTATATATGGCAACCTTCTATTATTCTAATAAGATCAAATAATCTGTAACTGATACTCATTAACCATAAATAGTTAGTAACTAGATATATGTATAAATGGAACAACCATTTTGGTAATTCTTATTATAATAAAGCCTAGAGTCATAAGAAACACATTACAAACACTACTACCCCCGAATCCATGTTCAGGGAGGTTGCTGCCAAGATCACTTTCACCATCAGTGCGACCTGCATTACCTTTGTAGGGAAAGTTCTACAATACCTCAGACCCCCTAATTATGGTTTAGGGCGGCTATTGCCTAAACTTTCAGTACCATCGACGTTGGATTTGGTCATCAAAAACTTCAGACCTCCGGAATTTATTCCAGAGCGGCTTTTTGACTCACTCCTCCACCATCGACTGCACTATTGAGACTATATTAAAAAAATTTACTCTGTATTAATAAAACAAAAAAAAGAAAATTTACTGTTGTACTTAATGGGCAATACGCACTTGACCAGACAACACTAAGCATCGCGAATCGCACGATATATCATATCTTACGAGTATAATCTATGGCTCAAGAGTTCTCAACTCCCAAGGTAACGAAACGCTAGCCGTGCGCCATCTCTATCCAGTATGTATCGGTTTCGGGCTATTGCAATATTAAACTAGTACTATTGCACCGCATACTTCGCTAGTATGTCTGCGGATTACTATAAACTTCTTCATTCGTTTGGGCGCCAATTTATTGTTATGATCGAAATCTCCTATTCCGTACAGCTGTTTCGCCGGCCAACTCATTTTTGGAGCTTGGTGAGGGTACCAACCCATAGCTGTAGGCGAGAATCATAACAATAAACAATAATAAATGTAAAACAAGACAACTAAAAATCAAAACAACAAAAAAAAAGGACATTGGTAAAAACGGAAACCTTATAGAGGGAGAATTGGTGTTCCCTTTTCCACTTTGCCCACCCTACCTTGGGATACTGTCGCTCCGACTTCTCCTGGTTTGTATCCCCCAAATACCCACACACACTTACCACCTCACGTCCAACCCCAACTCACAGTTTAACACGCAGACATGCAATTTAAATTAAACAATAATATGCATATTTATTATTTTAAAACTTAAGCTACTATGACATTTTTTTGATTTTGGATTTATTTAATTATATTTCTTTTTTGGTTTGTGGGAAAAGATTATTTATATAAAAAAAAAGATTAGGTGAGTCTATTATTACTGGACTTTGGTTGCGGTTTTGTGTTTTTCTCTTTCCTTATCTGTATTAACGGTGTGAATTTACCCTATCCTTACTTATAAATTACTTTAAATAACGGTTATTACAAAGAATTTAAAACAAATCTATATACTTCTTAATCTAACCCTAACCGTGCCTTAAACAAAAAGATCTTTTTCGGTGTATTGATGGAAGCACTAGTTACATCACAAACGCATCTTAAACGTCCTACCCAAGTTTCTATTTCCTTTTTTTTTTCTTTTAATAATCCAGGCTTCTGAAAGCTATTTTTTTTTTTTTTTTTTTTTTTTTTTGGTTAACTTTCTTTATCTTTATCCCTACCTAAACGATCTCACTTAGGTGGTTTGGCTGTTTTCTAATATGTTGAGGGCCTATAACACAATAACTCTTCTTCCAGAACCCTTGATCTGTTTTAAAAGGAACTAGAGTATGCGGGATTCGGCCGTAACGCTAATTGAGTGTCTATTTGTCTACCAGTTACACTACCACTTACAATTTAAATCGTTTTATTTAGGCACTTACACAATTCTTCACTTTTCTATTATTTTTTTACTAAATTATTTACTACAAAAGAAAATTTTTTGGTTTTTATTAACTTGATCACCGTCAAGGATTTTTTTATCGCCCGCTACCTTACCCGTTATGGGTTTCCACGTCTACGACTGGAATCACTTCTTTTCTTTCTTTGTTTTGCTCTAAATTGAAAATTCTCCTTTTGAGCTTCTTTCGAACACTTACACTTTTGAAAAAAAAAGTTACCTTTTTCTATACCTTTTTTGTTTGTTTTTGAGCTCCCCCTTGGGAACGTTTCGTCACCTTCTTTGCTCTTTGCTACAGATCACGGTTAGTCTTCGTCTCTAGGACCTCTCGACCTTCCTTCTCTTCTGGCTTTGAAGGTATTCTTCTTTCGTCTTCTTTCTAGTTCTTAGTTCTATATTCAATCCTTATTAATATATATTTTTTTTTCACAAACACTTCTGTTACTGAACAAGTCTTTACTTTCGTTCTAGCTATCCAGTTCAACACCGTACCCAATTTTTAACTCTACTTTTATACATTCCTATTCCCATCTGATATACTAAATACAAAAATAATGTAAACGTTGTTACTTGTGTTGTTTTTTTTTTTTTTTTTTTTTTTTTTCATTTTAACGGTGCACTGTGCTAACGTTTTGCTCGCATTTATGAATGAAGTATTTTTCTTAGCTCTGTTAATACTAATTTTTATTTTTTTCAGCTGGTACAATAGTGTCAGAACACTTCCAGTTCTGTCAATACTTCACGGCGAATTAATATCCGATGTCTTTATAAAGCACATTTACTACTTTAAGCACACACACAAGACTATTATTAAATTAACCACAAGACAAAAAAAAAGATATATTGGATAATTAAATTGAAAATCCAAATGATTATGGCACGATCAAATTTTCTGGGAAACATCATAATTAGTGCTCGCCTCGAAGAGACTGGCACAACACGAGATGCTGCCAGGCTTGGCAGATCCCGGAGTAGCCGTTCTGCAGAGAATATTGCTGCTGTAGCCGAGGATGTCATGGAAGCGCCGCCGACATCGACCAGATGACGTGCCACGCAAATGGGTATCAGTCGACGGTCTTTACAGCGAATTTTGGTACAAGATTTGAAGATGTTTCCGTACAAAGTCCAGACGGTGCATCAGCTGTTAGCTGCTGACCGCCAATCGCGTCTAACATACGCTCAAGCCATCCTTAATCACCACCAAGAGGAAGATGATTTTTCATCAAAAATAATCATGAGTGATGAGGCCCATTTCCATCTTAGCGGGTACGTAAATAAGCATACATACATACATTGAAAAGCCGACGCACCCAAAACGAGTCACTGTTTGGTGCGGATTTTGGTCCAGAGGCATAATTGGGCCATTTTTCTTCGAAAATGAGCAAGGAGTGGCCGTTACAGTCAATGGCGATCGTTATCGGGCCATGTTGAACGAATTTTTGTTCACAAAATTTGAAGAGGAGGACATTGGCAACATTTGGTTTCAACAGGACGGCGCTACGTGCCACACAGCCGAAGCTACACTCGATGTTTTGCGCCCTGTTTTTGAAGATCGCACTATCAGCCGCAGAGCTGATGTCGTTTGGCCATCTCGGAGCTGCGATTTGAAAGCGTTGGACTATTATTTGTGGGGTGCCGTCAAAGATAAGTGTTACGCCGACAAGCCAGAGACAATTGACGCTTTAAAGGACAATATTCGTGAAGCCATTAGTGAAATACAGCTGCACACAATCGATAATGTGCTTAAAAATTGGACCGATCGTGCATGGCCAGCCGAGGCAACCATTTGAATGAAATTATTTTCCATTATTAACCGTAAGGATTGTACTTTCAAATAAAAAAAGAAAATTGAGAAAATATTCAGTAGTTTTATTTTAATATCTGTTATATATATATACTTATAATATGGTAACACATAATATTTAATATATATGGTAACACATTATAGTACGTAAGATATGGTAACTATGTATTCTGACATAAAAATAAAAACATCATTAATCATCTTGAAGTCTACTAAATAAAACATGGCGCAGCCGATAAAGGAAAAATAAGATTATAAAATTGAAATCAATGCCACAGACACGTGCACAGGTTAAAAACGAAAATTTAGAAGTAATGGCTACTCCACCTGAACAAAGTCACGCTAACTACGATGTTCGACGACCAGATACATTGCAATTGGATGGAAATATTGCAGAGAACTGGCGTGTGTTTAAACAAAATTTTGACATTTTTGCTATTGCTATAGGTTTGGACGAAAGGCGTCCACAGCAGAAGACTGCAATTTTTTTAAATGCTTGTGGGCCAGAAATAATTGAGATTTTTAATACATTAGGTTTGTCTGAAGCTGAAAGAAAAGATTATAGTTCGGTTATTAATGCAATTGAAAAATATTGCATTCCGAAAAAGAATGAAGTGTACGAAGCGTTTAAGTTCAATTCAAGGAGACAAGAAGAGGGGGAGTCTTTTGATGCTTATTTACTTGATTTACGGAAATTAGTCAAAAGTTGTGGCTATAGTGATTCAGATAGAATGATACGAGATAACCTAGTTGTTGGAGTTTATGACAACAAATTACGTAGAAAATTCCTTGAAACAGATAATTTGACTTTACAAAAAGCGATAGAAATCGCTCGGGCATCTGAATTAGTTGAACAACACGCAAATTATATGCAAAAGCTGAAAAATAATGCAACAGTGGATGCGTTAAATTCAAAACCAAAATATTTTTATAATAAAAAACATTCAGTAAAAGCTAATAATATGAAAGAAATTAATGCACAAACGAAAAATGAAGTAAGCGAACAAAAAATTGATTGTAAATTTTGCAAAGGCACACATGCTTACCGACGGTGCCCAGCATTTGGTAAGTGTTGTAAAAACTGTGGTCGATTGAATCATTTCAGCATAGCATGTTACGCATCGAAAGTCCGTGAGCTGAAGGTACCCGATAACTCTATACAGGAAGATTCCGACTTATTCTTAAATAATATTTCTGATCTAAGCATTACAAGAAAACGATGGTATGAAAAAATACGAATAAACGACTGTTTTATGAATTTGAAGTTGGACACAGGGGCGGATGTTAGTGTTTTACCATACAGATATTTTAAACGTATGAAAAATATTGAATTAAAAAAGGGTGGTCTCCCACCACAAAGTTATGGGGGATCTGATTTAAACTATAAAGGAACAGTTGATTGTATTGTCATGTGTCGCAACGAAATAACAAGTTTACGGTTCACAGTGATTGATACATCCTATGAGCCATTGCTAGGCTTAGAAGCTTGCGAGAAGCTTAATCTAATTAAACGTATAAATGTAGTTCAGAATTCAACAAAAGAAGCATTTATTGAAAAGAATTGAGATATTTTTGAAGGTTTGGGTTGTTTATTCACCAATTTGGTTATTAGAGTAAAGAAAAATGCGACTCCAGTTGTTAAAGCCGCAAGACGAATACCATTGGCATTAAATGAGCGAGTAAAACAAGAATTAAATAATATGGTTGATCGTGGTGTCATAGAACGTGTGGATGGTCCAATCGAGCGAGCATCAAACTTAGTTATAGTCGAAAAGAAAAACGGAAAACTTCGTTTGTGTTTAGACCCACAAGATCTAAACTCTGACATACTTGTTGAAACCCATACAATTCCGTCGTTCGAGTCCATATCAGCAAAGCTCGCTGATAAACGTTATTTCACTGTGCTTGATTTAAAAGAGGGCTTTTGGCAGGTAGGTCTTAGCAAAAAAGCAAGCGAACTATGCACTTTTACAACACCGTTTGGAAGCTATCGTTTTAAAAGGCTACCATATGGTATAAAAATAGGCCCGGAAGTTTTTCAAAAATACAACGAACGTAATTTCGAAGATATTAAAGGTGTAATTGTTTTCATAGATGACATACTTATTGCTGCAAACAGCATTGAAGAACATGACCGTATTTTAGAATCTGCGATGGCAAGAGCACGAGACTTAAACATCAAGTTTAATATAAACAAAATACAGTATCGTGTTACAGAAGTTAAATATTTAGGGAAAATAATTTCTCATGCTGGTATTAAATGTGATCCTGACAGAGTTGAAACTATTTTGCAAATGGATAAGCCTAAGGACAAAACTGATTTACAGAAACTGCTTGGTATGATAAATTATATACGAGAATATATTCCAAATTTAGCAGAAATATCACACCCGTTACGTGAATTGTTGAAACAAAATGTTGTTTTCCAATGGCAGTTTGTGCACGAAAATTGTTTGACAACAATTAAAAAATTAATCGCTAACGCTCCTGTATTAAGTTCCTTTGATGAAACGAAGGAAATCACTATTGAAACTGATGCTTCTAAATTTGGTATTGGGAGTTGCTTGACACAAAATGGTAAGCCTATCGCATTTGCGTCTAGAAGTCTTACAGACTCTGAAATTAATTATGCTCAAATAGAAAAAGAGCTTTTAGCTGTTGTGTTTGCGTGTAAAAAATTTCATTATTATATTTACGGTAGAAAAGTTACCATAAAAAGCGATCATAAGCCTCTTGTAGCGATCATGAAAAAGGACTTTTCTAAAATTCCATCAACAAAACTTCAGCGCATGAAATTAAGTTTATTGAAATATGATATATCTTTAATACACACTCCGGGAAAGTTTTTATACATCGCAGACTACCTATCAAGATATTATGACAAAAATAATACTACATCAGATTTGGAAGATATTAACGAATTTATACATACTATTAATATGACGCATGAAAAATTGGAAAAATTTAGAAAAGAGTTAAGTGCCGATAAATGTTTAAATGAGTTAAAAAATGTATTGATTAATGGGTGGCCAGTAAATAAAAATTATTTATGCGAAGAAGTTAAATTTTACTGGAAAATGCGAAACGATTTGTTTATAGAAAACGAAATAATTTTTCTTAATGATAGAGTAATAGTACCAGTTGGCTTGCGAAACGAAGTTATGTCTCAATTACATACTTCTCACTCACGGAGTTTAGTATACTGGCCTAATATTGATGCTGAAATTGAAAATATGATAACAAAGTGTTCAGTTTGTCAAAAACATCGTTCATCTAATATAAAAGAACCCCTTATGCATCATAATATTCCAACATTACCTTATAATAAACTGGGCATCGATATTTGTGAATATGGTACAAAAATTTTCTTGATTGTGGCAGATTATTATTCTCGATATTTAGATATTATTCAAATTAAATCAAAAACTGCGAATGAATGCATAGATAAGCTCAAGAATTGTTTTTCTCATCATGGAATACCTATTGAAATAGTCTGCGATAATATGCCCTTCAACTCTAACCACTTTCAACAATTTTGTAAAAAATATGATATAAAACTCACTACGACTAGCCCTGGCTATGCTCAGTCTAATTGTTTTGCAGAAAAATTCGTAGGAATAGCAAAAAGATTGATAAAGAAAACGCAAGAAAATCAGGAGGAATTGTGGTTGGATTTACTGGAATACAGAAATTCTCCCTTGAAAGAAGTTAATGCCTCTCCTGTTGAAATTTTAATGAGTAGAAAGACACGAACATTACTTCCTGCTAAAACCAGCCTATATGAACCAAGAACAGTACCGAATATTAATAAAAATATTGACAAGAAATACAATTATTCAAAGAAATACTATGATCGTAAAGCAATGTATAAGCAACCATTTATCCAAGGAGAGAAAGTATGGTACAACCATAACAGAAATGGTTGGACAAAAGCAATTATTTTAGAGTCTCATGATGCTCCAAGGTCATACTGGATAAAATTAGAGGATGGATGTGTATATAGAAGAAATGCCCGTTGGCTTCGAAAACGCACTTAAATTTTTTTTAATAGTACGTAATTATTTTAATTTTTAGATTTTGTACACATTTACTTATTCTTCATTTGTTAGTTAACTTAAGGAGGAAGATGTTATATATATATACTTATAATATGGTAACACATAATATTTAATATATATGGTAACACATTATAGTACGTAAGATATGGTAACTATGTATTCTGACATAAAAATAAAAACATCATTAATCATCTTGAAGTCTACTAAATAAAACAAAAGCATTTTTAAAAAAAAAAAGTTATTTGCGGACCCGTTATTTAGTTATCAAACAATATGGAATTAGAACAAAAGTGGAAAATGAAATCAATAGAAATTCATCACATCTTTATCGATTTGACAATTCGATTTACTTTTGAAATCGATCGAATTGAATCACATACCTGATAATGTCTTTTTATTTTAATGCAAAATTCTTTCACCGACACTTTTATAAATAAGCTGAATTTATTTTAATTTAAATTGCTTTAAACAACTGTTGGCTTCAAAATCTCGTCTGATGAAACAGCTCTATAGATATGCTTTCCCTCTTAAGCGGGTTTCAGACTATTGTATTTAGTATTAATACATGTCAAAAATTCATGTATTAAGTAAAAATCCAATAGTGTGAAAACAAAATGTTAAGCAAATATGGTGAGTGTGGTGAAATACTTAAGTATTTTTGGCAGTATTATTGTTTTTGTCATTTTTAAAAATTTTTATAAGCTATCACACTGCTCATTTTATCAGGGTTGCTTTTTTTACAAGCAACTAAAGAAAAACGTAGAAATCAGCTGTAAAATTATTTGCCGCGTTTTGTATTTTATTTCAAGTGTGATGGTATGAAAACAGAAAATATTTTCCTTTAGATTTTTTGACAGTCCATTTGATTTACAATCTGATTTCGGTCTCAGTCGATCTAATGAAAATGTTAATACTCTGTATTATAATGTGAAGCCCGCTTTAGTACAAGGTGGCGCAAAAGTAATTCTCCTATCAGAAAATGCTATAAATTTGTTATGATCGAAATCTCCTTTTCCGTACAGCTGTTTCGCCGGCCAACTCATTTTTGGAGCTTGGTGAGGGTACCAACCCATAGCTGTAGGCGAGAATCATAACAATAAACAATAATAAATTTAAAACAAGACAACTAAAAATCAAAACAACAAAAAAAAAGGACATTGGTAAAAACGGAAACCTTATAGAGGGAGAATTGGTGTTCCCTTCTCCACTTTGCCCACCCTACCTTGGGATACTGTCGCTCCGACTTCTCCTGGTTTGTATCCCCCAAATACCCACACACACTTACCACATCACGGACCTCACGTCCAACCCCAACTCACAGTTTAACACGCAGACATGCAATTTAAATTAAACAATAATATACATATTTATTATTTTAAAACTTAAGCTACTATGACATTTTTTTGATTTTGGATTTATTTAATTATATTTCTTTTTTGGTTTGTGGGAAAAGATTATTTATATAAAAAAAAAGATTAGGTGAGTCTATTATTACTGGACTTTGGTTGCGGTTTTGTGTTTTTCTCTTTCCTTATCTGTATTAACGGTGTGAATTTACCCTATCCTTACTTATAAATTACTTTAAATAACGGTTATTACAAAGAATTTAAAACAAATCTATATACTTCTTAATCTAACCCTAACCGTGCCTTAAACAAAAAGATCTTTTTCGGTGTATTGATGGAAGCACTAGTTACATCACAAACGCATCTTAAACGTCCTACCCAAGTTTCTATTTCCTTTTTTTTTTCTTTTAATAATCCAGGCTTCTGAAAGCTATTTTTTTTTTTTTTTTTTTTTTTTTTTTTTTGGTTAACTTTCTTTATCTTTATCCCTACCTAAACGATCTCACTTAGGTGGTTTGGCTGTTTTCTAATATGTTGAGGGCCTATAACACAAGAACTCTTCTTCCAGAACCCTTGATCTGTTTTAAAAGGAACTAGAGTATGCGGGATTCGGCCGTAACGCTAATTGAGTGTCTATTTGTCTACCAGTTACACTACCACTTACAATTTAAATCGTTTTATTTAGGCACTTACACAATTCTTCACTTTTCTATTATTTTTTTACTAAATTATTTACTACAAAAGAAAATTTTTTGGTTTTTATTAACTTGATCACCGTCAAGGATTTTTTTATCGCCCGCTACCTTACCCGTTATGGGTTTCCACGTCTACGACTGGAATCACTTCTTTTCTTTCTTTGTTTTGCTCTAAATTGAAAATTCTCCTTTTGAGCTTCTTTCGAACACTTACACTTTTGAAAAAAAAAGTTACCTTTTTCTATACCTTTTTTGTTTGTTTTTGAGCTCCCCCTTGGGAACGTTTCGTCACCTTCTTTGCTCTTTGCTACAGATCACGGTTAGTCTTCGTCTCTAGGACCTCTCGACCTTCCTTCTCTTCTGGCTTTGAAGGTATTCTTCTTTCGTCTTCTTTCTAGTTCTTAGTTCTATATTCAATCCTTATTAATATATATTTTTTTTTCACAAACACTTCTGTTACTGAACAAGTCTTTACTTTCGTTCTAGCTATCCAGTTCAACACCGTACCCAATTTTTAACTCTACTTTTATACATTCCTATTCCCATCTGATATACTAAATACAAAAATAATGTAAACGTTGTTACTTGTGTTGTTTTTTTTTTTTTTTTTTTTTTTTCATTTTAACGGTGCACTGTGCTAACGTTTTGCTCGCATTTATGAATGAAGTATTTTTCTTAGCTCTGTTAATACTAATTTTTATTTTTTTCAGCTGGTACAATAGTGTCAGAACACTTCCAGTTCTGTCAATACTTCACGGCGAATTAATATCCGATGTCTTTATAAAGCACATTTACTACTTTAAGCACACACACAAGACTATTATTAAATTAACCACAAGACAAAAAAAAAGATATATTGGATAATTAAATTGAAAATCCAAATGATTATGGCACGATCAAATTTTCTGGGAAACATCATAATTAGTGCATTCACCCTATTGCCATAAATACATACATCCATGCATACTACCATACATCCCTCAAAGCCTATACTACACAAAAGAAAAAGGAATTCGTTATATTGGGGCACTTAGAGGATAAAAAAAATAGCAAAGAAAACATCGATCGCAACAAAACACCGGTGCCAAGAAGTAATCTCCCGTGGAACTGGTGTGCGATCATTCCTATGTTGCGCGAGTCTATTCTCGGTGACCGTGTGAGAACGTGGGGAACTACCACACCCTGAGATGCTTAAACAAGAAAGCCGGGCCTTAATCAACAAGTAATGTATGTTTTCAATTCTGTCTGTATATGTATTTAATAACGATTTTTGCTCTTAGATGTTTCCCAATCAGATCCTGGGTTCCTATTGCATTTTCCGGTAGTATTAGATTTGCTAGAGACCTCTTGCACAAGTCAGACTTGTAAATCTTTTGCGTGAAATATGCCCATTGGTTTCCCTTGAAGTGACTCTATTTGGTACATATTATTGCCGATTGGCATCGTCACTCTACATTTTATGTATTTTCGGGCGAATTTAGCGTTTATATTCTTACTAAAGTCTGAGAGTACAAAATTTCTTCTATAAACTTCCTGTCCTGGCGTGAACCTAATAATTCGCGCTTTATAATCGTATCTATTTGCGCTTTTCTGGTATGCTTCTAACAAGTTCCGCCTTATCTTGTCCTTTATAATGGTCATCCTATCGCTTCTTTCCATATCTATGATTTCATGATCAGACAGCGATCCTAATTTCCTTGCCAGTTTGTAGTCTGATCCATTCGTGTAACAGTGGTAACCATATAAGGCAAAGAAAGGCGAAACCCCAGTTGCTGCATGTACGGCTGTGCGCAATGCGCATTCTATTTCCGCCAGATATAGGTCCCAGTCTCTATGATCCTGCTCTAAATATGTTCTAATGGCTGTAATTACCGATTGGTTAACCCGCTCGGCGGCATTTGCCTGTGGCGAATAGAACGCGGTCTTCATGTGCGTGATCCTATATACCTCAATCATCTCCTTGAACGCCACTGAATTGAACTGCTGCCCATTGTCGCTATGAATGGTTTCAGGCACTCCGAATTTTTGAAATACCTCTTGTACGAGGAATTGTACGACATTTTTGGCAGTAGCCTCCTTCATGGCCTTCAAAAAGACAAACTTAGAGCAGTGGTCCACTACTATGAATATATAGGAATTTCTCTGTCTGGACCTAGGATATTTACCCATAAAGTCTATATATATTTTCTGGAATGGCCTATTAGTTTTCACCTCACATCCTATAGGTGGCATGGTGCTTTGGTTCACGGACTTGCATTCTTTGCATATCTGGCAGTTGTTTATGTATTGTCGTACCTGTACAGCCATTCTGGGCCAGTAATACAACCTTTTCAGCCTCTCAAGGGTTTTCCGACAGCCTCCATGAGCTGTTGTTGGTGACTCATGAGCCTTCTCTATCAGAGTGTGAGTAATGTCCTGTGGTATAAATAGCTTCCATTGTGTTTCGCCCACATTTTCTTCCCGGTCGAATTTAACCCTTTTGTATATTTTTCCGTTATCTACTCTCAGATCAGGTAATTTGTTTCGATTTTCCTCAATGTTTGTTCGTATTCCTCCGATTCAAACGCTGTTGTTTCAAAATCAAAAAACTCTGCCTCGTCCATCTCTGCTACTGCCATTCGCATTCGTGACAGCATGTCAGCCACTACATTCTCTGACCCTTTGCGGTGTTCAATAGTGAAGTCGTAGGCCTGCAGTTGTAGTGACCACCTGGCCAATCGTCCGCTCAAGTCCTTCATCGACATTAACCACTTGAGGCTAGCGTGATCGGTAATGACCGTGAAGTTCATCATTTCCACGTATGGCCTGAATCGCTTGATGGCTAATACTGCTGCGAGGCACTCTTTTCCCGTGACAGTATAATTTCTTTGGCACGAGTTGAGTTTTTGTGAGTAGAATGCTATGGGATTTTCTTCACCTAAGTCACTCTTTTGGAAGAGAACTGCTCCTATCCCGGAGTCGGATGCGTCACATTGAATAAAAAATGATCTGCTAAAATCGTGGTGTTGTAGTACCGGTGCTGTAGTTAGGCGCTCTTTAAGATTCTCAAATGCTTCAATTGCTTCTGGTGTCATGGCAAATTTTTTTCCCTTTTTCAGCGTATCGGTAAGGGCGGCTGCAATAGAAGCAAAGTCCTTTATAAGCCGTCTGTACCATCCAGCCGACCCTAAGAAGCTTCTAACTTCCCTAGCATATTTTGGCTGTTGGATTCCCTGTATCGCTAAAACCTTCCCTGGGTCCGTTTTCAGAATCCCCCGCCTATCACAAATCCTAAATACTTAAGTTCTTTAAAACAAAACATAGACTTTCCCAGCCCTATAGTTAGGTTAGCCTTCCTCAAACATTCCGCCACTTGTTCTAAAATTCTCAGGTGTGTTGTAAATTTATCTGAAATAATTAGTAGGTCATCCAGGTAAACAAAGACGTTTGATTTCAAACTAGCTGGGATGACTTTATCCATTAGTCGGCATAGTCTTTGAGCCGCATTGCACAAACCGAACGGCATGAGCCGAAATTGGTATAGCGGCCGCCCTGGAACCGTAAACGCTGTATAATGCTTGGCGTCTTTCTCTAATTCTATTTGCCAAAATGCATACTTCAGGTCAACACTGCGAATAAGATCCCATCTGGTCAATGCGACTTAAGATCCCATCAATATTCTGGAGTGGGTAAGCATCCTTAATAGTTACAGCATTCAGCTTACGAGCATCCAGGCAGAATCTGTTTTTCCCAGGTTTTCGCACAACTGTCATCCTATTCGACCATGGGCTGTTGCTTACTTCAATCACCTTCAGTTTCAGCATATTATCAAGCTCTGCATTTACTATTTCCTGCACTGCAGGTGAGATAGGGTAGTGCTTGTCCTTTACCGGATTCGTTCCTTCGACCAGCTTGATCTCATGCTTCTCCAGAGGTGTGCAACCTAATCCATTTTTCTCAAATGAGGGAAATTTTTGAATCGTGTCTTCTAACTGTTTCTGTTGTTGTGGGTCCAGCTCGTGCTTCCGCAGTTTGTGGCTGTTGGCCTCATCAGTTTGAGTGATTATTTTGTTACCCAATTCATAATCAATTTCCGCTACTACTTTCGGTACCGAATCTACTATTTCCGTTGCAGCTATTATTTCAGGTGCTATATTGAATGCCTTCCAGAAGTCAATACCGAGGTACACACTTTGTTCGAGATCCGGGCATAAATAAAACACTATCATATTTCGGTTCCCCTTATATTCTACTTCTAATTTTACTTTTCCTAGCACTCTATGCTTTTTGCCTGCTGCTGTGCTTAATTGGCTAAATACTGGTCTTAAATCTGCGTTTAGCTCATCTATCATTTCCCTACTATTTTTCCCTATTAAACTCACTGATGCTCCGGAGTCAAGGAGGCCCCTCAATGTTTTACCATTAATTCTTATCTCGGCGTATGGCCTAGGATCTGTTCTGCCCAGGAACCGGTTCACCGCCTCCGCCATTAAACGATGCTGACGTTTCCTCTCTATGCATGCATTTCGTATTTTCTCGATATATTTCCATTTTTTTGACTTTTGTTCCATTCTATTTTTTTCCAATTTGTTGGTTTCCCTATTTTCTATTTCATCGTTATTATTTATGTTCTCTTCCTTACTCTTTATTTTCATAAATTTTTCTTTACAGGTTTCATGTTGGGTAGTGGTGGGTAATTGTTCTGGTAGCTGATTGAAAATTCTTTCTCTAACACGTTCGTATTTTTCACGTCGTAATTCTAAAGGTAAGTTATGTCCCATCCTATAAACTTTGTCATAATCAATTTCCCTATTATTTAGTGTTTTGGGGTAATCTCTTTGGACCGTGGTTCCCCCATTCTCACCGCGTTCCCTTTGGGGTTTTCCTGAGAAATGGCCATACACTTTGGACAATTCGGTGTAATTGTGTCCGGTTTTCCGCATTTGAAACAGAACACGGCCCTCTGTTGCGACATACAATTCCTGAAGGTGTGGCCTTTTATATGGCAATTCCAACAACTCACCTTCTGGCCCATGGCGGCTACCTCCGGACGAAATTGCTCTTCACCTTCTTCTACTGGTAACCTTGCTTCACTGACATACCTAACGTTTCTAAATTGTTGTTGTTGTGTGGGTGCGCGAGCATCTCGGCGTGAAAAAGTTCTCTCCGCATCCAGACATTCCATCCGTAGCTGCTACACTGAAGATACGGCTATAGGGTATACAATTCGGGCTATGGATTCCCTTAGATTTCTCTTTGCGATCTTTATCATTTCTCCTTCTGCCACTGGTAACTGTAGTTTTGCGCGGAGCAAGTTCAGGCTATGGAAATAATCATCAATGCTTTCGCCCGGTCTTTGTTTCCTCTCCACTAGCTCTTGCATTAGCTCCCAATTGGATCTCACTGCTCGATATCTGTTTAACAGTGCTATCCGCAGAGTATTCCAGTCATTAATGACTGTGTTTTGGCGCAATGCCCAGTACCATTGTTCGACCGTTCCGGACACAAGAACATGGAAATCGCGCAAAATTTCCTGCCAAGGGATATTGTATTCCTTTTGCATATGTTCCAGCCTGAATACGAACTCTTCTACAGAGAGCTGATTACTTCCGCCCTGGTTGCCTCCAAATTCTAGTCCAAATTTGTCAATGCGAATTTTCCATGCATCTAAATTGGCGTTATGCGGTGCTGGAGGGAACTGGTAATGTTGTCGCGCCGCAAAAGGCTCTTGCCTCAGACGTGGCTCATTAGCCATTCTTTCAGGAGCAGTTTCAACCTTCGCTGAGAGGCTTCGCACGGCTTCTGTTAAATGGCCGATGCTCTCATATATTACCCTCATTTTAGATCTAATTCTTTCGTTGATCACGTTATTCATATTCTGATCTAAGGTTGTATTCATTGACTGTACGCTCTCTTGGATTATTCCTATCGTTACAGGTGAAAGGTCATCCGGTTCATTATAATTCCGCTCATCGCTCGAGCGCATTTTCGGATACGCCCCACGGTTCTTGGCGGGTACATATATCGTCGCCGATTTGTCCTCTATTTGCGGCGGTCTGCTCTCCATTCTATTTGCAGAATTATGCCTATAATACTTTTCTTTCACCTGTGGCGAAGACCTATTTAAATCAAATGAAATATTTCTATCCCTGTGCCTTTTTAAATTTTTACCTAACAGCAATTTCTCCTTTTCCTTTTCAGGCGGGGTAGCCATTCACCCTTCTTGGTACCTCTAATTTCTCTTATTATTTTTCTGGAGACTATAGAGTAAACAAGGCTGATTTCATACGCCTATCTATAAGTAAGTTCTCTTTCAACATATGTCTCTATGTATATACAGGGTGGGCCAAAAGAAACCAAGGGGTGTAAAAGTTTAATAACTTTTTTGTTTATTAATTTTTTTTATTTTTTCTTTCAGATTATATAGACAACACTTGGAGAATTTATAATGGAGAGGTTCACAACTGAACAGAGAACCAGAACAATAGAATTTTATTATTTAAACCAGAGATCAATTATTTTAACGCAAAGAGCATATCGTCGACATTTTAACGTCAGAATTTCGCCCTCTGAAGCGATGATTCGTTGCTTAGTTAATCGTCATCACCAACATGGCAGCGTAAGAGATTTGCCTCGAACCGGTAGACCACGTTTAAGTCGCACTGCGGAAAATATTGAACGAGTACAGCAAAGTGTTAACGAAGCACCAGAAACATCTGGCAGAAGGCGTTCTGCTCAGCTAGAAATGTCTCGTACGTCACTACGGCGCATTTTAAAAAAAGATTTACAGTTATACCCATATAAGGTGCAATTGGTCCAAGAATTAAAACCCGCAGATCATCGGCAACGTCTAAATTTTGCAGTTAAATTTCAAGAGTTGGCCAGAAATGAAATCAACTTTATTGAAAATTTGATTATGAGTGATGAAGCTCATTTTCATTTGAATGGCTTTGTTAACAAGCAGAACTGTAGGTTCTGGGGTTCTCAAAATCCAATTGCACCCCATCAGGTGTACAGTATGGTGTGGGATCACATCTGAAAATGTCATTGGGCCCTACTTCTTCGAGAATGAAGATGGAAGTGCTGTAACCGTAAATGGAGAGCGGTATCGTTTTATGATAGAAAATTTTTTACGTCCTGCTCTTGAAAACAGACCTGGTATGTGGTTTCAGCAGGACGGAGCCACTGCCCATACTGCCCGTGACACAATGGCACTTTTAAGTCAAATTTTTGGAGAGCGAATAATTTCTCGAAATTCGGAAATTATTTGGCCAGCGCGATCGCCATATTTGACAGCACCCGACTATTTTCTTTGGGGTTTTTTGAAGGAGCGAGTGTATGTGAACAAGCCAGAGACAATCCTTGAACTCAAGGCAAACATTGTTGCAGAAATTCGAACGCTACAGCCACAAGTTTTGAAAGATGTTATGGAAAATGCTCTAAAAAGAGCCCATCAGTGCGAAGCTGAAAACGGTGGTCATTTACGAGACATCATGTTTCATACTTAGTGTAAAAAAATTTCCATTTTGTATATTATATAATCTGAAAGAAAAAATAAAAAAAAGTTAATAAACAAAAAAGTTATTAAACTTTTACACCCTTGGTTTCTTTTGGCCCACCTTGTATATATGTTGACGTTCGCTAGAAGATTTAGTAAATTTTAAAAGTATTTATGTCAAAAACAAAAAACACAAATTTAAATCGGTTTCTAATATTTTGAACACGTTACAATGACTACTATTCACTACTTATAACTATTACCCATAGACATACACTTCACATTAATTAATTTACTATACTAATACATAAACGATCTGATAAGTAAAAATATAAATTATCAAAAAAAAAAATAACAAAAGGTAGTTAAACGAAAACTAGTATTACTAATACAATATTTTAAAATCTAAATTTTTAACCTGTAACTATTAATTAACTTGAAAAACATAACAAAGAAAAACTAAAAATTTCTAAAATAACAAATTTTTACGGATACTAAAAAAAAACCCCAATACAAGACACTAATATATTTTAAACAAAACACATTCGAGTTCGGTTATACGACGTGAGGACTTATGATGTGTGTGGTTTTCATTTTCAAAACAAAAACAATAAAGTGCCCCTTTAAGGCCTCTATCTAGGTTCCCTCATCAGACTACTAAAAAAAAATGTATTCAGTATATGCTACATTCCATCACTAATGGCAAATAATTCCATCCCGTAACACTACTACCCCCGAATCCATGTTCAGGGAGGTTGCTGCCAAGATCACTTTCACCATCAGTGCGACCTGCATTACCTTTGTAGGGAAAGTTCTACAATACCTCAGACCCCCTAATTATGGTTTAGGGCGGCTATTGCCTAAACTTTCAGTACCATCGACGTTGGATTTGGTCATCAAAAACTTCAGACCTCCGGAATTTATTCCAGAGCGGCTTTTTGACTCACTCCTCCACCATCGACTGCACTATTGAGACTATATTAAAAAAATTTACTCTGTATTAATAAAACAAAAAAAAGAAAATTTACTGTTGTACTTAATGGGCAATACGCACTTGACCAGACAACACTAAGCATCGCGAATCGCACGATATATCATATCTTACGAGTATAATCTATGGCTCAAGAGTTCTCAACTCCCAAGGTAACGAAACGCTAGCCGTGCGCCATCTCTATCCAGTATGTATCGGTTTCGGGCTATTGCAATATTAAACTAGTACTATTGCACCGCATACTTCGCTAGTATGTCTGCGGATTACTATAAACTTCTTCATTCGTTTGGGCGCCAATTTATTGTTATGATCGAAATCTCCTATTCCGTACAGCTGTTTCGCCGGCCAACTCATTTTTGGAGCTTGGTGAGGGTACCAACCCATAGCTGTAGGCGAGAATCATAACAATAAACAATAATAAATGTAAAACAAGACAACTAAAAATCAAAACAACAAAAAAAAAGGACATTGGTAAAAACGGAAACCTTATAGAGGGAGAATTGGTGTTCCCTTCTCCACTTTGCCCACCCTACCTTGGGATACTGTCGCTCCGACTTCTCCTGGTTTGTATCCCCCAAATACCCACACACACTTACCACCTCACGTCCAACCCCAACTCACAGTTTAACACGCAGACATGCAATTTAAATTAAACAATAATATACATATTTATTATTTTAAAACTTAAGCTACTATGACATTTTTTTGATTTTGGATTTATTTAATTATATTTCTTTTTTGGTTTGTGGGAAAAGATTATTTATATAAAAAAAAAGATTAGGTGAGTCTATTATTACTGGACTTTGGTTGCGGTTTTGTGTTTTTCTCTTTCCTTATCTGTATTAACGGTGTGAATTTACCCTATCCTTACTTATAAATTACTTTAAATAACGGTTATTACAAAGAATTTAAAACAAATCTATATACTTCTTAATCTAACCCTAACCGTGCCTTAAACAAAAAGATCTTTTTCGGTGTATTGATGGAAGCACTAGTTACATCACAAACGCATCTTAAACGTCCTACCCAAGTTTCTATTTCCTTTTTTTTTTCTTTTAATAATCCAGGCTTCTGAAAGCTATTTTTTTTTTTTTTTTTTTTTTTTTTTTGGTTAACTTTCTTTATCTTTATCCCTACCTAAACGATCTCACTTAGGTGGTTTGGCTGTTTTCTAATATGTTGAGGGCCTATAACACAAGAACTCTTCTTCCAGAACCCTTGATCTGTTTTAAAAGGAACTAGAGTATGCGGGATTCGGCCGTAACGCTAATTGAGTGTCTATTTGTCTACCAGTTACACTACCACTTACAATTTAAATCGTTTTATTTAGGCACTTACACAATTCTTCACTTTTCTATTATTTTTTTACTAAATTATTTACTACAAAAGAAAATTTTTTGGTTTTTATTAACTTGATCACCGTCAAGGATTTTTTTATCGCCCGCTACCTTACCCGTTATGGGTTTCCACGTCTACGACTGGAATCACTTCTTTTCTTTCTTTGTTTTGCTCTAAATTGAAAATTCTCCTTTTGAGCTTCTTTCGAACACTTACACTTTTGAAAAAAAAAGTTACCTTTTTCTATACCTTTTTTGTTTGTTTTTGAGCTCCCCCTTGGGAACGTTTCGTCACCTTCTTTGCTCTTTGCTACAGATCACGGTTAGTCTTCGTCTCTAGGACCTCTCGACCTTCCTTCTCTTCTGGCTTTGAAGGTATTCTTCTTTCGTCTTCTTTCTAGTTCTTAGTTCTATATTCAATCCTTATTAATATATATATTTTTTTCACAAACACTTCTGTTACTGAACAAGTCTTTACTTTCGTTCTAGCTATCCAGTTCAACACCGTACCCAATTTTTAACTCTACTTTTATACATTCCTATTCCCATCTGATATACTAAATACAAAAATAATGTAAACGTTGTTACTTGTGTTGTTTTTTTTTTTTTTTTTTTTTTTCATTTTAACGGTGCACTGTGCTAACGTTTTGCTCGCATTTATGAATGAAGTATTTTTCTTAGCTCTGTTAATACTAATTTTTATTTTTTTCAGCTGGTACAATAGTGTCAGAACACTTCCAGTTCTGTCAATACTTCACGGCGAATTAATATCCGATGTCTTTATAAAGCACATTTACTACTTTAAGCACACACACAAGACTATTATTAAATTAACCACAAGACAAAAAAAAAGATATATTGGATAATTAAATTGAAAATCCAAATGATTATGGCACGATCAAATTTTCTGGGAAACATCATAATTAGTGCTCGCCTCGAAGAGACTGGCACAACACGAGATGCTGCCAGGCGTGGCAGACCCCGGAGTAGCCGTTCTGCAGAGAATATTGCTGCTGTAGCCGAGGATGTCATGGAAGCGCCGCCGACATCGACCAGATGACGTGCCACGCAAATGGGTATCAGTCGACGGTCTTTACAGCGAATTTTGGTACAAGATTTGAAGATGTTTCCGTACAAAGTCCAGACGGTGCATCAGCTGTTAGCTGCTGACCGCCAATCGCGTCTAACATACGCTCAAGCCATCCTTAATCACCACCAAGAGGAAGATGATTTTTCATCAAAAATAATCATGAGTGATGAGGCCCATTTCCATCTTAGCGGGTACGTAAATAAGCAAAATTTACGCTTCTGGGGCACTGAAAATCCGCGTGTAACCCACGAAGAGCCATTATACCCCCTTAAAGTCACTGTATGGTGTGCTGTTTTCGCTGGAGGAGTCATCGGACCTTTTTTCTTTGCAGACGTCGCGGGGCCAAACGGTTACTGTGAATGGTGAGCGCTACAGAGCAATGATCAACGAGTTCTTTTTGCCGCAACTTGATGAATTGGGATTGGAAAACATGTGGTTCCAACCGGACGGTGCAACGGCACACACTGCACGTGCCACAACCGATATGTTGAAGGATGCATTTCCCGGGCGCCTAATCTCCCGTTTTGGCGATTTGCACTGGCCAGCAAGATCGCTTGATTTTACCGCTGCAGACTTCTTTTTGTGAGGCTTTTTGAAGTCACGGGTTTATGTCAACAAGCCTCAGACTCTTGCAGCTCTTAAAGACAATATCCGTCAAGAATGTGTGGACCTATCGCCGGAAGTTTTGGCCAAAGTGATGGAAAATGCCATAAAAAGGGCTCAAATGACAATCAACTGTGGCGGCGGCCATTTACATGACATCATATTCTCGACTTGATATAAAAAAATTAAAAGACCAAATAAAAATAATCCACAAGAAGAATCAAAGTTTTTCATTTTTTTTTTTAATTACAGCCAAAAAACATCGGAAGGTTATTTTTGCGACACCTTGTACTTATTGTACTAAGTAAACGATTTTTATAAATTTTTAAATGAGAATATCATGGAAAATAATATATTTTACACGCCACCATAAATAATTTGAATTATGCACGAATAAAAATTACATTTTGCTAAACTTTTTGATTAAAAATAATTTAATTATAATAAAGAGTGATTTTTTTGCTATTATCTTTTTGGCAACACTAGTTTTGACAGCTCACGCACGTTTTGTATCTTGTGTCACTGTCAAACATCTTCAGTTTGGTCTATAATTTAATCATGAATCGTCTTACAAACGAACAACGCTTGCAAATTATTGAATTTTATTACCAAAATGCGTGCTCTGTTAAGAAAGTTCATCGCGCGCTTCTTCCATTTTATGGTCAGTTTAATCGACCTACTGAGGCTTCTATTCGGGCTATTGTAACAAAATTTCGCACCAAATTTACATTGTTGGACATTAAACCACCAACACGCTTACGTAGAGTGCGAACTGAAGAAAATATCGCAGCCGTATCGGCCAGCGTTGGTGATGACCGTGAATTATCGATTCGGCGCCGTTCGCAGCAATTGGGCCTCTGTTACTCCACTACGTGGAAAATTTTGCGGAAGGATTTGGGTGTGAAGCCTTATAAGATACAACTGGTGCAAGAATTGAAGCCAAACGACCTACCACAACGCCAAATTTTTGGTGAATGGGCTTTTGAAAAGTTAGATGAAGATCCACTTTTTTATCGAAGAATTGTGTTCAGCGACGAGGCTCATTTCTGGTTGAATGGATACGTGAACAAGCAAAACTGCCGTATTTGGAGTGAAGAGCAGCCAGAAGCATTGCAAGAGCTACCAATGCATCCACAAAAAACAACCGTTTGGTGCGGATTATGGGCTGGCGGCATCATTGGGCCGTATTTCTTCAAAGATGATGCGAATCACAACGTTACTGTGAATGGTGAGCGCTACCGTGCGATGATAACAAACTTTTTTTTGCCCAAAATGGAAGAGCTTGACTTGCATGACATGTGGTTTCAACAAGACGGTGCCACATGCCACACAGCACGCGAAACAATGGACCAATTGAGAGGCGAGTTTGGTGAACAGTTTATTTCACGCTTGGGACCAGTCAATTGGCCGCCCAGATCGTGCGATTTAACGCCTCTAGACTATTTTTTGTGGGGCTATGTTAAGGCTAATGTCTATAGGGACAAGCCCGCTTCGATTGACGCACTGGAAGCCAACATTGCCAACATTATTCGTGAGATACCGGCCGAAATGTTGGAAAGAGTATGTCAAAATTGGACTAAGCGGATGGACCATTTGAGGCGCAGCCGCGGCCAACATTTGCATGAAATAATCTTCAAACATTAAATTATATCGACCCAACTATCGATCCAAATAAATATTTCATGCATTTTTCTGAATTTTATGTGTTTTTTTTTTTAAATTTCCGATAGTTCTTATAAAATTACCTTTTATTACTGTATATGTACAGTTACTCACAGAAATATTTTAAATTTGTAAGAAAAATTTGTCGTAATTTATACTTGAAGTCGTTATTAGTCTCTTTGAATACCAGACTTATATTTTAGTTAAAATAACTGATAAGGTAATCAATTACTTTTTTCCATTATTACAAGTTCTCAATAACCTAGCGTTAAGGCCTCGTTATGCGAACGTTGAAATGTAGAAATGTAGGAATGTAGAAATGTAAATATGTAGAGCTCAAGTATAGAAACGTAGAAACGTATCATGTGTTTTTTATAGTAAAAAAATTTCAAATAAACAACAAAACAGCCATTTGAAACATTGATGGGAGTATTATGTCCACATTATCTGTATTTTTTTTGGAAAAAGTACCAAAATGCTTCTGTTGGTACCAACAATTTGATTTATATTTATAAACAATAACTTAATATCTGCTTAATATATTAAAATTAAATTAAATTATTTTAAAGTTTTAGTAGTATGAATTTGTCTTATGTCAATTTCATATATACATACTACATATATACATGCATTACATTTGTATTAAAATGTACAAAATGACTGCATATGTGTACTTTACGTATATTTTATATGTATAAATATATGTAGTATGGTATATTTGTTATTCTTATTATTAATATCTAAAATAATTTTTTTAACACTTGTATGTACGTATGCACATGCGTTCAAAATATGTGGTTCTTTTATTATTTTTACTACAAATGTTGGTAAATATTATTAAATTCTTCTTTAATTTTCTATTTATATATAGAAATTAAACATTTCAAATAGTTTTTATATAAAAAATGTACCATATAAAAGGGCTAAAATGTGCCACACTTCCATCAATACGCATACATCCCATCACTGGCTACATTTTGTTACGTAAAATTCTAAATGCATTACATTTCAGTCAGCTAAGCATTTGCATTGCTTTCCATATACCAGAAACGATCAGCTGACTTCTACATTTTTACATTTTTACATTTCTACATTTCAACGTTCGCATAACTCGGCCTTAAAGAACTTTTTTGTAAAATGATATATTCAGTGACACGTTCCGCCACAGTGACACGTTCCACGCACTTCTTTTCTTTCCCTTGAAAATCTAAAATGTTATAAAATGCGTTGTAATTGTAATATTTCTTTTTTTCTAAAAACATCCATTTAATTTTGATTTTCGACGTAAGCTAGAGTTGCTCATATTGCCATGAAAATCCTGTGGTCTCAATACGCGAAGCTTCAACTGCAATACCTTCTGCTAGGACAAACACTGATTTCTCCATTGGAGCGCAAGGAACGTCGTCACCCGTAAATAAGCTATAAGCTGGAGTTGGAGTAAATATGCCCGGATTATCGTTGACTGCACTAGCAGCAAGTTATACAGGTACTATAAAAAACGGCTCAACAAGTATCATATAATCACGGCCCTAATAATACAACTACGTCATCAAAACTGTCTCATAACGATAGTGAGTATACGATTATGCATCCCAATATTGTATTATATCCTTTATTTAAACACAATTTTTTTAACTCTTTTTTTCTCTTAACATCCGCTTGTGCTACTGTTCATTTGCTCAAAGTTTTATTAATTGAATCTTATAAATATTCTTAAGCCTCACTTATGCTAATACTTACATTAATACTTAAACACTAAAAGTGTGGGAATGTTAAGTATGGACAGTGCCTTCAATAACAATGTATGAATCTCGCGTTATATACAGAAGGTATGATAATAACGATTAGTCAAACACACTACACTTCCCTTTTCACTAAAAGAATGATCAATAATTTGAAAATTTTTTTTCTTATATAATAATACAAAATTAAATTAGGATTACAAGCAGTTATAAATACAAAAATTTCACGGCAACTAGCAAGCGATTAAAGTTCGGCCACCTTTCTAAAGTTAATATTAATAATCTGCTTCACGTGCGCCTAAGTTACCTTATTCCCTTCCCTTTTCTTAAAGGATTGATTATTGTGATCATAAAAAATAAAAAACAAGATGTATAAATGTTGAGAATGAATGAAAACTAATTTATAATATACTTTGTTCTACTGCACTTTACATAAAAAAAATATTTTTCATCAAATATGTTAACTGTATATTTTAAATTTTATTAATTAGAATAAAATATTCAAACCAACAAGTAATGGGCTACACGTCACGCTAGTAATAATAATAAAATAAGAAGTTTTTATAAGTTTTATTTATTTTTTACGGAAATTAAAAAGATGACAAGTCTTCCAGTAAGATTTTCTTTGGAACGTTCAAAGGGACGTGAAAGTTTTCATGTGTGGAAGAGGCAAGCAAAATCATGTCTTGTTATCAAGGGCTGTGGAAGGTCGTGCAAGATGGTGTGTGAATGAAGCAGCATACAAACATTCACTATTTGTACCACTTTTTGAGGACTGTAGTGCAGTGTACCCATGAAACAGCGGAAACGGCTTTTCAGAACTCCTATTGTACGTTGTACAATATTGCGAGCCGAAGCATGGGCTATATTAAATTTATGCTCCCTTGAGTTTAGTTGTTGCACTTCGATAAGGAGTAAGTAAAAAAGGCTCTAGCGCATACCCACGATCTCCTAACAACTTTAAAGTCCGACCGCCATTTTCATATTCGGTTAAAAAATGTTGACGAGCCTTGTTTGTCTGCCAAACAAAAGTGTTGTGAGTTGAGCCGGGATACCGTCTATCGTTCGAATTAGCATGTCACTATCACATATCTTCAAAGATAAATTATATTAAAAATAAGTTTCACCAAAATATTATATTTATTTCTACTTACAATCATAGCATTCATATTAAAATACCCTATTCTGTTATAGTAAAAAATAAATGGTCATCGACAGCAGGTTTTAAAATTTTGATGTGAGTGCCATGATGGACGGAATTTTATACTTATTGAATAAAAAGTTCCTGCGTCTTGGCTTTTAGTGCAATCCATTTTTAGCTTCATCCACTGCGGGCATATATATATCTCCAAAACTTTCAGTATATTACCCAAAACAATTGATACCGTGCTTCTGGCGAAATATACGGAACTATGATTTCCTACTGTCTTTTGGTAGGACTTTATGCCAAAAAACGCAACGTGGTAGCAAACTGAACAGTGAAAGAAATTTTTTAAGGAATCAAATGTACTTCTAAAACCTCCAACAGCATTCGGAAGGCCCCTTTGTTTAATAGGAATTGACTAATAAGCCTGCAAAATTTTGTATTTATGTTCAAATACATATATACTCGTATACTTACGCTGTTTTCGGTAGCTTCAAAGAATTGATGTAGTCCCTCAATATCTTTCGCTTAACTTTATCGTTGTTGTGGTTCTGGGCTAATAAAAATAACATAACCAAGAAGTGAAGTCTTGGTTAAAAAGTTTCTCCAAAAAGTTTGGTAAAAGATTGACAGCACTAAATCCAATAATTAAAACGCGAAACATTAATGGAACAAAATGCATGAATGTCAAACACTCTCTTGCTGACATATTTAGATTATTTGTTTCCAGTTTTTATAAACTTAAAGTAATTATAGAAAATTTGTGATAACCATCGAGATTAATAGATTTAGATTCCTAAAGTAATATGAAAATAGATTTGCGCATACCGTAGACAAACACTCCTGCAAATATATCATGCATGTTGTCCACAGCTTTGTTCTCCGTGAAGTGAAACGAAGGAATTTTATTTAAAATATTTTCATCTTTAGTACCTGTTTGACAATTTTTTTATATTTTCTGCTGAGTACATATTTTAATCTTGTCCTTATACTTTTCGGAGGCTCTTCGCACAGATAATCTGTACTCTACACAACCGACAGTGTGAATGTGCGTTAAAACTTTTATTGCATTCTAATATTACAATCCAAGAACAAATTTAACATTAACTTTTTTACCAAGAAACTTATGAAGACACATAATTTCCGAACAACTTAAAGGCCCAACTGTGTATAAGTGATTCAAGCAAAATGTTATCAATTTTGTAATAATTTTGAACAGTTGGGAAACAAATATAGAATGCACACAACGAAGATGTTTGTGATCTGTGTAAAAAAAGTATGGGACCACTTCCAATTTTTTGCACCATATTATGTTATTTCCATTAAATTATTATTATTAAGAAAACATTCGATATAAAAATCTCTTCTCTTTACATTAATGAGGCATATTTCACCTTTACTATGATGTGGTTGTATTTCGTTTGACAAATTAATTTCAAGATTCTAGTTTGCTTAATAATTTAAACCCACCATTTATTTGTTTAAGCATATTAGAAAAATTAAATAACAAATCTAGTAAGGTAATATTAACTTTTACATCAACTAAATATTTTCAAAATACCCACAATTTCATCAATAAATAAATTCTTCACTAAATCAATTATATCAAACACATTTGCTCTATTCATATTCACCCTTATTATGAATATCATTTCCCTCGAATTTTGTTCACTTTCACTGGGATAGCAATTATGAATGAATTCCCTGCAAATTCCCCTTATCGTAAATGATAGATATTGTTTATTTTCTTAATATTTTAATACTTAAATACTTATTTTATAATTTAAGTAATCTTTGTAAATAATTAATTTTAAACTTCAATTTAATAAAATATGATCGAATAGTTTTTGAATGAATACATCATATAAATGGCGACGAGAATAAAATAAAATAAAAATATTAAATATTTGAATTGAAATAATACAATTGTATATATAATTGAAAATAAAAAAAGAAAATAATGTCTTTACAAGAATCAAATAATAGTGGCACAATGAAAACAACTTTATTGTAAACATCTCAATTACCTGAATTTGTGACTGAGTCAGTCTCTTGGCACATTTGGAAAGAAAGATTGGAAATCCACTTATGTGAAATAAAATGTGATGATGAAAATTTAAAAAAAAGCTACACTTCTTAAATCTAATGGAAGTGGACCATATAATTTGCTACATAGCTTATGCAGTCCAAATACTCCTGTTTCAAAATCTTATAATGATTATGTGATTTATTAGAATATAATCCACCGACGATTATATTTCATGAAAGAAAAAAATTTTATGCAGCAATTAAAAATGATATGGAAAGTGTTTCACAATGGTTTGCTAGAGTGAAACAATTAGCTATAAAATGCCAATTTGGTATGAATTTAGATGCGTTTATATTAGATCGTTTTATTACTGGATTACCTGAGAAAATATTTGAAAAATTTTGTGAATAAGATGAAACTTTAACTTTAGAAATTGCTGTAAGGAAAGCAATAATAATGGAAACGAAATTAGTAATGAAATCTGAAGAGTTTAATGTAAATGCAGTAAAAACACAATGGTTTAAAAAAGTAACAAAAATACAAAATGGTAAGGCAGCTTTATCTCATTGTGGATGGCGTAATCATCAATCTAATTTTTGCCGTTATGAAGAAAGTAAATTTCATAATTGTGCTAAGATAGGACATCTATCATCTGTTTGTAGAAATAAAAAAAGAATATTAATCATTTGAGAATACTTCTAATTCATGTGATAATTATGTTTATACTATATCAAATAATAATTTTTATAATCCATATATTTTATCAGTTTTTGTTGATGAAATTCCTATGAACATTATGTGTTCTCCATGTACTTTGTTTCCAAGAAGCATTGTCAATACAACGCAATTAAAAAGACTTCAGAAAATTGATAATCAATTTTTGAGTTATACTGGTGACAAAATCAACATAATTGGTGAGTTTTATGCAAATGTAGTATACAAAGGAGTTTCAAAACCTTTAAAAATAACTGTGTCAGATATAAATAGTAAGCCATTATTGGGTAGAGATTTTCTAAAAGAAGTAAATAATTTAAATATAGTTAATACTTACAATATGGTTGATCAGTTAAGAATGGAATTTAAAGAATTATTTAATAATGAATTAGGTAAATTTAGTTTGTGTGAAATTTCCTTACCAATAAATGTAAATGCAAAACCAATTTTTTTTTCTTTTTGGTTACAGAACTGTTGTTCCAATTAAGCTACAAAAATCAGTTCTTTCTGAATTACATCGTTCACATATGGGAATAGTGAAAATTTAATTAAAAGTTGTAAATATTGTCAAGAATTATGTTCTAATCCAGAAAAAGCTCCATTAATACCATGGCAACCTGCAAATTCAGCTTGGAGTAGAATACATGTAGATTATGCAGGACCAGTAAAAGATTATTATTTATTAGTAATTATAGATTCTTATTCTAAGTGGGTAGAAGTTTTCAAAACTAAAGAAATAACAACTAAATTTACTATAGATTCATTAAGAAGATTATTTTGGCGTTATGGTTTAGTAGACACAATTATAAGTGATAATGGTAGACAATTCACATTTAAAGATTTTAAAAATTTCACAAATATGAATTCTATTAAACATATTTTTACAGCACCTGGACATCCAGCAACCAATGGACAAGCAGAAAATTTTGTCAAAACTTTAAAAAAAATCTATAAATGCATCACTAAATAGTAATTTAAATAAAAATTTTGATGTCATTTTAAATCAATTTATTTTTGATTATAAAAATTCAAAACATTGCACAATGGGAGAAGTACCTTCAAAACTTTCTTTATGTAGATTACTTAAATCTCGTTTAAGTTTACTTAAGCCACCGTTAGTTAAAGATAAAATTTTTAAAAGTCAAGAGAAAAATGTAGAATACCACAAAGGAAATAGAGTTATAGATTTTAGTTCTGGGGATACAGTATTTATAAGAGACTATAAGTGGTCGGAAGCTGAAGTTAAGAAACAACTGGGTCCTAGATCTTATATTTGTATTCAAACACATAATAATAAAGAAATAAAAAAAGTCTTTGTAAATAATTAATTTTAAACTTCAATTTAATAAAATATGATCGAATAGTTTTTGAATGAATACATCACAGTAAATAATTTTTTTCACTTGTTTTATTTACTTTTTTGGTTTAATCTGTTAACTTACTTTTTGCTGGCGAACACAATATTTTTGTTTGTTTTTTTCTTAAAACTTAATTTAGCAATTTTTTAACAAAAGAATTAAAAAGTGGTTGTCCACCTATAAAAAATTCATTTATTTTCTTATAAAATCGTTTATCCACAACAGTTGACATCTTTTCTACAAGAACCATTCATAAATTGCTTCAATAAAAAAATTTATATTTTGATTTTAAAATCTTATAAAATTACAGAAATTTTTTATTTATATGCACTAGCCACTGAAAACTGCTTAACAAGAAAAGTTGACACCTTCCCACAAGAACCATTCGTAAACTACAAAAATTTATTGTTTATCTCTTGAAAACCTAGAAAATTTTGTAAATTCTTCTTTATTATACATTCACTTTGCACTGATACCGTGAAAAAAAATTTCACGTCAGATTCCCAATAGCAATTTTCCCTTTGAGGCGAATGAAAATTTCAAATTAACAAGAATTTCACTTTTATTCACGATAGGGGTAATTGTTTTTTTAACAAAGATAAAGCAAACCGGAACATAATTTTGTAACACACCTTTTGCCATATATCTAATTGGTGGACCAAGGGTATTAACCACAGTCGCAACACTTTCATACTGTTCCTAAAAATCGCTTGGGACAGTCCCTCTACGAAATCTCTTGGCAAGAGATGAATTCCTTTCCAACTCTTCTACCAGCTTTTCATATTGGTTGGTATTTCATATTAACAGGTATTATTGTGCAAAAAAAAATAAAAAAAATTAGTATTATGTACTAATAATAAGTTAACCTACTAAATTTTATTTGTTTTTGTTTGTTTTTATTCCAAGAAGTTGATCTGCATTTTTTTTTCTCTGACAAGATTACCATATTATAATAATGATAAAAACATTATGTTTCGGGTGAGACTTTGTTCATATTACGCGGTTTTGAGATTAATTTTTTTATTAACACACGAGAATGCTTTAAATAAGATTGTAAAATAAAAAATAGGATCAGAAAGTTAAAATTGAAAAAACAAGGAAAAAAACACACAAGTCAGAAAAGAGAAAATAAAAAAAACTCGTCATTGAACACCAATAGAAGTCAGGTGAAGAAAAAAAACCTTAAATTTTAAGAGAAAGGCAGAATACTAAAGCCCGAGGGTTAAGTGTCATTTTTTTCCTGGTGGAACAAAGGAAAATATAACAGAATGAAATAACACCGTGTTGGCTGCATTATATTTTCGTGTTGAAGAGTAGCATATTGAGGACTTGGCGGTGATTGCAAGCATTTAGATGGGTTGGTTGGTTTACGTATAGGCCTAAACGACCTTCAATTAGATCGCAAGACTCCGTTTTGAACTACCTACTCGCCAAGACCATGTAGCCGTAAAAGTGACGGGGTGGATCCCCGTGACATTTAGATATCCGAGGAGGTCTGCTAACCTTACTCTCGATATTTCAGGTAGTTTGGCCATTAGATGTGCACCGAGAAATCTGTGTTTCGAAGCCATAAGAGCCGGGCACTCACAGAGAAGGTGAAAAACTGTCTCCTCCCTCTCGGATGACCGGCAGCTGCGGCAGCTATCGCTGAAGGGCAGTCCCAGCCTGCTGGCATGCTTACCGATCATCCAATGACCAGTTATCACAGCCAACAGTCTGGAAATGTCCCTTCTATTCCCGCTCACCTTACCTGTGTGACCTTACACGTTTGTAGACTCCGCCATCTGGTATCTACCCTTTCCCGGTAGGGATCAAAAATACCACTCCTGATACTACCAAGCAATACAGGGACTGCCTTTGACATAGAAACCTCCATGTTAAAGCCAGCCCTAGCCAATTCATCCGCTTGCTCATGACCCATAAAACCACTGTGTGCAGGATTCCATACCAAGAATACGTCAGCCTGACGTCCTAGGTTGGATAACACAGTTTTGCATTGGCCACTAGAGCAGAGAATGTAACATACGATTGAAGTGCCAAGAGAGCCGCTTGGCTATCTACGAAGATGCCTATAGCTTCCCTGGTACTCCTGTTGTACAGAGACTCACATGCTTCCTTGATAGCCTAGAAAACAATAGACCTATCCGGAAGTCGGAATGAGTCTCATATCAAGTTCACTGCACTACACCCCAGAGCCCACACCGCAGATCATCTTAGATCCGGCAGTGTATACCCTGGTGTCATATCTACGTACACTCCAGGAAAAACAACTTTGAAAGACCTACCAAAGTCTATCTGGGAAACTATGTAGTCGGTAGGGACCCACAAGCCGGATGCAGACAACATAGTCGCAATGCTGGCTGATATTTCCATCAGATGTAAATCTATAGGAATGGGGTGCAGTACCGTATTTAGAACCTCCGACGGACTGCTACACAAGCACCCAGTAATTCCTATATAAGCAGATCTCTGAACCCTATACAGCTGGTCCACTACGTATATCTTCTCAGTAGCGGTCCACCATACCAAAGATCAGTATGTAAGGATTGGGCGTATAATGGCCCTATACATCCACAGTAATAGCGTAGGGCTTAAGCCCCATTTCGAGCCAAACATACTGCGACAGGTATAGTAGGCAACCGTTGCCCTCCTAACCAAATGTGAGTACAGTAATCAAATAAAGAGACAAAGAAAAACAAGGAGGACATTAAGGACAAGGTTAATTGATAATATAATTAGTAAGAGAAATATATAACAACAAATTAATAAGAAAAAATTAAATAACTAATGTGAAAAAAAAGAAAAATTTGAGTTAAAAATTATAATAGGGCATTTACACTGCAGCAAAATTTAGTTCATACAAGATTTTGAACGAAATATGGTTCATTTTGACTAGATTTCCCATACAAAACAAACTTTAGTCAAAATCCTGGTGTCAAACAACTGCGGTTTTGTTACTAATATGCAAAAAAATACGACACTAAACAAGAAAATTTGAAGAAAATTAATTTAAACACCTTAAATTAAAAAAAAAATATTTTAAAATGGACGGAAATACATACGAAAATAAAGGATAAGTGTTAATTACTATAGTAAATGAAATTCAATGAAACTCGTTTGCCAGCTTGTTTTTGTAACGAAAATGAAATATTGAGTATATTTAAGAGTGTTTGTTGTCCTACACATAAATACTAATTTCGGGAGGGAAAAAATTTTTTTTTGTGTAACAAGTGTTCACGGTTAACGCTAACCTCCAACCGACTGCTTGTTAGTGGCTTTCTTCTTCCCGATACACAAATATTTAAGTAACCACTTCTATCTACATATCGTCATAACAGCCTTAGGTTACTACTGAGAAATCATTTTTTTTGGCGTTGAGTTACCTCCTCAGGGCTAAATAAATGCAGAATTTGTTACATGTGCTGGTTAAGGCATTGACGAAATAAGCGGTTTTGTCTCACAACCTCCCATTTCTCATTCAGCTGCATATTTGTCACATTGATGCAATTTGCGTGAATTACTTTTGCAGGTGACACTCTTTTTGCCCGAGCTCATTGAAGCTTGAGTGTGCGCATTTACAGAGGCGCTATTTTTACCAAAGTAAGGCGTAATCACTTTACTAGCCGCCTCACCTATATTATAAAGCCACACAATAGTCTCTCGTCTTTCAGTTGCATGGCCCAGTTCAGTTCGTGCTGATTATTATCTAAAAGTTCTTTAACCATTAACGGGTTGTTCAAGTGTGAGTGCAGCCCACACGATTCTATTGTTGTCCATATATTTTGCACGTTCAGTACAGATTGAATTAATGCATCTAGCTTGTCAGTGGAGGTGGCATATTTCTAGTTTTATTTATAGCACGTTCCAATATGTGTTTCGAATGACCAAACACAGACGAAGCGTATTGATAATATCACGTAATCTCCCGAGCTTTACCTTTTAGACAATTTCTCAAACGCATGAAATTCTCGGATAACCCAGCGATTACTGTACTATTCTGAAAGCTATTTATGAAAAGAGGCCAATCGTCGGGCTTATCTTTGAGAGATGGTAGTTCACATGGTATAGTATGCCTAGCTGCCAGCTGTGGAGGTGTAGCTACAGCCTGGTAGGCATCATGCCTTGGCATACTATTTACGGCGATATTTATTGATGGTTCTTACGAGTTGGTGCAGTTTGAATGCTGGCCGTTATGACTGGCGCTATGAAAAATTGTTTCTATACACTGTGGATTGTTGTCCCCTGAAAATCTATCTACTCGTATACATGCTAAAGAGCAACGTTACTGACTGACTGACTTATCATCATCGCCTAGCCTAAACGGCTAAAGCTACGGACTTGAAATTCGGTAGGCGGCTGCATGTCCCAATGTGGCTACCGGCCACATATTATGAAAGCCAAATATTTTCAATTGTATATTTTTTGAAGTGATTTAAATTTTTTTTAATATGAAAATGTGAATTAATACAAATATATAAAAGTGTAAAAAATGTTTTATATTCTTTGTATATTTTGGTAGCGGCTTTAGAATATTACAGACGGCTCGCCTTAATAGCTTTAGGCATTCAACTCAGATATCTACTGCTAATTTATGACGAATCATAAACACAACTCTAAAAGTCTTATAATTATATGACTATTTTTGTTCACAGCCCAACAACAATTTTTTAAACTATTGTAAAATATTAGGATATTACGAAATTATGACCTGATAAGACACTGTTTGAATACCCCAATAGTTTTTTTGTATTATTAATGTTCTTAAAAAATAATGAGTTTAAATTATATAGTATAATAGTAAATTTGACTACTTTCTTAAGTTAAATACATATTGTAAGTTTTAGTATAAAGATTTTGTTGATTGTCAATAAAAATAGTTTAATACTATTTCTAAATATGTACTTTTTCAAAGGTGAAAAAAGTACCAAAAGTGAAAAAGTAGTATAAAGATAAATAAAAAGTACTATTTATTTTGTCCTTTAGATTATTTTTCACTTTGCCTTGGACCGTTTCAGCCTAACATTGTACTTCTAGGTTCGTTTTCATTAAAAAGTCAAAAAGTACAATAAAGAGACGTAGTTGCGAGACGAATTAATGATTTCACAGTAAAATTTAAAATAATAAACAGAAACCAATATGGTTTTCAAAAAAATAAAAGTATTAATAAAGTATTGGGAATTTTTGCAAAATTATATTATTATCACTATGGGCTATAATCGTGCCATGCGGAAAATCTTCAATGTTTGGTACTTTTCGTGGATTTTAGTCTTTGACACCCTATCATATAAGAAGCTAATAGAAACTCTAGAATGAACGGGGGTGCATGGAAATTGCCTGCAATTATTAAAAGCTATTTGCAATATATAAATTTTAAAGTCTAAGTCAGTAACGAATGGAAGTGACAAATGGAGTTCCTCAGGGATCAAAATTAGGACCAATACTATATCTGCTATATGCAAATGACCTACTAAATAAACTAGAAAACTGTGAAACGTTTGCATACGCAGATGATACAGTCATTCACCCCTATTATGTATGTCGCCGTCGATACTCTCGTCAATTTGTTGTCAGCGTCCCATTAGGACATCACCATCATCACGGCGACGTTAAATCGGTATTAAGTAATACTATTGTGTTGATGTTGCCATGTTATCGATTATTTCAAAAAATATATTTATCATCCTTATAAATTTTGTGACAGTTTGCTTAATTTTGTGTTCAATTTGTATAAAAAATGTTTATGTTGGATTCTAGTGAAAATTCTAGTGATGAAGGTAAAAAACAAATACTTAGAGTTCAAAGGAGAGCTATGAGACAAAGGTCAAACATTTTCAAATTGTCGGATAGCAAGTACGTGCGTGATACAAGCTTATAAGTATTTTAAAAACATGGAAAGTGCTAAGTTATGTTTGATTGCAGATTCGTTGAATATTTTCGTTTAAATAAAACGGCATTTAAATTTGTTTTCGAAAAAATAGAGCCAACAATGAATAGGGGAGGGAGTACGTTCAACATCTATACCCACTACGCTAAAACTGGCAGCTACATTGCGTTTCTTGGCACAATGTTCATACCAATTAAGGTTGGGAACGATTTTAACCTTGGATTGTCACAACCCATCGTATCCATAATCATAAATGTCTTGAAACTATTTTCAGCCTTACCTTTTGCTAACCATCACTATTTCTTATTGGTGGTCCCATAGAATTAAATTTTAACGTAATTTCTTCTTATTCGGTTATGTGCCTCTTTGAAAACCTTTTGCTAAACTGAACTTACTCTCTAATTCCGCTATCAATTTTTCAAATTTTTTGGGGCTTGTTATTTTAATTTTGTTCTCCATTTTACACTTATAAAATTTTGTTTTTTAGAAAAATTTAACGGCGAGTATGTATACTTTTTTCTGAGTCATTGTAGTAAGTCATAAAAATATCGCAGTAGCGGAAAAAAATAATGCAACAGAAACAGAAACATAACCATTAAATGGTGTCATGTTAATGGACTGGTAATCAATGCAAATAAAATAAAATTAATGCAAATAAAATCACGCCAACATAGATATGCATCCATTAATTTAAAATTTCATGATACTGAATGCATCCATAATGAAACTGAGGAGAGTGATGACAACTGCAATACGAAAATAGAGTTAGTTAACACATATAAATATCTTGGTGTGTACATAGACCACAATTTTACTTGGCCACATCATATAGAAAATTTACAATCGAAACTCTGAAAATCAGCAATAATGATGTATCATTTGAGTAACTCTTCGAATGACAGCGTTTTAAGACAACCTTATTCCTCAATATGTGAAGCATACTTAAGGCATGTAGTAATCGCTTGGGGAAACTTCTCCTTTTGCAAGATTTTGCAAAACACACAAAATCGACTACTAAAAATACTTTCGAAAGCTTTTTATAGAAATTAAAATTACGATAATAACTTAAACAACCACATAAATACATCAACAACCAATCGAAACTTACCCAACAACAATAACAACGTTCGAATAAGAAGACAGCAATCAACAATATGTAGGAACAACATAACACAACGAATGGGAATACTGAACGTCGAAAGTATATATAGACTAACACTTATAAACAGTTTCCAACATGATTGTAGGTTTCTGATGCAAATATCCCACATATATAACACAAGACTCCGGATGCAAGGACGCTTTGAAGCTGGAAAGTTTTAGAATAATTTTGGGAAAGCAAAATTGGAAGTGAATCATGAATAGAATACCAATGCAGATATTAGAGAGCAGAGAAACTGAGAACTAAAAAATTACTTATTAAGTTCCCAATGTAATTAATATATCTAATTAATCAATGAACAAAAACAATGTAAAGCTCCTCAAATTTATTTTTTATATTATTTGGTATATAACCTGCAGACAAGCAATAGCTTCGCGGGTTTTAAAATTAAATAGGTATAAAAGTAAATACAAACGAATCTGGACCGTACTTCTAGATTCGTTTTCATTAAAAATTCAAAAAGGAAAATTAAAATATTTAAAAAGTATCATATGTCCCTATAAAAATTTTTTTTCTTTGCTCTGGACCGTTTTAGCCTAGCCTTGTACTTCTAGATTCATTGTCACTAAAACGTCAAAAAGTACCATAAAGATTAATAAAAAGTACCAATTGTCCCTATAAAGTTTTTTTTTCTTATATCACACTAAGGTTACTTTTACCTTGTAAACACTAAGCAACCAGAGATCAGGTTAGAATTTTGAAAAACTCAGCTTTTTATTTTGAGTTTGTATTATAAAAGAGACAGATATAGTGTTTTATTATTACGAAAAATAGAAACTAAAGAAAATGCAATAAAAGCAATTTAAAGTGGTAAAAAGTGAAAAAATTTTCTTTTTAATAAACATGAAATAAAATTTAAATTTTTTTATTATTAATTTAATCACCGTACGTAAATGCAAGTACGGGTTTTATAGTTTCTATAAAATTTAGTGTAAACAATGCACATATGTATGTATTTTCAAGACACAAAATTCATGTGGCCACAATGTAAAAAATTTCATATTGGAAAAAAGTTAGTTTTTTAATTTTTAAAAAGATGAAAGAAAATGTATTTCATTACGAGAAAATTAAATGTTATCAATTGCATTTATGTACGTGTAGTGTAAATTGGGTGGAACAAATATGCTATTGTGCTTATGAAATGAAATATATAACACCAAAAATTTAAGTGGCCAACATTGCAATTGCACACCTAATCTATACAAATGTAAATATTTTAATTTTATTGTTACCAAATGCTTATGCATATTGTTTACTAGAGATTTATTATTTAAACTGGATTGACTTCTAGAAAGCAATTGTTTAAGTTAAAGTTTCTGAGAAAAAAAGGAAATGTGGAAAATGGCTATTTGTTCGAGTTACATAAGCGGTCAGATAAATAGATATATATTTATTGAGACTTACTAACGGGTTGAAAAAAAATTAATACTTTATGTATTTACATTAAAACAGAATAGGCTAGCAAGATCAATAGCGACTTGAAGCATTTATTAAATGGTGGTGCTTACAGGGAAAAATATCTTACATATGATAAGTTCTGGTGACGAACTAAGAACCAACAATTTTGGTTGCTTTTGCAAAGAAGCAAAGAATACATGTAAATAATTTTAAAACAAAAAAGGAGAAGCTGTCATATTTGCTGCACTTACCCCTGGATTTTCGTGATAAATACACTGTAATTCTAGGTACCAAAAAACTTATGGCCACAACCATGCTATAAGGGCAAAATTTACACACTTTAGTTAGCTAATGACAATAGTTTAAAGAATGATATTTTATTTACTGCTCTTTGTTTACTATTAGTTAAACCATCAACTTCTATTGGTTAACAAATAGTTAGACAATAGCTGGGGCTTTGAAAATTATTAAAATAGTAATTTTGAGTTTTGTAAAAAAATTAAAATGGCATGTGATATTGAAAATATTGATTCCGACGTTGAAATTGATGCAGATATTGACAGTATCTGGAGTATTATTGCAGAACGTCGTCAAAATAATTTAAGAGATCGTCCAAATTATTTTAAATTGTTTGACGCTACAGATTTCAGGGATAGATTCCGTCTTAGTAAGGAAGTAGCCTGGCAAGGTTTGGAACGTATACGCCCAAAAATTCAGAGCCCAAATACCTGGTAAATAATTACATTTATACATACATGTAGAAAACTTAATATAAATTTCCTTTAATAGGAATAATGCCGTGTTACCTGAACAAATTCTGTTGTTGACTCTACGATGCTATGCCACAGGCTGCATGCAACGTATGAATGGAGATCTTTTTGGACTTTCACAATCTACTGTGTAACGATTTATTACACTAGTTTCGCATCCCATAGCAACGTTGAGGGAGGAGTATGTGAAGTTTCCAAATGATAGAAATGAGTTGAACGATATTAAAAACAAATTTTTGTTTCCAGCTGTCATTGCCGCTATGGATTGTACTCATGTGAAGATAGCTTCACCTGGTAAGATTCTAAATTAATACATAAAGTTTTACAGCTAAATCCGACTGAATTTTTTAGGTGGTAACGATTCGGAATTGTATTCGAACAGAAAAGAATTTTTTTCAATAAATGTCCAAACTTTGTGTGATAGCGAGCTTAGAATTTTAGATATTGTGGGACGTTGGCTAGGTTCCACTCACGATGCCACAATTTTCCGTACCACACGCATTTGTTACCGTTTAGAATCTAAAGAATTCGGGAAAAGTCTTGTGATTGCAGATAGCGGTTATGAAAATACAAATGTTGTAATAACACCCTTGTTAAGACCAAATACACCATCAGATAATCTTTTTAATAAATCCCTTATAAGGACTAGAAATTGCATTGAGCGTTCTTATGGAGTGTGAAAGCGAAGATTCCCTGTGCTGTCTCTAGGAATTCGTATGAGTTTGCAAAAAGTACAAAGCATTATAGTTGCAACAGCAGTATTACACAATATATGCTGCCTTAATAAAGAAATAGACGCACCAATACATCCTTCACACTTGGATAGAGCTGTAACTGAAGTTTTAAATGTTCCTAACAATCGAAATACTAGAGGGGAGTCCTCCAACACAACAAGAAAGAAACTAATTGATAAATATTTTGGGTCAATGTAATAACCAATTTTTTATTGAATTTATTGTAATAAAAAATAAATAATTCATTACAGTATTGTTACTAAAAAATAATGGTTTATTTAAAAAAAAAAAACTGCAACCAAAAAAGTTATAGAAAAGAATTCATTATTCAAAAATTATCCAAAAACTAACAGCCTTATTCAAAGAGACTTAATATAGGTTTGCAAGCCGTTATTAAGTGAAAATCGCTTAATTTATATTCAGAGACGTTTTTAATTTTAATAATCCTATGGTAAACCTTTATTAAATCCACAAATTTAAAGTAGGTATGACCCTACTTTAAAGCTATATTAAGCTGTGTTTGTTTTTGTTTTTTTTTATTACATTGTGTTAAAACAAAATAAATGTTAATATAACTTTTTTATATGTAATAATTTCTATTTGGAATTTAAAAGGTTAACAAAATATTAATCTTTATTTGTGCTTAATTCCAGAAATTGTGTTGGTCTTAAAATTTATTATTTTACTCATTGTTAATGTCAAAACAAAATTCCTTTTGTATCACCATTAACAAGTACTAAAGTGTTGTGCTTATTGAACACATCACATGTCGCTCTCATTTGATCATATGTTTCTTAACGAAACTTATCATATTGAAGAAAAAAGATAATTGCGCCAGTCGCTTTAAGTCAGTGTTCGATTCTTATTAATAGTTAACACATATTTTTCCTGTTCTATAAGTCAAGTAAAGTTTAGGAGTATTGAATTAAATAAAGTTAATATATTACAAATATAAGTAAAGTGTTTTCAATTGTGTGGTGAAATAACATCATCCAGATTTACCTACATACAGTCCTCCCCAACATTTTTCACCCCATCACTCATGATATTCTCATGAGTTATTTATTCAGTACAATAAGTACTGAAGGGGATAGCATATCTATATGGACCATTTCGTCAGACGCTACTCTGATTCCTCAGTAGATTACTCCCAACGTTTCTTGCAAACATTAGAACCTTTGTATTGTAAAAGCAATTGACTAAATAAGATTTATTATTTTATTTATTTGATAATTTTTTCGACCTTTTTATTGTCTATGATTTTTAATAAAATTTTTTTTAGATATAGGGTCTAAGTCTCTCTAGAGCTCTCTCTAGACCTAGAGCCTATATTTAAAAAAATTTTAATTAAAAATAACTTTTTTATTTTACTGAAAAAAAGAGTATTAATCAATTTAAAAAAATGGAATCACACCTTCACACCTTTTTCTTTTAATATATTCCATTTTTATCACAATTTTGTTTGGTAAAACTAACACAAATTCACAAATTTTAATTTTCAGAGACGTGTATAAAATCAAAACAAATAAATAAGTAATTGGTAATCATTTCTCTTTTTATTCGTTGTGAAGAGGCTACATAAATTACCTATATAATTTTGTTACTTTTTTAATTATTTTTAAAGATAAACTAGTAAACATGTTGTAATATACACTGTTCTTTAAATTAAATAAACTTTTTGTGGCTTAATAAGAAAAAATGTACGACTGAAATATATATTTACGAATACCGAATAGTTTAGTAACCTTTTATGCACAACAATAATATAAAAAATGGCAAATCAAAACAACAGTATTGCCAGAATCGAATTTTAAAATTTGCTAAAGGGCATAATAGTTAATAAACCTTCCTTGAATATAAATATGTTAATATAGGATTATTAGCTTAAAGCCTTTATTAACTAGAGTAGATATCATATAGAAACTAATTTTCTTCTCTGAATAAGGCTGTAACAGTTTAGCTTTTTAATAATTATTTAAAAAGTTGCAACGCTATTTCAGAAATATAACAAGTAAATTCATATAGAAACATAGCAAAAGTTATTTACATATTGTTATATATAATGCAAATTGACGTATCATTAAGAGTGATGTTACGTTATTTTGCAATTTAGGCGACGATATATACATAACGATTACTTATTTAATTATTTATACATCAGCAGCATACATTTTTTCTATTTCCTTTTCATGTTTAAGTTGCATCAGCTTAAGTCGCAGCTCAGACTCTTTCTTCTCTAAAAGCCTTTTTTCTTCCCAATATGCTAAACAAGATTTATACTCTTCTTCCATTAATTCTATTTCTTTTTTTGCTTTTATGTCACACCACTTTGACTTCACTTCTGCCAGCTTCGACCAAGCTGTGGACTTCTTGGGTTGCTTGTAATTTTGCAATTTTCCATGAGTCAGCTTTTTTAATTTTGCAGGATGGTAGTGCTGCCAGCTGGATGACGGGCCGTCAACTTCCACCTTATTAGCGTCGCCTTCTGACAAGCAAAAGTCTTCCATGGGAGGATTATGCTGTAGCCTAAAAGTAATGCAGTCTTATTAATAAAGCTGTATATAAAGAGATATGTATATTCGAACTACATTAAAGTTACCTTTTTCAGTTGTAAAGTCACAATCATACACTGATTCCAACCCATCAATTTGAGCGTCGTGTAAAATTGACCTTAGTCTTAGGTCGGTAGTAGTCATTTCTTCTGTTATTGGCGGTCCTCCACCGGTAGCGTACGTGCTCCTTTTTTTCTCGGCTTATCTCTTTTTCATAATTTTTTTTAAATTATAATATTTTGTCCTCAAGACTTTTGCGTTTCGTTGCGACAGACTTTCTTTATTAAAAGTTTCACATAGATGATGCCATGCATCATCTTTTTGCTTACTTGTGACACTGTCTGTTTATTTATTTTCAATAATATGCTGGTTGTCCCGAACCAGTTTAAGCAACAAATCAACACCTTTTTCACTAAAGTTGGACGAACGCGAGTTAATTTTTTCCATTTCAAAAAAAAACAATCAATTAAATGTAAATAAAGAACATACGTTAGGCAGTAGTACCAACCTTAAAATTTAAAACTTGATAGAGTTACCACGTTTTACTCATATTGAAATTTTTGGTTACCTATTGAATTGTTAATATGAAGTATTGTTTAAACCAGAGTTATCATTTTAGTTAACAAGTAATTAACTAATGACTATGAACTTGGGCCTAAGTTGAAGATATTTAATTCGTTAGAAATATCTTGCATTCTTATAATATACTTACCAACTTGCACGTAGTTTATTGTGCTGTGGGTGAATGAACACGTGTAACTGCTCAACCTAAATCCAGGCGTAAAGCGTTGCGTATCTTAACGCCCAACTTTGAAAACTTGTTAATCTTGCAAATGCGATGCGGTAACAAGCAGCTATTTAAAGGCCGTGATGCATTGGGTTTTGGCTCTACAAGAGTAAATATTATTATAGAAAACAATCCGGAAATATTTGTGAAGTCTACAAGGATTGCCCATAGTCAATTAAAAATTTTATTAAATTTAATGGAACCAAGGCTTCGTAAATATCCCCGTAGAAAGCCAATTGAACCTGAATAGAAACTGTACATTAAATTAAAGTAAGTACGTATATTAATAAATAGTTTAATTTTTAATTTCAATGCACTACCTACATTTCTAGTATGCTTGCCTAATACTGAGGAATGGAAGAACATATCGGAGAAGTTCTTATCTGCCACTGGATTGCCACATTGCTTAGGGGCAGTAGATGGCAAGCATATAAGAATTACTACCCGTCTAATTTTGGCTCGCACTATTTTAATTACAAAAAATTTAATAGTATTGTGAGTATGCTTGCATTGTTATGTGTTATGTGACTTAAGTTTTAATTATGGGGAATGGGGTATTTCATGGAGGCTGAAAGCCTTCTGATCGTTATTCACTTGCGAAGAGCCAGAGGTGATTCCTTCACTGACCTGCCCAAGCATCTCACTACCTCCACTTGGTATTCCCTGGTAATGCCGTCCGGATATGGCGGTAGCTAAAGTGTGTATGCGAATATGCAGATAGTAACCTGAAAGGCATGCGAACACCGGTGCATCTCAGGCTACTACTGCAACATTGATGGACCGGCAAATACTGTGGATCTGATTTTGATTATTTATTGGAGTTGGTTGAAAATGGGCTGACAGCTGTGGCATTCTGTTACCTTAGTACACGGGAGTGACATCGCGTGGAAACGGCTTTCAGGCTAATGTCGCAGCTGCCTTCCGTCCCGGTAAAACCTTGGCAAGGACTTGGAGAACGCTCTAAATCACGTTGCCGTTAAGTTGGCGGTGCAGGTTTAGTTGATACGACATCCTAATTAACGTCCGACCTGGCTCTGAACACAAGCGCAAATAAGGTCTTGTGTCAACCCTTGCGAGGACCTCACTGCATGCAAAATAACACTCGTGGTCATCATAAGGGTAACTGCACTGATTTAGATAACGACTTCAAGTTGGGACCCATATAGAAAAGATGACATCAATTAATAAAAAAAAAAACAAACAGCGAAAACATAAATGACAAGCCAAACGCAAAAGTGAGTAGGAACAATGCATGTGGATGATTTAGGTGAGCACCTGCCGCTAGGGCCTTATCTCACCGTGGTCAAACCACTAGTCGTATCCGTGCCTACCACTACAGCCCCTGTGACCAATTAAGGACACAGGTAGCAAATTGTGTGTGTTTCTGCCATGTCACACACACCACCCTTGTTTAGGGAGTTGGGCCTATCCAAAACCCGTGTTGAGTGACATCTGTTTCTATGAAACAGCACATCGAAGAACATGCCACCCTGCCAAAGGTGACATGAACTCCGTTCCCAGCGTACCTTTTGGTCTCAACCACAGCCACCACGTGAACCCCCGAAGGGGACCTCACCAATAACCGGTCACAGATTCCGCTGTCCGAGCATTTGGGTGTGCACGAAGTCCACAGACCGAACAACGAACCAGGGATGTTGTCCCCAGAACATCATCCATTAAACCCCGTGGGGTTGGAACGAAGTTCGGTTCACAGACTCCGAGCACTCATTGTTCAACCATTCGTGAGCATCAGCTCTTAACCCGTTGCTCGGACATTAGTGCTTCCTCTGTGGGGCTACCGGCTCCCGTGTTACCAGTGTTGAGAGTCACTGGTCGGACCCCGAAGGTATCCTTTAGGTAAACCCTCAGGTTTCCTTCTGCCAGATTCAAACCCATGGCAGTTCCAGGTGCTGGCGCACCTATATTCCCCGGAAGTGATACATCAAGGTGGAATTTCACCGAGAAGACACACCCCGGGGGTGTACCCCCTTAATATTCGAATTTCCAAAAGTCCCTTCTTATTCGTCCTATACATTGGGACATGCACCTGCTTAACGATTTTCAAGTCCGTAGCTTTAGCCGTTTGGACTGGGCGATATAAGTCAGTCAGTCAGTAACGTTACTCTTTTATATTGTTACGCAAATCACTTTATTGTATGACTGTTTTTTTATTCTTAGAAAATTTTATTTATGTATGTCTAAATGTAGCAATTCATTGTTTATGTTAATTCGTAGTATTTTATAGTGTAATGTTTGTGTGTAAGATGTGTGTTATTTATATCTGGGTTAGTGTATAAGTTTTATGATAGCTGTCACGTTCTCGAAATTCCTAGATTAAGCAGTAACTTCGAAGGATATTCTCTTCCAGGCTGAAGCCCTCCCTGCTTGCATAGATAACCAGGGTACAAAAAATGCAACTACACTAGGCCCTTACTTAGGACCTAATAAATATGATGAAGAGTAACAAGCAAAACAGACAAGATAAACAGCGGTCCGCGGTGGGTTATCGACCCCATTTGGGAAGTGACCAACTGTAGCAATAAGTCCCGAAGCAACTGAGCAGCGGACCCTCGTCAGCCTTAGTCGACATAAGTCAGGCGCGAGTGGAAATGAGAAGCAAAAGGTAAAAAAATTGGACGGGATGAAAAAGCGTATGGCCCGACAGATTACTTCGTTAATAAGATCACGCTAGGAAAAGTCATACGGGGAAACAGATCAAACTCGACACTATGCTAGGCGCTCTTGGTGAAAATTTGAAGAATTTTAGAAAGACAGCAAACTTAAATAAACCTGAACATAGATATTTTTTATTTTTATTATTATTGAATTTTTCTATAAGAAAATTACAAAAAGTATGCAAATCTTAACTGTAAAACAAAAGATAAAAAAACTTAAATAATTATTACCAATGTAATAACTAGTTTCTTGTGCTCAGATCTTAAGAATAAAAGAATTATTCTACGGTTAAACAATAAAAGTTATATGTCTCTTTTCTAGCGAGGGCATTTGGACGTGTCGCTAACTTGTGAACGTACTTAGTACAATATTTTTCACTTTCCTCCCGAACCGTTGGAATTTCTAGATCTCTGTGGATATTCTCATTTCTTATATACCAGGGGGCGCAGACTATTGTTCGTAAAATATTCGACTGTCTTCTTTGTAACTTTTGGATGTTAGATGCTCACACAGTTCCCCATAGCTGAATGCTATATGTCCAGATTGGTTTAATAATTTCTTTATATAATAGAACTTTATATTCCAAAAAAAGAGATGAATATGTACCTATGAGCCACATTAGTAGCTGTTTTTAGTTTTATAGCTGAGATTTTGGCCTCAATGTGACGTAACCATGTTAGGCGTCTATCTAGATGGATTCCTAGATATATATTTGGGTTTCTACCGGAACAATGACGTTATTTATTTTTATTGGCGGACAATTTGCCTTTCTTAGTGTGAATCTCACATGGACACATTTTGATGGATTTACTTTGATTTGCCATTTATTTAGGTAACCTTCCGGCTCGTTTATATGAGCTTTTAAGTGTTCAGATGCAGTTCCTGGATCTTTGTTCACACTTAAGAATGCTGTGTCATCTGCAAACGTTGACGTGATAGTATGTCGATTAGTAGGTATATCGGATGTATAGACGATGTATAATAGCAGGCCAAGTATACTTCCTTGGGGAACGCCTGCAAAAATCTTCTTAACTGGTGAAAATAAATTTTTTGACCGTACCTTAAAAGTTCTATCAGTCAAGTAACTTTTAATCAGCTTGTGGGTGTTTGCAGGAACAAGTCGTGTTACTTTTGTGAGGATACCATCATGCCAAACTTTATCAAATGCTTAGGAGACATCAATGACCAATGCTGAACAAAACAGTTTTTTTCTCGAAAGACGACCTGATAAAAGTAAAAATTCTGTGAACCTCTTCATTAGCTCCATGGCCAGCCCATAAGTCGAACTGTTGTTCTTTAATACTATATCGCTCAGTGTTATTTTCTACAGGAAGACCTTTTCGAGCAGCTTTGATAGGATGGATAATAAGCTGATAGGTCTGTATGACGTGATTTGAGTAGCATCTTTACCTGGTTTTTGGATCATGACAATTTCTGAAATCTTCCAAGAGGACGGGGAAATCCCCACTCTTAATATGGCATTAAAAATGAATAATATAATTCTCACAGCGCAGTCTGGCAAGTTTATCAGCATTAAACTAGTAATTCGATTAGGGCCGGGCGATTTTTTCATATCAAGGTTTTTGATTGCCATGTAATTGGGAGCAACTGCATCTTTATATGTTTTTAAATGGAATCGCTGATGTATGGAGGATTAGTATCACTATTTATGTCATGTGGAGTGAAAACGTTTTCCAGATGGCTAGCAAAAGCACTTCATATGCTTCATAGCTTTCCATATAAGCTGATGACTTGAGCGGTTTCCTCCTATGTGTTTTTCTTATTGGAGTTGCATTCCTAGCTGCACAAGTAATAACGTCTGTAAGGTAGTTCACAGCACATTGTGCGATGTTCTGGGAGAGATGAGAGCTCACATACATTTTATACTTTAGCCAGTTCATGTATTGGTTCGGATAGAACGTAGGAGATAGTTAAGTGTTTATAAAACTATTATGTAGTGTAATTATAGTCGGCGAATGATCATATAATAAGTCTTCTAGGGGACTAATCAGAAGTTGGTCACGTTTAATATTCCTAATAACAGCGAGTCAATAAGGTCTGGCTTTTTCGTTTAATCTGTAGGCCAGTATGTGGGCTCACCGCCTGATACGACGTCTAGACTATTTTGAGCAATAGCATTGTACAGCTGCCTACCTCTTGGGCTGGTAAGTCTAGAGCCCTAGTGGGTGTGCTTAGCGTTGTAGTCTCCTGCTGCCAGGAACTTGTGACGCATTGTTGCAAAGAAGCTTCTGAGTTGTCGCTATCAATTATGTGTCTGGGAGGACAATACACGCATGAGATTGTGGTATGAAAATCAGTAAGACTTATTGAGGTTGCCTGAATGGAATCTTTTTCAAATTCTGGCATAAGAAAGTGCCTTACGTCTTTACTCACAATGACGGCCGTGCCACCAAGTGCCTCTTTACTTGGATGTTTAGTGTCATAAATAATGAACCCGTTAATTCTAAAGCAATTCTTTACAGTAAAATTTGTTTCGGATACCAAAAGGATGTCTATTTTCTGTCTGTGTATTAAATTTTCTACCTGGTAACTATGTTGGGATAACCCGTTCGCATTCTGCTAGCAAATACGCAACTGGGTCATTCTATTTTTGTTGAAGAAGGGTCTGCAGAATCATGTTCTGATTCTACATCATCTCCTGAAACATACCCTGGATATTATTCATAAAATTATACATGTGGGTCATGAAATTGTTCATTGTCTCCGTCAGTTTGTCGATTGAACTAGAGCTGTTATAACACTTGGGCTGCTAGATAACACTTGGGCATATGAAAAATTTTCCATATAGGGCCTGTTTGACGTTGCTAAACCATCGAAGTGTTGTTGGCATAGTTCATTTTATTCTCATGTACATCATTAGGCATTGCATTAGCTTCAGTATGAAGGCTCGGATAATTCGATTAGCGATATTTCACATTTGCACGACTTCGAGGTTGTTTCAATTTTTTTATCCTCTCGAATACTTCACATCCTCTATAATTAGCAGAATGTCTTCCACCGCAGTTGCTACACTTCCTTACATTGGGGTCATTTTTATGTGCTGTACACTCCGTGGTTTTACACGCGTTAGCACAAACTGCGGAAACAGATGGTAACTTGTAGTAAGATTTTGTATGGCCGAAAGAAGAGCTGCATTAAAAACAATATCCACCCGGTGTATTGGTCGGGAAATTTTATCCGTGATATGTATATTGTGAACATTTCTCACACTGTAACCTTCATCTCCAATAGCTTTCTTGATTTCTTCAACAGGGAGGGAACTGTCAATGCCTTTTACCAACCACGAAGCCTTTGACACTTTTTAGTTAGTACGTGTAGTAATTTTATTTTTTTCGGCGTTTAGAATATTAACAATTAAACTATAATTTTTTTTTTTCAGTATGGGTTTGGATTTTGGTCCCCTTTGTATAGAAACTACGTAAAAATTATCCTTTCCCACAGTCTTTGATAAAAGATACAATAGCGTTAGAAGTTTGCTCGCGAAAATAAATAGATGGAAGTTTGTGTTCCTTAGACGCAGGTTCTACTTGTGCATCGTCTGTGAGTGCAAGGATGGAAAATCTTTTCTCGGAGACTGGTCTCGTATCCACCTGACTGCCTTCGTACTATTTAGTTGTGCGCTTGATTAGTTCTAGGACTAGCCTTACGTTTGGTAACAGTTACGTATCTGTGCATGACGGTTTGTATTTCCCTACCTGCCGGAGTGGAACCTGTAACAGTCTTTTTGATGTTGGTGTATCAACATTAGTTTTCGGAATAGTTCCTGTTGTGCATCCACAATCGCATTAGCGTTAAAGAGCGGGTCCTATTCTTAGGCCTGGCTGTAAATATGATCCGTCGTCAGTCTTCTTATTCATACTATCTGAGAACACATAGTATGCATTGTTCTTGCTTTGTTTTTCGGTTTTGTTTATATTTTTATTTATTGTTGCCATCTCTTCTATATGGGTCCCAACTTGAAGTCGTTATCTAAATCCTATGATGATTCCGAGGGTCCCTTTGCATGTAGTGAAGTTCTCGCAAGGGTTGACACAAGACTTTATGGGCGCTTGTGTTCAGAGCCAGGTCGGGCGTTAATTAGGATGTCGTATCAACTAAACCTGCACGGCCAACTTTATGTCAACGTGAGTTAGAGCGTTCTCGAAGTCCTTGCCAAGGTTTTACCGGGACGGAAAGCACATGCGACATTAGCCTGAAAGCCGTTTCTACGCAATGTCACTCCCGTATACTAAGGTAACAGAATGCCACAGCTGTCAGCCCATGTACAAACAAATCCAATAAATAATCAAAATCATATTAATGGTATTTGCCTGTTCTTCAACGTTGCAGCAGTAGCCTGAATTTCACCGGTGCTCGCATGCCGTTCAGGCTAGTCTACTGCATGTTCGCATACACACTTTAGCTACCGCCAGATCAGGTGATCTGGGCGTCATTACCAGGGAATAACACGTGGAGGTAATGAAATGCTTGGAAAGTTCAGTAAAGGAATCACCTCTGGCTATTCCCTAGCGATTAGAAGGCTTTCAACCTCCATTAAATACCCCATCCCCCAGAACATAGACGTAGCGACACAGTCAGCGATATTCTAAGGAAAAATGCTGAATTAAAGGCTACAGCCAGAAGATAGCAGTGGAAACTAGGCACATAGAGAAGATTACTGCGAAAGGTGAAGCAATCGAAGCGCTGAGAAAATTATCAGACAAAATAGAGAGCCTGAATTAATCATCGATCAGATTGTTGCGGGCATAGTGAGGGAGGGGCACCCAAAGAACAAATATTGCGCTAAGTTTGCCCTTAGCCAATATGTTATTGGAGTCTGAAAATAAAAATAGGATGTGTTGCAAATTCAAGAATTCTGCAGCTTAACTTCAACCACTGCAAAACGGCACAGAGCCTACTTATTAAAAGTCTTATGCAGTAGAGAATAGATGTAGGTGTCCTGAGTGAGCCATTCTAAATTGAAGTTATCCAAATGTAGGCCGACAGGACGAAGACTAAGGTAGATAGCATACGTATAATCGTAACGGTATTGCATCCCTTATAGAATTTGCATTAGATCCCCTTTAGTATAGGCCAATATGTACTTTGGGAAACTGTAAGAGACTGCAGGAGTGTGACAAAAGACAAAAAGGCTTTTTGATTTTGATTTAGGAAGAACGAATGCTCTAAAGGTGCTTGTGGAGACAGAAGTTCAAGCAATAAATAGTAGAAGATACTCGAAACAACTATTGAAGAATAGATGGTCAAGCAGTATCAAAGGCAGGTGGACGAATAGGTTAATTAGTGATCTGAAGATTTAGGATTGATTTAAATTACTTCAGAATTAAAAAAATTTAAGAAATATTTGCCAATTTTTAGTAAAAAATTTTTTTTAAGCCTCTACAAAATTTTCTCACAACAAACACTTTAATATGTCACCAAAAAATTCTAAGCAAGTTGTGTGTTTTTTATAATTTTATTTGAAGAATATAAATAACGTTCTATTCTAGATGGATTTCTAGATATTTTATTGGCGGACAGTTTCCTTTTCTTAGTGTGAATGTAACATGGGCAAGCTTTTAATCAGCTTGTGGGTGTTTGCAGGGAGAAGTCGTGTTACTTTTGTAAATAGACCGTCATGCTTGGGAGACATCTATGAACAATGCTGAACAAAACAGCTTTTTCTCGAAGAACGACCTGATTGCAGTAACGATTCTGTGAAGAAAAACTGGTTAGAAAATAACAGTGAACGATAAAATATAAGATACAAAAATAAAAGTAACCACGTGGATTTTCGTGAATGTGAAGATAAACATAGTTAAACCATAAAACAATTGAAGAAGATTATCAAATTTAAAGTGCGTATTGTCAGACAAGGTGACCGGAAAAGCTTAACAAAATTAAAATATAAATTTTTTATATTATTCAATTTTGTGGGTAATTTTTTAAAGTGCTTAATCGAATAAGAGAAACCTGGCTGTGAACTATTAGATGTCCCTAAAGAGTCATTTAACCACAGGATATATGTGCCTTGGGGAAAGATCTGAGTAACAGCCAGGTAATAAATTTTATTCTTATATAAGAAACAAAAATCGCATACGAACCGGTACAAAGTCTAGGCGAAGTAGAAGCACATTGGAAGTAATCCCTGACTTTGATGATAACACCGCAAGGGAAATAATTTTCCGACAAAAAGAAAAAAATACGTTTATGAAGAATTGGTGTTGAAAAGAAAATACTTTTGAACGCACATATAGTTGCGAGAAAGTAGGATAGTGTGCCTATAGATATATAAAATAAAAAAAGAAAACAGAAGATTTTCATTTATTTAAAGAAAAACATTTTAAATTCAAAAAAAAAGGAAAAGTAACGCCTGTTAGTTCTCAATAATGTCGAATGAAGGTTTTGATTTCCATTTAAAGAAATAATTTAATTTTTAAAAACTTAAAATTTTTATTTTCATGTTTAAAGAAATAATTTAATATTTAAAATTTTAAAATTAAAAAATTTAATTGATTAAAACTACTAAAATTAAAAACAAGTAAGCGTTGCAACTTCCGTTAATTATTAGAAATATTTTTTTTAGAATAACACGGCCACCTGTGGCGATATGACATATTTAAAAGAAAATAAAATTTTAATTTTTATATAAATAAGCATCTCACTACCTCCGCGTGGTATTCCCTGGTCTGGCGGTAGCTAAAGTGTGTATGCGAACATGCAGTAGAGTAGGCAGAACGGCATGCGAACACCGGTGCAATTCAGGCTACTGCTGCAACGTTGACGAACCGGCAAATACCATTGATATGATTTTGATTATTTATTGGATTTGTTTGTACATGGACTAATAGCTGTGGCATACTGTTACCTTAGTATACAGGAGTGACATCACGTAGAAACGGCTTTCAGGCTAATGTCGCAGCTGCCTTCCGTCCCGGTAAAAAATTGGCAAGGATTTGTAGGAACACTCTAAATCACGTTGCCGTTAAGTTGGCTGTGCAGGCTTAGTTGATACGATATCCTAATTAACGCCCGAACTGGCTCTGAACACAAGCGCCCATAAGGTCTTGTGTCAACCCTTGCGAGGACCTCACTGCATGCAAAGAGACCCTCGGGGTCATCATAGGGGTAACTGCACTACGGATTTAGATAACGACTTCAAGTTGGGACCTATATAGAAAAGATGACATCAAAAAATAAAAAAAACAAAAACAAGCGAAAACATAAATGACAAGCCAAACTATAAACTGAATAGGAACAATGCATACTATGTGTTCTCAGATAGTATGAATAATAAGAAGGACGACGGAGCATACTTAACAGCCAGGCCTCAGAATAGGACCCGCTCTTTAACGCCAAATGCGATTGTGGACGCACAAATTTTCACGCGCCATTTTGACAAGGTAAATAGTCCAACAGGAACCACACCAAAGGCAGATTCTACTCCGGCAGGTAAGGAAATACAAACCGGCATGCACAGATACGTAACTGTTACCAAGCCTAAGGCTAGTCCTAGAACTAATCAACAGGAGCGCACAAGTAAGCAGTACAAAGGCAGTCAGGCGGCTACGATACCAGTCTCCGAAAATAGATTTTCAATACTTGCACCCACAGACGATCCACCAGTAGAACCTGCGTCTAAGGAACACAAACTTCCACCTATCTATTTGCGCGAGCAAACATCAAACGCAATTGTAAATCTTTTATCAAAGATTGTGGGAAAAGATAATTTTTAAGTAGCTTCTATACGAAGGAGACAGATACAGGAAACGAAAATCCAAACCCATACTGAGAAGAATTATCGTCTAATTGTTAATAGTCTTAACGCCAAAAAAAAGAATTACTACACGTATCAACTAAAAAGTTTTAAGGCCCTCGTGGTTGTGGTAAAGGGCATTGACAGTTCCGTCCCTGTTGACGAAATCAAGAAAGCTATTGAGAATAAAGGCTACGATGTGAGAAATGTTCACAACATACACAACAAAGGTAAAATTCTCCAACCAATGCACCGTGAGGAGATTGCTTTTAACGCAGCTTAAGAACAAGAATTCAACTCATCCAATCTACAACCTGAGATATCTTCTTAACCGAAGAATAACAGCAGAGGAACCACATAAGAGTAATAACGCCGCACAATGCACTAATTGCCAAGAGTTCGGCCACAAAAAATCTTACTGCAAGCTACCATCTGTTTGCGTAGTGTGTGGTAACGCGCATAAAACCACGGAGTGTACAGCACCTAAAAACGACCCCAATGTGAGAAAGTGCAGTAATTGTGGTGGAAGACATTCTGCTAATTATAGAGGATGTGAAGTATTCGAGAGGATAAAAAAATCGAATCAACCTCGAAGTCGTGCAAATGTGAAATATCGCTAATCGAATTATCCGAGCCTTCATACTAAAGCTAATGCAATGCTTAATGATGTACATGAGAATAAAATGAACTATGCCAACAACACTTCGATGGCTTACCATCGTCAAATAGGCCCAACATGAAAAATCTTTCATATGCCCAAGTACTAAGGAGCAGCCCTCAGGTCTTCAACGATACCAGCTCTAGTTCAATCGACAAGCTGACGGAGACAATGAACAATTTCATGACCAACATAAACAGTTGTATGAATAATATCCAAGGCATGTTTCAGGAGATGATGCGGAATCAGAACATGATTCTGCAGACCCTTCTTAGACAAAAATAAAACGACCCAGTTGCGTATTTGTTACTGGAATGCGAACGCGTTATCCCAACATAGGTTAGAGGTATAAAATTTCCTACACAGGCAGAAAATAGACATCTTTTTGGTATCCGAAACACATTTTACTGTAAAGAATTGCTTTAGAATTAACGGGTTCATTATTTGTGACACTAAACATCCAAGTGGAAAGGCATGTGGTGGCACGGCCGTCATTGTGCGTAAAAATGTGAGACACTTTGTTATACCAGAATTTGGAAAGGATTTCATTCAGGCAACCTCTATAAGTCTTACTGATTTTCATACCACAATTTCATGTGTATGTTGTCCTCCAAGACACATAATTGATAGCGAGTATTTCAAAAGTTTCTTGGCAACATTGGGACACAAGTTCCTGGCAGCAGGAGACTACAACGCTAAACATACCTACTAGGGCTCTAGACTTATTAGCACAAGAGGTAGGCAGCTGTACAATGTTATTGCTCAAAATAGTCTAGATGTCGTATCTGGCGGTGAGCCCACATACTGGCCTACAGACTGTACGAAAAAGCCAGACCTTATTGACTTCACTGTTATAAAAAATATTAAACGTGATCATTCGCCAACTATAACTACACTACGTAATAGTTTTATAAACTCTGAAGTATCTCCTACGTTCTATCCGAACCGGTACACGAACTGGCTAAAGTATAAAATGTATGTGAGCTCTCATCTCTCCCAGAACATCCCTCTAAGGAACTCGTCTGATATACAATGCGCTGTGAACCACCTTACAGACGTTATTACTTGTGCAGCTAGGAATGCAACGGTAACGGTTCAAGTCATCAGCTGATATTGAAGCCCTCATCCGACAAAAAAGAAAATTGAGAAGGGACTGGCAGAGAAATCGTTCTCCAGCTTTAAAGACCCAATTGAATTTGTGTCAAAAATTACTTAAAGAAAAGCTGCGTTTACAGCATGAGTCAGCGCTTGCAAATTATTTAAGTAACTTGGATCCGACAACAAAAACCGACCACAGCCTATGGAAAGCTGTGAAGCATATGAAGTGCCCTACTTCCTCCGAACCTCCACTAAGACTTGAGGACCTTAGTTGGGCTAAACATCCTATTGAACGAGCAAATGCTTTTGCTAGCCATTTGGAAAACGTTTTCACTCCACACGAAATAAATAGTGATATTAATCCTCCATACATCAGCGATTCCATTGAAAATCAAATAAGGACGCGGTTGCCCTCAATTAAAATGGCAATTAAAAAAACCGATGCGAAAAAATCGCCCGGCGCTGATCGAATTACTACTTCAATGCTGATGAACTTGCAAGATTGCGCTATGTGTGAGAATTAAATTATTAATTTTTAATGCCATCGTAAGAGTGGGGGTTTTCCCGTCCTCTTGGAAGATTTCAGAAATTGTCATGATCCAAAAACCGGGTAAACACGTCATACAGACCTATCAGCTTATTATCCATCCTATCAAAGCTGTTCGAAAAGGTCCCCCACCAGAAAATAACGGCTTCCGGGCTGGTCATGGAACTACAGAGCAGGTTCACAGAATTGTTACTGCTATCAGGTCGTCCTTCGAGAAAAAGCTGTTTTGTTTAGCATTGTTTATTGATGTCTCCCACGCATTTGACAAAGTTTGGCATGATGGTCTTCTCACAAAAGTAACACGACTTCTTCCTGCTAACACCCACAAGCTGATTAAAAGTTACTTGACTGATAGAACATTTAAGGTACGGTCAAAAAATGTATTTTTACCAGTTAAGAAGATTTCTGCAGGTGTCCCCCAAGGAAGTATACTTGGCCCGCTATTATACATCGTCTATACATCCGATATGCCTACAAATCGACATACTATCACGCCAACGTTCGCAGAAGACACGGCATTTTTAAGTGTGAACAAAGATCCAGGAACTGCATCTGAGCACTTACAAGCTCATATAAACGAGCTGGAAGGTTGGCTAAATAAATGGAAAATCAAAGTAAATCCATCAAAATGTGCCCATGTGACCTTCACACTAAGAAAGGCTAATTGCGCGCCAATAAAAATAAATAACGTCATTGTTCCGGTGGAAACCCAAACTAAATATCTAGGAATCCATCTAGACAGACGCCTAACATGTTCACGCCACATTGAGGCCAAAATCGCAGCTATGAAATTAAAAACAGCTCGACTAATGTGCCTAATAGGTCCCTTTTCATTTCTATCTTTGGAATATAAAGTTCTGTTATATAAAGCCATTATTAAATCAATCTGGACATATGGCATTCAGCTTTGGAGAACTGCGTGTGCATCTAACATCCAAAAGTTACAAAGAAGACAGTCGAGTATTTTACGAACAATAGTCTGCGCCCCCTGGTATATAAGAAATGAGAATATCCACAGAGATCTAGAAATTCCAACGGTTCGGGAGGAAATTGAAAAATATTGTACTAAGTACATTCACAAGCTGGCGACACATCCAAATGCCCTCGCCAGGGACCTGTTACAGTTCGAGGAACACAGAAGGCTTAAGAGAAATGATACCTTGTGAGAAGAGGGATATTCCTTTTATTTTAAGATTTGAGTACAAGTAACTAGTTATTATATTGGTAATAATTATTTAAGTTTTTTCTTTTTATATTTAAGATTTGGATACTTATTGTAATTTTCTTATAGAAAGATTCTATAATAAACAATTAAAAAAAAAAAAAAAAAAAAAAGTTTTAATTATTTTAATATTTTTACACACATACTTTACTTGCAGCTTGTGATAGTAATTATACCTTTACTTTAGTGGACGTTGGCGCATATGGCGGTCAAAGTGACGGTGGTGTATTTAAAAATTCTGAATATGGAAAAAAAATTTTAAATAAAACACTTAATGTGCCCGCGGAAAAACAGTTACCTGCATCAAATATAATTTTCCCGTATTTCTTTGTTGCCAATGCTGCATTTCCCTTAAAAGAGAACTTAATGAAGCCATACTCTAAGATTATCGACAGTGCTAAAGAGAAATTCTATAAAAAATTAAGCAGCGCTAGGATATGCATTGAAATAGCTTTTGGTGAGATTATTCTTTAGGTATATTAAACTAAAAACTATTTGTTTGCTACTATATTTTAAAGGGATTCTGGCTTCTCAATGGAGAGTCTTAAAAACATATATTTCATTCTGTCCCGAAAACGCTAAAAAGGTAAAAAAAAATTAAATATCGATTTAAAAATATATCCTTAAACTTTTTTCATTTAGGATGTCTTAGCAACAATAGTCCTACATAATTTTCTTCGATTTCATTCAATCAATTCAATAGATCAACAGGAAACTGATACCCAAAGCTTAAATAGTGTAGACAGACATGAATTGCAAACAGCAAATACATCTCCTCAGTCAGCTCTTAATTTGAGAAATGAGCTCTGTAATTATCTTAATTCAATTTAGTTTATTTTTAATTTTTTGTTCTCCTGCTTGTGAAGAAGAATTAATTTGTATTTGCTTTGTTTAGTTATTTTTCATAACAGTTTATTCGGGCTCTTGTTTAATAAATAGTTTAATTAGGTCAATTAACTTTATTAATATTTTATTTTTTAATATTTCATAAACCTTTCTAAAGGATGATAAAATATTAACGACCCTATCTATAAAAAATATTAGAGGTTTATAAGGAGGTAGTTTGACAACTTTCTACAGAAAATTTGTCAAATACGCTTCATAAAATAATACATAACGCACATGCACTTCAAAAGTGACACGAATCAAAATTTTTAATTTTTTTTTTAGAAAACGCAACAGTATTTTGCGCTTAATAAGTTTTTTTTATCAGAAGTTATTTTTCATTAAACATTTCAGATATAATTAATATATATAGTATGAAAAAAAAAACAAAACTTAAATAGTTTTATGTAATAATTTCTATTTGGAATTTAAAAGTTTAACAAAATATTAATCTTTATTTGTGCTTAATTCCAGAAATTGTTTTGGTTTGTAAATTTATTCTTTTACTTATGATATTCATTGTAGAGAAACCCTATGTTTTTCTTATTATTTTTTATAATTTTTTGTTTTTATTTTTCATATACTCTTTAATTACATTCAGTAATACCCACCTGCCATTCAAATGTAAAAGAGAAGAGAAAAATAAAAATAGAATATATAGTTTTCAATATTAAAATGTTGGTTGGGAAATTTATTTATTTATTCAGTTCAATGCTTACTGAGTTTTTTGTTTGAATATTTGAATCTTTTTGTAACTATTGATTAATAATTCTTATTTAGTCAATTGCTTTTACAATATAAAGGTTCTAATGCTTGCAAGAAACGTTGGGAGTAACCTACTGAGGATTCAGAGTAGCGTCTGATGAAATGGTCCATATAGGTATGCTATCCCCTTCAGTACTTATTTTACTGAATAAATAACTAATGAGAATATCATGAGTATAAGAATAAGTTTTGAAACCAACACAATTTCTGGAATTAAGCACAAATAAATATTAATATTTTCTTAAATAATTTTATTATTAGATTTTATTAAAAACAAAATGAATCCCAAAAAACAAAATGTGATTCATACAAATTAGTACAAATAATGAACTTTATGTAAGCTTGATGCAATATATATTTTTTTTGTTAAAAATAAAAAAAAATATAAAAATGAAACGAGCTATGAAAAATTAGTTTTATTTTTTAATTGAATTTATTAATTATTTGTATTTGTTCTTTTAATAATAAATGACAAAAACAAATAAATGACAATAAGAAAGTACTTTTACACCCCTGTTCTCTACCGAGTGACTATCATTTATGAAAAGACTAATAGAAATAGTTATGTTAAGAAGTTTTTTGAAACTTTTTTTATAACAGCCATAATAATGGCCACAAATGTTTTGTATAAAAACCTAAAAAGTACTTCCTAAAACACTTAATTTTATAAATCTTTTCTTGAATTATAGCTGTCACACGGTCGAGAATAGAGGTTAGAGGTGTTAGTATTGTTTCAGACTTATTGAACGAAAATTTTGTTTACACAATTTAAATTAATAATAAAACAAATTATTCAAATTTCTTCTCGTTTTACAGAAAAATAATACGAAAAACCTTAGGTTCTTAAGTTAAATATGAGAATAAAATAACAGTAACATAAAAAAAAAACTTAAACTAAACTGAAAAATACTGATAAATACAAAAATGTATTTGTTTTTCGGCATTTTTCGATTGACAAGCTGAAGAATTTCTAGCTGAGCTCCATCAACGTCGCCTTCTAACAATATGTCAAATTTTTCTTTCAGCATTCCGAAAAAGTGGGAATACTTTGCTACGTTCATTTTTTCTTTTCCTTGTATTGGTTTACGGTCATCTAGCTCTTCACAGATATTGCTTATTGTGCTAAGTATGAAATGAAAATATTACACTTCATTAAATATGTATATGCAATAAGCCCTTCGTTAGTAAATGCATACCTGTAATCATCAGAAAGTCGAACTTTATGTACAATGCAGGCACAAATCGAATGACAAATTTCTAATGAACTTTTTATGTACATATATTTCGGCAAGTGATTCTTACAAAGATTGTAAGATTGAGATGCATCACAGTAATACGTTTACTAGTGCAGGGAAACACTTCATTACTCATCAAACTTTACCTGGCAGGCTCCATGGACTCCGCTAAAAAGTGTAGGCTGCTTAAATACTTCCAAGGAGTACCAACCTTCTGTGAAGAACCAGATGGAAATTCATTGCAGCTTTTCTTCTGTACCGGTCTCTCAAACTCTTCCACTTTACTTTGCATTCTTTAACTATAAAATTAAAACGAATTAACAACAATTTGTTTTGTTAAAATTCGTTTAAATTACCTGACAAATTTAATTCTTTCCCAATAGACTCCCAAATTTTTTCCCTATGTTTTACATCTTTGTATTGTACATCCCTCTTATCGTATATGCATGTATTTACATGGACTAATTCAATAATTTGTTCATTCAAATTCTGAAAGCAGAAAAATAATTTATTAATTAGCGACTAAATTCAAAATTTTTCAATAAGAATAATTATATCCATTTGTAAAATAAACAACATCAACAATGACAACTTTTTTATTGACGACAATTTCTAGCAACCAACTTCACTCAACGCGCTGTTAAAATTGGATTTTCCAATTTAAAATTAGGTTCTTTCAACCGAGCATTTAAGAACCTAAGAAGGAAGAAAATTCTAATTCTTATGAATAAATTTAAGAATTCTTCATGTTTTAAACGACTGCAGCATAAAAGTGGTGTAATGAAAGACTATTAAACTAAGAAGATGTTCTACGTAGTGTAAATTTTTTCTGGTGCTAAATTTGTTGATGGATATTGCTAGTAATATGCACGAGAGCGCGAAAATTTAAAAGAGACTAATATAACATGCAAGAGAATAATATTCAATGCAAGAATTTACACACTGTATATGTATGTGTACCAAATTTTTATGGAAAAGTTTTCTTCTTATAGCTCTACTAACATTGCCGTTTTTGTTAATGTAGGTAAATACATGCATTTTATTGTTGTAATACATATAGTATATGAATTCACACCGAATTTAAATTTCGTTACTGGCCGCAATGGAATTACAGAAGGTCAATAAAAATTTTAATATTTTATTTTGAACAACATTTCGTTAATTAGTTGCTTAACTTCTTAACTATTTTGAAATACTTTTAAACATACTCGTAAATATCCTGAAGAAGCTAAGCAGCGAATTAACGAAACAATGATCAAAATAAAATTTTAAAATTGTTATTTATCTTAAGCTTAAAAAACTATCATGTGCATTATCATAACAGTAATTTAAAATTTTTTCGAAATGTAAAAAAGTTTCGTAAAAAAAATTAAGCAAAGCAATTTAAGTGTACTTAAATATTATTAGTATTGTCTACTTTTATCTTATACATTAACCATTGAGTTTTTTTTTTTTTTTTTTACTTTATATTTATTTTATTAAATTAGAACAAATTTGGTTCTTTAACAGATCGGTTTCGGCAATTTGTCATCTTCAGTGTTTTATCTCAATGAGATACAAAAATAATAAAAAATGTTTTAATTAATTAATATTTATATTGCTTACGACTGAATATTTATTTTACATTTTACTGTAAATACGTATTGGATTTTTATTATTTTTATTTTAGTATTTTGAATATTTTTCTTACACATTAGCTTAGGTTTCCGAACTGGAATCTCTAATGTAGAAAATATTGAAGAAAAATAAAATATTTTTAAATGCTTACTAAGTTTTTAAAAAAGTTTTAATTTTTAAAACTTTTTACTTCTTAGCCAAATTGAAATTCTTATTTGGTTTGATAAATATTAAACATATAAGTTCAAGACTTTTTATGAAAAGTACTGTAGAGTCTACTGATGATATGCCTAGCAGCAATGAAATCGCTATCCATCAATGGTAGAGCATTTAAAAACAAATTTTTTTACAAATAAGTAAATTGTTTTGTGACAATACCACGAAACAAAAAATGGGAATAAGGCATAAAAATTTATTATTATGATTTACATATTAATTTCCAAATAATTAGATTTTTATTATAAATAAATTTTGTTCATAACATAAAATCAATTTCTGTGTTATTTATTATTAACAGTCTGTGAGTTTTAAAACTCTTATAGATCCTTTTAAAAGGGACTACTTCTCATTATAAAAATAATATCTACAAATCTAAAATAAAGGTTCAAATTAATGAATCATAAATTCGTTGCGAACTAGGATAAATTTTATTTTTACAACCATAAACAAGATATTCTACCCTACAATAACCCAACTAGTCATATTCGTTTTATTTTTATTTGCTCCTAAGATTTCAATAACATTTTTGTTGAAAAATTTATAAATCTCACACAAAAACATAAAAAAGAAATAAAATTCATTTTAAGTTTTAAATGCTTGGTTTATAAGATATATTTACATACATGCGCATTTATATGTTGTTGAGTATGTGTTTATTCTCTGTTTATCTCAGTAGCTAAATGAGAGAAACTTGTATTTGAAATGCGCATGCTCAAATATTCCCTTGTTACTTCCCCCCCTCATCTGTTTAAGCTATTCATTTTTGTTTTTAGATATTCTTCTACTTTCTTTATAGTTTAATAGTCTTTGGTTTAATTTTAATTAGAATCTCAAAAATAATTTTATGAATGCCAATGCGATGACAATGCTTATCAAAGATAGCCTCAAAACTATTTTCTAATAAGTTTAGATATTCTATAAAATGCAGAAGAGGCTCTACCAACCTACTATTTTGAAATTGTTTTTCAAAACTGAAAAGAAATTCTTGAAATAAGGTAATGGTAGCTGATAATTGTGCATGTTGTACATTTTTAAGTAAAAATAACCTGAAATATGGGCGAACGCACTTTTGTGTAAAAAGTCTTGTTCCTTATCAATTACAACATCAATATTGGGTTCAACTAGAGGGAAAGGGTTTATGAAGTTCTTGCCAATGATTGTTGGTGAATTCAAAGTAAGCCTCATCTGCAATTGAGAAATCTACTATTGTATCATTAGTGGATACGCTTCTTATTTGAAAAGAACTGCAAAAATTCAGGGGTGTCACACTATGTGAACATCCTGGTCCTGAGTTAGCCTACGGGTTTTCATGGAAATAAAACCTTCGTTGGCTAAGTATTGCCACAGCGATTTTAAAGAAGAAATATTAAGCTGCCAGCCATTAATTAATTTGAAATACCCACTTATGTCTACCGCTTTAGCATCTAATACTTTAAAACTACCTAATTTTTTATATGACTCTCTTAAAAGGTTTAGCTGCTTTTGTGAGCAATTAAATGGAGTACTTTCTGATCTGATGTTGAAAACATCGAATAAATCATTAAAAAAAAATTAAAGTATTCCGCTGTATTGAGAAAAGTTAACGACTTTGAATAATTTATTTTTCCCGAAGAGTACAAAGCATTCATCCCGGTGGAAACTGTGTTACTTAAAACCTGTGAAGCTAAACCAACACGCATGCGTTGAAAATTATTTAGATTTATATGTTCTTTGGTTAGCTTTGGTGCACATCTTAAACTGTTTGACGCATCTACGTCGAAAAAATGGGTAACATGATTCCAAGAAACTTTTTGTATTATTGAAAAATATTATGTTATTAACACTTAAAAGACAATTACGGCCGCTTTTTAGGAGATGGGGGGAATCATGCACAAAAAAAACTTTTCTCTTTAACTAAGAAATAAGGCTTTTCGGTATTTACACCAACTACCTTTAACAAGTTTTGAAAATAGATGCGAAATGACAAGGTATTACGCCTATTGCTTCCAATTTGTCAACAGCACCAAAAACATACTGCCTTAAAATCGAGCCATTGCAACTACCATATACGAAAAAGTAAGAAATTGTCTGAGACCAGCTATCACCACCTATTTCACTTGCCATTAATAAAACCGCACTAGTTGCCAATTATTTGAGCGATTTCCATCGCCAAAATCTTGCACGCCTATAATCATGTCTTTGTTGGTGTCGTAATCAATGACAGTTTTTAACGATATTTCATCGCACGAGAGACTAATGAATTTCTGCGATTTGGTAACGTTTTGAGAGCGTACTCGAAGCGACTCAACATTTCCATGTAAATTGCTATTGGCGAATTCTCTACAAAACGCTGCAGGGTTCTTATTTGTGGCCAATCAAGCATAGGCCACAAATGTCGGTAAACCGTCGGTGACAAGAACAAAACACCTAAAGATATAAGCTTAGTAGCTTGGTCGTATCGGCGGGACTTAGCATCTCGGTTATGGTTTCTAACACTATTATCTAGACACAATAACATCGTCTTTGAAATTTTGGAATGCAAATAATTTTTTTTAGGTAATTCTGACTCCAAAGCGGTAATTTTGGCCTGGCACTTCTTTAAGTCTGAATAAAGCTTTGCATTGCTAGCTTTTAGCCTATTCTTCATCTGTCTTTCTATATTATATAATTTCCTAAAATGATCCACTGCTGATCGCAAAGATTTTAATCTTCTATATATGTCTCTGGATTTGTCTAATCCAATAATTGGTTCTTTTTTCTCTATTGCTGCCTCTTTACCTTCTACTTTTTCTGTACCTTCTGCTAATAAAGCACTGTATTCTGTAATTCCTACGTCTTCGACATCTAATATGTCCTCTAAAATCATTTCTAAGTTCTTATACAAAGCAAAGTTCGGACTGTCATTGGCCTGAATATTTGCAATTTCTTTATTTGGGATAGAAAATTTATGTAATTTATTGTCAAAAAGATTCCCACGCGAGAAATGGCGGCTGCATAAAAAAATTGTTTTTGTTGAAGTTTTTACACCTAGCAATGTTAGGATTGTTCACATCTAAAAAAGGGGAAAAAAATATATAAACTCAACTAATTTCATAACAAAAATATTTGTATGAATTTGTTTTTCAAATTGAATTTTATTTGGGTGTTACAAATTAATAACAATATGCTTATATGCTCCATCATTTTACATAAAGGTTCATATTTAGAAATAGTTGTAAAAAGGGGTACATAATTTATTCTTTATTTGTTCGAATTTAAAAAACAATTGCTAAAATGCATTGGAGACAATTCAGTTTTTGTTTGTATGATTATTACTTTGACAGAAATGGCGTTAAAAAAAACTTACCACCATTAGTGTTTTACACGTTTTATCCCGCAAATGTACAAATATCAAGTAAATACGAAATACTCATCTTCTAATTTTTTTAGTTTGAATTTTCACTTTATCTGCATTAGTTCCGGAGATATGAGAATTCTGATTTTACCCCCTTAATATTTAAATTTCCAAAAATCCCTTCAAATACGTGCTATACATTGTGAGAAGAACCTGTTCACCGAATTTCAAATCCGTAGCTTTAGCCGGTAACGTATCTCTTTTAAATTTATACTGTCACTTAGAATTTGAAATAGATCTAAAAAATTTAGTTGCTACTAATTTTAAGTAAATGAATTAGGTTATTTATAAGCTATACTAAAGTTTCAACATTTTAGATATTAACTATGTATAAATATGCGTAAATAATTACAGGTAGACGGTAGGTATTACGCACGCTAAGTTGATTTATTGCAAAATTTCATTCATTGCACATACTTAAGTATCTTATAATTTATAAATATGTAATAATAATAATTAATAGATTTTTCTATATGATATTTTTCATTGAAATATTTGTTTTTTATTATGTTTTTATATATGTTATTACTCGCGCTCTTTAGTTCAGTATATGTACCTATTATCAATAATATTTCCATATAATTGATGATCGCTCCACCAAACCAGTGTCTGGGTTAAAATCAATTTTTCTGCATTTCAAATAATATCAAATTATTAGAAATTAAAATAACAAATAAAAAAACATTATATACCTTCAATAATAGGGAATTATATGGAAATATTATTGATAATAGGTACATATACTGAACTAAAAAGCGCGAGTAATAACATATAAAAAAAATAATAATAATTACTTTTAGAATTAATTATATTTTAGTCATTATGATAATTTTTTATATATATAAATTTTAATCCAATTCAATATTTGATATTTGCCACAATGGCAAACTAAAACTACGGACACCGAGCAACACTAAAACAACAAAAGCTTGTATATAAAAGAGTATATACACATATGAATACGAAAGCACCAAATATTTATTTATTTTATATGCTTAATAATTAATTTCACTATTTCAACTTACCTTGCAGGATTTTTTGGAAACGCATGGAGGTTTTTTCCTGGGGGACATTGTTTGATGCACTTCCTGAAAATATAATTAAATATTTTTCAATGCACATGTTCACCAAATATATTTCTACTGAAAATTACTCTAATATACTCACTTGATGCTTTTCCCACGCATCATTGTGCCGTACCTATGCAAGAATATTAAGAAATGGTTAAAAAAGCATTTTTTTATAATAAATAATTTATATTTTATTAAAACAGATAAATGGAATACTCAATGATCATGATAAAATTTTAGACCTAATATTTGTAAATCAAAAAGAAGATTGCCATGTCAAACGCTCTGATCCCATTATTGTTCCTGAGGACCGATATCCTCCTGCTATAGAAGTGCACCGGAAAGAAAAATATCGTCATCTATCAATACTGAGAAAGTTTTTTCTTTTAAAAAAACTGATTATTTTGCTTTAAATGAATATATTCTGAATACAAATTGGAGTAATATTTTGTCATTTCCATATAATTCTGTCAAGGCTATCGATCAGTCTTTTTCTGTTTTCTATGATAAAATTTCTTCATTTATGAACATATGTATTCCAAAGCATAAATTAAAATCTTCTTCTGGGCCGCCATGGTGCAATAGAGCTTTATCTTATGCCAAAAAAAAAAAATTTTATAAAAAGTATAAAATAACGGGATCTGCTTTTGATTATCTAAAATATTCAGTGAGCCGAGCTGAATATAATAAGATATATAAACAGTGTTATGCCTGCTTATTAAATGAAACTAAATTTAATTTAAAACGTAACTCTAGATCATTTTATAAATTCGTAAATTTGAAAAAAAAACTACGGGCTTTCCTATGATGTTGTCATTTCAACAGTCCAAATCAAGTGACGATACAATAATATATAACATGTTTGCCGACTTTTTTTTTACTACATACTCTACTAAGAAGTACAATGATTCTATGGACTATCCGTATAATCTATATGGGAACCAGTCGATATCATTACCATTTTTTGATGTTAGTATGGTTTCGAATGAAATCAAAAAGCTTAAATTTTCGTATAAATATGGCCCAGATAATATTCCAAGCAGTATTTTGATTAATTGTGCTGAAGCCTTATCTATTCATTTAACAATTTTGTTCAATACATCAATTAAATATGGTTATCTACCACAAATTTGGAAAAAATCATATATTGTTCCTTTGTTTAAATCCGGTAATAAATCTGAAATCGAAAATTATCGTGGTATAGCTAAGCTAAGGATTATACCTAAATTATTTGAAAAATTAATAACGGATCAGTTATATTATAAAATCTCAAATCTTATATCTCCTTTTCAACACTGATTTCAAAAGAGTTGTTTCATAACAACTAACCTTCTTCAACTGACAACTGTAATTAATCGTGGATTTTTACAAAAGAAGCAGACTGATGTCATATATACTGACTTTAGTAAGGCCTTTGATAAGGTTAATCATATACTTCTGATTTATAAATTACGTAAGTTGGGTTTTACCGATGGTGCAGTCAATTGGGTTCAGTCATATATATCAAATAGAACACAGAAGGTTTGCTTTAAAAACGTGTTTTCAAAAAGTATTAAGGTGACATCTGGAGTTCCACAAGGTAGCCACCTGGGTTCTTTATTATTTTCGTTATTTATTAATGACCTACCTCAGATAATAAAGTTTTCAAATATCTTAATGTATGCTGATGATGTAAAAAATTTTCATTTCACATGACAATCAAATTGAACAACAGCGTCTTCAAACTGACATGAATTCTTTTTACGAATGGTGCAATGTAAATTTAATGAAACTCAATGTAAAAAAATGTAAGCTCATGCGATTTGCAAGATATAATGCAAAAGCCGTAAATTATGTGCTTGGTAGTTTTCAAGTGGTTGCTGCGAACACTTTCCAGGATCTTAGAATATTATTTGACACAAAACTGACTTTCACCCCGCATATTCCAAGTACTGTTAACAGGGCTAGGGTGATGCTGGGACTTATAAAGCGCTGGTCTAGAGAATTTGATGATCCATATATTACTAAATCTTTGTATACTGCTTTAGTACGCCCAATTTTGGAATTTGGGTCTGTTATCTGGGATCCCATGTACCAAGTGCATTCCAATTCAATCGAGTCGGTGCAAAAGCAGTTTCTGTTGTTTTGTCTAAGAAGTCTGCATTTTTATCCTCTCAACCTGCCATCATATTCTGCACGACTTGCTCCTATTAAACTTGCAACTTTAAAGAGACGTAGAACGACGCTGAATGTGTCATTTATTTTAGATGTTATTAAAGGTGATATAAGTGCTGGATTTTTAATAAATGAAATTTCATTTAACGTACCACAGCGACTATCTCGTTATTATGTACCGCTATCAGTTTCGTTTTATAGAGCTAATTTTGCCGATGCCGATCCTCTCAGAAGGATGTGCAACACATTATTAAAAAATTAATAATTGATTTTCTAAATTCATAATATACCTAGTATTGAATCTTTGTTTCTGTATACTTTTTGTTATATTCTTTATACTGTTATAAATAAGAATTCAAGTACTGAATAACAATGTCTGTAAGGAAAATAAATAAATAAATAGTCCTAAATAAAAAACAGCATTAGAAATAATTTTTTTTTAAAGAAAATTACAAGAAACTTAAATTTTTTTTATATTCAAAAAATTTTCATATGCATTCGAAAGCAATTTTGTTACCGGATGATATTTTGTAAATTTCATACGTTCAATCTGACGATCACGTGCGTTATAATCTCAATTATTGTCAGTTGTTGTACGTGTACGGATGTAACGATTCGAGCCCAGATCTACAACGTAGCTTTTACTTTGAGATATACTATATTAAAGGGCTACACAAGCCCATTTGAAATACACGATACACTACTTTACACCAGAACAAAGAACAGTTCCTAGTGTCCTTTTTACAGTATACCAAAAAGTTCTGTGCAAAAATGACGCAACAGAACAAGCATTGACACTTTTTAAATTTTATTTTTACAGTTTGTTTTAAAGCTGTGACCTTAAATTAAACTGTGCATAGTATGTACACTAGAGCAAAGGAAGTATAATTGCATGTATGTACATACATCGCCACATACACATATTGCTTTACTCAACACGAGCGTGAGCAAACACATTAGGCATGTTTTTTAAAGACACACATACATACACATGTTTGAATAACACCGACTGCCTGGCATCGTGTTAGTGTGCACAAACGTTACGCATGTAAAGCTTAACAATTTCCACTAAAAAAAAAAACAACGCACATGGGTTCGCAAATGAATTTCCCGTTGGAGTGAAGAAGGATGCTGTTGGAAACTGTTAAATAGACGTGTGCTCCCTAGTTCATTTTAGTGAGCGCTCTTCTTAGTTCAAAAATTGAAAAGGAATAGTTCGTTCATTTAGTTCATTTGATCTTTTGTATCTTTATCACTTATACTTTTGAGTGTCATTGAACGTTCCTTATTATGTAAAATGATAACGAATAGGGGTTGAAAGGAATTTTTTACGAAAATAGAAAGCAAAACCACAAAAAAAAATTTCAAAAATATTTTTATATTTAGTTTTTGATTTCTTTTTTAATAATTTAATTCAAAAATCACTATGGCAAAAAAAGGAAGGTTTAATTTTAAAATCTTAAAATTAACCTTTTTGGCATGAATTTTGTCTTCTTCAACTTATTTAAAAAAAAAAGAAAATAATTTGCAACTTTCGTTCCTTCGTCATTGTTTTCGTTTAAGTTTAGTTCGTTCGTTCTTTTATAGGTCGTTCATTTAAAATAAAGAGCAAGGAAATGAACTATAGGAATTCAAAACACGGACTTGTTCGTTCATTTCAAATAAGTGAATAGTACAATGTGAATAGTTCGTTCGTGTACTACCCAAGGCTAAAGGACCTACGTTCAGAAAAAAAAATTTTTTTACGTATGAGTTCCAATGATTTTGACTACTTGGTAAGTATTTATATCGTAACGTAACTGATCAAGCGGTAGCGCCTTAATATACATAATTGCAAAACACACAACTCACATAAACTAATCATTTTGCCCAAAAATAAACAAATAAAATCAAAATCATAAATAGAATACAAGCAAATATTAAAATTATAAATACACAGCTACATAACAATGTACACTTGCCTGTCGCTGCATATTCTAGAAACAATCAACAGTCAAGTGGTCTTTAATAACAATAGTGCATTCTACCACTTTTAGCATAAACAAAGTGTTTAAAGGTAGATCATAGGAATAAATGCGAGCGAATGTGATTTATTAAAGCCACTCAGTTATGAATTGTGAAATCTTCATATAAAGGGTGTCCCAACAAGAACGCAAGATTTAAATTTTAAATAAATGACTGATGCAGCAATTGAATTGTTTCTCTGGCTTAATGACATGTGGCGCCGTCTTGTTGAAACCATAAGCCCTCCACATTCATTTCTTCAATTCTAGGCAAGAAAAAACTGGTTATCATTTCACGATACCGAACACCATTGACTGTTTGCGCTTGACCTGCCTCATTTTCATAAAAAACAAGGTCCAATGATTCCTCCAGCCCAAAAACCATACCACACAGTGACACGTTGAGGATGCATTTGCTTCTCGTGAATCAATCTAGGATTTTCCACACCCCATATGCGACAATTCTGCCTATTGACGAAGCCATTAAGATGGAAATGGGCCTCGTCACTGAAGATGATTTTATCGGCAAAATCAGCATTTTCATGTTGTATCTCCAATAACCAATTAACGAACTCCCTTCGCTGTCCATGGCAATTTTTTACTAACCTCGTACCTTCTACTAGCAAACAATAACAATTGTTCAAATGTTAAACAATGACACTTCGAATGGCGCCAAATTTAAATCTTGCGTTCTTGTTCGGACACCCTATATTCATGATTGCCTGGTGAAATACAATTTATTTATAATATAAACATAGTTAAGTATACAATTTAGGGAAACTGAGTGTAACTGTAAAAGTGAGTAGTTTAATTAGTATATAAGCTGACTAATTTTGTAATTATTTTTTAATCTTGAAAAATCATAATTGAAGGTTGGAGCTCTAGCTCAACCTTCATTTGAATAAAATAAAATAAAATTATTAAATGTAATAATTTCTATTTGGAATTTAAAAGCTTAACAAAATATTAATCTTTATTTGTGCTTAATTCCAGAAATTGTGTTGGTTTTAAAATTTATTCTTTTACTCATGATATTCTCATGAGTTATTTATTCAGTAAAATAAGTACTGAAGGGGATAGCATACCTATATGGACCATTTCATCAGACGCTACTCTGAATCCTCAGTAGGTTACTCCCAACGTTTCTTGCAAACATTAGAACCTTTATATTGTAAAAGCAATTGACTAAATAAGAATTATTAATCAACAGTTACAAAAAGATTCAAATATTCAAACAAAAAACTCAGTAAGCATTGAACTGAATAAATAAACAAATTTCTCAACCAACATTTTAATATTGAAAACTATATATTCTATTTTTATTCTTCTCTTCTCTTTTACATTTGAATGCCAGGTGGGTATAACTGAATGTAATTAAAGAGTATATGAAAAATAAAAACAAAAAATTATAAAAAATAATAAGAAAAACATAGGGTTTTTTTTTACAATGAGTATTTGTATTTGTATATGTAATAATTTCTATTTGGAATTTAAAAGTTTAACAAAATATTAATCTTTATTTGTGCTTAATTCCAGAAATTGTGTTGGTTTTAAAATTTATTCTTTTACTCATGATATTTTCAGTACTACTGAGGATTCAGAGTAGCGTCTGATGAAATGGTCCATATAGGTATGCTCTCCCCTTCAGTACTTATTGTACTGAATAAATAACTCATGAATTATCTTTCCAGTATAAACATATATAGAGAACCAGTCTTCACTCTTTATTTGCATTTAAATACATATGTATGTACATATACTTTATTACTTTTACCAAAGAGTATTACTTTGTATGGATCTGACACATATCACAGCCGAATATCTATAGATCTTCTTATACACTTCACTGTAAGTAAGAAGGGTATATATGACTTTGTGATTCCGTTTGTAATTTCTACACCGTACATGGGACACTCTATAAAGTATATATATTCTGAATCCTTATGAATAGCGCAGTTTTATAAGCGTGTTCCGTCTGTCTGTCCATGTAGTCGTTGAAATCAACTTTCAGAAGACCCTAGACAGCATAAAGAAAAGTATAGCATACCAAACGGTCAGTTGTTTCTGTAAGGCTCTTACTATTGAAATTCAGCCAGATCGGTCTATAAATTGGGGAGCTATGAGTTTAAAAACCGCAACTACCTCTATTTTTGACCATTTTTTGAGTGCCTTTTTTGCGTATTGTTTGAAGTATAAGTTATAATACCTGTGCTAAAAATGAAACCAATCGATCAACAAATGGCCGAGGAATATCAAAAATACAACCGAAATTTTAGATTTTCATTAATTATGGCTTTGTTTTTTATCTTAACTAAAAGAAAGTAGTGCGCAGTTTTTTCAAACATCACATTCATAGTATTGTAACCAAAACTCAGCTGGATGGGTCTATAAATGGCGGAGCTATGAGTCAAAAATTACGATTACCTCTATTTTTTTACCATATTTATTGAGTTTTTTGCGTAATTTGTCTAAACTACAAGACAGACAATAAAACGTGGTACGCAGTTTTATTATTAACAGCCGTAGTGTCTGCGCAAAAAATCAGAAAAATCGGTCCTCAAATGGACCAAAACAATCAAAAATACAACCGGCATTTCACATTTTCATTAATTTTTGTTTTTTTTTGTGGAAATTTTAGCTGTCATGTGCGTTGCTTTGCACACACAAACACGAAACCTTAAGAAGTGTATGTGTGGTTTTTATTGCTTTAAGTACAATAGTGTTATAGGGTTTTTACACTACACCACATCTCAGAGGAACGCGTGAAAGATGTTGAAAATGATGAAATGCTTTTTACATTACCAACATCTAACATCTACCATCAACTAAACTGTCGAAAAATAAAAGAAAAGAAGACGCATAATTTTCGAAAACAAAAAATATCTTAAAATAAATTTAGAAAAATCATTCATTATTGTTGCTTTGCAAGATCAAATCCATTAGGCTTCAAAATTTGAATTTTTATTTTGTTTAATATGTGTACATACTTATGTTATGTATGTATAAATAAATGTTACTTTATAAGTGATGCCACTAAAATCGAAAATATTGCCATTTTTCTAGTGATCGCACGAAAATTATCGAAAGATGTTGAGTGAAACAAAATGAGATAGGAACATCTTGTAAAGATGTTGGAAGATGTTGATTTTTTCTACATGCATTTTATATGGGAAGATGTTGTCATTTCGCCGAATAGATGGTAGATGTTAAATGTGCTCTAGTGTAAAAACACTATTACGAATGCAGACATCTTTAGGAAAGAAAGTTCGTTAGATCTTTCTCGATAATTAAATATTTAATTAAATGTGTTTGGCTTAAAATTTTTTTAAAAAATTTGGAAAATTAAATGAAAATAAATTTTTTTTGTTTTCCTATTTAATATCTATCTTAGAATTTCTTTTTTTATTGATTTCAAAATTGAGTGCCTGCAGAAATTTTATAGCTTTGAAAAATGAGGTTCTCAGAAAGGATTGTTTCTTAGAACTCGATAATTTTAGTCGTATTATAAATAAATTTTTCATATTTAATATGACCTCAAGCTTAATAAACTAAGTGTTTAAGTTACATAATTTTTTGAAATGAGTGAATATAAATATGGTTAGTTAAATATGTTTTCACGTAATTCTTTATGTTTTTAAGTATTTGTAAATATCTTTTGAGTATTTTTGACATACTAAGATACAAATGTGCATAAATACGCTAATTTCTCTAAGTGATTGCAAACGAACGATAGAATATACCGGGTTGGTATACATATCATTTTAAAGAAGAGGTTTTCTAGATTTGTAATCTATCGCCCAAGTACTCAAAAACTGCATTATTTTTAAAAAATTTTTGAAATGCCCTCTTAAACCAGTACTCTTCCTCTGAGGGATTTTTATCATTCGTCATTTTGGGGAGTTACCATTCCCGAGTTCGTAACAGAAACATACTGAAACCAAACTGGAATGAAATTTGTAAGTTCCACGCTTTCTGGAAGTGTTTTAACATTTACGGTAAATTTCGTAGTTTTTATTTAATGATGCAAAACGAAAATTGCCAAAACCCTTCAGAACAACAGCACTGGAGTATATGAAAATTTAAAAAAAAATTTGTAAATTATCCGAAGTAATTTCTGAGTGTTTGGTTGGTAGGTTACAAATATAGATGATCTCCTCTGAACTATTGCTTAAAACATTTAGAGCCATTTTTTGACGCGAATCTTAATCAGATTTTCGTGCTTAGATTAGTTAATTTGAAAAAATATACAATTACCAATTAAACGAGTTTGACGTTTTTGGATGGTAGCTTAAACTAAATAATGCTGCCATCCTGAACAACAAAAAGATGACAGCATTTCTTTAGTAAATGAGTTTTGCTATCAAAATAAATGATTTTTTGTCAAGAAGAAGAAGAAATTGCGCAAATTAGATCATTCTTGAAATAAAAATAAAATTTTACCATTCTTTTTAAAAACTTTAAAAATTTCATCAAAAAAATGTTTGGAGGCAGTGAATTAAAAAGAGCAGCTAATTTTACTACAGCAGAAGTGAAATATTTAGTGGAACTAGTCAATAAAAAGAAAAAAAAAACGATTGAATACAAAAAGACAGATAGAACCACCGCGGCAGAAAAGGTTCGTTGCTGGGTGGAAATTCAAGATGACTTTAACGCCCAATTTGATGGATACAGATCTTATAAAACATTAAAAATTAAATATGACAATTTAAAGAAAAATTCCAAAAAAAATATTGCTTTGGACAAAAAGGAGTTTTATAAAAGAGGTGGCGGCCCAAAACCTATATCAAAAATGTCTGAAATGGACAACATCATGCAAATGTTGCAGATTGAACAAGTTCATGGTCTACTATCCATATATGACGACGATAGTAAGTAACGGGTGGCGCAAAAGTAATCCTCCTATCAGAAAATGCTATAAATTTTGCGATTGGCTCCTATTATTTAGCTTATTTTGTTCAAACGTGGAAAGTGTAGACAATATAAGCTTGAAATTTATACACAATATAATAAAGGGTGTTTTTTATAGACGTATAGAACTTTAAATTTCAATAAAACAACGATGGATTATTCGATTGACATGAATTTTATTTATCCGAAAGATAATCTTGTGGCATTACATTTTAAATATGATTTCTGGCATATGACCGCCACGGCTGGCTCGGATGTAGTCCAATCTGGACGTCCAATTTTCGATGACTTTTTCCAACATTTGTGGCCGTATATCGGATATAACACCGCGAATGTTGTCTTCCAAATGGTCAAGCGTTTGTGGCTTATCCGCATAGACCAATGACTTTACATAGCCCCACAGAAAGTAGTCTAGCGGTGTTAAATCACAAGATCTTGGAGGCCAATTCACAGGTCCAAAACGTGAAATTAGGCAGTCACCAAACGTGTCTTTCAATAAATCGATTGTGGCACGAGCTGTGTGACATGTTGCGCCGTCTTGTTGGAACCACAGCTCCTGGACATCATGGTTGTTCAATTCAGGAATGAAAAAGTTAGTAATCACGGCTCTATACCGATCACCATTGACTATAACGTTCTGGCCATCATCGTTTTGAAGAAGTACGGACCACTGATTCCACCAGCCCATAAAGCGCACCAAACAGTCAGTTTTTCTGGATGTAACGGTGTTTCGACATACACTTGAGGATTAGCTTCACTCCAAATGCGGCAGTTTTGTTTGTTGACGTACCCATTCAACCAGAAGTGCGCTTCATCGCTAAACAAAATTTGTTTATGAAAATCGGGAACAGCGGCAATCTTGTTTTGGGCCCATTCGACGAATCTACGCCTTACTTGTTCGGGCGTGAGTCTATTCATGATGAATTGCCAAACCAAACTGAGAATAAATCATTTGACAGCTGTTAAATCGGTCGCCATCTTGAACAGTAATGCCAACTTAAAGTTCTATACGTCTATAAAAAAAACCCTTTATATGACCTGATGCAAAATTCTGCATCCTTAATTAAAAAACTCCTTTTTTTGAGCTATGCCGTTTTTTGAGTAAATGAGCTATATGTACTCATACTTTTAAAAATCCTTTTAGATGAGAAAGAAGCGGAACTTACTTTTGAAAAAAGTCCAACAAGTAAATGGGATAAGTACACTCCAAAAATGTTAAAAACACCTAACCATTCTGCACTTACTTCAGAAACTAAAAATAATACTAGAGATATTTGGGTTGATGTAGCTCGTATGAAGCTAAAAAAGTATGAATTAGAGATTATAATCATTGAAGAGGAGGCTAAGCTAAGAAAAACAAAGTTGGAGTTAGAAATAGAAGAGTTGAGACAAAAGGTCGGAAAATATAATAATACTGCTTCCGTAATGGAAAATGTTTATGCCACAGAATTTTAAAAATATATTTAAAAAATAGTATTTTATTAAATTTTAAAAGTGTATTTTTACAAACGCTTTGTATTGTTATTACTTATTGATATTTTGTTACCTGCAATTAAATTGTTTTTTTTTTCTTTTACTTAAACTTATAATTATTTTGTTTATGTACCGCACACCCTATCCCGCTTGATTAACATGGTAAGGTACCTTTTTTATACAACCATGTTGATCAGGCGGGGTAGGCAGAACAAAAAAAAAGAACCAAATTTGACTTTGTCAATTCATTATACATTTATTTCTTTTGGCTTGCGTTCAAGTGGTGCAGTGCTTTATACATTTAAAATCAATCAGTCTTTAGTGTAAAGTTGAAATTTAAAAATAATCAGTGTTTTTTATTAAAGTAAAAATGGTTCCTGTAAAGGTTCACTAAATATAAGCAAATCTATTAAATAAAGTTTTATTCTCTGAAAGCCTGAGAAACATTATACAAGAACTAAAACAACTAATTAATTATAAATACTTGTAGCAGAGATAAATTAAAACCCAAGCAATCAACAGCAACACCATCATTTTGAAATCATTAAAAGAGTAAGAAAACTTACCAGGCCAGCCCCGCACCCCAACAATCCTTTTGGTCCAGCGACCCGGATATATTTGGTAAGTTTTTAACAAAAAACTTAATAAGATTAACCCCCAGTTATTACAAAACTATAAAATAAAATTAACCCCCAGTTATTACAAAACTATAAAATAAAATTAACCCCCAGTTTTTACAAAACTATAAAATAATTATTACCCCCCAAAATTTTATAAAAGGTAATTATTATCCCCCAAGTGTTATAAAATAAAGATAATAACCCCATATATATATATAAATTTTGCATTTTTATTTCGCGAAAATTTGTACAGTCACCGGTGCGTAAATTAGCGAAAAATTCCAGAACGTACTTTTGACCTTCAAATATAACGCGTATATTTACATATGTATATATCCCTTATACATACTTTCATAAACGTAACAAAAAAAAAAAATAAAAAAAAAAAATCGTCAACCGTTACTTTTCTTTCTTGTCTTTTTTTGGTTCCTTGATTTTTGTGTGTACAAGCAATTAGCAACACACAATCGTATACCAATTTTTGGTTTATAGCAGTGGTCGTCAAAACTAAAAATGAGCTTGTATTAGTGAGAGAATTACCCAGCAAACGCAAAATGAAGCATTTCCAATATAATTTATTTAAGAAATATTTTACCATTTGTCAATAAAACAGATACGTATTTTTTTTGTATTTTTTTCTGCCCTTGCATTGTTTTCATCAACAACAAGTAGCCATTCTTTAATTTTTTCTACATAAATGTTTTTTACCATGTCTAAATTGTCCTTTCTTTTCTTACCTTCGAAACTTTTCATGTCACTATGAAAAGAATCGTAATGTCTTTTAATAACATATTCCCTATTTTCTTTGAACATTTGGTAACATAGAAGACTTTGCATGTTACCAAATGCATTATTTATCATGAAATATTTTTCACATATCATTATGTTTTCAAAATGTTCGCTGGACAAGGATTACTGAAAAAAGAGAAAAAAACTGAAACAAAAATTCGTAAGCATCCGCACATGTGTAGCCATCGGTACCTAAACCACGACTGAATACAAGAGCGTAAGAGTATACGTGTGATTGCTTTAGCACAATTGTGCTATGGGACGACGACCACTGGTTTATAGGGATCACGCTTACAACAATAAGAAAAAAATCCACAAAAAAGACAAACAAGAACGGTGCTTCTGTCTGCTTGTGTTCTGCTTCATATTTTTTTGTGTTGGTAGCGACTGCGCCACACAATCCAAGCAGAGCGTGTGCGTATGACTTGTATTTGTTTTTTTTGCTTTGTGGTTTTTTATTACATAGCAGCGAAACAAATTTAATGTAGGTCAGTTTTCAACCACGAGGTACGTTTTGAAAATTAACTTAACAGTGTCAACTACTATTAATAAATTCGCATTTAATTTGAAAATTATTTGTTTTTTTTGATTACGACAATTTAATAAATTGAGATTAATATTATTATTTATAAAAACAAAAATAAATAAATTAAATAATAATAATAATCATATAATTATAAAATTTATACACAATACGATCGGAAATTAATTTTGTAAAAGTGAATACTAATTTTTTTCATAAAAAATAAACCCTTTGTTTAATATTTCACACACTAAATAAATTGTTCAATAATACTACAAACTCAATTACATTCTACGAGGTCGGTGCGATAATTTTATCGGAAGGTAATTTCAAGCATTTCATATTCTGCGGTATCGCTCAATTTTTCTTATTATAATATTTGCGCAGTTTTATTAAGGAATTTATCATAATAATGGCTACATCATTGTTACCATCATTGATACGGGCTTCTGATCGCGTAATAGAGTTCCAAGAGTATTTCGACAATCGCAATGACGATCAATCGCTCCATTCGTTGAATTTCCTAAAAATGGAAGCAGAACGTCTGTGGTCTGCATTTAGAAATCTCTATGAACAAATTCTAGAAAGCTACGAAAGCATAAAACAAGATGTAGAAAGGGAGACCTTGCGCAAAAGATATTACTCCACTTTCGAAGCCCACATGGAGGTACTGGTGCGCCTCAATGAACACATAGACAGTCTTACCCCGAAACAAAACGCCCCTGAAATAAAAGGTATCCCTGAAGCAAAAGAGGAGCATACCCTCCCTGTTATCTCATTACCCCCATGCGACACAGAAATATTTTATGGTGATTATAAATCATGGCCCACGTTTCGTGACATGTTCACAGCCCTGTACGGTGACAATAAACGACTTTCACCTGTAGAAAAAATGTGTCACTTGCTGAAGAAAACTCAAGGTGAAGCGCGTGAACTACTAAAAACGTGCCCCATTACGCATGACGGTTTTGAAATGGCATGGAAAAATTTAGTTACTCGTTATGAAAATAAACGGGTTTTAATAAACGCCCAGTTGAAAGGTCTTTTTAATATTTCACCAATTACAAAAGAGACGGGTCCCAACATTAGACTCATACAGCGTACCATAAATGACTGTGTCACTAATCTAAAATTACTTCAAATTGATACAGCAAACTGGGATATTATTTTTGTTTATATTTGTTCAACTTGTTTGCCTGATATCACCCTTAGCCTATGGGAACAATCTTTACCCCATAATACTGAGTTGCCCACTTGGGAACAAATGGATGCTTTCTTAACTTCTCGTTTTCAGACTTTAGAATCTGTTGCCGACATTCGATCCACTTTTTCCAGCTCGTATAATCCTAAATTTAATAAAACCCCAAAAAATAGTAAAACCGCTCCTTCCCAAGAGAAGAGAATAAATAATTATAACACTAAAGTATCCAGTGACAAGACTGGAAAATGCTGTCTTTGTCCTCTCATACACCCCCTTAGAATATGCCCGAAATTTGCTACAATGACAATTGACGAACGGTATACCACAGTTAAACAGCAAAAGCGCTGTACGAATTGCCTAGGTACTTCTCATGATTTGAAGGCGTGTAAAAGCAAATTCGTTTGTAGCGTATGTAAGAAAAAACATCACACATTACTTCACCGTTCTAGTACCGCTCCCATATCTAACCCAAGTACAGCTGTACTGCCCAATCATACACCTGCTGCCTTCAACCACCCTTCTACGCATACTCCGTATCGTAGTTATGAGCCCACTCAACGAGTGGCCATAAACCCCCCTTCTACGCATACTCCGTATCGTAGTTATGAGCCCACTCAACGAGTGGCCATAAACCCCCCTTCTACGAATACTCCGTATCGTAGTTATGAGCCCACTCAACGAGTGGCCATAAACCCCCCTTCTACGCATACTCCGTATCGTAGTTATGAGCCCACTCAACGAGTGGCCATAAACCCCCCTTCTACGCATACTCCGTATCGTAGTTATGAGCCCACTCAACGAGTGGCCATAAACCCCCCTTCTACGAATACTCCGTATCGTAGTTATGAGCCCACTCAACGAGTGGCCATAAACCCCCCTTCTACGCATACTCCGTATCGTAGTTATGAGCCCACTCAACGAGTGGCCATAAACCCCCCTTCTACGCATACTCCGTATCGTAGCTCTGAGCCCACTCAACGAGTGGCCATAGACCCCCCTACACCAAATGAAGCAGCTGATCGAGACCTTCACTCATTCTCGACCCAATTACAGTCCACTTCACCCTCTATAATCCTCGGTACAGCCCTGGTGGACGTCTATAATGGTGACTTAAAATGTACGGTTCGTGCGCTCATTGACTCAGCATCCGAGGCAACTTTCATTTCAAAAAAGCTGCAAACGACATTAAGTCTTAGAACTCAGTCATCAGCTATTCAAATACACGGTCTCAGTGATTCACTGACGGCCACATCCTCTCACAGTTGCCATCTTAAGATCGGGTCACCTATTGATGAATCATTTGTCCTGCTCACAAGGGCTCATGTCGTAAGAAAACTCACTGGTCAACTTCCATATCATCCGCGATTAGTTCCTTTAACCGGAATGTTTGAAAACCTGCAAATGGCTGACAATTCGCATCATCGTTGTTCAGAAATAGATTTACTTCTCGGAGGCGATGTGTATCCACGAATCATTCAAAATGGCGTACACTGGGATAAGCTCAGATCTCTTGTCGCTCAGAAAACCGTATTCGGATGGATTGTCACGGGAAAAGTTGACACTGGCCATCATAGCACGGAAATACTTTCATTATATAATGAAGTCGTACTTTCGAAGCAACTGCAACAGTTTTGGGAACTCGAGGACTTGCCCAAAAAACCCAAATCAACCCCCGAAAACTCATTTTGTGAGCAACTATACCAGACCACGACGCCCCACAACCCTGAAGGTCGATACGTGGTCTCCCTTCCCTTTAAAAAGGAATTCCCCGAAAACCTTAAGATTGGTGACTCTCGTCACATTGCGCTATCCCAATTCATTCGCAATGAAGCACGATTGATAAAAAACCCCCAACTTAAATCTGAGTATGATCGCGTTATAACCGAATACTCTACTCTAGGTCACATGACCAATGTAAACCCCCTAACAAGCGAACACAGTACGTATTACTTGCCGCATCATGCCGTCATCAAACTTGACAGCACTACTACCAAATTAAGAGTGGTTTTTAACGCCTCAAACCCCTCCTCTAACGGGATCAGTCTTAATGATCTGCTGTACCCAGGTCCCACGCTCCAAGCAGATCTGACTGTCCTTATTTTAAAATGGAGATTGTTTCGATATGTTTTCAACGCAGATATCGAAAAAATGTATCGACAAATCCTTGTCAACTCCACACAAACCCCCTATCAACGTATTATATACCGTAGCTCACCCAATGAACCCCCTAAAGATTATGAGCTTAACACAGTGACATTCGGTGTCAACTGTGCCCCATATTTGGCAATTCGAACTTTGCTTCAATTAGCCGAAGATTGTGAGCAAGAATACCCTCTAGCATCAAATATACTTCGCAACTACATGTACTTGGATGACGTTTTAGCAGGTGCTCACACCCTCTCAGCGGCTGAAAGGTCACGTAATGAACTAATTACTGTCCTCGCATCAGCTTGTCTCTCTCTTCGCAAATGGACAGCCAATATTGACTTCCTATTGAGAGACTTACCCCCAAATCACTTACTCGATGAAGAGTTCTTAAAACTTTCAGACTCAAGCATCACCAAAACATTGGGATTAAGATGGAACGCTGGCAACGACCACTTCTATTTTAAATTAAAATCACACCCCGATCGTAATCTTATTACAAAACGATCTGTTCTGTCAGAAATCGCTAAGCTGTTTGATCCCGCCGGCTGGCTCTCCCCCAAAATCATCGTCGCTAAAATCATTATGCAGCAAATATGGAAAGACGGCACGGATTGGGATGAAAATCTTAAACCCCACACTCTACAACAATGGCATGATTTTTTAAATGACTATGCCCATATCGAGACAATCAAAATTCCACGCTTTGTCGATTTTGATCCTTCATATTCAATTGAACTACACGGGTTTTGTGATGCATCAGAAAAGGCCTACGCAGCCACGTTATATCTTCGATCAGAGAATGCGGGTCTAATTTCTACGCATCTCTTAATGGCAAAAACAAAGGTAGCCCCGGTGAAATTTGTTTCATTACCCTGTAAAGAGCTCTGTGGAGCTGAACTCATGGCTAATATGATTGAAGCTATACAAACTCAACTCAATCTTAAAAATTATAAATTGCATCTGTGGACAGATTCTACCATCGTTTTAGCGTGGCTACAGAAACCACCTAGCACATGGAAAACCTTCGTTGAGAATCGAGTCTCCTCCATTATAGAAAAGGTAGGAAGCGATGTATGGTCTCATGTCGACTCTAAAAGTAACCCAGCAGATCTTGCTTCACGTGGTCTTACTGTAGCTCAACTTATGTCTAATACTTTATGGTGGCAAGGACCTCCATGGTTAAGACGCCCTCACGCAGAATGGCCATCAAAAGGCTCGACTTTTTGCACTCTAGAAGAAGCTAAACCTATCCATGTACATGCATCGCAAGTAGAACCTTATGACATCTTATTTAACTTTTCTAGTCTTCCTAAGGCTCTACGTATTATTGCCTATATATTTCGCTTTTACTACCGCTTAAAACATCAAAAGCCCTTAGATCTCGTTGAATTTTCTGCCACAGAACTGACTTTTGCCAAAAACCGACTGATAATTGCAACTCAAAAATATCACTTTATTAATGAATACACTCAATTATCCAATGAAACCCCAATATCTCGAAAAAGTCATTTATTAACCTTTAATCAATTTATGGATCCTGACGGGATCATACGAATAAATGGTAGATTAGTAAACTCCCCGACGCTTAGCTATGATGAACGCTTTCCAATTTTACTACCTTATAATGCTCGTTTCACGCGACTTTTTTTAGAATATCTACATAAATATTCGCTACATGGTCAAAATGCTTTGTTATATCGACTTATGAGAACTCATTATTATGTTCCTAAGCTCAAAACTTTAATCAAGACCATAATCTCTCAGTGCTTAATATGTGTCAAACATAAACATCAAACTAGCCAACAAATCATGGCTGCACTACCCCCCGAACGTACAACTCTATCACGTCCTTTCCATCACAGTGGTGTAGATTTTGCCGGACCATTTGATATAAAATCTTATGCAGGTCGAGGTTGTAAAGTCACAAAAGGTTATGTTCTGGTCTTTATTTGCTTCGCAACAAAAGCCATCCATCTCGAAGCCACAGGAGAAATCTCAACCTTGGCTTTTTTAGCAGCCTTTGCACGTTTTTTCTCTAGACGTGGTACTCCCCGTGCCATGTATTGCATTTGTTGGCGCTTCTAACATATTAAACACAGATAAACAAAATTTTCTAACTCTTATACGTAAGAACATATTAGATAAAAATAGCTTTGCACAACTCGAATGTCATTTCATCCCCCCAGGGGCACCTCATATGGGTGGCCTTTGGGAAGCCGGTGTTAAAAGCTTCAAATCTCATTTAAAAAGGTCTGTCTCAACCAAAGTTTCACCTTTGAAGAATTTAGTACCATGCTTACTCGAATCGAAGCATGTCTAAACTCACGACCTTTAAGCCCAATGAGCGACAACCCAGCCGATTTATGCGCCTTAACCCCCGGGCATTTCCTCATTGGCACCCCTATCTTGTCGCCACCTGAACCCAATTTGTCCGATCACTCTTTAAGCTACGTGAATCGGTGGCAAAAGCTAAAAATTCTCCATCATCAGTTAGCTCGACGTTGGAAGGAAGAATATTTAATAGAACTCCATAAGAGAAGGAAATGAAAATTTCCTCAACGTGACTACACTATAGGTGATCTGGTAGTAGTCAGACAAGATAATTTACCCCCACATCAATGGCGCCTTGGCCGTATTGAAAAGGTTTTTCGAGGCTCCGATAATAGAGTCCGAACAGCTGAAATACGCACCGCCACTGGTGTCCTCACAAGACCAATCGTAAAATTAGTCTTGCTCCCTAACACTACCCAATTGTGACAATTAATAATCTTTCTTTACTCAATTTTCATTGCAGTCATCATGCAACATCAATATTATCCTAGGAGCTGACATCTATCCGCAATTGATCCGAAATGGACTACAATCAACATCCCTTGCCTGTCCTTTAGCACAAGACTCCGCCTTGGGCTGGACCATCGTCGGCAAGTTTGGAATATAATTTTTTATGGCTTTTATCTAACTTTTATACACTATGTATTATTTTTTTAATTATACATTTTTAACACTTTGTAATTATTTTAAACTAATATAATTTAATTGTATTTATATCTTTATAATATAAATTAATTTGATTATTGTCAAATACTTTATATTATATTTGAGATTAATTTTGCTAACTAATCTAGTTTATATCTACTTTGCATTTAGCATATATTGTCTTTTGGATTATATATATATCTCCTTCTTGTTATTGCAATATAGCAAGGGGGGCGGGATGTTTATGTACCGCACACCCTATCCCGCTTGATTAACATGGTAAGGTACCTTTTTTATACAACCATGTTCATCAGGCGGGATAGGCAGAACAAAAAAAAAGAACCAAATTTGACTTTGTCAATTCATTATACATTTATTTCTTTTGGCTTGCGTTCAAGTGGTGCAGTGCTTTATACATTTAAAATCAATCAGTCTTTAGTGTAAAGTTGAAATTTAAAAATAATCAGTGTTTTTTATTAAAGTAAAAATGGTTCCTGTAAAGGTTCACTAAATATAAGCAAATCTATTAAATAAAGTTTTATTCTCTGAAAGCCTGAGAAACATTATACAAGAACTAAAACAACTAATTAATTATAAATACTTGTAGCAGAGATAAATTAAAACCCAAGCAATCAACAGCAACACCATCATTTTGAAATCATTAAAAGAGTAAGAAAACTTACCAGGGGGTCAATTCTGGTTTTGTGATAAAGTGAAATGAAAAGTATTTTTACGTTTTCATAGAACTTTTGATTCTTGTTCAGTGAAAAGGTGAAAAGAATTGTCAAAATTTTTTCATATGAAAAAATTTGTCAAGAACAAGTGGAATGAAACAAGAACTTTTCACAGTTGCACAATAATGGTGATTCTTGTTTCGTGTAGTAGTGAAAACAACTGTCAAAATCTTTTCATATGAAAAAATATTTTTCATTTTAAATTGAAACGTGAAAAGAAAAAAAATGGAAAAGATTACCAGAGGAAAACGCGCCAGCGAAGCCCAAAAAGAATATTTAATAAATTATTTAGAAGAAAACATCGATATTGCTAATGATAAGTAAGTTATAAAATTACAATAAGAAAGTTTGTTAATAATTTTTAATATGTATATATGCATGTATGTATAGATTTGTGACCGCAGATGGTGCAAAATTTAGAGAAGCCAAGTGGAAAGAATTGGCAACTAGTCTTAATGCCCTTGGTGGTACACAAAAAGATGGTGGCAAGTGGAAAAAGTATTGGAGTGACTTAAGGTTTGTAGTTTATTAAATAGTATATATATGTATAATATACATTGTATATACATACTTACATATATTAAAATATTTGGTTTTCGTTCCCGCACTTAGACTTCACACTCGTGCAAAATATAGTGAAATAATGGTATAAGTCGGATAAAGGCACTAACGTCACTGGAAGAGCGAGTTATAAAAATAATTACAATTGAAGCAGTGGATGGAGACGCAACGCCAGAAGTAGGATTTGAAGCAATAATAAATGAAACTGAAGATGAACAGCCAACCATAAATATTTCGCCGGATAATGATAATATTGCTACAGGCTCAACCTCAGTAGTAAACATTGCTGGCCCAAGAAGGCGAAAACGAAAATTTCAACAAACAGAACCATCACAGTTTGAAAAATTGTTTATCACCCTTATCATGAATATCATTTCCCTCGAATTTTGTTCACTTTCACTGGGATAGCAATTACGAATGAATTCCCTGTTAAATCCCCTTATCATAAATAATTTTTTTCCCTTGTTTTGTTCACTTTTTTGCTTTAATCTGTTCACTTACTTTTTGCTGGCGAACACAAGTATTTTTGTTTGTTTTTTTCTTAAAATTTAATTTAGCAAGCAGAATTTAGCAATTTTTTAACAAAAGAATTAAAAAGTGGTTGTCCACCTATAAAAAATTAATTTATTTTGTTATAAAATCGTTTATCCACAGCAGTTAACACCTTTACTACAAGAACCATTCATAAATTGCTTCAATAAAAAAAAATTTGTTTTTGCTCTTAAAATCTTATAAAATTACAGAAATTTTTTATTTATATGCACTGGCCACTGAAAACTGCTTAACAATAAAAGTTGACACCTTTATTACAAGAACCATTCGTAAATTACAAAAATGTATTGTTTTTCTATTGAAAACTTAGAAAATTTTATAAATTCTTCTTTATTATACATTCACTCTGCACTGATAACGTGTACAAAATCTCACGTGAGATTCCCAATAGCAATTTTCCCTTCGAGGGGAATGAAAATTTCGGGGGAACAACAATTTCACTTTTATTCATGATAGGGGTGTATATTGGAGCAAAAAAAACTTGTTGAAATGGAAGCTTCAAATGCAATTTTAAAGCAGCAGTTAGACGAAATGAAAAAACAAACATATGCCATAGAAGCTAACACAAGAATAAAAGAAAATGTTGCAACTAAGCTACAAGAGTTAATCAATATTGTTGTAGAAAAAAAACAGCATTTATTTTAGTTATTTTAATTTTTTTTTACTAGTATTTAAGAATTTTTGAATATTTTTAATTTTTTTATTTATGAAGTGAATTTTTTATTTTTTATTAAGTGATAATAATGGAAAAATGTGATAAATGAATTTTATAATTAAGTTAAGTTAAAATTTAAATGTGATTAAATATACATACATACAAGACTGAGATATATAAAAAAAGCTTTTGAATTATAATAAAATATTGTTTGACAAAAAAACTAAATATAATACTTTTTTATTTATTTTACTAGTATTTAAGAATTTTTGAATATTTTTTAAGTTTTATTAACTTTTAATAATGACAAAAATCACATAAATAATTGTTGTAATTAGTTTAGTTTAAATGTGATTAAATTTACATATAAGACTGAGATACATACATCAAATATGAAATATGAAAATGTATAAACAATATACTTAAAAAACCAAATATTAATAAAAGAAATGTGCATGAACATATGTCAATATTTCACAACCTTATGCTTGAAGATTATTGGTAAATACATCTTGTACTATTTGAGAACGTTGTCTTCTTGCAGTATTGAGTATGCTATCAATTGAAGAGGAGCTAACATGCTCTTCAGATTCCTCAGAGTCCTCCATATAAAAGTCTTCAAAAGGCACTCTTCTAGAAATCAAATAGTTATGTAGAACTAAGCAAGCGTTTATTATAAGGCCGGCTTTTGGTGGACTATAAAAAAGGACTCTTTCCTTTGATAAGCACCGAAATCTGCTTTTCAGAACGCCGATACATCTCTCTACAAGAACTCTAGTAGATTTGTGTACCATGTTGTAGCGCTCTTCAGGGGCGCTAGTGGCTGCACTTATTGGTGTCATCAACCAAGGCTGCGTGAAAATAAAAACAGAAATAAATTTTATTTCTTATTAAAATTAATTAGAAAATTTACCTGCAATGGATAGCCACTATCACCTAGAAGCCAAAAGTTTCGTTCTCCTAAACCATAAATCTGCTCTAAGCTTTTATAAGCCCGTGATCGACGCCATACAAAGGAATCATGTGCAGTACCTCCAAATTGAGCATTTGCAGCTAGAATTCGATAATCTGCATCACATATAATCATCACGTTCTTCGAATGCCCATCCTTTCGGCAATAGTAGACGTGCTCTACTTCTTTTTTTGGCGCCGATATTTTAATGTGCGTTCCATCTATTAAACCAATTACTCCAGGAAATTGAAATTTTTCCATAAACTTTATTTTTAAAGCGGGAAACTCTTCACGCTTGGGAAATTTGATGTAGTTGTGCGCTATGTTGTTCAATGCTGTAGCAACAACTTGAACACATCTGCTTACAGATGTTTGAGACAAAGCAGACAAATTATCTTTTCCCACACATCGTTGAAAGCTACCGGTTGCAAAAAAACGAAGGGCGCATAGTACAGCCACGTGACAAGGAATAGCGTGTTTACGGACTGACTTCCGCAAAAATGGCATCAATTCTGCAATTAATTCCAAGCACAATTCTTTTGGAAATCGATACAAATCCATGAAGTGCTCCTCGGTTGTCACTTCAAATGGATTTTAAGAATCGCGAAGGTTGCGTCTCATCACTCTTAAAACATTTCTGCAATAAATTATATACTTAAATATGTATTAAAAAAATTTTTTTAAGCAATTCCATACCTTTGTTCTTTTTGTCTTATTTGCGATAAATCAAATAAAATTATTATTCCAGCCATTTCGCAATTAATATTAAATGTATATAATTTTATATTTTTCTTTATTTGATGGCACACAATGTTTCTTTGTTTAATGGCAAAAAAATTTTTTTTGAAAAATGTTTTATTTGTTTGTTTACAATTTTAGCAGAGAACAAAGTTAATTACATATGGCCGGCGGCGGTGCCGACTGTAAAAAAATGTTTCGGCGGTGTCTCGGTGACTAAAAAATATAAAACTAATTTGTAGTAAGAAACTTAAAAAAATATTCTTATTGAAATGCTCTAAAAGAAAAAAAATTAATAACAAAAGCTTGTCACGAGATTTACTCATAATATAATATGTAAACATATATAAAAATATTAATGATATTTTTGGGGTTTTTAAAATTGTAAGGTAAAAGCAATCAATCATGTTCTATAAGACTAAAAACATTTAAATTAAAAAAAATGTTTTAAAATTTTTTTTTTATTTTATTGTCATTTTTAATTTAACAATGAAATAAGCAAAATACGTGAATTTTGTATCTAATTACATAAACATAACATAAAAGCACACACAACATGACATAAAAACCTTATATGGATATTATGACTAAGAAAAAAAATAATTAAATTCTATTAATATAGAATTTAATTATTTTTTTTTATAAGATATTAAAACTGATAATTTATTTCAGAAACAATTTTTTTTAAGTATTTATAACACATGAATAGAAAATTTGTGGCGGATAAGACTCGAATAGCATTCAATCGGCTTCGTTTTCTAGTTTTGACATTTGCATATAATGTTGCAATAACATAAATGCAAAAGTTTCACCGCTACAATTGGAATGAAACAAATTTTCCATAATATGGACGAGAATCGCAAAATATGTAATTGTGAAAAGATAGAGTGCAAAGTGCTTGTGATAACGAAAATGAAAAAAAACTTTTCATTTCACTTTATCACAAAACCAGAATTGACCCCCAGGCCAGCCCCGCACCCCAACATATTTAAATGAATTATTATTTAAATAAATGATAAAAATATAAATGACCATGTAATTTACTTCAATTTGTTTGATTTGTTTTTATAATAACTTTTTGAAATAATCCTGTATTAAGGCACGTCGTACAAAGTTGTTTACTTGAATACTTTCTCTATTATTAGGAACAGATGAAACGAAATCCACAGCTTCTTGCAAATGATGTGGTAAACTAGGAGATTCATTTTCATTGTTTATACAGCAAATGTTGTGCGGCACTGCTGTTGCTACAATAATAGCTTGCACTTTTTTAATATTTAAACGAATACCTAAAGACAGTATGGAAAACCGTCTTTGCCAGACACCATAGCTCCGTTCGATGCAACAACGAGTTCTTATTTGCGACTCATTGTACAACGTTTCTTCTGCAGACTTAGGATTTAATAATGGGGTCATTAGGTACTTCTTGTTAGGATAACCACTATCTCCAATTATTAACCCATTCTTAAACTCACCATTTTCAAATTTTGAGTATATTTTTGAATTTTTTAGTCTATTGGAATCGTGTACTGAACCCGGGCAACGAGCAACAATATTTGTTGTTTTTAAATTTTGCGTCACAAGTTTTTTGAACGTTTAGAGACAGAAATCTTTTTATATTGCGGTATATTTCAGCACTGTTTCCACCTGAAGAAATAATTTTTATATGGGTGCAGTCAATAACAGCAATAATTTTAGGGAATTTTGCTATTTTAAAAAACTCTTTCTTTGCCTTTGAAATTTCCTCCTCCGATTGTGGAAATTTTATAAAATGCTCCTTCAGCATAGCGATATTATGAGTAACACGCGCAACTACTTTTGACACCGTAGATATTGATATTCCACTCACGTATCCAATTGCCCCCAGTAGCATATACTCGCAAAGTTATTAATAGCATTTGCTCCTCGGATAAAGCATTGTTCCTACAAATTTAATATCTTTATATGAAAGCATATACATTTAATTGCTATAAGTACTTACCAATTTGTAGAATTTTTTATATTTGGACCAATTAGTTCTAGGGCATATAAATTGACAGTTCAATGTAAGATTAAACTGCCATCGTTGGCAGTTTAATCTTGCATTTAAAAGAAGATAATCTCGAACTCAAAAAGTCAAAGCACATAACAACGTAAATTTAATCTCTAATCTTCATGTCAAAAAGTGGCTCTTAATATTTCAATATTTAATGACGTGAGACGATTTTTTTCATGTGTTTTTGATTTTTGAGAAGAATGTGTAAAGTGAAAAATATTAATATTTCGCGAACACAGTGAAGGGTATATAAGACTCGGCACAGCCGTATTTAACTTGTTTTTATTTACAATCGCTTGTTTAAAGGCTAATAAAAATTAGTATGTTAGGAATTTTGTTTTTAGGTTCTTACATAATATATTTGTGATGCATGTAAAGGGTGTTTTTTATAGACGTACAGAACTTTAAATTGGCATTACTGTTCAAGATGGCGACCGATTTAACAGCTGTCAAGTGATTTATTCTCAGTTTGGCTTGGCAATTCATCATGAATAGACTCACGCCTGAACAACGCTTGCAAATGGGCACAAAACGAGATTGCCGTTGTTCCCGATTTTCATAAACAAATTTTGTTTAGCGATGAAGCGGACTTCTGGTTGAATGACTACGTCAACAAACAAAACTGCTACATTTGGAGTGAAGCTAATCCTCAAGTGTATGTCGAAACACCGTTACATCCAGAAAAACTGACTGCTTGGTGCGCTTTATGGGCTGGTGGAATCATTGGTCTGTACTTCTTCAAAAACGATGATGGCCAGAACGTTACAGTCAATGGTGATCGCTATAGAGCCATGATTACTAACTTTTTCATTCCTGAATTGAACAACCATGATGTCCAGGAGCTGTGGTTCCAACAAGACGGCGCAACATGTCACACAGCTCGTGCCACAATCGATTTATTGAAAGACACGTTTGGTGACCGCCTAATTTCACGTTTTGGACCTGTGAATTGGCCTCCAAGATCTTGTGATTTAACACCGCTAGACTACTTTCTGTGGGGCTATGTAAAGTCATTGGTCTATGCGGATAAGCCACAAACGTTTGACCATTTGGAAGACAACATTCGCCGTGTTATTGCCGATATACGGCCACAAATGTTGGAAAAAGTCATCGAAAATTGGACGTCCAGATTGGACTACATCCGAGCCATCCGTGGCGGTCATATGCCAGAAATCATATTTAAAATGTAATGCCACAAGATTATCTTTCGGATAAATAAAATTCATGTCAATCGAATAAGCCATCGTTGTTATTGCAATAAAACAAAGAGTTCTATACGTCTATAAAAAACACCCTTTATATGTGCCAAATTCTAATAAAAAATGTATTCAAAGAGTTTAATTTGTAATCTAGATTGTAACTTTTATTTTAGTTTTTTACTGCCACGCGGTCGAGAATAGCACTGATAGTCAAAATATTTGTCCTAGTATTATGTACTCCACAAATCGTATTATGTCGTGTTTAGATTCAAGCATTTGAAGAAATTTGATAGATTAAAAACATTACGAAATGTGATTTTTGTTTAAAAGCATTAAAACATTTTCACTACTTAGAAAAATATTTTTGAAATAAAAAACAATATAGTTAATTAATTTTTATATTAAAATTTTTGGAAAACAACAAAAACAGTTCATTTGCACATTAATAAAGCTGTTAATAAAATTATTAATATTTTACGATTAAAAAAACTTAAAAACTATTAATTAATAAACAGAAAATACTTTCTATGAGTAAAGCTGTTAATATTTACTTCACGATTTAGAAAAAAAACTTACAAAATATTTGTACATTTTGGCAGGATTGAAAAAGGTTATGATAAAGGCATAGTAAAAAAAATATACTTTGCTGTTGGAAAGAATCATTTTGTTCATTAGTTCGCTCTTCTTGTACGCATTGTAAAAAATAACCAATAACGTTATTACGTACTGATGTTGCTGCCTGTTGGTTTAGTGTTTCTAGTTCGCTCAATATACTCGTATAGTTACAAAAATTAAGGTTTGGTGAATAAGAGTTTTGTCAGCGTTTTTTGAGTACTGTTACTGCCTCTCGCATAGTGTCTGCAATCTGTGTTGCAGCTGATTCGGTTTTTGCAGCTTGTTGTCGACGTTGACTTGAAGTAACTTGGTGCATTAGTGTTGTTGCAACCTGCCGTTCTATCATTATTGGTCATCCTCGTTATCAATTGCTAGAACCAAATAATTATCGAGATTAACTAAAATTCATTTATACATATGTACGTACATTTGTACTTACAATTACTATCAGATTCAATTTCAAACACAATGTTGGAGACAGTTTCCTGACTTGCTGATCCTCAACCCGGCCTACGAAGCTCATGGCATTGTAGAACCTCCATTTTGGATCCTCTACATCACACTGGCCTGACTTCGTTTTAGCTGTGCTAGCATAGCCACGAAACTTAATGCGCAGATTAGTCCATTTAGCGTTCAGCTCAGCTGCCTTATACTTAGTGGGAAAATGTTCGGCAATATTTCGGCAGGCGGAATCGCGAGCCATTTTGTTGTCATAATTTTCGTCGCCAGCATCACATAAACATCTTTCAATTTCTACCAGCGAAATAAGCTTAAAAATATCTTCTTCCAGTCATTCTCTTTGCACCTTCGGCTTTGTTCTTGGTTTTTTTGTAGGCATATGTTCTATTTGATATTCCATATCCTATAAAATTAAAATAAGCATGTAACGGGTGGCCCAAATGAGACCTAGTGAGCGTATTGTAGTCGTTGTTGGCGGTAGAAGCTGTTACACAATTTGAACTTTGTATGGATACATCTTAAGATCCAGCTTTAAAATACTCTGTAATGTTGTTCTGGGTATACCCAATTGGCCGGAACGGCGACGAGTTGAGACAGATGGATCATTTTGTAACACTCTGCTGCACAGCTTCCACGTTGTCTTCAGTACGAATATTTGGATGAACACCTCTGCCTGGACGGTCGGTAACTGAACTCAGTTCCTCAAAACGGCGAACTAAACTTGTAATCATGGAAGATGTGGGCGCTGATCTTACGTTAAAAAAAACGGCGATAATTTCGCTGCGTCAGAACAATTGATCGATGAGAAGAATAATAAAAATCAATAATTTTAATGTGTTGTTCCAAGAGTTCAGTTATAATCTGCAAAACGAAAAAAATAAATTATGTTAAAAAATAAAAAATTTGTGTTTCACATCAGCTGGTCTTATTTAGGCCACCCTGTATTAATTATTTATAAAACAAAATAATGAAATATATTACCTAACTTTCTGAGTATAATCTCAAACAGCCAAATAAAAGCCTGGAGTTAAATTTATTTAGAATTTAAGCTCTCAGCTGTTTTTTATTTATTCATATGTAAGTGTAGTCAACTAAAACAGCTAATATGAAAAACTGAGTTTACGTCATAGTTAAAGTTAAAAAAATAACTTGGTTATTTTAAAAAAACATTCTTATGGCGTTATAGTTCATCTAAAGAAATTTTATTTCATTCAACAATTATACAATTAAACTTTTTATTTTTAATAGACAAATTTCTCAGATTTTACTCATTTTTAGTGACGTTATCGCCTCTTTCAAACAATTTTAATTTACTAAAAAAACATAAATATTTATAACCTTAATCAACTTACATGTCATATATGTATATGTACATTTGGTTTTATATTAACTTACCATCCATTAATAGGTTTGTGTTTATCAATTTTATAGTTGTATTTATATTAATTTTAGCTATAGATTTGAATTACATAAGAATTTCACAAAAAAATATTTTAAATGTCACTGTTTAATTTAAACATATTTAAAAAATTTAAGGACACTTTTATTATGCGTTTTTTTACAAGCGACTCATAACACTTTTAAAATATAACAACACTTTTTCAACAGCTGTTACTTTCTACTGTTTGATCTTACAAAAACTTTGCAAGAACAAAGAATTGTTTGTCGAAAAACGAAGCAAATATTTGCACTTGAGTTTGCAGGCAAATAATTTTATTTGCTTTTCTGTTTGGTGCTAATAAATATATTGTGGTCAGATTACAGAAAGCAAATCTTTGCCGTTTTTGGGCAAGTGTTTGTCTAATGTGACCGTACCTTAAGTAACTTATAGATTTGAGTTAACATCTGTTTTATTTGTTTTAGGAAATGGAAATAATAGGAACGTGTTATTTTAATTTTCTCTATATTCACTCACATTATATTTAGCAAAGAGTATAACAATACAAACTCATACCATAAACTCTACACAACTCACCAACACTGAAAGCAGAAAATCACAGAAACTGGTACATTTGAGTGTAAATGTGCATGCCTTTTAAAGACACACATACATACACATCTTTGTATAATACCGACTGCCTGGCATCGTGTTTGTGTGCACAAATGTTACGCATGTAAAGCTTAAAAATTTCCATTAAAAAAAGCAAAGCATGTGGCTGTAAAAGTATATATAAACACATACATATGTACGTGTGAATACAGCAACGTTTTGTAAAGTTCTGCTGTCGTGTTGCTTGTTCTACTGCGTTATTGTTATGTTCAGTTTTGTGCTAGTGTATTTGTATTGTTGTTGTTTATGTTCTAGGGCAGCGGTCACCAACTACTTTTATTTTAGGTCTGTTTTTAAAAAAATCACGACAGGAAGGTAATAAACTGAACTATTTAAATAATATGTTTAGATACTGTATCAATGAACAAATAAAACGAATAAGTTTCGGTGTATTATGTTATTAAATAATAAACAAATGCTTTGAATAAAAAGAAATAAGTACTAAGGGTTTTTACAATATTAATGAGAAAAATTATATTTTTTGTCTTGGACTAACCGTTTGAAGTAAAGCTTGTGCAAGCTATTCTCATTAAATCTTGGAGATGTTCATCGGCAAGTCTGTTCCGGAATTTATTTTTAATGAAGTTCATCTTGGAAAATGCTGCTTCACAAACATATGTTGACCCAAACAAAGTGAGAAGTTTCCAGGCTAATTTTTTTAATTCTGGGTATTTATTAACACAAACGAATTTTATCCAAAACTCTTGACAAGAAACTTCCTGTGTTTCGTGTTTTAAAACTGTATATTCTTGTAAATCGATCATTTCCATCTGGAGAGAAGCTTTATTACTCCCGAAAATATTTGCAGTTTCATTACTCCATTCATCCCCAGAATTCAGAGAATAAATGTTACTGAGGATATCGACGACATTCCCACTTTTCTTAAAATCTGCGAATCTCTTTTCATATTCCGATTTTAGATCCTCAATGAACGTCTTGTACGAGTATTGCCCGACGTCCAGCTCGTTGTCATTGCAGATATACATATTTTAAATTAGGGAAGTGCAGACGTTCATTATCCAGATCAATGTTGAAAAGATCAAGTTTTCGCAAAAAGCTTTTTACTTCTGTCAGGAGCTCCTATACAAGCTTTCCTTTGGCTTGAAGTTTAAGGTTCAGATCATTGATGTGCTTAAAAATATCTGAGAAGAAAGCAATGGAAGTTACGTTTTCATTATCGCTAAGAAAACATAGTTTCAACAACATCTTTTCTGTTCTCAAACAAAACATTGCTTGTCTCGAGCATAGATTCCTTGACTATGTCAGCATCAGTGAATGGTTTCATATGCTTAGTAAGAGTCCAAGAAATACGTAAAGAAGCTTCACCACATTTCTCCTGCTCAGTCAATGAACGACTCATGATTTGAATCATCGATTGACAATAAATTTGCTATTTTAGATTTACGCAGATTCCTGCCAAGTGGAAAATTGTCTCCAAATGATTTGTGTCTAGTCTCATAATTCGTTTTATATTCGAGCTTTTAATTAACGCAACTGTTTGTTGACAAATCACTGTTCCAGCACGATTTGGCAGCGTGAAACAATACAAATCGGTCCATTCTGCCAAAAACTTCCTATTTTCGGCTTCCACCTCTCTTTTTTTCGGTTCCATTGTAAAAAAATAACTTGCAAATTTAATCGTATTTATATAATCGTTGGCGTCCGTCTTCAATTAAAAACAAAACACTGAACCCATAAGCGACCGAAAGCCTCAAATCATTCAAAAATACAAACAACTAGACTTGTGATCGGCAGTTCCTTTTAGTGAGCGCTCTTTTTAATTCAAAAATTACAAAGGAATAGTTCATTCATTTAGTTCATTTGATCTTTTGTATCTTTATTATGAACGTTCTTTAAAATGATATCGAATAAGGGTTGAAAGGAATTTTTTATGAAAATAGAAAGCAAAACAACAAAACAAAATTCGAATTTTTAAATTTAGTTTTCAATTTCTTTTTTATAATGTAATTCAAAAAGTACTTCAGCCACTATGGCTGAAAAAAATTAATACTTGCAGAGCGTTTTCATCGGCGGCGGCGGCTTGATCAAAAATTGTCGGCTAAAATTTCATAGATGCACCAACAAATATATCTTTCTGCACTAACATCTTAAATCTAAAAATCGTATTTTGAGTTATTATTTTTTTAGTGTAAGATCTAGTGTGTTGCAGCTTCTGAAAATGTTTTTATCTTAGAAAAATAGCAACTTAAGATTATTGTTAACTTTATTCCTTAATTAAAAATATTTTTGGAAACTGCGACAACTAAGAGATTAATATCTCCAAATACGATTTTTAGACTTAAGATGTTATGATAAAACGACCCAGATATAATGAAATTAAGGGCCAATTTATGTTCAGTCATATTTTTTCTTACGAATATTTTGAAAATACAAACTAATTAAAATTTATTTTCAATATATGAAAGTATAAAAAGTGAGTGCCTGAATAAAAATAGTTAAGTTGGTACAAAAATACACACGCTTATCATCACAATTTGTTTACTAATACACTTACAACAATGAGCGTTGTCCTTGCTACAGTTATCCCACAAAATTGGTTTAGCTTTTTTATGGTCTGAAATCACACTCTCAGTTCGTTTGCTTTGAAGCTCGTAGTTTTCGATCTATTTTCGTTTAATTCGCAATATTTTCGTATTAATTGCAAATTTAGAAAAAGCTGACCAACTAAAGTGGTATTGTGTGAGAGCAGTCCTTCTGTTTATCGTGCTAAATAAAATATTGTCAGTGGTAACACTGACCATAATTATGAATCTCCAGTTTTTACATTTTTGCCTGTATAAACTGATGGGAAGTGCTGACTATTTTTTCATCAGGCCTGCTATTCAGCTGATGGGTCAACTGATGATCATTGTCTTATAGGGTTTATGATAAAAAAAAGAAAGCAAAAGTATGTATAGAACTAATCGGCTGCAGTGTTTAGCCGATGTTTACGGTGGCGCCGTGTAAGCCGAAGCTGGCTGGGAGCCATTCGGCGCAATGTTCTGATAACTTGTTAGTTATATGATCATCACATCACCAAAGGCTGATGTCGAGACGAAAATATTTCTCATGAATTTGTTGTTACATAATGTAAATTATTTTGTATTGTTAACCCCCTGTTTCCACATGCAAGTGCAAGTTCGAAAAACTCAATACACTCTCACCTTTTCACTAACACACTCATATTTTTCGAACTTGCAGCTGAACTGGCAACCAAATTCTTTTGCAAGTAAATTTTTGATACTTGCAGCAAATAAATTGACAAATGAGAAACAGTGCTACCGCGTATGAGTTTTAAATTAATGTATTAGTCTGTGGAAAAATAGAAGTTACGTTAGTAATTGATATTTAGCATATTTAACAAAATTAATAAATAAAAAAAGAACATAATGACCCACCAACACATTTAATAGTTAAATTTAATTATCAACTTCATATTTTTTACTTAAAAAATACTAACAAGAAAATTTTTAGTTGGTATTCACGGTGTTTGCGACGCGGCAACACTTCATTCATATATTTTTATTCTCTATATCAATGGCGCAGCCATTTTTTCATTAGAAGTGAAGAACTTGCACTGTTCTGTATAGACACTCATACAATTTGCAAGACTTTCGACTATTTTTTCGACTTTTTCGTAGTTAATACGTATACTCAACTTGCAAGCAATTACTTGCATGTGGAAACGGGGGGTAACACAAGGTCCCTGTTCTAGGGGTTCTAATTTTTACTGCAGTGAAAACATTTGCTTGACAGCTGTTTCAAGTATGCTTGTGCAGCCCTCTAGTATATACATATTTGGATTTTATTTCGCAAAAAATCTATTTGGTTAGCGTTTTGAACAGGTTTTAATTGCAATATAAAATTCATAATAAAACATGATAGCCACAATCACGGTATACAGTTTTGTCAGATATCACAACGATAATGTCTGTACAAAACAATTGGTTCTCAAATGGCAGAAAAAAAATCAAAATACAACAGATTTTAGGCTTATGGAGATTTTCCTTAATATTGAAAAGTGAATATAAAGTTTCAAATTCAATTAATTCCATAGAAAAAGTACATTAAAAGCATAAAATTATTATTAAGTTGCAAAGAAATGACTGGTTGTGAGATATTTTCTAAAGGGCTCAACAAGCATACTTGAAACAGCTATCAAGCATCATGTCTTATTTGAAATACTGTCAACATGATTCTATCGCATATCAAAACAAATACTTCAGTGACAAAATATTTTCCATTGAAATAAAAATTAGAACCATTAGAACTTAGAGCAAACAGAAGACAAATACACTAGAAGAAAATTGAACATAACAATAATACAGTAGAACAAGCAACACGGCAGCAGAACTTTTTAGAGCTTTGTATGGTATGTATGAATGTGTTTATCTGTGTACTTTCACAGCCACATGCTATTTTTTTATACAAAGGGAACAAAGTCTTATTAATTTAACTGCCTATTTCTATAAATATATCCGTAGTTGATTTTTGTGTGCAACAAAAATGTGTGAAACACGCTATCGTTACCTTGCAGAGAAGTAAGTCCTAACCTTGAGCTCTTTCTTTTCAAAGATAACTTGAACTATAAGGTCTAATTTAGCTTATTTCAGAAACTGAGTGTAAGCATAGAATTAAATAAATTTTTCAATTAAAAAAATAGAAGCCGTTTTCTTTTTCTGCTCCTATATTAAAGTTACCTAAAAATTTAATTAAAACGTTTTCATTTTCTATATTATTTAAATTACAATTTCGAATAGGTGCTAAGAAATTCTACATTCATTCAACAGATAATTTAAAAATGCGGCTGATTGGTTTTGAAAAAATATTTATTAATCTTTATAAAAGTACAACTATAAACGTGCATGTGTACAACTAACTGTATGTTGCATGTGTATGTGCATATTAAACCACACATTTTTATTTGTATGTGGTAAATTATTCAAATTACAAAAATTAACAGGCTCTCAGAAATCCTTAACAGTAAAAAAAAAAGAAAGTCATCAAAAACTTTCCGATTATATTTGCTTTTTACTTATTCAAATTACAAAAGCAAAAAATAAAAAACAAACATTTTGTCGAATACAAACACAGCAAGAGAATGTTAGAAGAGTGTTATGTAATGCTGAGTAAAAATAACAAAAGGCTAATGGAGGAGTAGGTGGAGCAGAAAAATTGGTGAGTTGGAAGAGAATGTTAAAACACTACAGCAGCAAACAGTGAGCTTTGTGCCTTGTACTTATCAATAAAAAGCTAATACATATATAGAGGCAAACACGCACACTTACTTATTTGCACATAAGTTAGAGGGTGGGAAATGTTTCTTTAAGATGCTTTTTATTCCGGTTTTATTTATTTTGGTTTACGATTTTAAAGAAGGTGGCTTAAGACATAGGGTTTCTCACGTTGTGCCTAGCTTGTTATTAGGGCACAAATGTGCTTGTTGTTTTTTATGTGTATTTTTTTCTTTTGTATAGTCGCCACATGTTAATTTCTTCATTATATACATAACGTGCTTTACATTTTGTTGAAACCTGTTCTTTTCAAACTTTTTTGTTATAATTCTCTCCTAACAAAATTTCTGTATTCCCAAGTATCAAAATTTTAATTAACCACAAGCTAAAAATTTAGGGGACTAGAACCATCAGCTTTAAAATTTATTTTTTTTAAAGATATATAAGGAAAACCTTGTTCCACACATTAATTACGAACATTTTAAAAAACTAAATATTGATCAGTATTATTAAATAAATAAGAATGTTTTGTGTACGGCTGCTTGTGCGACCGTTCTTTTATGAGACTTTATTATAATTAATTTACAAAATGTTCTTAAATATAGATTATGCTAATACTTAAAATACTTACATTCATACTTAAAAACTAAAAGTGTGGGATAGTGCACACTCAGCATAATACATGCTGGAATGTTTTTGAGTGTGGACTGTAGATTCAACAAAAATGTATGAATTAAAGGGCTGCCCAAGAATACTTGAAACAGCTTTCAAGCATCATCCCTGACTTCAAATAATGTTAAGCACTGTTCTATCGCATATCAAAACACATACTTCAGTGACAAAATGTTTTGCACTGCAGTAAAAATTAGAACCCCTAGAACATAGAACAACCAGAACACAAATACACTAGAACAAAACTGAACATAACAATAACGCAGTAGAACAAGCAACACGACAGCAAAACTTTATAGAATTTTGCTGTATTAATACGTAAGTATGTGTTTATATGTGTATTTTCACGGCCACATGCTTTGATTTTTAATGGAAAATTTTATAGGGGTGCTAGACGATCATTCATTCACCGTCAATCATGAGGATGTGTGCGTGTTTTTTAAACATGGCGGTCACACGTATACGTTTTGTGATACTTTGAAGAAAATCAAAACTAGTTTGATTTTTGGTCAAATCTGCTCGTCTGGCACAACTGTAAAATTTGCTGGTCTGGCACCACTTCTGTAATCATCATTTATTTTTGGGTAAGGTTGCTTGGACATCGCGAAAATTTTAGAAATAAAAAAGGCAGAAAAAGTTTTTTGTATTTATTTTTTACAGTCCTTCATCCAAATTGGTTTTTTTTATTGCTAGTACCAATGTAATAGCAATAAAAATTTTTTTGTAACATGATCTTATTTTTTTTTTCTTTATGTACAATCAGAATAAAATTGTTTTACCTACGGCAAAATGTACCATATTTATATTTACATATGACTTTGTGATTCCGTTTGTAATTTCTACACCCTACATGGGGCACACTATAAAATTATTATATATTCTGGATCCTTATAAGTAGCGGGGTCGACTTAGGGATGTCCTTCTGTCTGTCCGTGTAGTCGTTGAAATCAACTTTCAGAAGAATCTAGACAACAGACAGAAAAGTATAGCATACCAAACGGTCAGCTTTGCTGTAAGACTAATGCTATTGAAATTCAGCCAGATTGGTTTATAAATGGCTAAGCTATGATCCCAAAATCGCGACTACCTCCATTTTTTGACCATTTTTGATGCGTTTTTGCGCAATTTGTCTAAACTACAAGGCGTACAATGAAACGTGGTACGCAGTTTTATTAAAAATAATTTTAAAAAAATTTTAAATATCCAAAGTAATATCTGAATATTTAGTTGGTAGGTTACAAATATAGATAATAATATTTAATGACGTAAGACGTATTTGATAAATATGCCATTAATACTGAAAATATATTTACAAATACTAAAAGACATAATGGGGTACGTTAAAGCATATTTAACGCGGTATATTTATCTTCACTCATATAATGTTTTTATGGTTTTGATATTATAGTAGTATGTGGAAAGTGAAAAATATTAATAGTTCGTTAACACAGTGAAGGGTATATGAGATTCGGCACTGCCGAATTAAACTTGTTATTTAATGTGTTTTGCCGACGGCAAATTGTACGTCTGTGCACATTAAGAAAATCACATAAAAATGAGGTTGATGTCAATAAATTTGATGTGTGTATCAGCCAATTTCATTTTTTCACCAGCCCAAATGCATAATTTGCCGTTGAATGAATGATAATGTAGCACCCGCTTTAAGCTATACATGCGTAACGCTTGTGCACACAAAGACGATGCCAGTCAGTCGGTGTTATACAAGCATGTGTATGTATGTATGTCCTTAAAAGGCATGCCTAAAGTGTTTGGTCACGCTCGTGTTGACTAAATTAATCACCCCTATCGTGAATTATTTTCATGGGAAAAAATTCGCATGTTCGAAAAAAATCAAGCAATCTAAAGCAATGATGGACTGTAAACATGTAAGAATGTGATAATTTTTTAGTTTTAAAAACGTATATTAATTATGAATTAGAATTTTTTTTGCCTTTTTATTAAAATTTTTTACGTGATACATGAAGTACAACCAAAAATAACACAAATGTGATTTATTGTTTTTTAGATTTAAGATTTCGTATCTTTCTAAAGAATATTTCTTTTTTAATTTTTTGTATCCTATAAAAACCGTAGACATGTTGTAAGCTACACAACACGACGAATTTCTAGTAGGCAGTTCTGGTTCAATATATCTAAAAGGCATTTAAAAGCTGCTTTGTTAGCGAGAACATGTTGTTAGTTTTGGAACCCCAAATAAAATATACGAACTTATAGTTTCAAGTTTCAAAAGTAGAATAATAATTTTTTATTTAAAATATAAAAAATTGTATTATGTATTTTTTATATACTACTATGTTACATTTTATAATATTATATTTAAAAGAGTAGTTTTGTTGAACAAGTAATTATTAAATCTAACATCCCCTCTCAACAAAATATATTTTTAATTAATTTTTGAAATGTAAGCAAAGGTAAAGATTTTGTTAAGAAATCAGCAAGTTGTTGATCTGAAGAACAATACACCAACTTGATAGTTCCATTTTCTTGAAGATTCTTTATATGGTGGTATTTCACATCAATATGTTTTGTCCTAGCACTAAACTTGGGAGACTCAATTATTTTAATACAACTTTGGTTATCTGCATACAATGGATTCGGTGTATCTATCGGAATTTCCATATCTTGAAGCAATTGTTTAATCCATAATAATTCTTGAGCTGCAAATGAAGCGGCTATAAACTCTGCTTCAGTAGACGATAGAGCAATTGTTGATTGCTTTTTGGATGACCAAGAGACAGCATTTGATCCCAAAAGAAATATATATCCACTTGTTGATTTCCTGTCACTGTTATCTCCAGCCCAATTAGCATCTGCATAACATTTTAATTTCAAATCTGATTCAGTTCTAATTATTAAATGTTTATGAATTGTAGCTTTGAGATATTTTATAACTTTCTTTGAAGCTTCCCAATCACATTTTCTTGGATTTTCAACTCTTCTGCACAAAATCGAAACTGCTGATGCTATATCCGGTCTTGTAGTTATAGAAAGATGAAGTAACATGCCAATGACCGATCTATAACTTTCATTATTTTGTAATAAATTTTCATTGTGGCAGATTTTGATAAATTCGGGATCCATTGGAATTGAACTTAATTTTGAATCATCTAGCTTAATTTCTTCTATTAACTTCTTAATTTTTTCTTCTTGATGAAGAAGGAAATCTCCATTACTATTTTTTTTCTATTTGTATGCCTAAATATGACTTAACATTGCCTAAGTTTTGACATTTAAAATATTTATTTAACTGATTATTGATTTCTTCAATAATTTCTTCGTTTCTTGCACAAATGAGTATATCATCTACATATACAAGTATATAAACGATTTCATTATTTATAAGCTTATTATATAAGCAACGATCTGCTTTTCCAGCTTTAAAACCAATTTTTAATAATATAAAGTTTAATTTATCATACCATGCCTTTGAAGCCTGCTTCAGTCCATAAAGGGATTTTTGTAATTTACAAACAAGATGTTTTTCGCCCTTGACATAACCTTCTGGTTGTTGCATATATATTTCTTCCTGAATATCAGCATTCAAGAAAGCCGACTTAACATCTAGGTGCTTAACACAATAGTTTTTAACTGCACTTATAGTCAAAAGTATTCTTAGCGTGACAAATTTTCCTACTGGAGCAAATGTTTCATCGAAATCTTCACCAAAAGATTGTGAATATCCTTTAGCTACTAATCTAGCTTTATATTTTGGCTTATTAACCGTATCGCTTTTCAATTGAAATACCCACTTACAGCCAATAGCTTTCTTTCCTTTAGGAAGATCCACCAATTTCCAGGTTTCTTTATTTTGTAAGTTATTAATTTCATTGTTAGCAGCTGCAATCCATAAATCTCTTTTTACTTTAGGTAAATTTACCATATTTTTCCACGAGCTTGGAATAATTTCATTACTACTGACAGCACTTTTAGCTATTTCTTTGTAATTTAATCTAGATTTACCTTTAAGTCGATCAGACTGACGAATATTAAATTTTGTAGTTTGTTGTTGGTTTACATTTTCATCAGGCATTTCTTCTAAATCATCAGCTGATTCATAATTTACTTCTTCCTCATCGGTTTCTAAGCTATAATCTTTACCAACAACATCTTTTATTTTATTCGCTTGCTTTATGTCAACTAGTATAATACCATCAGCTTGAGTTTTCTCTTCATTTTTTATATTAAAATCTTCAAAAAATTTGACATCCTTGCTTATAATTATTTTGCTACATCCATTTTGCATGATTCTATATCCTTTACAATTTTCTGAATAACCAACCAATATTCCTTCAATTGATACATTATCAAGCTTACGCCGCTTGCATTTAGGTATTTGAACATACGCTTTACTACCATACACTTTTAAATTACTCAAATCAGGTTTTCTTTTAAACCAAATTTCATAGGGGGTTTTGTTAACAGACTTGGAAGGTAATCGATTTTGAATGTAGTTAGCAGCAAGTAAACATTCTAGCGTACGATTTTTACGTTCGGCAACACCGTTTTGTTCAGGACAATAAGGCACAGTCGTTTGTAAAATAACTCAATTTTTCTTCAAGAACTCTTTTATTTCGTAGTTAAGAAATTCTCCACCATTATCGCATCGAAGTATTTTTAGTTTTAAAGCTGTAAAATTTTGAGCTTCTGCCAAAAACTCTTTTAACTTTTCAAATACTTCATTTTTCTTTGCAATAACGTATACCTTAGTGTAGCGAGAAAAATCGTCAATAAATGTCAAAAAATACATTTTACCTGTATTTGATTTGACCTGGAATGGTCCACATACATCCGAGTGTACAAGATCAAGCACTTTGTTTGAATTAGTACTTCTTTCCTTTGGAAATGGTGTTCTTGTTAACTTAGATTTGGCACAAATGTCACAAAAATGTTTCTCCTGACAATTTTCAATTTTAATGCCATTAGATAGCGTTTTTAACTTACTAACATCTGATAAATTACGATGACCTAATCTTCTGTGCCATAAATGAATGCATGCCAATGAATAATGGTTACTAGTTTCACTTTTATTAGTCTCGTTTAAAACATATATATTATTTTCCTTTAAACACCCAACAGCAATAAGCTTATTATCTTTAAAAATTTCACAACTATTTTGTTCGAATATTATTTTACAACCTCTTTTTGACATAGCTTTGACTGACATTAAACTACCATTAAGTTCCGGAACGTATAACACATTTTGAAGTAAAATCTGGTTATCTTTGCTATATATTATACCTTCTCCTATTCCAGACGCATTAAGAGTCCTACCATCTGCAATTATTACTTTACTTTGCTGTTTTTGTATTTTATTAAAAAAATTTCAAATTGCTTGTCATGTGTATCGAAGCTCCGGAGTCAATTACCCAGCCTTTCTTTATGTCAGATACATTTAAACAAATTTCTGATGATGCCATATGACTAAAATTTCCTTTTTCCTTTTTTAATTTGTAGCAGTCTTTTCTTACATGTCCAAGTTTATTGCAATGATAACATTTTACCTGTTTTCTTGTTTTTACATTAGTTTCTTGAGTTTTTAATGCTTCATTTATTTGATGTTCGGCCTCTCCACGCCGCTCAGCTTCATCTAATAACTTTTCTTGCACGTATTCTAATTTTATAGAATCCTCAGGTTGTCCCTCAATTGATGTAACTAAAAAACTGAAAGATTTCGGTAAGCTATTTAACATAATGGCTACCATCGAATTATCTTTGATCTCTTCTCCTCTATCTAACAATTGTGCCCGTATAAGATTCAGACTGTTTATGTGCTCTTGCATATTTTCCCCTTCTTGCATTCGTTTGTCATAAAGCTTGCGTAAAAGATGTAATTTCGACGTCATTGTTTTTCTTTCGTATGTTGTTTTTATCTTTAACCACATGGAATTCGCTGTTAACAATGTTTGTATTAAATGTACCTGCGAATTGTCAACACACATAGCAATCGCAGCCCTCGCTTTTTGATCGGATTTAACAAACTGCTCCGTTTGTGTACTAGGCGGTGTTCTTTCAACAATACTCCATAAATCAAGTTGAATCAGATACATTTGCATTTTAAATTTCCACGTAAAATAGTTAGTGGAATTCAACAATGGGAATATACACTTTTGTTCCATTATGCACAAAATTTGCCAATTCTACGGTTTATATTATTCACGTTCTGGGCCCATAACCTTTTGGAACCCCAAATAAAATATACGAACTTATAGTTTCAAGTTTCAAAAGTAGAATAATAATTTTTTATTTAAAATATAAAAAATTGTATTATGTATTTTTTATATACTACTATGTTACATTTTATAATATTATATTTAAAAGAGTAGTTTTGTTGAACAAGTAATTATTAAATCTAACAGTTAGAACCTGTAAAGAATTTATTTATATGTACATATAGTATGTACATAATGTTAACAATTCTTCATGTTTTCATTTACATTGTTTCTGGTAAGCACAATGGATTTGATGATTCTCTTAAATTCCGTCTTTTTATTTTCTCCAATAATTTCTTCTCTTCTAATAACATAAATCGGAGCGAAATGCTATGCATTTTATTGAATAATAACAATTTATTAAGAAAATTACAAAAACAAAACACAAACAATTAAACAACATCAATTCACAATAGTATGTTCGAATTGCCACATATGTTTCGAAAATATATTTTATTCCCTAACAATTGACAATACCATATTATTGTTCATGGGATTAAACAAATTATTCCCTTGAGATTCGCGATAATTGTGAATATGTGTAAATGTATGTACGATGTATAATTTCTTTGCTCTAGTGTACCTATTATGCACAGTTTAATTTGACGTCATAGCTTTAAAACTGCATAGAAGTTTTAGGTCTACTGCAAAAAGGACGTAGAAACTGTACTTTGTTCTAGTGTCCAGTAGTGTATCGTGTATATCAAATGGGCTTGTGCAGCCCTTTATAATTGATTATCTGGGACCAATGCTCCACTACCTAAGCAGCTTATTCTGAGTCTTGTCTCCACTGGGCACTCGCAGAGAACATGTTAAAAAGTTTCTTGTTCTTCTCGGCAGAAACAAACCGAATCATTCTGTACCACACCTATTCTACTCATGTGGTAGTTAAGTCTACAATGGCCCGTCAAACAATGACTAGTCAAACACACTACACCTCCCTTTTCATTAAAAGAATGATCAACAGCTGCAATAGTTTGATCATTCTTTTTTTTTATAATAGTAATGTAAAGTAAATTAGGATTACTTGTACAAAATTTTTCAAAACATAATTACGAAAATGATTAATACAAACAAAGAATGGTTTGAAGTTCGGTCACCCTTTCAAAGTCAAACAAAATTATTTTATCACAGGATAATTAATTTGTATCATCCCTTTACCTTTACGGAGAAGATTGATCAATACTCAAAATTTTAATGACGGAAAAATATGAAAATAAAAAAATTTCACAAATTATACAACACAGGCGAATAGAAAATCAATAAAAAAAACTTAACACATGATTAAAAGAATTCTTAGTGAAGAAAAAAAATGGATAAATTATTTCTGTAAAAGTATAAACAAAAAAAAAAATTCAATGTCAAAGGAGACAAAATAACGAAATATACCTTATTTATTTATTTACAATAAATAAGTGGTCAAGATTATAAGAAGTATTCCCTTCCCTTTTCGGAAAGGTTTGATCGTTAAATCTTACACAAAGTTCACAGTCGCACAAGAGGGATGCACTTTGTATTTATTTCACTTAAAATTATTTTTATGCAACTAATAAGAAAACCAAATAAGATCCTAAATCGAAAAAAAAGCACAGGAGGAATATACGAACATTTTAAATGTAATCGATAAATTAACAATTAGGAAGAATTTGAGGAATCTTTTTATTCCCATCATCATGAATTATACCAATCCATTAAACAAATAAGATTGACCACTATACTCGTACACACCGCCAACACCTTCATCATGGCGTATTGACAAGTGCATAAAGTGTATAAAAATTTAGGGTAAGAAGATGTTGTTGACTAAACGGAGAACGTTAAGGATCGTTTAAGTATTTACAAGGAAATTATCAAGACTCAGACAATGAGGTTCAGTGTCTGTTCCCGTCGATGCGAAACTAGGGGGAGAATTTAGGGCATTTGTTCGGGGCCATTGAGCAACTATCAATGGTCCACCGAAGAGGAAAGAGGATTTATGTTCTTCACCAACCAAGGTACCCTTAAAAATGACATAATAAAGAAGTCATTTCAAAGAAACAAAAATAAAATTAATACAAAAGGAATCGATACACAAAATTATTACGGTAAAAAATCTCAAAAATGAAACAATTAGGAAATATAAAGGGTGATTTTTTTAGGGACGTATAGAACTTTAAGTTGGCATTACTGTTCAAGATGGCGACCGATTTAACAGCTGTCAAGTGATTTATTCTCAGTTTGGTTTGGCAATTCATCATGAATAGACTCACGCCTGAACAACGCTTGCGTAGATTCGTCGAATGGGCCCAAAACGAGATTGCCGTTGTTCCTGATTTTCATAAGCGAATTTTGTTTAGCGATGAAGCGCACTTCTGGTTGAATGGCTACGTCAACAAACAAAACTGCCGCATTTGGAGTGAAGCTAATCCTCAAGTGTATGTCGAAACACCGTTACATCCAGAAAAACTGACTGTTTGGTGCGCTTTATGAGCTGGTGCAATCATTGGTCCGTACTTCTTCAAAAACGATGATGGCCAGAACGTTACAGTCAATGGTGATCGGTATAGAGCCATGATTACTAACTTTTTCATTCCTGAATTGAACAACCATGACGTCCAGGAGCTGTGGTTCCAACAAGACGGCGCAACATGTCACACATCGTCACATATCGTGGCCCTGGCTTCGTCGATGGTCTTGTCTAGGTGGCTATTCCAGAGCAATCTGTCATCAAGAGTAATACCAACTTCTCTTGAGAACGGTATATGTTCACCAAAAATGCTAGGTTCTCTAAAATTGTATTTTTCTGGTGAATATTACTATAGAGGTCTTTTTAAGGTTGATGTTCAATCCCACATCCCTGCACCAGTCTGATACCAATCTCAGTGCAATCTGAAGTAGGTTTGATATGGTATCTTCAAACCTACCCCTTATCAGCACAACTATGTTATCAACATATCCCTGAACCTCAAAGCCATTACTGCTCAATATGTGTAATAGTTCGTCGACGGCAATGAACCATAATAGTGGGGAGAGTACGCCACCTTGAGGACAACCTTTTACCGCCTTAACACTGGGGTTTGCTGATCCCAGGGAAGAATTTATGATTCTCCCATCGACACCTTTGCTGAGGATCGTTCTAGTTATATGAAAGAAACCCGTATTGTCGAAAGCTCAATATCTATGAAAAAGCTAACTGCATACTCCTTGTTCTCAAGTCAGGACTCAATCTTCTGCGTGAGGTTGATACGCATATTGATTTTTATGTAAAGGTGCTACCATGAGGTAACTGTCTCTGATATGCCTATCAACTAATTTTTCCATTGTTTTCAATAGAAAGGAGGTTAGACTAATCGGAATTGCTTCCCAGGCAAAGCTTGCTCTGAACATATTAATCAGAGGTTGCATAATGTGAGGAATCCCCTTCTGAAGGAGTGCTGGAATAATTCCGTCTTCTCCAGGAGATTTATATGGATAAAATGAGCCTATGGCCATTGCTATTATTCAATCTTGAGACCTTGGTCTCCGTCCAACTGATAGACTGGATTTATCCTCTGAGATAATTACGGAACATGAAAAATGAACTCTAGCCAGAAGATCTAAGGTCTCAGAGCAATTGTTCGTAAATAGTCCGTCCAACTTTTTAAGAAGCCCTATAGAGTTAGTGTGCATTTTAGATAGAACCCTGTGAACTTTGGAACAACTGCTTAACTCCGAAAGTTCACTACAGAATTTCTTCCAGGATTCCCTCTTAGCTCTTCTAATTTCTATGTTGTACTTCGTAAGGGCCTCTTTATATAGGGCCAGGTTACCCATTCCTCTAGACACGTTGCTGAGCGTCCTTTTCTCTTGCTGAAGAGGTGCTAAACGATCGTTCCACCAAGGAGTAATTCTATTGCCTGATTTTTTCTTCTCTGGGCAAGCTTGGTGGTATGAGTTCAATATAGCTGTACTAATCGCCTCACATGCGATTTCCAACTCATCTGGATTCCGAACCCTCTTGCTACATCTGTCCGCCTCTTCTTCTAATAGGCTATTAAAATTTTCCCAGTTAGTCGATCTAGGGTGCCTGTATTTAGCATTTAGCTTGATATCAAAGTTTATATCAAATCTAGTGTGAGAGTGATTAGACATGGATGTTTCTTCTGAAACCGTCCACTTATTTGTGAAATTTCTTAGGAATATATTGAATAAAGTGATGTCCAAGACCTCTTCTCTGGTGCTGTTCCTAAATGTGGGCTTATTCCCTACATTCATAATTTCTAAAATGTTACTGTTAATAAATTCGAATAAGCACTCACCTCTATGGTTCATGTTCGTGCTGCCCCAGGTTGTGCGGTGTGCATTTGCATCACAGCCAATCACAATGTGGTTATTCTCTCTTCTACTGTGATCCATGAGTCTCTGCAGTGTTGAGAAAGAAAGGTCTTCTGAGTCGATAGGCAAGTAGGCTGAGCATAATATTATCTCTGGCCCATTTGCCACCTCCATCTTCACGGCGACTTGATCTTTGTCTGTGCGCTCTGAAATAAGAATCGCATTAATTCCTTTCATAACCAGTATACATGATCAGGGTTTTCCTGTATTGCAGGAATCATAAAATAACTCACCTGGTAAGCCCTTAACCTGATCCCTACATATGTAAGGCTCTTGGATAAGAGCGACACCCAGGTGCCCCTGATTAAACAAACGTTCCAAAACTGCCGAAGCAGCTTTGGAGTGCTGTAGGTTTGCTGGCTGCTGCTGCTGCTTGGGATGTCGATGGAGTGTTGTCCTCTTCTCTGATGGACACCTTCTCCTTCGACTATACTTGAGTGGATGCGACCGGCTTGGCCTCTTGGCGAGAAATTAAGAAATAATTTTTCTCTCTGCGCAAGAATCCTCTTCTTCAATGCATCATCAATCGAGAAGGTGACAGATTGTCTGCCATCCTTCTCTTTTATGATTCGAAGAACTCGCCAACTCTTTGTTGACAGTCTACGTTCTGCTTTGACAGTCTGCAACAACAGTGTGTTCTGCTCGAGTACATTTTCTGGCGGCAGGTAGGCAATGCAGACGAATGTCTGGGGCATTTCTGTTCCTTGGACTAACTTTATGTTAGCATTAGGGAAGGGCTTTAGACTCTTAAGTGCCTCTGACAGCCAAGTCTTAGTTTGGCTGTTGTGGCACGTAAGAGACAGCCACCCATCCTTATTTATGCAGCTGATAAGTCCGAGATTATTGTAGGCTTGTTTACTTGTCCACCTCAGACAATAAGCTCTTTTTTATCAGAACAATCTGGTTAGCATTCAGTTCCTCTTCTTCAGGATGCTTTGAGTGGGTGTTGGCAACCTTGCATGCGCTCATCATATCGCTGTACGAGGGTCCATTTCCCTTATCCTGAGCATCCTTTTGGGCCTTAGCCAGCAGTGGTGTAGCTTTAGGGGTTACCTTCTCTCCACCTTCTGCCAGTTTTCTAGATTTTTTGCCTGTGACATCATGTCACTGGGCGAATTATTAGCCGATCTGCAGCGTTTTGACGACTGAGCACCCGACGCCTGGTTTTTATTAACCTGGGCATATCGTATGCGCACTTCAGCTTTCGCTTCTTCAGCCGTCATGACATCTCTGATCTTGGCTTTAATACGACGTTTTTGGGCACCAGTGAAATAATCATTTCTATTTTCGTCCGTAGCCTCGCTTGGTACGCTTGGTACCAAGGTGAGAATGGATTGGTCCATGTACGCAGAGCTCCCATATGTACATAAGAGTATTTACACTGGAAGGTCGCCCGGTATTCCAGGGGATGTCTCCGTTAGCGATGAATATGTTTTAATTCCCTGCACCATTCCAAGAACACCTTGGCTTGGGAATCGGCTGAGATTTACTTTTCGGAATCTCTCCAAGAACCTGTCCGACATGGTTGAATCTAAGCCGGCATAGCTCCTTGGTTCATTGACCCTACTTAAGGCCCCTCACCACGTCGAGGTGCATCAACCAAGAGAAGGTGAAAAGGAGGTTATATCTGTAGAATCTTCATCCATTTCTATTTGGTGAAATCATGACAAGCCATTAAAAGTATTTGGCTCTACCTAGTTGATCTAGAATATCGTCTATACGAGGTAATGGAAATTTTTCAGTAATCAATTTATTATTCAGTCCTCTATAGTCAACTACCAGTCTCCATCTTTTTTGAGTTGTACCAGGTAAACTTTTTTTCGGTACAAGTAGTATGGGACTGTTGTAGTCTGAGGTGGATGGTTCTATAATATCATCCTTAATAAGCTTGTCAATCTGTTTATTTAATTCCTCTTTTTGAGTGTGAGGTGTTCTATAATTTTTTATCTACAGGGGTCGGTCATTGAGTCTTAGTTTTTGCTTGTAAAAATTATTTGTTGTGATTTTCTCACTTTCTAGGCCAAAAATATCAATATATTCAGTGCATAGTTTTTTAAGACTTTTTTCTGCTATTTTTGGAAAATTTATAGCTAGTCTTTCAAGTTTTTCTGTCTTTTTGGAAGAATCTTCTGTTGGTTTAATGACTTTGTAGTCATCTAAATTTTCAGTTTGAACCTGAGCAGAATTAATAATTTTTACCAAAGGTTTGGAAATGGAACTTATAGTATTGGCGATGTATACTCCGTTTGTGAGTGTTTTTTGGGGCATTATTACGTCGTTCATCTAGGAGCTTAACTGGACTGATCTGATAACTTCAGATCTTGCAGGAATAGTAAAAGTATTTATACTTGGACCACTCATCAATGGTATGCTTATATCATAAGGGACATCGTTCGACCTTATGATAGTGAAAGCTTTATTATCTCGATAATCCAAAATACATATATATTTTTTAATGAAATCCATTCCTATGATTCCATCGGCCATAATGGAGAAGTAATCTTTAACCACGTGGAAGTCATGCGGAATCAAAAGATCTTCCACTTTTAGGTCTGTGTGAGCCTAGTGTCAAGATACATCCTTGACCAATACTATTTATGTTGGTTCTTTTTCGAATGTCTATAGACTCATTGAAGACTTGGTTATGTTTTACGACTGAGATGTCTGCACCCGTATCTATCAAAAACGTACATGTATTTCTATTTAAAGAGGTTCTACTTTTTAGGTAGCTATAGAGGCTTAAATTTATATTGAAAATGTGACTATTTGATGAAAATGTAAGGGAGCTTACTCGTTTCCCGAATTATTTTCGGCAACAAGACGTATGTGACTGTTATTTCTACGGTTGAATTACGGTTGTAATTACGGTTGAAACCATTATTATTATGCCTTCCGTTGCCACGATTATTGCGACCATTGTTTTGGTTGCGATAATTATTATTATAATTATTAATATTATTTAAGGAATTACGGAAATTGCTGTGGTTGCGGTTATTAGTGGCATTGCCGCCACTTGTGTTTCTATTAAAAGTGAAATTATTGCCTCTCTAACCGAATGCTAAAATGGCATTCGGTTGACTGTAGGCGTCAGTGCAGCTACTTATGAACTTAGATAAAACATCGTTCATATTAGAGAAGGTTAGTGATTCTATTATCAGTTTTAACCTCTCGCTTTTCGAGTTTTTCACCATGGCAGTGGCTGCTGAGGTGGTGGCATATTTCTTAGCCATATCTGTTGGAAGTCAGTCTGCTAAGCGCTTTCCAATTTTTATGCTAGTTCGTCCACCGCATTAACTTAAGAATTCGCGTTCTTTCCCGATTGTCTGATGTTCATCAATCTGGCTTTGACCACATCCACCGATTCTCCTTTTACCGTGGACGTCAGCCGAGTTATCATTTGTTGTGTGGTGTTTTCTATAGAGACCAAGTTTCTTGCTGTACCTTTCCACTTTGTCTTTATTACGGTAATTCCTATAGCTTCGTGACTTTTTTATGGAATCTAGGAGGTTAAGTGCATCTACAAAACTTTGGAGATTAGTAGGGGTACCATCAAAATCAGGCAGGATTCTTGAGGCTATGCCCAGAAATTCAAATACCGTTTGTGGCATATTGTTTGCTTCTACAGCTTCAGGAAATAAAGGAATTTGTATATGTATTGAATCTGGGATAGACACTTCAATACCTTTTTTATGACAGACTAGCAGAGCTTTGCTTCGCAAGTCTGAAAAAAATTCTTCTGCTGCTGTTTTTTGTTCTAGTCTTAACTTATAATAGTTTACGTTGAAAACACTTTTATCCTTTCGAGGATCTGCAAAAGGATATTCACATGCTTATGGATCGTTTTCGGTGTAGTGTTTTTTTCTTGATTGAGACACTTGTGGAATCTCAAGAATATCTCTTTATTCAATCTTGTTTTCGTTAAGATATACTCCCACTCCATAGGCACATGAATATCTTAGACCTTATCAAGGTTGTCTATCGATGCCAACCTTCTAGCATAGATTTTTTTTAAAGATATTTTGTGTAATTGGTAAATGTTGACTAGAGTTTGGACAACTAGTAATACGATCAGTATATTAAATACATGTCGGACGACTTCAATTGAATCACTATGTCATTCTGGACATTAGCAATTTTGGAGTTAATCTTACCCATGTTAAACAAAATAAATGAAAGTGTAAGAAAAGATAATGTAATCGACCACAAAACAATAACTGGCGTTATCAAGGAAATTAAATTATATAAGTGTTTAAGGTCAAGGAGATAAAATGTGAACCGTCTAGTCGCAGGGTCACCTAGCAGGTTATTAATATTTTTACTTGGTGATCCTGTTCGACTCTTAATTAACTGATTATAAAATATGTCAAGCGCTAGTTAACTTAAGGAACAAGAATAGAAACGTTTACAGCATAATACAATTCCACATCAAGGATTAACCAATGCAATTGTAATTGAATTTCAAAACAAAATAAAATTAATGAAATAATGTATTAGAATAATATTTTTGAATTGATCCGTAAAACAAAATGTTCAGGGATGCAATAGGATGCAGGTGTAAATCAATAAAGAAATTTCTTTCCTTCCATGCAATGGATACTCAAATCTATTATAATAAATTTTCACAACAAAATATGCAATAACTGCAATGGTAAAACTCTCGAGAATAATTGAAACAAGGCAATATATAATTTTCAAATGTCAGGACGCAAGGATCAGATGAGAAAAAGCCACACCGCTTTTAGCAATATTTCTCTGATCTTAAAAACATTATTAAAAAATGCATTTAAGTAATTTATTTTCTGGTGATATTTATTCATTATTTCTCTTGCTGCCTTTTCACTTTTGTGAAAAGAAGGATAACTATTTATATGGGGTTTAAGCTGTGTAATACATTCATAGTTAATACTCTTGACGAAAGACTGCATACTAAGGAACGGTGTATTAAGGAACCATTATAGATAAAAGAAAAATCTTTCCTTTAAAGCAAATCAGCAATAAAACAAAAACAACTGTAATATTGACAATCTAAAATATATTGTCGAATTAAATAAATCACCAATTTGAAAAGAGTGAATTCTTCTAATACAATGCAATTACATAAAAAATCTTTAGCAATTATATAATTATATATGTAATAATTTCTATTTGGAATTTAAAAGTTTAACAAAATATTAATCTTTATTTGTGCTTAATTCCAGAAATATATATATATATATATATACTCTTTAATTACATTCAGTAATACCCAACGGGCATTCAAATGTAAAAGAGAAGAGAAGAATAAAAATAGAATATATAGTTTTCAATATTAAAAATGTTGGTTGGGAAATTTATTTGTTTATTCAGTTCAATGCTTACTGAGTTTTTTGTTTGAATATTTGATCTTTTTGTGACTTTTGATTAATAATTCTTATTTAGTCAATTGCTTTTACAATATAAAGGTTCTAATGTTTGCAAGAAACGTTGGGAGTAACCTACTGAGGATTCGGAGTAGCGTCTGATGAAATGGTCCATATAGGTATGCTCTCCCCTTCAGTACTTATTGTACTGAATAAATAACTCATGAGAATATCATGAGTAAAAGAATAAATTTTAAAACCAACACATTTTCTGGAATTAAGCACAAATAAAGATTAATATAATTATATATTTAAAAAATAAAAAATAAATCGTATTTTTTTTTTCTTATTTTATACATAATCATAATAAAAATTCAATTTATATATATTTTTTTTATTATTATTTATTATTATTGAATCTTTCTATAAGAAAATTACAATAAGTATCCAAATCTTAACTGTAAAAAATATCAAAAAAACTTAAATAATTATTAGCAATGTAATAACTAGTTTCTTGTACTCAAATCTTAAGAATAAAAGAAATATTCTACGGTTAAATAAAAAAGTTATATGTCTCTTCTCACTAGGCGCAAAGTATCACTTCTCTTAAGCCGTCTGTGTCTGTAACAGGTCAATGGCGAGGGCGTTTGGATGTGTCGCCAGTTTGTGAACCTACTTAGTACAATATTTTTCAATTTCCTCCCGAACCGTTGGAATTTCTAGATCTCTGTGAACATTCTCATTTCTTATATACCACGGGGCTCAGACTATTGTTCGTAAAATATTCGACTGTCTTCTTTGTAACTTTTGGATGTTAGATGCACACGCAGTTCCTCAAAGCTGAATGCCTTTATAATAATGGCTTTATATAAAACAACTTAATATTCCAAAGATAGAGATGAAAATAGACCTATTAGCCATATTAGTCGACCTGTTTTTAATTTCATACCTGAGATTTTGGCATCAATGTGACGTCACCATTTTAGGCGTCTCTCTAGATGGATTCCTAGATATTTAGTTTGGGTTTCTACCGGAACAATAACGTTATTTATTTTTATTGGCGGACAATTTGCCTTTCTTAGTGTGAAAGTCACATGGGCACATTTTGATGGATTTACTTTGATTTTCCATTTATTTAGCCAACCTTCCAGCTCGTTTATATGAGCTTGTAATTGCTGAGATGCAGTTCCTGGATCTTTGTTCACACTTAAAAATGCAGTGTCATCTGCAAAAGTTGACGTGATAGTATGTCGATTTGTAGGCATATCGGATGTATAGACGATGTACAATAAATAGCGGGTCAAGTATACTTCCATGGGGGACGAGTGCAGAAATCTTCTTAACTGGTGAAAATACGTTTTTTGACCGTTTCTTAAATGTTCTATCAGTCAAGTAACTTTTAATCAGCTTGTGGGTGTCAGCAGGAAGAAGTCGTGTTACTTTTGTGAGGAGACCATCATGCCAAACTTAATCAAATGCTTGCGAGACATCAATGAACAATGCTGAACAAAACAGCTTTTTCTCGAAGGACGACCTGATAGCAGTAACAATTCTGTGAACCTGCTCTGTAGTTCCATGACCAGCCCGGAAGCCGAACTGATGTTCTGGAATAATATTTCGCTCTGCTAGATTAGGCGTTATTTTCTGGAGGAAAACCTTTTCGAACAGCTTTGATAGTATAGATAATAAGCTGACAGGTCTGTATGACGTAATTTGAGTAGCGTCTTTACCCGGTTTTTGGATCATGACAATTTCCGAAATCTTCCAAGAGGACGGGAAAACCCCCACTCTTAAGATGGCGTTAAAAATGAATAATATAATTCTCACAGCCCAATCTGGTAAGTTCATCAGCATTAAACTAGTAATTCGATCAGCGCCGGGCGGTTTTTTCGCATCGAGCTTTTTGATTGCCATTTTAATTGAGGGCAACCGCATCCTTATTTGATTTTCAATGGAATCGCTGATGTATGGAGGATTAATATCACTATTTATTTCATGTGGATTGAAAACGTTTTGCAGATGGCCAGCATCGTTCACTAGGATTTTTAGCCCAACTAAGGTCCTCAAGTCTTAGTTGATGTTCGGAGGAAGTAGGGCACTTCATTTGCTTCACAGCTTTCCATAGGCTGTGATGGGTTTTTGTTGTCGGATCCAAGTTACTTAAATAATTTGCAAGCGCTGACTCATGCTGTACACACAGCTTTTCTTTAAGTATTTTTTGACACAATTTCAATTAGGTCTTTAAAGCTGGAGAACGATTTCTTTGCCATTCCTTTCTCAATTTTCTTTTTTGTCGGATGAGGGCTTCAATATCAGCTGATGACTTGAACGGTTTCCTCCTATATGTTTTTCTCATTGGAGTTGCATTCCTAGCTGCACAAGTAATATCGTCTGTAAGGTGTAATGATCAGATGATAAGTCTTCTAGAAGACTAATCAGAATTTGTTAACTTTTAAAATTTTTAATAACAGTGAAGTCAATAAGGTCTGGCTTTTTCGTACAGTCTGTAGGCCAGTATGTGGGCTCACCGCCTGATACGACATCTAGACTATTTTGAGCAATAGTATTGTTCGGCTGGTAAGTCTATAGCCCCAGTGGGTGTGCTTGACATTGTAGTCGCATGCTGCCAGGAACTTGTGTCCCACTGTTGCGAAGAAACTTTTGAAAATGTCGCTATCAATTATGTGTCTTGGAGGACAATATACACATCAAATTGTGGTATGAAAATCAGTAAGACTTATAGAGGTTTGGTGAATATAATCCTTCCCAAGATCTGACATAGCAAAGTGCCTCACGTTTTTACGCACAATGACGGCCGTGCCACCACATGCCTTTCCACTTGGATGTTTAGTGTCACAAATAATGAACCCGTTAATTCTAAAGCAATTCTTTACAGTAAAATGTGTTTAGGATACCAAAAAGATGTCTATTTTTTGCCTGTGTAGGAAATTTTATACCTCTAACCTATGTTGGGATAACGCGTTCGCATTCCAGTAACAAATACGCAACTGGGTCATTCCTGAAACACGCCCTGCATATTATTCGTAAAATTGTTCATGTTAGTCTTGAAATTGTTCATTGTCTCTGTCAGCTTGTCGATTGAACTAGAGCTGGTATCGTTGAAGACTTGAGGGCTGCTCCTTAGTACTTGGGCATATGAAAGATTTTCCACGTTGGGCCTGTTTGACGTTGGTAAGCCATCGAAGTGTTGTTGGCATAGTTCATTTTATTCTCATGTACATCATTAGGCATAGGATTAGCTTTAGTATGAAAGCTCGGATAATTCGATTAGCGATATTTCACATTTGCACGACTTCGAGGTTGTTTCAATTTTTTATCTTCTCGAATACTTCACATCGTCTATAATTAGCAGAATGTCTTCCGCCGCAGTTGCTGCATTTCCTTACATTGGGGTAATTTTTAGGTGCTGTACACTCCGTGGTTTTATGCGCGTTACCACACACTACGCAAACAGATGGTAGCTTGCAGTAAGATTTTGTGTGGCCAAACTTTTGGCAATTGGTGCATTGTGCGGGGTCATTACGCTTATGTGGTTCCTCTACTGTTATTCTTCGGTTAAGAAGATATCTCAGGTTTAAGATTGGATGAGTTGTCTAAAGAAGAGCTGCATTAAAAACAATCTTCACACGGTGCATTGGTTGGGGAAATTTACCTGTGTTGTGTATGTTGTGAACATTTCTCACATCATAGCCTTCATCTCCAATAGCTTTCTTGATCTCTTCAACAGGAACGGAACTGTCAATGCCCTTTACCACAACCACGAGGCCCTTAGCACTTTTTAGTTGGTACGTGTAGTAATTCTCTCTTTCGGCGTTAAGACTATTAACAATTAAACGATAATTCTTCTCAGTATGGGTTTTTATTTTCGTTTCCTGTATCTGTCCCCTTCATATAGAAGCTACGTAAAAATTATCATTTTCCACAATCTTTGATAAAAGATTTACAATAGCGTTCGAAGTTTGCTCGCGAAAATAAATAGGACGCAGGTTCTACTATTGCATCGTCTGTGGGTGCAAGTATTGAAAATCTATTTCCGGAGACTGGTATCGTATCCGCCTGACTACCTTTGTACTTTTTAGTTGTGTGCTCCTGTTGATTAGTTCTAGGACTAGCCTAAGTTTGGTAACAGTTACGTATCTGTGCATGCCGGTTTGTATTTCCTTACCTGCCGAAGTAGAATCTGCCTTTGATGTTTATGTAGCTACCTTAGTCTTCGGAGTGGTTCCTGTTGGACTAGTTGGCTTGTCGAACTGGCGCGTGAAAATTTGTGCATCCACAATCGCATTTGGCGTTAAAGAGCGGATCCTATTCTCAGGCCTAGCTGTAAATATGCTCCGTCGTCAGTCTTCTTATTCATACTATCTAAGAACACATAGTATGCATTGTTCCTATTCAGTTTATAGTTTGGCTTGTCATTTATGTTTTCGCTTGTTTTTGTTTTTTTTTATTTTTTGATGTCATCTTTTCTATATAGGTCCCAACTTGAAGTCGTTATCTAAATCCGTAGTGCAGTTACCCATATGATGACCCCGAGGGTCCCTTTGCATGCAGTGAGGTCCTCGCAAGGGTTGACACAGGACCTTATGGGCGCTTGTGTTCAAAGCCAGGTCGGGCGTTAATTAGGATATCGTATCAACTAAGCCTGCACAGCCAACTTAACGGCAACGTGATTTAGAGTGTTCCTCCAAATCCTTGCCAATTTTTTACCGGGACGGAAGGCAGCTGCGACATTAGCCTGAAAGCCGTTTCTACGTGATGTCACTCCTGTATACTAAGGTAACAGTATGCCACAGCTATTAGCCCATGTACAAACAAATCCAATAAATAATCAAAATCATATCAATGGTATTTGCCGGTTCGTCAACGTTGCAGCAGTAGCCTGAATTGCACCGGTGCTCGCATGCCGTTCTGCCTACTCTACTGCATGTTCGCATACACACTTTAGCTACCGCCAGACCAGGGAATACCACGCGGAGGTAGTGAAATGCTTATTTATATAAAAATTAAAATTTTATTTTCTTTTAAATGTCATATCGCCACAGGTGGCCGTGTTATTCTAAAAAAAATATTTCTAATAATTAACGGAAGTTGCAACGCTTACTTGTTTTTAATTTTAGTAGTTTTAATCAATTAAATTTTTAATACATTTTTCTTTTTTTTCGATTTAGGATCTTATTTGGTTTTCTTATAAGTTGCACAAAAATAATTTTTAGAGAAATAAACAATTACATTACCGAAGTTGCTGCTGCTGTTGTTGTATTGGTTGTTGTTATTGCTGTTGCTCCTGCCGTTGCTGATGTTGTAGATGTAACCGGGCTAAAAGTGTTTTCTGTTTTTTTTCTTTTTTTAGAATAAATCCGCAAAAAACTCGGTAATCTTGTTTTGTATTTTCTTATACTTAAGTTGTACTTCTGGGTTTTAAGTCTTGTGTTGATAAGTAGAGTTAGAGATGATGATGGACTTTTATAAATTTTTAAATCGTTCATATAAACATATGTAAATATATACACATATATGTTCAAGAAAGTATGTATATCATAAGTCCTCAGCTTGGCCCGACGACTTCCTCAACTAGCTCGTTGTCCCAGGGGGTTCTCAACCCTTGCGTCAAGTGATCACAGAGTAACACAAACATTTATGTATAAAAACATCAAAACGGAAATGGAAATCCACATTCACACTACACCACAAAATTAATTTTAGAGACAGGTGTTGGTCTGTGTAATGCCCGCCCTACTATGTCGCGAATTTTTCCTATACTCATGCTTTCACGACCCATAACCCGCCGAACGACTTGTACCACTTACCAGTCCATCATCACCTTAAACCTTTTTACTTTATTCCAACATTATTAAAATCTCTTTCAATTAAAAATCATTATAATTTATTTAAAACTTTAAATTAGAAATACACAAACTATAACAAAATAAAAATAAAAAAAAAAACGCTAAGCCAATATGGCCATTACTTTTATGTATTTTGATATCATTTGTCTTCTTAGGGCTCAAACTAACAGTTTTATAAAAATTTTATGATAAAAAAAAACGATTTTCAACAATCATTCCTACTTTTAAAGGAGCTCCCTGAAAAGTTTCCAATCTGGCTATATAAAAAAATTAGTCTCAACAGCTAATCTGTGCACTCTGCAATTCTCTACTTTTCTCTTAAACTTTCGTTCAGTTTGGGCATAAAAAAAAGAAATTTTTTCTGGTTAAACTGTACACTCACAAAAATTCACACAATTACACAAGTCTACGAATTGAAATTTTAAAATTTTAAATATTAAATTATTTCTTTAAACATGAAAATAAAAATTTTAAGTTTTTAAAAATTAAATTATTTCTTTAAATGGAAATCAAAACCTTCATTCGACATTATTGAGAACTAACAGGCGTTACTTTTCCTTTTTTTTCAATTTAAAATGTTTTTCTTTAAATAAATGAAAATCTTCTGTTTTCTTTTTTTATTTTATATATCTATAGGCACACTATCCTACTTTCTCGCAACTATATGTGCGTTCAAAAGTATTTTCTTTTCAACACCAATTCTTCATAAACGTATTTTTTTCTTTTTGTCGGAAAATTATTTCCCTTGCGGTGGTATCATCAAAGTCAGGGATTACTTCCAATGTGCTTCTACTTCGCCTAGACTTTGTACCGGTTCGTATGCGATTTTTGTTTCTTATATAAGAATAAAATTTATTACCTGGCTGTTACTCAGATCTTTCCCCAAGGCACATATATCCTGTGGTTAAATGACTCTTTAGGGACATCTAATAGTTCACAGCCAGGTTTCTCTTATTCGATTAAGCACTTGAAAAAATTACCCACAAAATTGAATAATATAAAAAATTTATATTTTAATTTTGTTAAGCTTTTCCGGTCACCTTGTCTGACAATACGCACTTTAAATTTGATAATCTTCTTTAATTGTTTTATGGTTTAACTATGTTTATCTTCACATTCACGAAAATCCACGTGGTTACTTTTATTTTTGTATCTTATATTTTATCGTTCACTGTTATTTTCTAACCAGTTTTCCTTCACAGAATCGTTACTGCAATCAGGTCGTTCTTCGAGAAAAAGCTGTTTTGTTCAGCATTGTTCATAGATGTCTCCCAAGCATGACGGTCTATTTACAAAAGTAACACGACTTCTCCCTGCAAACACCCACAAGTTGATTAAAAGCTTGCCCATGTTACATTCACACTAAGAAAAGGAAACTGTCCGCCAATAAAATATCTAGAAATCCATCTAGAATAGAACGTTATTTATATTCTTCAAATAAAATTATAAAAAACACACAACTTGCTTAGAATTTGTTGGTGACATATTAAAGTGTTTGTTGTGAGAAAATTTTGTAGAGGCTTAAAAAAAATTTTTTACTAAAAATTGGCAAATATTTCTTAAATTTTTTTAATTCTGAAGTAATTTAAATCAATCCTAAATCTTCAGATCACTAATTAACCTATTCGTCCACCTGCCTTTGATACTGCTTGACCATCTATTCTTCAATAGTTGTTTCGAGTATCTTCTACTATTTATTGCTTGAACTTCTGTCTCCACAAGCACCTTTAGAGCATTCGTTCTTCCTAAATCAAAATCAAAAAGCCTTTTTGTCTTTTGTCACACTCCTGCAGTCTCTTACAGTTTCCCAAAGTACATATTGGCCTATACTAAAGGGGATCTAATGCAAATTCTATAAGGGATGCAATACCGTTACGATTATACGTATGCTATCTACCTTAGTCTTCGTCCTGTCGGCCTACATTTGGATAACTTCAATTTAGAATGGCTCACTCAGGACACCTACATCTATTCTCTACTGCATAAGACTTTTAATAAGTAGGCTCTGTGCCGTTTTGCAGTGGTTGAAGTTAAGCTGCAGAATTCTTGAATTTGCAACACATCCTATTTTTATTTTCAGACTCCAATAACATATTGGCTAAGGGCAAACTTAGCGCAATATTTGTTCTTTGGGTGCCCCTCCCTCACTATGCCCGCAACAATCTGATCGATGATTAATTCAGGCTCTCTATTTTGTCTGATAATTTTCTCAGCGCTTCGATTGCTTCACCTTTCGCAGTAATCTTCTCTATGTGCCTAGTTTCCACTGCTATCTTCTGGCTGTAGCCTTTAATTCAGCATTTTTCCTTAGAATATCGCTGACTGTGTCGCTACGTCTATGTTCTGGGGGATGGGGTATTTAATGGAGGTTGAAAGCCTTCTAATCGCTAGGGAATAGCCAGAGGTGATTCCTTTACTGAACTTTCCAAGCATTTCATTACCTCCACGTGTTATTCCCTGGTAATGACGCCCGGATCACCTGATCTGGCGGTAGCTAAAGTGTGTATGCGAACATGCAGTAGACTAGCCTGAACGGCATGCGAGCACCGGTGAAATTCAGGCTACTGGTGCAACGTTGAAGAACAGGCAAATACCATTAATATGATTTTGATTATTTATTGGATTTGTTTGTACATGGGCTGACAGCTGTGGCATTCTGTTACCTTAGTATACGGGAGTGACATTGCGTAGAAACGGCTTTCAGGCTAATGTCGCATGTGCTTTCCGTCCCGGTAAAACCTTGGCAAGGACTTCGAGAACGCTCTAACTCACGTTGACATAAAGTTGGCCGTGCAGGTTTAGTTGATACGACATCCTAATTAACGCCCGACCTGGCTCTGAACACAAGCGCCCATAAAGTCTTGTGTCAACCCTTGCGAGAACTTCACTACATGCAAAGGGACCCTCGGAATCATCATAGGACTTAGATAACGACTTCAAGTTGGGACCCATATAGAAGAGATGGCAACAATAAATAAAAATATAAACAAAACCGAAAAACAAAGCAAGAACAATGCATACTATGTGTTCTCAGATAGTATGAATAAGAAGACTGACGACGGATCATATTTACAGCCAGGCCTAAGAAGAGGACCCGCTCTTTAACGCTAATGCGATTGTGGATGCACAACAGGAACTATTCCGAAAACTAATGTTGATACACCAACATCAAAAAGACTGTTACAGGTTCCACTCCGGCAGGTAGGGAAATACAAACCGTCATGCACAGATACGTAACTGTTACCAAACGTAAGGCTAGTCCTAGAACTAATCAAGCGCACAACTAAATAGTACAAAGGCAGTCAGGTGGATACGAGACCAGTCTCCGAGAAAAGATTTTCCATCCTTGCACTCACAGACGATGCACAAGTAGAACCTGCGTCTAAGGAACACAAACTTCCATCTATTTATTTTCGCGAGCAAACTTCTAACGCTATTGTATCTTTTATCAAAGATTGTGGGAAGGGATAATTTTTACGTAGTTTCTATACAAAGGGGACCAAAATCCAAACCCATACTGAAAAAAAAATTATAGTTTAATTGTTAATATTCTAAACGCCGAAAAAAATAAAATTACTACACGTACTAACTAAAAAGTGTCAAAGGCTTCGTGGTTGTGGTAAAAGGCATTGACAGTTCCCTCCCTGTTGAAGAAATCAAGAAAGCTATTGGAGATGAAGGTTACAGTGTGAGAAATGTTCACAATATACATATCACGGATAAAATTTCCCGACCAATACACCGGGTGGATATTGTTTTTAATGCAGCTCTTCTTTCGGCCATACAAAATCTTACTACAAGTTACCATCTGTTTCCGCAGTTTGTGCTAACGCGTGTAAAACCACGGAGTGTACAGCACATAAAAATGACCCCAATGTAAGGAAGTGCAGCAACTGCGGTGGAAGACATTCTGCTAATTATAGAGGATGTGAAGTATTCGAGAGGATAAAAAAATTGAAACAACCTCGAAGTCGTGCAAATGTGAAATATCGCTAATCGAATTATCCGAGCCTTCATACTGAAGCTAATGCAATGCCTAATGATGTACATGAGAATAAAATGAACTATGCCAACAACACTTCGATGGTTTAGCAACGTCAAACAGGCCCTATGTGGAAAATTTTTCATATGCCCAAGTGTTATCTAGCAGCCCTCAAGTCTTCGCCGATAACAGCTCTAGTTCAACGGACAAACTGACGGAGACAATGAACAATTTCATGACCCACATGAACAATTTTATGAATAATATCCAGGGTATGTTTCAGGAGATGATGTAGAATCAGAACATGATTCTGCAGACCCTTCTTCAACAAAAATAGAATGACCCAGTTGCGTATTTGCTACCAGAATGCGAACGGGTTATCCCAACATAGGTTCCAGGTAGAAAATTTAATACACAGACAGAAAATAGACATCCTTTTGGTATCCGAAACAAATTTTACTGTAAAGAATTGCTATAGAATTAACGGGTTCATTATTTATGACACTAAACATCCAAGTGAAAAGGCACTTGGTGGCACGGCCGTCATTGTGAGTAAAGACGTAAGGCACTTTCTTATGCCAGAATTTGAAAAAGATTCCATTCAGGCAACCTCAATAAGTCTTACTGATTTTCATACCACAATCTCATGCGTGTATTGTCCTCCCAGACACATAATTGATAGCGACAACTCAGAAGCTTCTTTGCAACAATGCGTCACAAGTTCCTGGCAGCAGGAGATTACTACGCTAAGCACACCCACTAGGGCTCTAGACTTATCAGCCCAAGAGGTAGGCAGCTGTACAATGCTATTGCTCAAAATAGTCTAGACGTCGTATCAGGCGGTGAGCCCACATACTGGCCTACAGATTAAACGAAAAAGCCAGACCTTATTGACTCGCTGTTATTAGGAATATTAAACGTGACCAACTTCTGATTAGTCCCCTAGAAGACTTATTATATGATCATTCGCCGACTATAATTACACTACATAATAGTTTTATAAACACTTAACTATCTCCTACGTTCTATCCGAACCAATACATGAACTGGCTAAAGTATAAAATGTATGTGAGCTCTCATCTCTCCCAGAACATCGCTCTAAGAAACACGTCTGATATACAATGTGCTGTGAACTACCTTACAGACGTTATTACTTGTGCAGCTAGGAATGCAACTCCAATAAGAAAAACACATAGGAGGAAACCGCTCAAGTCATCAGCTTATATGAAAAGCTATGAAGCATATGAAGTGCTTTTGCTAGCCATCTGGAAAACGTTTTCACTCCACATGACATAAATAGTGATACTAATCCTCCATACATCAGCGATTCCATTTAAAAACATATAAAGATGCAGTTGCTCCCAATTACATGGCAATCAAAAACCTTGATATGAAAAAATCGCCCGGCCCTAATCGAATTACTAGTTTAATGCTGATAAACTTGCCAGACTGCGCTGTGAGAATTATATTATTCATTTTTAATGCCATATTAAGAGTGGGGATTTCCCCGTCCTCTTGGAAGATTTCAGAAATTGTCATGATCCAAAAACCAGGTAAAGATGCTACTCAAATCACGTCATACAGACCTATCAGCTTATTATCCATCCTATCAAAGCTGCTCGAAAAGGTCTTCCTGTAGAAAATAACACTGAGCGATATAGTATTAAAGAACAACAGTTCGACTTATGGGCTGGCCATGGAACTACAGAGCAGGTTCACAGAATTGTTACTGCTATCAGGTCGTCCTTCGAGAAAAAGCTGTTTTGTTCAGCATTGTTCATTGATGTCTCGCAAGCATTTGATTAAGTTTGGCATGATGGTCTCCTCACAAAAGTAACACGACTTCTTCCTGCTGACACCCACAAGCTGATTAAAAGTTACTTGACTGATAGAACATTTAAGAAACGGTCAAAAAACGTATTTTCACCAGTTAAGAAGATTTCTGCACTCGTCCCCCATGGAAGTATACTTGACCCGCTATTTATTGTACATCATCTATACATCCGATATGCCTACAAATCGACATACTATCACGTAAACGTTTGCAGATGACACTGCATTTTTAAGTGTGAACAAAGATCCAGGAACTGCATCTGAACACTTAAAAGCTCATATAAACGAGCTGGAAGGTTGGCTAAATAAATGGAAAATCAAAGTAAATCCATCAAAATGTGTCCATGTGAGATTCACACTAAGAAAGGCAAATTGTCCGCCAATAAATATAAATAACGTCATTGTTCCGGTAGAAACCCAAATAAATATCTAGGAATCCATCTAGATAGACGCCTAACATGGTTACGTCACATTGAGGCCAAAATCTCAGCTATAAAACTAAAAACAGCTACTAATGTGGCTCATAGGTACATATTCATCTCTTTTTTTGGAATATAAAGTTCTATTATATAAAGAAATTATTAAACCAATCTGGACATATGGCATTCAGCTATGGGGAACTGTGTGAGCATCTAACATCCAAAAGTTACAAAGAAGACAGTCGAATATTTTACGAACAATAGTCTGCGCCCCCTGGTATATAAGAAATGAGAATATCCACAGAGATCTAGAAATTCCAACGGTTCGGGAGGAAAGTGAAAAATATTGTACTAAGTACGTTCACAAGTTGGCGACACGTCCAAATACCCTCGCTAGAAAAGAGACATATAACTTTTATTGTTTAACCGTAGAATAATTCTTTTATTCTTAAGATCTGAGCACAAGAAACTAGTTATTACATTGGTAATAATTATTTAAGTTTTTTTATCTTTTTTTACAGTTAAGATTTGGATACTTATTGTAATTTTCTTATAGAAAAATTCAATAATAATAAAAATAAAAAATATCTATGTTCAGGTTTATTTAAGTTTGCTGTCTTTCTAAAATTCTTCAAATTTTCACCAAGAGCGCCTAGCATAGTGTCGAGTTTGATCTGTTTCCCCGTATGACTTTTCCTAGCGTGATCTTATTAACGAAGTAATCTGTCGGGCCATACGCTTTTTCATCCCGTCCAATTTTTTTACCTTTTGCTTCTCATTTCCACTCGCGCCTGACTTATGTCGACTAAGGCTGATGAGGGTCCGCTGCTCAGTTGCTTCGGGACTTATTGCTACAGTTGGTCACTTCCCAAATGGGGTCGATAACCCACCGCGGACCGCTGTTTTTCTTGTCTGTTTTGCTTGTTACTCTTCATCATATTTATTAGGTCCTAAGTAAGGGCCTAGTGTAGTTGCACGTAAAACAATAAATATAAAAAAGTATAGTGAAAAAACAGATATATTTATTGGTCTACAAAAGAGATCTTTTAGATCGTGATGTCAGAGTCGATTGTCATGATCAATAATGATTAAGTAATGGTACTTCATGTTGCCAAAAAAACACTTTCAGCAGTATTACCATTTGCAATCAAACAAGGCAGAGAAATATAAACAAATGCAATTAATATGGCAACATTTCTAAAATGTAGTGTGTGTTACCGTGATAGATGGACCCAATTGTGAATGAAATCGCTTTTAATAAAATATGGCTCGTTTTATTTGAAACTTAATAGGCTATGTGCTTGGAAAACCAACGTAAGGTTTTTGAGTATAAAAATATCTTTCTATTTTGTGTGTTAGACTATTTTCAGCTCTTTTGGTTTTATATAATAAAAAAGTACCTTTCTTTAATATATTAATTTTTATTTTAATTTCCAATATTTCGGCCAACCTTGTTGGTCATCATCAGCGAAAATTTTATTAAACTAAAAAAACAACAATAAAATAATTTTATAAATCATAGAAAAGCACTTAATTTATTACCTAACACTACTAAGCCAATTTTTAATTAATATTTCAGACAACCTCACATCAAAAAATTAATTTTTTTTTAAATAGATGTTGAGATCTATATAAATATATAAAATTCATTTTCTGTTTCTTTGTTTGCTATAAAAATTTTTGTTTTGCAAAACATGAACCACTTTATAAAGTAGTGAATGGCTGTATTTATTTAGGATGGATTATTAAACAATTAAAAATTTATTTGTAAACAGATTTCTGTAAAAATTGATACATGCGCTCTTTAAGGATACTGAACCACGTAATGAAGGACCTGGCCGGGTGAGAACGGGCAAAAAAACTATATTATATATATGACAGGACTAAAAGACAAAATTAACAATATAGAAATCAGAAAAGACGTTAGTGTCATTTGATCTCATGACTGTTTTCCACAGTATGCCACTGAACTTATATGAAAAATTGTATATCTAAGTATGGCAATATAGCTATATGCTTTGAAATATAGCAGGCAGCTTTTTTTATATTAATATTGTTACGTTTTTACAATATTATAAAAATGTTTAGCCGAGAACCGTCTAGAAACTTTTAGAAATTGCGGCATACTTCTAGGTGTATCATGTATAAAACAAAAAGCCAAATGGAAATTCTTAATCTAGCAAATTCAAGAACGTGATAGCTATCATAAAGCTTATACGCTATCACGGATATAAATAACAATCATCTCACACACAAGCATTACACTATAAAATTCTACGAATTAACATAAACACCGAATTGCTATATTTACACATACACAAATACCATTTTTTATGAATAATAAAACACAGTCATTCAATAGAGTTATTTTCGTAACAATATTATATGCTTTAGTAATTGTGGCTTTAACAATACACGATAGTAGTTATGAATATTCCCGTATTCTTATTTCATTATGAATTCGTGATGATGACACAAATGCTGTCTAGGAGGAAAAAGGGATTAATTTTTCTATATATTTCAAAACTAAACAAATATACATACTTGATAGACTTTCAATAAAAAGAAGTGTTATGGAATTATTGAATATATCGAACATGAACTAAAGCGTGAATAATAAATTACTAATTAACGTAAAATTATATATTTTAACGAAATACACTAGTCTAACGCTAGATATTTTAAATTCGGGAACAAATTTTGTGGACAAAGCAGAAAAATGCCAATAGGATCAACCACATAACCAGTAAAAGCCGACATAGTAATGGAGAAACTATTGGATGAGGTTATTGATTGATGAAGTAGACAATACATTAAAAGCATTGAACTCTTATAACAAATAAATGGAATTAAACTTCGAAAAGTAAACTAATGGAAAATTATTGTAGTTGGTGACACAGATGGTGCTCCACTAAACCAGTGTCTGGAGTTAAAATCAATCTTTCTACATTTTCATTAAAAATAATATCGATTTGTTAAAAAATTGAATAAAATAAAATAAAATAAAAATATTTCATACATACATGCCTGCAATAAAAATGGATGTATGTACATACGAAAAAATAAAAAGAACTAATTAAAGAACGCGTAAAAAATATGAGAAATATACGAAAATTATTATATTCAGATGCAGCCATAATTAGGAATAAAAACAGGATAAAAATCGATTGGTACCGGAATCCGGTGGCATCTTTCAGACTTTTAAATTTCTATTCGAAACACCCCCTCAATCTAATTTATGTTATACGAGTATATGAAAAATGCTAATTAACGACACCTAAAGATCCAAGAAAGCAACTAAAATATTTAGATCATTAGATTATATCCCAGGTTTAATATAAAGAATAAAAGTCTCTGACATTTATGAGTAAGAAAAATACGCATTGACAGTAAAAGTTACGAAGTTGAAAATTTTTTTAAAGATTTTTGGGGTCTAAAAACCACCCCTCCCCCCCCACTTAGGGGTATAAAATACTTTGAAATTAGTGTGCCACCAGCTATCATATTATGCAAGAGCTCCGGTGGTGGATTCAATTCTGGTAATTTAACTTGCCCCTTTGAACAACACAATCCAGATATCTCATAATTAAACTTAAATGCCTTGCAATGACTGCAAACAGTAGTCATTGGTCCAATTGAAACCTTGCCATGAGAAACGTAATCAAAGTTTGCATCATAATTGAATGCAGCACTTTCCAAAGTACGTCGCACATACGGACGTGGAACAGGATTTCGCAGAGCCCTACCACGTGCCATATCATTTCGAGCAACCAAAGTATTATTTGCACGCTGTTCGTTACTTTGAGATGCTCTAGATGCCGCAACATTTATAGCATTACGTGATTGACGCCCCAAATTACTGCGCGTACGTACCATTTTGTATTAAAAAATGTGGTTACACCAATTAAATATGAAGTAATTGAAATTTTATTTATTCGCGAAATTAAAAAATTGAGACACATACATATGTTAGTTGAATAATGCAATTATTAAGAATATAAATAGATCAGCTGATCATGAAATGTCAGTCATAGCATGCACTCAAAAGCTAGCGACCTTGTAAAAAAAGTCCGTTACAGCATTCCATCTATATATTAGCAGTTTGATTTAATGTTTGAAATATCCGTTAAGTTAACATATAAGAAAGCTCATTGCTGTGCATAATGCATTTAAATATTTAAGTTTTTAGTGATGTGTTTATATGTAATTTATTTCATAGATCCCCGAGGACGTGATTGACAATAGCTAAGTATATAAATTAAATTAATGGTTTGACTAAAATCGAATTCTAATGAATTTAAAAACGAATTGTATTTCAGTTTTACAAAAGATTAACTCAAATATTTTCAAATATTTCGAAATGAATGCAATGTTCACTAAAATGGCTATAACTCATGAACCAATACACATACAGAGACCGTTTATACATAAAAACCTTGCTATTGACGTCACCATTCATATGAACTTTGCACAAACAAAATCGGTTCACGCATTCCAGAGAACATTAATTACTAACACAATGCAACTTATTTTTATATATATAGATTACGTGCAATGGGGGAACATGAAAAAAAGTTTTGTTGATAGGAAGATAAATTATAAAACAGACACATTTATCGATATTTAATAAACAAACATAACAACGAAAAGAAATACGAGAGCGGATCAATAACTCTGTGACTTTTTGAATGAAACACAGTTTTTTTGGAAAACAAAAATTTATTTTTCAACATAATCTCCTTTTAACTCAATACACTTAGTCCAACGTTTCTCCAGTTTTTGTATCAATTCCAAAGAATAGGATTTTTCGAGGTCCTTAAAATAGGCATTTGTTTGGTCAATAATTTCATCGTTGGAGCTAAATCCCTTTCCACCGAGCCATTTCTTTAGGTTTGAAAATAGGAAGTAGACACTAGGGGCTAAATCCGGAAAATATGGTGGATCAGGTAGCAATTCGTAGCCCAATTCATAGAGTTTTGCCATTGAGACTGCACACGTCACACGTTTACGTTTATGGTCAATTGAGAGCAAACGCGGCACCCATCTTGCAGACAAGTTTCTTAAACCCAGCTGATCATTTAAAATCGAAACCACACTCCCATATGAAATGCCTATGGCATCAACAATCTCACGCACTTTCACTCTTCAATCGGCCAACACCATATCGTGGATTTTTTCGACATTTTCGGGTGTACTGACCTCAATTGGCCGTCCAGAACGTTCAGCGTCATTTGTACTTGTGCGACCACAACGAAAGTCAGTAAACCACTTTTTTTTACCATTGAAATCGATGGTGCAGATTCCCCATAGTATTTATGGAGCTTTTCCTTGATTTGATTGACAATAATGTTTAATGAGCACTCGAAATTCACTTTTTTCCATTTTTAGAAAAATACACTAGGTTGTATGTTTTGAACAGCTGTTAAACGCAAAGTAAATGACGACAATTGCTCAAAATTTGACAGTAGTCTATTAACAGGTAGTGTTGCATTTCATATAACTACTAGGGAAGTTCGAAAAGTTACGGGCTTATTGATCCGCCCTCGTAGTAACAAGTAAATATATTATTTAGTATTCTCTGCTAAGAAAGGAAAGGGGTAGGTAGTTGCTTATGCCAAAACTGTGAATGGTGCACGTATCAACCAATTGTCATCAATTAGAAATTAGAACCGTAATCGTGAGAAATTAAAATTTCGAAGCTTTAATTTCTTTTAAGTCCGAAAACTTCTAAATATAAATAATAAATATTTCCAATTTTTTTCTTATATTTAATCAAGTTAATGTGCCTCTGTTCCATTATGTTTTTTTTTAATATCAATAAAATTTAATTATGTTTTAGGTCAGTTAACGATAACCATGTAATAGCCATTATCTATATTTTTTTTTAGTTTAAAGTTTTTTCTTTGTTCAAACAAAAGTAGCCAGAGAAAGGAAAGGCAAGAAGAGGAAAACGTCCTACATTCTAGTTAAAAAGAGTAACAACAACACCAGCTCTATTTTTTTCGTTTTCTTGTGTTTAAAGAGCACTAAGTTTTATAAAAATTCATGTAGATTTGTAAATACTATGTTTACATCAGGCAACTCCCAAAAGGACAACATATTAAAACTCTACAATATTATGAATTAAACAAAAAATAAAAACTTGAGAGTTTGAAAGAGAGCATAGAAAGTGAAGCTTTATTAAAAGCTTTTACTTGCACAAGAATGTATTTTGGGATACATCATTTAATTGATGCTGTAAATGACTCGGTATTTTTCTGCGTTGTTGCTGTAGGAGAAAATCGATAACATCAAGGGTTGCATCTGTGTTTTGTATTTTGCATTTCAAGTTTTAGCTGTTTATTTTTTGCATTTGAGAATTTGGTTCGTTATTTTTAATTTTTTTATTTATTAATTTTTTAGTGGGAGCTGGAGTGATACACGAGTAAAGTGTGTAGTTTTCTATAGCAATTTATCGTTCTATTTAGAATATTATATTACATACGAGGAGTAGATATGCACAAAATTATATGAAAAAACAGTGGTTGCAAGCAATGAATTTTATAAGGGATACAAAAACAGAGAAGCCGTGATTTTGGCTTGCGATCAGTTACAAGCAAAAAATTTAGCTGCCAAATAATGCTTATTTGTTATATTTTATAATACTTAAAATTTTTGTTCTATAGAAAAAAACTATTTAGTATATTTTTCAAATGAAATTCATACTAGGATACTAAAAAGGATTAACTGGCCTCTCAACTACTTCTCTAATGAGAATGAATGATTCAGTTTCTCTTTATATTTCTTTTAAAGAAAGAATGCGTGTGTAATGTGCCCGCGCACGAAAGCAACACTCGGTACATATTCGGAATGAATTCATTTAAAATCTTTGTTAGCAACTAAAAACTATCCACGTTTTATGCTATCACAAATTCCCACAGAGCCGTCAAAAATAGTACGAGATAGGAGATATCTCTCTTGCATTTTTCCATGAAATACCCATATACAAAAAAAGTGTTGTTTTCATTCTCATTTTCTGGGAAAAGTGATAAATAGCACAAAGTATAACAAAATTTATTTAACAAAATTTAATCTTTATTTGTGCTTAATTTCAAATTATGTTGGTTTGCAAAATGCATTATTTTCCATGATATCCTGTATATTAATAAACCTTCTGTTTTGTTTTTGTTTTTCATACTCTTTCATTGCATTATATTTACACCCGAAGGGAGTTCATACGTAAAAGAAATAAAAACAGAATATTTCTATTCGTTTAGTATGGGTTGGTTGAAAAATTTTGTTTATTTCGTTCAATGCCTAGTTTGTTAGTTTTTTATTTTCTTGTTTGAATATTTTGAAACTTTTTGTTTGCCTACAGACTAAAATTCTCATTTGGTCGATTGGTATAATGAAATAAGTATTTGAATGTTTTGGCAAGAATTAAACATAGCCTTGGGAGTAGTCTACTGAAGATTCAGAGTAGCGTTTGATGAAACAGCTGTATAGATATGCCTTCCCTCTTAGTACTTATTGTACTAAGTAAACAATTTTGAAAAAAAGTTTCATGAGAATATCATGGAAAATAATGCATTTTGCAAACCAACATAATTTGAAATTAAGCACAAATAAACTTTATTATTTAAAATAATTTAATATTTTGTAAAAAATTATTTTTTTTTTATTGTTTTACATAGTAAATCATTAAAATTTTAAATAATGTACGAGGGGTTTTTTTTACAGGAAAGTTGACCCATTATTGGCACACACAGAAAGCTTTACTTGTTTCAAATATTTTTTTAAATTCTCCTTTAGTTTTAGTTTGCTTAAAACATAAAAATTAACATTTTAGAACAAGAATTTATTTTGTTTTCATTTCTTCATCCATTTGTTGGAGACAGAGTCAGCTAGCAATTTCTGTCTCATTCTTCCGCGAGAGGCCTGCTGAATACACTTTACTATTTTTTAATTATCTTTCAAATTTGGACCATATTCTGGTGGAAACATGGTATGGTTAGATTTATGATTGCATCTAACCCTATACATATATTTTTAAATCAAACATATTAAAAAATATCTTTCAACTGCATATGTTGCGATTCAACTCCCGGACAAGGGTAAACATTTTTTCTTTAAATTTTTATTATTTTTTTTTTTAAATAAATACATATTTTATATAAATATTTGAAAGAAATTAATAAAGGGTGGTTAAATTTTAAAGGCCGATGTTGAACCACACCTAAACGTCAAGGTTTTTTCTGCATTTAATTTGACACTTCCCAATTTCAGACCAACTTAATTTGAACCATGAAAAGATACACAACCGAGCAACGCGTTAAAATTATTCAGGCTTATTATGAAAATGGGCGTTCAAACCAAAATGCATATCGTGCACTTCGGTCAATTTAATCGTCCAAATGTGTGTACAATCGGAAAAATCGTGCAAAAATTTTAGCTAACCGGGTCTGTAGGAGATGTGAAAACACCAGTGCATTCTCGTACTCGTACAGCTCGTACTGCAGAAAATATCGTCGTGGCCAACAATTGCACCTCTCACGATCGTCGTTGATGAACAATATGCATAAAGACTTGCATTTACACGCTTACAAGGTGCAATTTACTCTTGACCCATATAAACGTCGTCAATGGTCAGAATGGTAACAGTGGATGATCAATTTTCGAAAAAAATCATCTTCAGTGATGAGGCAAATTTTCACCTCAGTGGATTCATCAATAAGCAGAAATGCCGCATTTGGGCGAATGATAATCCAAGAGTGATTGTCGAAAAACAATGCACCCACAAATAGTGCCTGTTTGGTGCTAACGAACTTTTTATGGCCCGAATTGCAAGATATGGATGTGGACATATGTGGTTTCAACAGGACGGTGCCACTTGTCACACAGCTAGCGAAACAATGGCTCGTTTGCGCGACAAATTCAATGGCCGTGTTATCTCACGTGGTGGCGTTGTCAATTGACCGCCAAGATCATGTGATTACACTGTTGGACTTCTTTCTTTGGGGTTACTTGAAAGAAAAGGTGTACGTCGATAAGCCAACAACGATTCAAGAGCTAAAGGATGAGATAATTCGGCACATTTCGACACCATTCTTTGTCAATTCTGCAATGCTATGTTCTCAATAATGCGTTATTGAAATGACACCATGCATTGTTGGAGTCAGCATAAACGTTGTTCATGCCCTATTGACACCGTTGGTGTTATTTTTTCTTTGGGAGTACAGCTTATTTCCTCTTTCGTCTTACTTCAAATAAAGAAAACTTCTCTATGGACTTGTGCATAGCGTACCCAGATTTGAAACTAAAAAGTACAGTACGTTTAAGAAAATGTACTGTACGATGTACAAATATAATATTTTCTCTTTTACGATTGTTTATTTAGCTCAATAACGCTTGATTCTGCTGGCACATAGTTCTTTTCGTTAAAAGTACTGTTTTACTCAGCTGTGTTCTTTTTTTGTACTTCGGTATTATGCTTAGGGCTATTTTTACAACTAAACGATAACTAGAAGTCGGATGTTATCGAACAGATAAATGCTTTTTGGTTATTACAAACATACTTTAAGTAAGAATTGTATGATTTCAAGCATTTAAAGTTGCCATATTTTTGATTTTAGATATGGCAACCTCAGCATCCATAGACATTGAATAATTTTTTTATTAATACACAAAAATAAAACAAATATTAAAATAAAATTTTAAAAGTAAAGAATTTCTTAGTTATTTGAAAAATAATCGTCAAAAAAAAAGCATTCCGTTGCCATTATGTATTTATAGCAACGAAAAGTAATCGGTATTCACAACAGTGGTGCCACACAACAAATATTATAATATTTGTCTTATTGAGAACTTGTATAATGGAAAAAAGTTATTAATCACTTTATCATTTACTTTAACTAAAGCTAATTATTGCTATCTGAGACTTTATAAGTAAGTTGTAATAATGGCGCTTATTTATTTGTCTTATAATAAAATGTGTGTATAATCTATACATTTATTGTGAAGTCTTTTTTATATTTTTGAGAACTATGTATTTACATATTTGTTTTTAATATTTTTAATGTTCTAGCGATGCAAAATGTTAAACCGATTTTATATCATTTTAATTAATACACTTTTTTGAATTGCTATTTAATTGATTTACAAATTGTAATCGTCTGAAATGTTTACCTATCGCCCAACAATATGAGGCAACCCATTGTAAAATCGTAAAAGCCTGATAAACTCAGAAATAATCACCACCGACCTTAATAATAAATGTTTCACGCACTTATTACATCTTAATTAGTTTAAAATGTATTCATTTTAATAAAATATAGGTTTAAAAGTAAATATTTATAACAGCGAGCATTGAACTTCCCTTAGCGGCAGCAGTTTGATGACTCTCTCTGTCGAGGCAGTTAGATGACTAATATCCATGGCAGATTTAACACGGTAAGGTATTTACTACAACAAACACTGAATTACAAATAAAAAGGAGGAAATTCAATTCAAATCGGGTGGTACAATCACACACAGCCCATGTATTTTGAGCACAAGAACAATGGCGCACAGAATGTAAACAAATTTTGACATCTTTGCGGACAAAACCATGGAGAGCAAAAAAATGTACAGCAGCTTTATTTGATTTAACGCATTAATTATTTCATGCTACTGTTCGTCTTTTTTTATCTTATTGTTTGCATGTTCGTTTTCATACACGTTAGTTAAAAGCGTTACCGTGGGGTATGTCAGTGTTGTCGTGTCAGTATTGCCGTCCCCACATACTAAATCCAATTGAAATACACGATACATTACTGAACACTAGAACCAAGCACAGTTTCTAGTGTCCTTTTTACAATAGACCGAAAAGTGTTGTGCAAAAATGACGAGACAGAACAAGCATTAACACTTTTTGAATTTTTTTTTTACAGTTCTAACAGTACTTGTGTTTTGTACGGCAGTAGAAATTCAAGACAAAATTTTGTTTTAAAGCTGTGACGTTAAATTAAACTGTGCATAGTAGGTACACTAGAGTAAAGGAATTATACGTGCATGTATATAATTACATACATCCACACATATTGGTTTAGTCAACACGAGCGTGACCAAACACACTTGACTTTCAAAAACAAATATACATACGAGTACACACGTTTGTATAACACCGACATCGTGTTTGTGTGCACAAACGTTACGCATATAAAGCTTAAACATTTCCATTAAAAAAAATAAAGCATGTGGTTGTGAAAGAACACATATTAACACATAAAGTTTTGCTGTCGTGTTGCTTGTTCTACTGCGTTATTATTATGTTCAGTTTTGTTCTAGTGTATTTGTGTTCTGGTTGTTCTATGTTCTAGGGGTTCTAATTTGTACTGCAGTGCAAAACATTTTATTTTGATATGAGATAGAGCAGTGCTTGACAGTATTTGAAATAAGGGATGATGCTTGAAAGCTGTTTCAAGTATGCTTATGCAGCCCTTTACCACATACATATTTTTTATATAAAAAATAATTTTTGTTATTAAATTTTATTATAGAAAAGAGACAATTTTATGTATGTACATACATATATGTTTTTACTTTTCATGAATTTGCAGAAAAATCAACTAAAACATATAAAGCCACAAATTTAAGTTTAATGCAAATATCAATAACAAACTCAACAGCCTAAAAAAATGAAATGAATTTTAATTTAACATTTATTTGCATATAAAATAAAAAGGACTAAAAGCAATTATTTTAAATCATTTCTAGGTAAATACATAAATAGAAACACGTACATAAAAACACAATAAAACAATGTAAATACATGCACACGAACACACAGAGTTATACACACATACTCGTAAATAGAAAATTGAACAAATTATCTCTTGTATACATTCAACACCATCTACAGAGTATGTACTATAATACAAAAAAAAAAAAATTATAAATACCCTGTGGCATATTAAACGTTACACCATGTATACCCATACATACACACATATTATATATATATATATATATATATATATAAGTGTGTATGTGTATATGTAGGATGTGAAAATGCTTGCTCACATAGAAACACACAGAGAAGGCATGAAGTTGTTTTACTACCTTTTTCTTTACAAGTAAGTTTTTAGCAAATAAACAAAACCTCTAGATATGCAACTTGTCATAAACACAAACATACTTCCCCACAAGCCCAAACATTCACAAACATACTTCCACATACATACACACGCTCCCTCTCGCATTTTTGAAATGGCTTGAAAAAATAGTTCAATAGTTTGTGTAACAATTTCTGTTTTCTGTTACTGCATTCAACCAAAAGTAGTAGAACGAATAAGACCCAACAATAGCTAGTATAAAAACCATAGTAACAACAGGAAAATTATACCTCCTTAAATTGGGAACAAAAAAAGACAAAAATGTTGGTTCAGAAAGAACTTTAAGATCAATGCCCCTATTAAGGTTTACAACTTAACTCAGTTGAGTTAAGTCACACTAACTAATAAATATAAGAGTTCAAATCGGTAATAACACCAAAAAAGTTGTAATATAATTCACAAGCTTGTTTCAAAGAAAAATTTTGTTCGTGACAGTTTTTTTTTGTTCAGAAAAAGAAAAAATGATTTAAGCAGCAATTGGTTTAGGTTTTGACGTATTCACTTCTCCCCTTTTCCCTCTTCTAGAGGTATCTCCAAGTGAGTTCCTCATTTCCATCTTCTTCCTTGGGGCCCCTTGTTCAACCTAACTTGATTTATTTGTCAAATAATAAAAATTAATTTTGAAAATTACTTGTGTGCCAACCGTAAGCTCAATTTTAAATACTTTAAATTTCAATTAGCAAATTGTAGGGCATAAGGATACAATAAAAAGTGCATTTCCTAGGTTCATTCACCATATAAAGCAAATAAAAAAGCAAAAAAATAAAATAAATAGAAGAAAAAATTAACAATACAGAAACAACAACAAATTTAAGGAGAGAATTTGTGAGAAGAGAGCACGAATATCATTTTAAAGTGGAGAGTTTGACTCAGTTAGCTGGTATAATATTATGACATCGTCTACTTGGGCAAAAAGCTTTTTATATAATTTTGCTCCTATTTTGTGCTGTTCTTGTGGTCGATACTATATTTAATACTCGCACATTTCCCAGGCCAAAAAGGATTGCATAGTTTTTATACAACCTATGTAGGCTTCAATGCATTGTATGATTGTGTTTGTTTGTTTGCATTTTTTTCTATTTATTTTGTTTGTAGGATACTCAACATTTGGCATGTTAAGACGTTTCTATAGAAAATGCTTGCATTCAGTACGAGTCAAGCGGTCTTCAAAGTATCCAGCAAAGAACGCGGTTCTTTTTTAAGCGCGTTTTTATTAAATTCTACTCATATAATTTATAATTTGCGTCGCTATATAATTTCTCCTTGTTTCGTAGATTAAAAGAAATTTATTATACAAACAAACAAAAAAGAATAAAAAAAAAAACGCAAAATAAAAGACGATTTAAGAAAGTTTTAAAAAACAGCACCAGCTAGAAATTTTGGGTGTTCGTTATACTTGTTTTAATAACCTTTTACTAGTAAATACGGTTAAAGGGATTTTGTTTTACAGTTACACTAGGAGGCGCTACTAGTGGTCAGTCATTTACATAAAATAAAAGAAAAATCAACCAGCAAAAATTAAAAAAAAAGTTTCGAGTTTAAAATCAGTTAAAAAACAAAGTCTAGATTTATTTAAAAAAGATTTTTTTCTTCATAAACAAATAGATTTGAATAAGATTTGGTTAAAGTGTTTTAAAAAACAACTCTTTTTAATCAAGTTTATTGAATTAAAAATAATAGAAAAGAAATATTTCCTGTCAAAAATCATATAGATTTTAGGTAAGTGTTTCTTACATACACACCAACTCATACACTTACACACTTGCTCAAAGAGCAATGAAACTGCAGTTTTGTTGTAAATCTTCCCTAAAAAATGCTAGTGCAATTTGACCCAGTTTTTTGTTAAGTGCTGTGTATGCTTGTCACTTGCCTTGGTAGTTTTGCATTGCGTTCTGTATTCGTTTGATTTTTGCGCACCTGGTATACCGACAAAATACCACGCCCAAGATTTCTACACGATGACACGAATCAATTTTTTTCTTCCTTATTGTGTCAATTACCTCGTTTTAAAGTTTAAGGGAAACAGTTTGGTTTTCTTCTTCATCTATGGGACCTGTCTAAAAAGCCGACAAACAGTCTCTCGTTAGTGTTCTGCTATTATTACTGCCGGTTCATTGTTTTCTCTTGCAAGCTAGCAGAAACTAGCATGCACAAGTAGTTAAGAATCAGATGATTGGTGGGTTGCAAACACAAAGAATGTAGCAAAAAACAAAGTGACTCGTAAATTTTTATTTTTATTTTTATTTTTTTTTTGCTAATAATTAGATTTTTTGAATTTTGTTTTAAACTAAATCATGATTGATGATTAAAAGAAAACTAAAATAAAACAAAAATACTTTTATGAAAGTTTAAATTGACTCGAAACGTAAAATAAATTGATTTTATTAACATAAAAAAATTTAACTTTAAAAAAAAAAGCTTGATTTAATCTAATGTCAATATTTGGGTTCAGACTGATAAAAAAATTTTTTTGGATAAATTTTAATCGTTGATCGGGTCACATACATTAGGATCACACACGGCAAGCTTAGTTGGGCAATTTTTAATTTTATAGGAGAGAGATGAAAGAAGAATGGAAAGGGGTACAAACTTGCTCGTACTCTCTTCGTACCTTTTATAAAGATGTAAAAAAAGAAGACAGGTAGCTTGAAGGCTGAAAGAATGACTGAATAATAACGCTAAAATTGCTGAAACAAAATTGCTGTATGTAGACACAGCGGCAATTTTAAAAGAGAATTGAGAAAGAATTGCCCAACTAAACTTGCTCTGTGTGTTCCTGGTCTTACGAGTGTCGTTCTAGTATGATGCCATATGACCGGCTTTTTTGCACTACAACGCTTATAAAATTTGATTATGTTACTTTTAGTATAAAAATTAAAATGTTTTATTTGTTTTTTTTTTAATAAAAAAAAATAAGAATAAACTGGCTATAAAGCAGTCTAATTTGAGTCTAAGTTTTTTTTTTAATTCCTTTTGTGTTATTTGTTTTCTTATATTCTGCTTTTCCTTTGGTAGTGCATTCTCGTCAAAAGTTTTTTCTTCTCGTGATATCCCATATTCGTAGTAGTTCTCATCACTGGCTGAATGATTAAAATTTTTAAAGCTTTTCTGTGCTCTTTAACGAAATTTTTTTTGTTATTAAATCTTTCTATAAGAAAATTACAATAAGTATCCAAATCTTAACTGTAAAACAAAAGATAAAAAAACTTAAATAATTATTACCAATGTAATAACTAGTTTCTTGTGCTCAGATCTTAAGAATAAAAGAATTATTCTACGGTTAAACAATAAAAGTTATATGTCTCTTTTCTAGCGAGGGCATTTGGACGTGTCGCCAACTTGTGAACGTACTTAGTACAATATTTTTCACTTTCCTCCCGAACCGTTGGAATTTCTAGATCTCTGTGGATATTCTCATTTCTTATATACCAGGGGGCGCAGACTATTGTTCGTAAAATATTCGACTGTCTTCTTTGTAACTTTTGGATGTTAGATGCTCACACAGTTCCCCATAGCTGAATGCTATATGTCCAGATTGGTTTAATAATTTCTTTATATAATAGAACTTTATATTCCAAAAAAAGAGATGAATATGTACCTATGAGCCACATTAGTAGCTGTTTTTAGTTTTATAGCTGAGATTTTGGCCTCAATGTGACGTAACCATGTTAGGCGTCTATCTAGATGGATTCCTAGATATTTATTTGGATTTCTACCGGAACAATGACGTTATTTATTTTTATTGGCGGACAATTTGCCTTTCTTAGTGTGAATCTCACATTTACACATTTTGATGGATTTACTTTGATTTGCCATTTAGTTAGGTAACCTTCCAGCTCGTTTATATGAGCTTTTAAGTGTTCAGATGCAGTTCCTGGATCTTTGTTCACACTTAAAAATGCCGTGTCATCTGCTAACGTTGACGTGATAGTATGTCGATTAGTAGGTATATCGGATGTATAGACGATGTATAATAGCAGGCCAAGTATACTTCCTTGGGGAACGCCTGCAAAAATCTTCTTAACTGGTGAAAATAAATTTTTTGACCGTACCTTAAAAGTTCTATCAGTCAAGTAACTTTTAATCAGCTTGTGGGTGTTTGCAGGAACAAGTCGTGTTACTTTTGTGAGGATACCATCATGCCAAACTTTATCAAATGCTTAGGAGACATCAATGAACAATGCTGAACAAAACAGTTTTTTTCTCGAAAGACGACCTGATAACAGTAACAATTCTGTGAACCTCTTCATTAGCTCCATGGCCAGCCCATAAGTCGAACTGTTGTTCTTTAATACTATATCGCTCAGTGTTATTTTCTACAGGAAGACCTTTTCGAGCAGCTTTGATAGGATGGATAATAAGCTGATAGGTCTGTATGACGTGATTTGAGTAGCATCTTTACCTGGTTTTTGGATCATGACAATTTCTGAAATCTTCCAAGAGGACGGGGAAATCCCCACTCTTAATATGGCATTAAAAATGAATAATATAATTCTCACAGCGCAGTCTGGCAAGTTTATCAGCATTAAACTAGTAATTCGATTAGGGCCGGGCGATTTTTTCATATCAAGGTTTTTGATTGCCATGTAATTGGGAGCAACTGCATCTTTATATGTTTTTAAATGGAATCGCTGATGTATGGAGGATTAGTATCACTATTTATGTCATGTGGAGTGAAAACGTTTTCCAGATGGCTAGCAAAAGCACTTCATATGCTTCATAGCTTTCCATATAAGCTGATGACTTGAGCGGTTTCCTCCTATGTGTTTTTCTTATTGGAGTTGCATTCCTAGCTGCACAAGTAATAACGTCTGTAAGGTAGTTCACAGCACATTGTATATCAGACGTGTTTCTTAGAGCGATGTTCTGGGAGAGATGAGAGCTCACATACATTTTATACTTTAGCCAGTTCATGTATTGGTTCGGATAGAACGTAGGAGATAGTTAAGTGTTTATAAAACTATTATGTAGTGTAATTATAGTCGGCGATTGATCATATAATAAGTCTTCTAGGGGACTAATCAGAAGTTGGTCACGTTTAATATTCCTAATAACAGCGAGTCAATAAGGTCTGGCTTTTTCGTTTAATCTGTAGGCCAGTATGTGGGCTCACCGCCTGATACGACGTCTAGACTATTTTGAGCAATAGCATTGTACAGCTGCCTACCTCTTGGGCTGATAAGTCTAGAGCCCTAGTGGGTGTGCTTAGCGTAGTAATCTCCTGCTGCCAGGAACTTGTGACGCATTGTTGCAAAGAAGCTTTTGAGTTGTCGCTATCAATTATGTGTCTGGGAGCACAATACACGCATGAGATTGTGGTATGAAAATCAGTAAGACTTATTGAGGTTGCCTGAATGGAATCTTTTTCAAATTCTGGCATAAGAAAGTGCCTTACGTCTTTACTCACAATGACGGCCGTGCCACCAAGTGCCTTTTCACTTGGATGTTTAGTGTCATAAATAATGAACCCGTTAATTCCTTACTGTAAAATTTGTTTCGGATACCAAAAGGATGTCTATTTTCTGCCTGTGTATTAAATTTTCTACCTGGAACCTATGTTGCAATAGCCCGTTAGCATTCTGGTAGCAAATACGCAACTGGGTCATTCTATTTTTGTTGAAGAAGGGTCTGCAGAATCATGTTCTGATTCTACATCATCTCCTGAAACATGCCCTGCATATTATTCATAAAATTGTTCATGTGGGTCATGAAACTGTTCATTGTCTCCGTCAGCTTGTCGACTGAACTAGAGCTGTTATCGGCGAAGACTTGAGGGCTGCTAGATAACACTTGGGCATATGAAAGATTTTTCACGTTAGGCCTGTTTGACGTTGCTAAACCATCGAAGTGTTGTTGGCATAGTTCATTTTATTCTCATGTACATCATTAGGCATTGCATTAGCTTCAGTATGAAGGCTCGGATAATTCGATTAGCGATATTTCACATTTGCACGACTTCGAGGTTGTTTCAATTTTTTTATCCTCTCGAATACTTCACATCCTCTATAATTAGCAGAATGTGTTCCACCGCAGTTGCTGCACTTCCTTACATTGGGGTCATTTTTAGGTGCTGTACACTCCGTGGTTTTACACGCGTTACCACACACTACGCAAACAGATGGTAGCTTGCAGTAAGATTTTGTGTGGCCGAACTCTTCTACTGTTATTCTTCGGTTAAGAAGATATCTCAGGTTTTAGATTGGATGAGTCGAATTTTTGGTCGAAAGAAGAGCTGCATTAAAAACAATTGGTTGGGGAAATTTAACTTCGTTGTGTATGTTGTGACCATTTCTCACATCATAGCCTTCATCTCCAATAGCTTTCTTGATTTTTTCAACAGGGACGGAACTGTCAATGCCCTTTACCACAACTACGAGGCCTTTAGCACTTTTTAATTGGTGCGTTTTCGGAGTGGTTCCTGTTGGACTAGTTGCCTTGTCAAACAACCGCATTTGGCGTTAAAGAATGGGTCCTGTTCTCAGGCCTGGCTGTTAAATATTCTCCGTCATCCTTCTTATTATTCATACTATCTGAGAACACATAGTATGCATTGTTCCTACTCACTTTTTCGTTTGGATTGTCATTTATGTTTTCTCTTTTTTTTTTTTTTTTTATTAATTGATGTCATCTTTTCTATATGGGTCCCAACTTGAAGTCGTTATCTAAATCAGTAGTGCAGTTACCCTTATGATGACCACGAGTGTTATTTTGCATGCAGTGAGGTTCTCGTAAGGGTTGACACAAGACCTAATGGGCGCTTGCGTTCAGAATCAGGTCGGGCGTTAATTAGGATGTCGTATCAACTACACCTGCACGGCCAACTTAATGGCGACGTTATTTAAAACTATCTCGAAGTCCTTGCCAATGTTTTACCGGGAAGGAAGGCAGCTGCGACATTAGCCTGAAATCCGTTTCCACGCGATGTCACTCCTGTGTACTAAGGGCTGTCAGCCCATTTGCAACTAATTCCAATAAATAATCAAAATCAAATCCATAGTATTTGCCGGTTCATCAACGATGCAGCAGTAGACTGAGATGCACCAATGTTCGCAAGCCGTTCAGGTTACTCTACTTCATATTCGCATACACACTTTCGCTAGGGCCAGATCAGGTAGTGAGATGCTTGGGCAATTCAGTGAAGGAATCACCTCTGGCTATTCCCAGAAGACTTTCAGCCTCCATGAAATACCCCATTTTTCACAAATAGCGCATTTTAATTTTTATTAAAAAAAGTCATTGCTGACAAATTTTTTCCTTTTTTTCAAAAACAGAAGGATTAAGTCACTCTGATTTTTAATATTGGTTACTGTAGACTTGATTATTTCTAAAGACTCCTTTGAATACTGAAATAATATTGGATGGAAAAAAAGGACTGTTGATGGGCGGGGATTTTTCCAGTACTTTAAGGTTTCACTTCTAAGCCTTAAAAGAACTACAGAGGCCATAAACATATTTGCATCTGTAGTTGTCATGTCATTTGTAGTTATTACTTGTTTGTAAGCGATTTGAATGGATGATCCATTACAAACCTACTTATTAAGTAATGTGAGTTTTTGCGGAAGTAGTGCTGCCTGTTTTTCAGGTAGACTTTGAATTACACGTCTCGCAATATCATTTGTTAAAGATTGAAGTTTTAACTTTTGCTGACACTTCAGCTATCTCTAACGCGATCAGAATTGCTTCTTTTTTTGCAGCAGTAATTTTACGGTACATCATCATACCGTTATGTTTTAAAGAGTTTCGTAATGTAAAATATTTTTGCTTTAACAATCCCATGTCCATAAGTAATTATAAGGCCTTTTTTAAAGTACACTTTGTAAAAAAAAAGCATTTTATACCATAGGTATACTCTCTTTTATCCTGTTCAATCGTACTGGACTTGCGATCGACACTGCCTTTGTGATACTTTTGGGTATTAATTAATATTAATAATAAATTATTTTTTGATTCTTCAATACAAAACCTCAATGCCTTTTCTTTTCATTTGCTGGTACAATTAAAGGGCTTTCAAAACCGAAAATGGTTTTGATGCAAGATTGCGTCGACTAAGCGATATTATTTATGCATACTTGCATGCATGCAAACAATTGGTGATCAACAACAAATTGAAGATGGATTCATTTAAGAGAAACAAAATTAGTGCAAAGTCACCAGTTGTTAAATTTTTTTGAATTTTTCGCCCGTACTTTATTTAAAAGAAGCAAAAAAATTGTAGTTATAACTTAACCGTTTGAAAAAGGATATGCTGAAAAAATTTGCTTTAAGCTGTTGCCGATAACACACTGCTTCATATAAATAACACATCTTCAGATTAGCCCATAACAGAGCCTAGTGCATCACAAGCTGTACTTTTTCGTTGTACCCTATCGATAGAAATCAGGCAGCAGGTTACAACTCTGCTACAGCGCGACAATTATTTAATAAGAAAATGTTGTACAAATAACTTGGCACTTTTGAATGGCATACCACAAGATGAATGTGAGAAAATTTTAAAATATAACAACGTAATTACATTAAACAAAAACGTTTTGCATTATTTGGGACCCAAATTTAGACAACTTCAACACTGTCGATAATTACAAAGTAGTCATAACACGCTCTATTCTTTCATCAATTGCTAGGTTTGAGATTTGTGGAAGTTGCAGGTACAGTGGGATCAAAGCATCCCACAATCATTACATTCTTCATGTCTTGAATATATTTCCCAATTTGATTCTATTGAACATTTAAGATTTCTTCGATGTGTGCTAATGATAAGTTGAAAGGTCGAAATTCATGCATTTTGCTATGCGGGCTTGGCTGTTTAAGTTGCAGTTGGTATCATGATCTAAATCGAGAGTTTAGCCTCTAAAGAGTATAACTATTGTGTCTCTTAGCAGAACGTGTTGATGTCGTCGTCAAAACTCTACCATTTAATTGTGACGTAAATTGATTTTTCGATTCCATGGCTTAAGGAGCATCAAATTTTACAGTTTTCGTATTGAATAGTCTCCCGCCAAAAAAAACATGACTTGGCATTATGTCCCTACAACAATCTTGAGTGACGTAAAAAGGTAATATCACTAAATTTTAAGTACAGTAGACGCTCGTAAATTAGAACCACTTTGTTCCTGGGGTAGGTCCAATTTTCGAAAAGTTCTGATTTCTAAAGGGTTTTTTTTCAACATATTGAATTATTTGGAATTATAAATCTTAAGAAAATTTAATCTTAATTCGTGTTTAATTCTATATACAAAATTATTCTACATAAAAGTGTTAAGAACTAAAAAGCTATCTACTGAGTGAATGAAATTTCGAAACTACTAATTTTGTTAATCATATAATCTGTAATGTGTGTTTGCTTTTTTGGCTCTATTAAATTTCCCATAACAGTATTGTTACGGATTGCCAAAAGATTGATCATGTACTTTGTGGACAACAGTTCACTAGTTCTACACCAATTAATTAAATTATTTACTCTTTCAGTGGCTAAAATATTAGAAGCTACTCGTGTGACTTCAACAATATCTTTATCGCTGCTATCTGAATTTTTATCATCACTACTATGTTCAAGTCCCGATAACTATTCAAACATGTCCTCATTTCATTTTTCGATTTCATCTCTGCTGAAATGAAATCAATTTCTTGTAAAAGCGCTTGATTGATTTGAATAACTTTATAGGAGTTATAATTTTTTTGAAGTGGGTTTGGAAATATCGTCGTCGTTGTCGTATTGGTCAGAATCGCAGCTTGTCAATTTGAACCAATAATGTTTTAACATTCTTTGAGGCAGCTCATACCTAGATTGTTTGAGTAATATTGTTGCATCAGATATTGAGTGGGATTTCAAAAGATTATTCAACTGACCATCTTCAGCTACTAACTGTAAGTTAGTTTGATTAATTTTATGAAATTTTGATCCATTACTGTCATATTTGGCGGAAAAAAGATTGCAATTCTGTACTCATCGTCGGATCGCAGTTTTTCAATTGGCGGAAAATGACTAAATGTTTTAAATTTCACTCACTCTATTTTTTACTATGAGAAATCCAAATAAAACCTATAAAGATAATTTTCAAGTGTTTAAAACAAACAAAAAAATTAAAATTTTTAAAAATTAGAGTTCTAATTTACGAGCGTCTAATGTACTGCAATTCTTTCACTAAGAATATTTATTTTCATATGTATTAAAATTTGCCTAGCCTAATTTGACGACACAAAACGAAACATTGACATTAAAAATAAAACATATTTTTTAATTGAAAACATACAGGTTATTCATTTTGCTGCAGAGTATAAAATTGTAAAAATATAAAAATATGCCATCTTCCAGCGAACTTCATTCGCTAATGCCAATAATTGACACATTTGGCTTGATTCGTTTTTAGCATTCAACTCTTGGGCTTGATGAATCGCACCCTATTATTTTGCCTAAACATCATCTTCAACTTTGATAATACACTTTCAGAAGAAGCTGTTGCATGCTGCCCTGCAATTTTTATTCAATTCGGCAACAGTATTGGCTTATTGGTGGGCGCAAATTGCTAAGTTCTGTAATCTCTAAATGTCTACGCTGTTTTAAAATGAAGTCAGTATTAAGTCACTATATTATGGGCAGATTGCCGGCCGAGCGATTGAGGCAAAACGTTTTACTCTACAGGAAAAGATTTTTGTGGGTGACACACTCGGAAGTAATCCGGTTCGAACTACCAAAAAGTTGCATGCATTTCGGGGATTATGGCAAGCTGGCGTTAAATCAGCTAAGCAACATTTTTATCGTACAGTTGGGCTAAATATATTAACATTTGATGAGCTACAAACTTTAGTATGCCAAATTTCTGCAATTTTAAATTCAATGCCATCTCAGCAGATGTCAAAGGGTCTCAAAATTGCAAAAAATAATTTAAAGTGGCAATTGGGTCGCGTTTCAGACGTGGTGCTTGAACACGATGATGTAGCTCGTATTGCAATAATGGTTTGATTAAACAAGCAACTACAAAACTTCCATTTCTTCCCAGGGAATCATCTGTTTAAGGCCCTTACCCTTCAGCGGGGGGAGGATGTTAACCCCATATACACCTCTGTATTGTTTAAAATATTTAATTTAATAATCCCTACACTTTTCGATTGCATTTTTTATACCCTTCACTGTAAGTAAGAAGGGTATATATAACTTTGTGATTCAGTTTGTAATTTCTACACCCTACATGGGACACCCTATAAAGTATATATATTCTGGATCCTTATAAGTATCGGAATCGATTTAGCGATGTCCGTCTCTCTGTCCGTGTAGTCGTTGAAATCAACTTTCAGAAGAATCTAGACCACATACAGAAAAGTATAGCATACCAAACAGTCAGTTGTTGCTGTAAGACTATTGTTATTGAAATTCAGCTAGATCGGTTCATAACTGACGGAGCTATGAGTCAAAAACCGAAACTACCTCTATTTTTTAGACCATTTTTTGAGTGGGTTTTTTGCCTATTTTGTCTAAACGAAGACACGGACAAAAAAACGTAGTATGCAGTTTTGTTTGAAGTATAAGTCATAATACCTGTGCTGAAAATGAAAGCAATCGGTCCACAAATGGCCGAGGAATATCAAAAATGCAACCGAAATTTTAGATTTTCCTAAATTATGGCTTTGTTTTTATGCGATTTTTATATAAACTGAAAAAAAGCAATACGCAGTTTTTTTAAACATCACATTCATAGTATTCTAACCAAAACTCAGCTGTATGGGTTCATAAATGGCGGAGCTATGAGTCAAAAATTACGATTACCTATATTTTGGAATATTTTTGGTGCGTTTTTTGCGTAATTTGTCTAAACTACAAGATGGACAAACAAACTTGGTACAAAGTTTAATTACAATAATAATTGTAATGTCTGTGCAAAAAACCACAAAAATCGGTCCACAAATGGACCAGAAAAATCAAAAAATACAAAGGAAATTTTAGATTTTCATTAATTTTTGTTGTTTTGCTTTTGCTTTGTTTTTTTTGAGGAATTTTTTTAGCTGTCATGTGCGTAATGCTTTGTACATACAAACACGAAACCTAAAAAGTGTATATGTGTGTGTGGTTTTTATTGCTTTGAGTACAATAGTATTACGAATGCAGACATCTTTATGAAAGAAAGTGCATTAGATCTTTCTCCATAATTAGTCATTTAATTATAATTAATAATTTAATTAAATATGTTTGGCTTAAAAATTTTTAAAAAAATTTGCAAAATTAAATAAAAAAAATTTTTTTGTTTTTCTATTTAATATCTTTCTTAGAATTTCTTTTTTTATTAATTTAAAAATTTAGTGACTGCAGACCTTTTATTGCTTTTAAAAATGAGGTTCTCAGAAAGGATTATTTCTTAGAACTCGATAATTTTAGTCGTATTATAAAAATTTATTATTTTTATTGATATTACTTTCCAATAATAAATAAAGAAATTTTTATAATTAATACGTTCTCAAGCTGAACAAAGTATGCCTTTCCATTACATACCTACTTTTTTTGAAGTGAGTGAAGATAAATATGTTTATGTTTAAATATTTATTTAATAAAGTAAAAGCTACGATATTTTGCACTTGCAATGACGCAACACCATTTGCATCAAACACTGAGTACCGCTATTAACTTTCAATTCGCTTTAGTTTTTATGGCTTTTTATTTACCAATGCGTAATCTTAACCTCACAAACCGTTCACTACCGTTATTTTTTTTTGTTTTGTTTTTTTATTCCTTTCTCTTAAAATAGCACTTATTTAATATTTTTTACATCATAATTAGTTGCAAAACTCGTTAATTTTGTGAGCAGACGTAAAGTTTTTGATCTAAAAATGCCAAAAGAAAAGGAATTATAAATATAAAAAGAAAACAAGTTAAGTTCGGCTGTGCAGAGTCTTACTTCATTGTGTTAGCGAAATATTAATATTTTTCACTTTCCACACTCTTCTATAAAATGAAAACCATAGAAAAAATTAAAAGATTGAAGATAAATATGCCGCATTAAATATGTTTTAACGTACCCCATTAGGTTTTTTTTTTTTTTTGTATTTGTAACTATATTTTCAGTATTAATGGCATATTTATCAAATACGTCTTACGTCATTAAATATTAAGTGATTTTAGTAGTAGCCTAGCGGAGGTCAATTATATTTGTAACCAACCAACCAAATATTCAGTTATTACCTTGGATATTTAAAAATTTTTTTGAAATTTTTCATATACTCCAGTACTGTTGTTCTCAAGGATTTTGGCAGTTTTCGTTTTGAATCATAAAATAAAAACTAAAAATTTTTCAGAAAATGTTAAAACACTTAAAATAAGTTTTGAACATACAGATTAAATTCCATTTTGATTTTGGCAATTTTCCTGGCCAAAATCGGGAATGGTACCTCAGCACAGTGGGTAATGGTAAAAATACCTCAGAAGAAGAATGAGGGAATTTCAAAAATATTTTTGAATATAATGCAAAGTTTTTTCTGAGTACTTGAGCGATAGACTACAAATCTAGACGACTTCTTCTTTAAAATGATATGTGTACCAACCCGTAATATTCTATGGTTCGTTTGCAATCTCTTAGAAAAATCGACGTATTTATGCACATTTGTATCATATGTCTCCTAAACATATTTATAAGTATGTCATAAATATTGAGAAGATATTTACAAATACTAAAAAACATAAGGAATTACGTGAAAACATATTTAACTAACCATATTTATCTTCACTCACTTCAAAAAATTATGTAACTGAAACACTTGTTTATTAAGCTTGAGGTCATATTAAATATAAAAATTTCTTTATTTATTATTGGAAAGAAATATCAATAAAATAATAAATTTTTATAATACGACTAAAATTATCGAGTTCTAAGAAATAATCCTTTCTGAGAACCTCATTTTTAAAATGAAATAAAGTGTCTGCAGGCACTAAATTTTTAAATTAATAAAAAAACAAATTCCAAGAATAGGAATTCAAAAAAATTTATTTTCATTTAATTTTGCAAATTTTTGTAAAAATTTTTAATTAAATATTTAATTATCGAGAAAGATCTAATGCACTCTCTTTCATAAAGATGTCTGTATTCGTAATACTATTTAACTCAAGGCAATAAAAACCACACATACACTTTTTTATTTTTCGTGTTTGTGTGTACAAAGCAACGCTACAAAATTTCCACAAAAAAAAAGCAAAAAAAAAAAAATTAATTAATGAAAATGGAAATGACCGTTGTATTTTTGATTATTCTAGTCCATTTGTGGACCGATCATTTTCAGCACAGACATTACGACTGTTATTGTTTGTTTTGTAGTTTAGACAAATTACACAAAAAACGCACCAAAAATGATCAAAAAATAGAGGTAGTCGCGATTTTGGACTCATAGCTCCGCCATTTATGGACAGACGGACATCGCTAAATCGACTCCTCTACTTATAAGGATCCAGAATATATATACTTTATAGGGTGTCCCATGTAGGGTGTAGAAAGTACAAACGAATCACAAAGTTATATACCCTTCTTACTTACAGTGAAAGGTATAAAAAATTTATATTGCATCTCCATAAAGGTACTGACTCACTATCCTACTTAGTCGTACGATCTGTCTAAAAACGCATGTGTGCTAAAAAAGTATGTGTTCGATTTTTTAATGTAATGAAAATTTTCATAAAATAAATTTTATCTGTGCGATCAGAGTTGCATTTTCTATGTTCAAGGCAGAATAATAGCAACAATACCAAGGTGAATTCATACAAGGTGGTGTCAAAATTGTTACATTTATTTGGTCGTAGTATATAAGCCATGTCTCTCTTTTTTGAGGATTCGGAGTAGCGTCTGATGAAATGGTCCATATAGGTATGCTCTCCCCTTCAGTACTTATTGTACTGAATAAATAACTCATGAGAATATCATGAGTAAAAGAATAAATTTTAAAACCAACACAATTTCTGGAATTAAGCACAAATAAAGATTAATATTTTGTTAAACTTTTAAATTCCAAATAGAAATTATTACATATACAAATCAAAAAAATTTTTAAAACAGAGATGCTTCATGATTTCACCTTATATGAATTCGCCTTGAACAATACCAAGCTTGTGTTTTGTTTATACAAACTTTTAGGTTATTTTTCATTGTACATATTTGTAAAAAAAAATATTTTGCGCCAAAGAAGAAAATGAATACTTTTAAAAGTATTAAGGTGAGTAAACATATGTTTTTGCATCTTTTTTTGTACAATAGTGTGGCATAAAGTTCGCCATTTTAAAGCGATTTCTTCAAGTAGGACAGAATTCTGTCACACATTATTTTCACATAATCGTACGATCGTGTAGGATAGTGAGTCAGTACCTTAATTAAGCCAAATTAATAAAATATATGTATTTAGACTTATTTGGATGAGAAAGTTCGGGAACATAGCATTTCATCCGTAAAAACGTTTAAAAAATATTGCAAGAGGAATGGTACAAGATATCTTCTGCAAAATGTAAGAATTTAGTGGAATCAATGCCTAGACACCTGGAATCAGTTATAGCTAACAATGGATACCATACAAAATATTAAAAATTAAAATTTTTTTCTTAAACCAACCAAAGAGTGAATCAAAATTTAAAAGCAAAATACTTTTGTGACCTAAAAAATTAGCAACTATTTTATATTATTTTAAAGATTTCATGAACTACAAATGATTTTTAAACTTTTACAATAATGAATTAAATTAAATTAAATTAAATTCCTTAATTAATATTTAATAAAACATACATTAATTTTTTTTAAAACATATTTTTATGCAACATTTTTTTTATATATTATTTTTTTTTACAAAAGCAAAATATTTCTGTGAGTAACTGTAGATACAAATGGACATAAATACGTTGATTTCTGAAAGAGATTTTACCAATTTGCAAACGAACGCTAAAAGATTACGGGATCGGACACATATCATTTTAAAGAAGAGGTTGTCTAGATTTGTACTCTTTCTCCCAAATATTTAGAAAATTTAAATTCCCTCAGAGCACAGTACTCTTGCTCTGAAGGATTTTTACCACTCCCCATTTTGGCGAGTTACCATTTTCGATTTTGCACCAGGAATAAGCTTTCTGGAAGTGTTTTAACATTTACGAGGAAACTCGTAGTTTTATTTTATGATGCAAAATGGAACTTGCCGAAACTCTTCAGAGTAAGAGTACTGAAGTACGAAATTAAAAATTTTTTTTTTAATAATCTAAAGTAATTTCTGAGTATTTATGTTGTAGATTAGAAATGTAGACGACCTTCCGTTTAAAGTAATATGTGTGCTGTCCCGAAATGTTATATTGGTTCTTCCGGAAATTGTCAAAATCTCTCAGAGCAGATAGATTACAAGCCTAGATGACCTCCGCTAAACTACTATCAAAAATATGACGTAAGGCATATTTTATAAATATGTATTAATACTGAAAATATATTAACAAATACTAAAAAAACCGGAAGGGTTCGTTAAAACATATTTTTTTTTATCTTATTTATTATCGCAGCACATTTATCTTCACTCATTTTATTTTTTTTATGTTTTTGATATTTTAGAAGAATGTGGAAAGTGAAAAATATGAATACTTCGCTAACAAAGTGAAGGGTGTATAAGACTCGGCACAGCCGAATTTTACTTGTTAAGTATAAATTCCCATTCGTATAAATTAGACAAAATAAAAAAACTTATATTTAAATGTGGTGAAGCTATATGTTTTAGATGTATAATTAAGCGCTTTTTTATTTTCGATTTTTGCTTCGGAACATAAATTTTACCAAAAACAACCTATAATTATGAATACAAAAATAACAACAACAGGCATTCGTTTTCATTCTTGCCGTTTCAAGGCACGTACATAAGTGCAATTAAAAATAAAAAACTACAAGCAATAAAAATCTTTCTTATTAATTCGTCATGTTGCCGTTTTGTTTTCATTCGTTTCTAGGTTCATAAGTATGAGTCTCTTTTATTATATGAAAAGAGTCAAAGTCAGACGTTATCGTCCTAACTGAACACAATTTTTAATATTTTATATTGAGACTGGAACGGACTTTATGTCTTATTCGTCTTCAATTGTTTTATTCTTTTATAATTATTGAAATAAATTCAAATTCTTTTTTTTTTTTTAATATTTATTTTTATTAATTGTCAACCAAACTTCAAGGCTCAAATCTGAATGAATAATAATTTTATATTTTTCTTTTTCTTTACAATATTTCCTATCCAAAGATAACTCGATTCAAATTAAAAATTCAGTAATAATAATTGTCAAACAAAATAAATAAATTAAATTAACGTTGAAAAAAACAAAGTAGATACAGTGAAGAGCAAAACAATGAGTGATTATAATTTTAATAAAGAATAATTATATATTGAAATAAAGAAACAATAAAATAATAACTGTTACAGACTCCCCCTCAGCGTCTGAAATCGTCCCGTGTGATACTCACATTAAATTTCAACATCAATCATACATTAAAAAAAAAAATGGAAATCACATGTATAGGCTGTGTGTAAATTTCACTAAAATCAAATTATTTTGATTTTTTTAATACGCACACAAATGCATAGTTTCATGTGTTTAGCCCCCGTTTACGAACAAAATTATAATAACAACCAATAAAACTGTTATTTTTGTTTTCATTCCTTTCTTTTCTAGATAGATAAATACAACTCAACTAATAGTACAATTTGTTCTCATGAGCAAAGAACATTGTACAATGGAATCACGAAATGTGAATGGAATATTGAAATTTGCGGATTTGAAATAATTTCACAATGTTTTCTATTTATATTTTTTTTGTCCGCCATATAACCTTATTAATATAGTTATTTTGTTTGATAAATATAGCATTTATGTGTTGGATATATCGCTAAATCCGAATTTCTATATAATCCACTTAGTGTGAAAACCCTTTAAATAATTTTAAAAATAGAACTTTACTACAGTCACTCTAATACTTACATTATTATTTAAATTGATTATTGATATTAATTTATTTGCTTTTATATATATCTATTTCATAATTAATGCCCTAAATACCTAAAATAAGTACATACTGATTATTTTTAAAAGCATACAACATTGTTTCACAGATGGTTATTTGCTACTGTTTGTACTTACAAAAACTTTGCAAAAACAAATAATTGTTTGCTGTAAAACGAAATAAATATTTGCGCTTGAATGGTCACACTATGGTCACATTAGAAGTATTTTTTGTTTGGTGCTAATAAATATTTTGCGGTCAGGTTACAGCAAACCAATATTTGCTGCTTTTGACAAATGTTTGTCTAATGTGTCTAATGTGACCGTACCTATACTTTTACAAAAGTAAAAAATAGTTTGTTATTGATGTGGGAGAAAAGTATTTAAACAGAGGGATGATTGCTTGTAAGCAATTTCAAGTATGCAGTGCAGAGCTTTAACATGCACTATACCCTATAAAATTATATATTAGCTTTGATAATACTAAAACTTTTACGACAGAAGCTTTAAATCTTTTACTTAAAGTAGATGATAAAGCACTGCTTAAGCTATTTGTCATTTCTCGTTCTCAATTTAATTTAAAATTTTTTTTCTTTGCAGAGATTTTTTGAAAATTTTATAAATCAAATAATTACGTTCACACAAAACAAAACTTTATTTTCCAACAACAAAAAATAAGCAGAAAGAACGAATTTAATAAAAAACAAACAACAACTTGACAACATCAAATCTATTGTACTCAAACTAGCAAGTAACAGTATTTGAAAAAGATTTGAACAAAAAACACTATAAATACTCGTACATCCCTAATTAAAATATAAAAAAGTTGTGGTCTGATAAAATAAAGAGTGAATATTTTTAAGAACTAGTAGAACAAAATAAAAAATAAGTATTTGAAAAAGATAAGCAATTTTTCTTAAATGGTGTGTATGCATTTTATATAGAATCTTAGTGTGTAAACAACAAACAACTACTTTTTTTTATATAAAACTAGCAAAACAAAAACGTAAATATACAAACACTGTTTAGTTTAAGTAGATCGAAGGAGATTTAAAAACAAATAAAGGGAGACTTAAAGAAAAACGAGAGATACACCAAATATTGTGCTATAAAAGGACTTCCAACGATTTTAGCAAAAGACGACGAAAATTTATGTGTTAAAAGAAAATCTTTTTTTTAAAAACACTCATTGCTAATAATTAATATAAAAAACTTTTAGCGGTTAACAGAAAAGGCCAAATTTATAAAAAAAAATACACACACATTTATACTAAAATAAGTTTAAAACCAGAAGAAACAAATGCACTTAAATGTAATATAAGAAAAGGTTTTGAGACTAACAATAAAAAAAAATTTAAAACCTTCAAAAAACTGATTTTATTAATAATCAATTTTTATAAAAAAAACCGACAACAACAATTCAAAATATTTAGCAGAGAAGCAAATTTAAATTTTTTTTAAAATAAAAATATATCAAGTGGACATCTTTTACAAAAAAGGTAAGTGAAATTTTTTTACTTTAAAATTATTTTTTGGTGGTCAATTCTAATTATGTTGGTGTGCCAAATGCATTATTTTAGGCTGAAATTAAATAGTAGTCTGTGCGCACGAACATGCAACAAATTAATATGCTTAACTTTTCTGTACGTCTTCTAGGGACTTCAGAAAGCTTATTTCAACATCGACACTGCGCTATCGACTCCGCTATTTATAAAGATTCAGAATATATATACTTTGTAGGGTGTTCCATGTACGGTGTAGAAATCACATACGGAATGACAAACTTATATACACCCTTTTCACTTTTTGTAAAGGGAATAATGAAAAATTTACTTGCATATTTATTTACAGTGAAACTTCGATATAAAGAAATATAACGAATTTTTTCTCAATCCCTTGATTCGTTTGCTATAACAAAAAAACTCAAAGCTATAAAGCCTCTATATAGCAAAGTATTTTTTCAAAAGCCTCTATAGAACGAAGTGATTCTATACTCTCTATACAACGAAGTGTTTCATTTTTATTTACTTCTTGAACAGTAAATTTTTATTATATATCATTTCGGATAAAAAAAAATTTTAGGTATAATGAAATTTTTTCGTATACCTACCGTACATACACTGAGATAAAATTATATATGAAAGGAACACTAAAATTTATCCACTTGGCAGCACCTGACATATGTAAGGCAGGGGAAAGAAATTAGTCAATATCGCTGAATTAAAATTCATTCGAATTCGAGTGCTTTGATTTCTTTTGCTTAAGTTTTCTCGTAACATCACTGAACAGACAGGCTGAAAAGTTCATGATTCTTAACTGCATATACCAGGTAGAGTCAAATAAAATGTTATAAATATATATAAATGAATAGAAATGAAAAAGACAATAGAATACAATAATTTTTATTTTTACAAAAAAATTATAATGGGCCAGTTCAGCTAAATGCTAATGAAAGCTTCGTTGGTTAATGGTACGGCCTATCAGCCTTCCATTAGAATCACAAGATTCCGTTTTGCTCTGTCACCTCGTGACATTAAGATATCTGAGAAGCTCTCCTAACCTTTTTACCGATATCTCAGGTAATCCGTCCATTAGATGTGCCCCGAAAATTCCTTGTCTCAAAGCTATAAGAGCCAAGCACTCGAAAAGAATATGAAATACCGTCTCATTACACGGTGGTGACCGGCAGCTGTGGCAGTTCTCGTTGAAGGGCAGTCCCAGTCTGCTGGCGTGCTTGCCGATCGCCCAGTGACCAGTTATCGCAGCTACTAGTCCGGAAATGTCCTTTCTATTTTAGCCCACTACCTAAACAGAGCATTTACTATCATAGCGGGGCCATAATTGACTCGTAATCTTACATGTTTCTAGACTGCGCCATTCGATGTCCGCCCTTAGCTGGTAGTGATCAAAAATACAGCTCCTGATATTACTAAGCGATACAGCGACTGTCAGTGACGTAGAAGCCTCCAAGTTAGAGCCAGCTTTAGCAAATTTATCCACCTGCTGATTAATAATAAAACCGCTGTATTCAAGAATCATATCAAAGACACTTCAACCTGACGTCTCAAATTAGAAAACATAGCCTTACATTGGTCCACTAAAGCAGAGGATGTAACATTCGATTAAAGAAACCAGGGGAGCGCTTGGCTATATATAAAGATGCCTATAGCTGCCCTGATACCCCTATCGTACAGACACTTGCCTGCTTTTTTGATGCTCAGTATCTTCGCTTAGAAAACATTGGACCTCTTTGGAAGTCGGAATGAGAGTCGTATGTTAAGTTCTCTGCAATACACTCCAGAGTCCACTCCGCACATCATGTCCAATCTATCAGTATATACTACAGTCTCATATCTACGTACATATGACCCTCGTTTCCACTCCCACCTGGATGAAGAGACCACCTTGAAAAACCTATAAAAGTTCATATTGGGAACAATGTAGTCGGTAAAGATCCTAAAGTCCGGATGAATCCGATTCGTGTTTAATGCTTCCACCAACCAGATGTAGATATAGCCATCAGATACAAATCTATGGTATGAGGTGAAGTACCGCATTCAGAGCCTCTGACAGACTAGTACACATGCAGGTAATTCCTGTACAAGTAGATCCCTATGTAAGAATTGGGCGCATAATGGCTTTATACATCCAAAGTAATAACCTAGGACTTAAGTCCCACTTTAACAGGTATAGTACGCAACGTTTCCTTCCTAACCCTTCCAAAATAGTTTGGAAGGGTTATATAATAATAATAATAATAATAGTTTGGAATCTAGAATTACTCCCAGATATTTTGAACTAGCCGATAAGGATAATTCTTGATTCTGCAACAGTGGGTGATTGTAGCTCTGTACGTTGGTCTTTGTGATAAATAGAACCAAGACTGTTTTGCCTGGGTTAACTCCGATTACGCAGTCTGCAGCCCAGTCACTGAGTAATCGAAAGGCACTGGTCAATATATCACTTATCACGTTCAATAACATTTCAGATACCAGTATCACCACATCGTATGCGTATGCAACAACTATAATATCCTTATTCTGCAGCCTAATTAGTATCAAATCAATAACAAGAAGCCACAGTAGAGAGGCAATCATCCCGCACTGTGGTGTACATCTTCTCACCCACTTGGTCTTCGGGCTATTGCCAAGTTTTGCAGTGACATTCCTTGCCAATAGCATTTGCACTATCCAGGTTGTGATGTACTGCTCAACATCAAAAACTCAATGACCGTCACAGATACGTTATTGAAAGTATCCTCTATGTCTAAAAATGCTCCCAAAGTATATTGCTTTGCTTTCCAGAGATCTTTCTATGAGCCCCACAATCTCATTAAGAGCAGTTTCCGTAGAGTGGCCCTTCAGGGATGCATGTTAGTACAAAGAGAGTATCGACAAACTCCTGGGTGTCTGCCTTATATATATAATTCATCTAGCGTGTTGAGTAGAAAATACAAAAAACTGATGGTTGGAAATCCTTAGCATCTCCGTGAGATATTTTATTAATTGTTGGAATGAATATAACCCTTACTCCTTTGCAACTAGTTGGAATATAATTGAGAGAAGAGAGGATTTATAGTTTGTTCAGTCAGGGAATGATGGAGTGCTTAGTACTTTGAAGCATCTTAGGCGAGATGCCATCAGGTCTCGCTGATTTGAATGGGGAGAAGCTGTCGATAGCCCAATTAATTCTCTCTTGGGAGATCAAGTCTTCATTGACCACATAAGGACCCCACATTGCAGCGCACCCATCTGGAGTAAATCCATTTCACCCGGAAACTGTGTGTTTAACAGAATTTCAAAAGAAAGATTCGGACCAGGAGTCATCAGCTATCTTCACAAAAGTAGGACTTTAGTGACTCCCAGCCAAAACCTTCCTGAGCCTTGCAGAGTCTCAACAGTTGCCAATCGATTTACAAAATTTCCTCCATAAGCCCGTAGCTTACTGCGATATGGTTGCCATACTTTGTCATTAAAGCTTTCCGCGTTTCCTTTCTAAGCTTTGAAATTTCCGAGCTCCATCACGGAGGATATTTCTTTCTAGTCTTAGTTATAGGGCATGAAATTTATACGCCTTAGCAATATTGCTGCGTAGAATTTCCTCCTTTCGTTAGAGTCCTATAATAGTATTCTCTACTACTGGTTCTTCCTTTAGCCAGTGTTCTAGAACCCTACTGAACTTGTTCTAGTGCGTTCTCCTAGAATTTCTAAAACGCTGTCCTTTCGTGTCAGATGGTTTTATCTCGAATAGTATCCAATTGTGATCCGAAAAGAATCCCTTGTTGAACACTCTCCACTTTTCGATCAAAGACCCAAATATATCATTAGTAAGCGTAACATCCAGAACCTTCTCCCAACCATTAAATCTGCCCAAACTCGGAAAGATGAATCTGGAATTCCGTATTGTAAGTCTGTGGAAATTAATAAATTCAAGCACACTCACCTCTGTCATTAATCTCACTGCATCCCCAGATGGTGTGTCTATCATTTACATCACATCCGAGGACAATATCAGCATCGACTCCAATGGCTTTCATGAGCACCCTCACTTCATTTGGCGCGGCGGATTTGTCATACGCCATATAGTATGGTGTCATATAGAAACACATACTATCAGTCAACTCGACTGTGCTAGGCTGTGGAATAAAAAAATTTTTTTCTATCGATAAAACAGGATCTTGGCTTACCCTTGTTCTCAACATACAAAACTTTGTATTTAAGAAATATTTTATTGATATAAACGAGTAAAACGTATAGATAATAAAAATTTCAATAGAAAGGATGAAGTTCCTTTAAAAATAAGCAGTGAAATATGGACCACTGAATGAACCAAAATTCTGTCGTCTAATATAACCATTTATGGTTAAATTTTTAATGCTCAACAATACGTTAAAGTTTACATTCCGACAATTTTCTTCAAGATAAATACTATATTAAAATATCTTTAAAAATTATTTTTTTTTCACCGATTTCTAATAGTGCCCTGGAAGGAGTAAAATAATATAAAAACTAATGGAAATTTATATTGCCACCATAAGCAGGTTAATATTTACAAAGATTGTGAAAACTTTATTAATTCTCATTTTAATGATCTGTAAAACAATAGTCAAATGAAAAAATATTAGAAATTTTGTTAGTGTGAAAAAATTATTTGAAGCTAGATGTTTTTCCTCAGTTTCACCTGATCTGGTCTTTTAGTACATGAGTCAGTATCCTTAGAATATAGAGAGCGCATGTAGCAATTCATTTACAAATATAATTCTAATTACTAAATACCGTCATTCACTACTTTGTAAAGTGGCTAATTCCTTTGCTAGGAACAGTGTTGAGTGCAAATTGTATGGTTGGCCCAAAAGTACATGACGACTTTTAATTTATGTGTCAAATTTCAGAAAAAGAAAAATTTGTATAGCGAACAAACAAACAAATAGAAAATTAATTTTAATTATTAAAATTATTATTTAGAAAAGGAAAAATATATGTATTAAAAAAGGAAAAAACCAAAAAAGAAAATTAAATAATATTATTAGTGAATATAACTGATATTATTGTTACAGCCTAATGTCTCAACCAGAACTGAACTTGTCTGGCAATTTCAGCATTGTTTTATATACTGTTTCATTTGAGCTCTCTAGATTTCTATAATAACAATGCCAAGCTGTAACGGTCATTTTAAATCTAGCAGCTCAGCCTAGACCTTCTAAACATTACTGCATGACCATGGTATATCAATTGTAAAAGAAAATTCTTATTCTAGCTAATTCTAGAACAGTTAAAATTAATATGAAACTTATACACTAATAAAGATGTATCAAATAATAAACACAACTAATTTTTTGTAAGGATTGATACCAATTACTGCATTAGGGAGGTTAAATGACTTTTGCTGATTGTTTATGCAGCACTAAATTATTTTATTAAAACTTAAATGAGAAAAAGAAAATTTAACAAACAAATAAAAAAATATTAATAACAATGAGAAAAGTAGAAAATTTTAATTATTAATAATTTTTTATTTTTTGAATCTTTGGCTTATAGTTCCTTGTGCCGATGTTTCATTTACGAGAATGTTGTCTGAATAAAAAATCACAAAATGAAAACTAGTTTTTCACAAAATAAAAATTAGTCTCGTCAATTCTGCATATAAAATTTTAGTTTTTTATTTTATTTTCTTTTGTTAAAAATTAAAAAAAAATATTTTTTATTAAAATATGTAAACATAAAATCGTCGTTTTAATGTAAAATTTTTAAAGTTGACGCACGTAATGTGTATGAAAATTAAAAATGTACTTGTGAATCAAGTACTCAAATCTTAAGCAGTTACCAAATGTATGATTCAACACTAACTGTTAAAAATTGAAAACATTGATACCGTTAGTCATCTATTCACAGCTATTTAGTTTTTCTGTTTTAAAGTTAAAGTTGGTATGTATCAAGAAGTGAAAACGAAATATATATTAAACTTCATACAAATATGTACGTATTTATATTGAACTAGCTGACCCCGCAAACGTTGTTTTGCAATATGAATTATTTCTAGAGTATTTATTTCATCAAAATCGGTTAAGTCGAAAAAAATTTGTTGAGGTCATTGACGCCCCAAATTACTGCGCGTACGTACCATTGGCTACACCAATTAAATATGAAGTAATTGAAATGTTACTTATTCGCGAAATTCTAAAATTGAGACACATACGTTAGTTGAATATAAATAGAGCAGTAGTGCGATTCAGTAACTTTTATTACGAACATTCGTATCGAAAAGAAGTATAACGAAATTTATCGAATTTGGTATTCAGTAACTTTCCGACAAAAATATTCGGTACGATAAAAATCGTTATTTGCGATGATTATTTATATGCTGTTAACTACGTCGCAAAGTCCATATCAACAATGCAGTTTGCGGAATGATTTAATGTTTGAAATATCCGTTAAGTTAACATATAAGAAAGCTCATTGCTGTGCATAATGCATTTAAATATTTAAGTTTTTAGTGATGTGTTTATATGTAATTTATTTCATAGATCCCCGAGGACGTGATTGACAATAGCTAAGTATATAAATTAAATTAATGGTTTGACTAAAATCGAATTCTAATGAATTTAAAAACGAATTGTATTTCAGTTTTACAAAAGATTAACTCAAATATTTTCAAATATTTCGAAATGAATGCAGTGTTCACTAAAATGGCTATAACTCATGAACCAATACACATACGGAGACCGTTTATACATAAAAACTTGGTATTGACGTTACCTTTCATATGAACAGAAGAAAACAATCGGTTCACGCATTCCAGAGAACATTAATTACTAACACAATGCAACTTATTTATATATATATAGATGTGATTATATTTATTAAATAATTACTAAATGTTATAAAGGGTATTTTTTATAGACGTATATAACTTTAAATTGCAATAAAACAACGATGGATTATTCGATTGACATGAATTTTGTTTATCCCAAAGATAATCTTCTGGCATTACATTTTAAATATGATTTCTGGCATATGACCGCCACGGCTGGCTCGGATGTAGTCCAATCTGGACGTCCAATTTTCGCTGACTTTTTCCAACATTTGTGGCCGTATATCGGCGAATGTTGTCTTCCAAATGGTCAAGCGTTTGTGGCTTATCCGCATAGACCAATGACTTTACATAGCCCCACAGAAAGTAGTCTAGCAAACCAATTCACAGGTCCAAAACGTGAAATTAGACGGTCAGCAAACGTGTCTTTCAATAAATCGATTGTGGCACGAGCTGTGTGACATGTTGCGCCGTCTTGTTGGAACCACAGCTCCTGGACATCATGGTTGCTTAATTCAGGGATGAAAAAGTTAGTAATCATGGCTCTATACTGATCACCATTGACTGTAACGTTCTGGCCATCATCGTTTTTGAAGAAGTACGGACCAATGATTCCAGCAGCCTATAAAGCGCACCAAACAGTCAGTTTTTCTGGATGTAACGGTGTTTCGACATACACTTGAGGATTAGCTTCACTCCAAATGCGGCAGTTTTGTTTGTTGACGTAGCCATTCAACCAGAAGTGCGTTTCATCGCTAAACAAAATTCGCTTATGAAAATCGGGAACAACGGCAATCTCGTTTTGGGCCCATTCGACGAATCTACGCAAGCGTTGTTCAGGCGTGAGTCTATTCATGATGAATTGCCAAACCATCTTGAACAGTAATGCCAACTTAAAGTTATATACGTCTATAAAAAACACCCTTTATTTATTATCACTTTTTTTTAATTGGCGCTACTGTGTTGTTGTTTTGAAATGATACGGTTTTGTAATTAAACAGGCCTGCTCAAACAACAAGCAAGATTCCATATTTTATTTTAGAATAAAAACACAAAAATATTTACAATTTTTGCTTAAAAAACTTTAAACAGGAGTCAAAGCATAGAAAAAACTTGATGAATATTTGGATATAAGACAGAAAAGAGGATTTGAGGCACATACTTATTCGTACAACAGAGGTAACCATTATTAATCTATTTACTGTATTTATGTACCAGAATGGCAGAGATGCTACATTTTATTAAAAGCTGGTAAATGCTGCTGCCACAAGCGGAAACTGTCCATTTCAATTAAAACGTACCTTTGGTACTTGAATTTAAAATTTTATTTTTGTTTGGCTGCTTCTCTTTTCGTTTTTCTTTTTTAAAGGGGGAGGTATATGTACATACAACAACAAAAAGTGCTGTTGAAAAAAGTTGTTGTTTATTTTAAAATCTGCCTAAAAAAGAGAAGAAGAATTTGTTGTACTATAACGTTTTCAAAAAAGATGTTGCTTTTAAAGCTTTTTAAGAAGGATGAGTTATGGGTCTGTGGAAATAGTATTTTTGTTGTGCAACAAAAATACTGGCGGCTCTTACTGCAATAATCCTTGGATTTTTAGTTTAATAACAAGTAAGGGTTAAATTTATGTGTTTTTTGTTCTTTTTTTGGGAGTATGAGTTAAGGATGGATGTATTTGATTTGGCCATTGGGCTGTTTTTGGCTTCGATTTCAAGTGCACTTTGCCGTGCATTAATTAAAAAATCTTTGTTCCTGTTTTTATCATTTTGTTGTTATTGTTGTTGGTATGTGTCTGGCTACAATATGGACTTATTTTTGTAGTTGTTTGTTAAAAAAAAATAGAAAAATATTGCCTATCTCTGTTCTTTTGCATCAATTTTTAAGGGAGGTTATTTTTAAAATATGCTCAGATTAATTCTATTTTCTGTTTGCATAAAGAATTTTTTTCTATGTAAAATTTTTTTCCCTTTTTTTTTTAGAAAATTTGTTGTTTTCTTTCAACATGAAGAGCTGCATTTTATGTGAAGGACTCTTTAAAAGAACATTATTACAATAAACTTAGCCATAGAAATTTATACGTATTTTTACATGAGTAAACTTAATTAAAAAATACAAACAAATTTTATTAAAGTATTTTTTTTTAATTTTTATTGTGTTTAGGAAAATATGTAATGAAAAAAACTACAAAACATGTTCTATAATTTTTATCCATACTAATATTATAAAGACGAAAAATTTGTTCTTTTGTTTGTACTGGATAAACTCTTAAACTATCGAGCTGGGGTCTAATCGCCGCTCCCGATATACAGCAAACTAAGGTATCGTATAATATTTGGATGCGATTGAATTATGCATAACATTTCATATGATATCTAACGAATCGTATTTTTTTCAAATTATAATAGAATAAATAAAAAATATTTAGCATGAAATTAAGGGCAACAATTGAGCGAAAAGAATTTTTGATATCGAATATAGATGAACAACTGCTTCTTCTGACGTCGGTTTCTTCAAATTCATACCATGAAAAGTAATTAAAAATTGCAATAACTAATTGTTATAATCTATAACTAAATGAAATTTATGTTTTTTTTTTAAGTTTTTGTTGAGTATGCTCCTTAAAAAATAATTTATTTTTGATTACGATAGCTAGTTTGCTATCGAATGATATTTACTAAGATTATACTCGATCGAAGATTCGCTATCGAATGCTATAATGTCAAATTACGATACATTTTACTCGAATGCGTTGACTAGACCCTTGAATTTAAAAATTATTTCACCAATATAAAGCTTCATTATCAGCAATTAACATTGGCTATGTGACATAACGCTAGATACGCTCACTTCTACATCCATTATTCAAAGATTTAACAAATAAATTTATATTTTCTAGCGGACTTTTTTTAAATTTGGTACATAAACCAATATATTCCAAGAATGGTCACCATATATTCTTGGGTCGGCGGGTCAGTTAGAAGGTGGAAAATTATTTTCTGGCCATGCGAAACCGGGTAAACACAGCTAATCACAAACCAGGTTTTAAACAAATTGTTCTGAATTATTATACATGCAGTCTCTGAACCAGAAAAGACTAGGAGAGACCGGTTACAAACTAATTTTTTAAATAATTATAAAATTAAATAAATTTAATTAATAACTCATTTGAAATCAACAAAATTTAATAGCTCGTGACTAGTGACACAAGCGGAGCGAAATCCAAATACAAAAAAACAAACTTCAATCAAGGACTAGATTTATTGTAAAGGACAAGTTATATTACAGTTAAATTTTTTTATTTGCATATTTTCAGAATATGCCAGAAATATAGGTCTAACCGATTCTATATACATATTATATGTAAAGGGTGGTTAAATTTTAAAGGCCGATGCTGATTTTAAACAAAACAATAATTATTTAGGAAATTATTGTTATTTCTTTTTATTATGATAATATGATATGGTTGAATTATGCATGGAAGAAAATATCGGCCAAATGGCTGCCGCGATCTCGGTGGCACACCTCCATCCAATGCACAAAATTTTCGATGACGCTGAGGCATAATTGAGGTTCTATGCCATTAATGTGCCGAATTATCTCATTATTTAGCTCTTGAATTGTTGAGGACTTATCGGCGTACACTTCTTCTTTCAAAGTCAAACGGTGTCAAATCTTGGCGGCCAATTGACATCGCCACCACGTGAGATAACACGGCCGTCGAATTTGTTGCGCAAAAGAGCCATTGTTTCAACAGGACACCGTGTTTGTATACGTTTTCGATTAATTATAGTGTGCTGACTACAAATATGATACTGTTTTTCTTTTAGCCGCTCTAGTTTTTGAGATTTTTCAAATTATTCGCATTTTGGAGTGGCTGTGCATATAATTTTTAATAACTCGAGAACTATTTTTCTGATTAAACTTACGAAAACACGTAAATATCATGAATAATATTACGTTTTTACACTACTATAAAAACGTTTAACTTATTAAGTTTCGTTATTGTAAAATAAAGACACATAACAACACTTAATTGTTTGTGATACACCTTGTTTACAGTTTAATATCTCAACTAGAACTGAACTTTCTGACAATCTCAGCATTGCCTTATACAAAGACTATAAAACTATGAAGATGTTCTACGTAGAAGAAAATCTGAAAACAAAAATGAAACAGATGAGGGGGGAAGTAACAAGGGAATATTTGAGCATGCGCATTTCAAATACAAGTTTCTCTCATTTAGCTACTGAGATAAATAGAGAATAAAAAAATAAACACATACTAAACAACATATAAATGCGCATGTATGTATGCCTTTATAAACCAAGCATTTAAAACTTAAAATGAATTTTATTTCTTTGATATGTTTTCTGTGTGAGACTTATGAAATTTTTCAACAAAAATGTTATTGACATCTTAGGAGCAAATATATATAGAACGAATATGACTAGTTGCGTTATTGTATATTCCACCCTATCTTGTTTATGGTTGTAAAAATAAAATTTATCCTAGTTCGCAACGAATTTATGATTCATTAATTTGAACCTTTATTAAACTCTTATTATAGACTTGTAGATATTATTTTTATAATGAGAAGTAGTCCTTTTTAAAAGGATCTATAAGAGTTTTAAAACTCACAGACTGTTAATAATAAATAACACAGAAATTGATTTTATGTTATGAACAAAATTTATTTATAATAAAAATCTAATTATTTGGAAATTAATATGTAAATCATAATAATAAATTTTTATGCCTTATTCCCATTTTTTGTTTCGTGGTATTGTCACAAAACAATTTACTTATTTGTAAAAAAATTTGTTTTTAAATGCTCTACCCTTGATGGATAGCTATCTATATAGCGATTTCATTGCTGCTAGGCATATCATCAGTAGACTCTACAGTACTTTTCATAAAAAGTCTTGAACTTATATGTTTAATATTTATCAAATCAAATAAGAATTTCAATTTTGCTAAGAAGTAAGAAGTTTTAAAAATTAAAACTTTTTAGAAACTTAGTAAGCATTTAAAAATATTTTATTTTTCTTCAATATTTTCTACATTAGAGATTCCAGTTCGGAAACCTAAGCTAATGTGTAAGAAAGCTATTCAAAATACAAAAATAAAAATAAAAAGAATCCAATACGTATTTACAGTAAAATGTAAAATAAATATTGAGTCGTAAGCAATATAAATATTAATCAATTAAAACATTTTTAATATTATTCCCACTTTTTGTATCTCATTGAGACAAAACACTGAAGATGGCAAATTGCCGAAACCGGTCTGTTAAAGAACCAAATTTGACATAAACTCGTTCCAAATAAAAATGTTTTATTATGGTTTATTTATAACTTATGAAAAATAAAAATTAAAAGTAACTGTTCTCCTTTAATAAAATAAATATAAAGTAAAAAAAAAACTCAATGGTTAATGTATAAGATAAAAGTAGACAATACTAATAATATTTAAGTACACTTAAATTGCTTTGCTTAATTTTTTTTACGAAACTTTTTTACATTTCGAAAAAATTTTAAATTACTGTTATGATAATGCACATGATAGTTTTTTAAGCTTAAGATAAATAAGAATTTTAAAATTTTATTTTGATCATTATTTCGTTAATTCGCTGCTTAGCTTCTTCAGGATATTTACGAATATGTTTAAAAGTATTTCAAAATAGTTATGAAGTTAAGCAACTAATTAACGAAATGTTGATCAAAATAAAATATTAAAATTTTTATTGACCTTCTGTAAGTCCATTGCGGCCAGTAACGAAATTGAAATTCGTTGTGAATTCATATACTATATGTATTACAACAATAAAATGCATGTATTTACCTACATTAACAAAAACGGCAATGTTAGTAAAGCTATAAGAAGAAAACAACTTTTTCATAAAAATTTGGTACACATACATATACAGTTTGTATATGGATGTACTGAAAAGTGAAGTTCTGTAAATTCTTGCATTGAATATTATTCTCTTGCATGTTATATTATTCTCTTTTAAATTCTCGCGCAAAATCCATCAACAAATTTAGCACCAGAAAAAATTTACACTACGTAGAACATCTTTATAGTTTAATAGTCTTTGCCTTATATATTGTTTCACTTAAAACTAGAACCATCTAGATTCGTGTAGCAACAATGTTTCACTATAACGATCAATTTGCACCTTAGACTACAACCTTCTACACGCAGCCAGATATTACTGCATACTTCTGGGTGTATCAAGTTAAAGAATCGAAAGATAAATGAAAATTCTTATACCAGCTAATAATAGAAAACTTAAAATTAATATGAAACTTATACACTAATAGAGAAGTAAATGTGCAATTTTACTCTATTACTCACATACAAGCTTTACAGTAGATATGCATTAACATAAATACAGAATTGCTATATTAACGCAAACATAAATACCATTTCTTATGAATAATAAAACACAGTGATTCAACAGAGTGACTTTTCGTAACATTATAATCTTTAAATTATTTTATTACCAATTTATTACCTTGTAATATCTGAGATATTTATAAAGTTTTGCCAAAAAAAAAATTTTTTTTTAAAAAATTTCAAAAACTTTCTTTTTAAAAATCTCCTTAAAAATTAATATAAACAAAATATATCAGATATATGTTTAACAAATTATGAACATTTTATACAACTGGGCTGACTTTCACACTTTTCATACAAGTGACATGCGTAAGTAGGTTTTTAATATTTTCAAATTCCCTTTTGAACTTGCCCCACCATTCACATTACAAAAATTTATTGTTTTTTTTTCGTTTGCTTTTGCTTAAAATTGTCCATTTTTATAATTTCTTAATTTAATTTCATTGAGTGAAACAATACAAAATACAACAAATCACATAAACAAATCCCTTAAATACACACAAACAACAATTGGAAGAATAAAACGAATTGCCTAGTACCGGCAAGTGTGTGCTAAAAAAGTAAAAATTCTCTTCCCCTCAACCCGAAGATTACAAATTTGTGCAATTGTAAATATTTCGTATCAATTGTAAACAACCTTTTATCTTTTAGTTTGCACTACTTGTTCAAATTCTCTTTTTTTCCTAGTGAAATGTTACCGTATGTCAAATTTTTCGTTTTTTGCAATATTTTTTGTCTAAATAACAAGTTTTTTTTTGTTAAAAAAAAAAGATATGTACTCGTATTAATACAACTTTCTTAAGGATTTCCTAATACCAGTTTTATTTTATATTTTGTTTCTGTAACAAGTTCTTTGCAAACTAATTTTTTGTTTAAAAAGAAAAAATATTTTGATTTTTTATTTTCAAATAAAATGACTTCGAATCACATTTTGCTGTGTTCTTTTAAAATTTGCACTCTTGTAGAAAAGTTTTTTTACAGAAATAAAAATTTTTTAGAAAAATATTAATCTATAATATCTTAATTATTCGATCTTCTTATTTTCATTTTATGTAAAATTTATTTGAGCTTAAGATCTTTTTTATTAATTATTTTTTATTTTTTTATTTTTATTTCGATATTTCGCTACATCTTTGTGTAGCATCTTCAGGAAATATGTCTTTTAAAAATAATATAAATTTTCTTTTTAAATTGAAAACATACTATACACATACATATGTAAATATTTATTTAATGAAAAAGAAGCAAAACAAATTCTCATACAAATAGTCACACATATCTCCGCCATTTATAAATCGATCCGGACACAGATTGGTATGCTTTTCTGTACTTTGTCTAGGGATTTTAAAAAGTTGATTTAAACATCTACACTGACAGAATATAATATTTTATAGGGTGGCACAGGGTATGGTGTATTACTTACAAACGGAATCATGAACGTGTATATAACGTTTCTTGCAGTATAACATCTTTTTTTTTAAACACAAATTAATTAGTGTTTCAAAAAATTTTTATAAATAGAAAACTAGCTGAGCCGGCAAACGTTGTTTTGCCTTAAAATTTTACATAGAGTAAAGGGCCGTACAAAACCGAGTAAGACCAGGTAATAAATAAATAAGCCAGACTTTGTGACGCTAAACCTTTCAAGGCGTAACCCAAAGGCATACACAGAAATTCAATCAAATCGGTCCAACCGTTTAGGAGCAGTACAATGTCAAACACACGTACAGTCGAGTTTTATATATTAAGATATGCCTATATACGAATAGATTAAAAAATTGTTGTTTGGATATTTAATTTAATTTTTTATACAATGAAAAAACTATATTTCAGAAAATATATTCAATTTCTGCAAGTCTGAAAAATAAGAAATAAAAAATATTATTTTTTTATAGAGTTAAGTTTTGCTCTATTTTCAACAAAAGCTTTTAATTAATAAAAAAAAACTTTCTTTCCTTTTTTGTTGGTTGTTGTTTCAATTTCTGATCTTTAAAAGCGCATGCTCTATATTGATTTTTCGCCCAAAAAACGATTGAAAATTTAGTAAGGGAAACTTATATTTTGTTTTGTCGTTTTCCAAAAATAAAATATACAAAAATATTAGCGTTTGTGGCAGCAACTAACGCCTTATGAGTATGTAGTTGTGCTTACAGACTTGTTTTTTACTTATTTTTTTATGAAATGAATGTGTTTGTGTGTAGGTATGTATTTCTTTTGTGGGTTTATGGTTGTGCGGTAGTATTTGTGGAATTATATTGGCAATTGCCATTTTAGCCGGTTTTCCTGTTTGAATTATGCACGCAACATAAAACGAGTACGAATAGAAAAGTGTTTGTAGCACAATGGGTATTGGAATAACTAAACTCGAAGGAATTTTAAAGATATTTTAAAAATAATTTATTACTGTACTTCCTTCAGATAAGGGTAGGGATAGAAAAAGGAGTACAGATGTGAAGACAAGATAAAGAAGAGTCCATCACCACTTAAATCCATTCCTACTACTCACGAGACTATTTTGCCGTCGGTAAAACTCGTCGTCAAGACCAGCAAATTTTGCGCAAAAATTGAACTAGTTTTGATTTTCGTCAAATTCACACACAACGTATATGAGTGACGTCCATTTTTAAAAAACACGCTCACACACTCATGATTGACGTTGAATGGGCTTATCACACACTTTACGCATATGTAAAGCTTTAAAATTTCCATTAAAAAAAACAAAGTAATGAAAAGCAAAAATTTCGGTTGTATTTTTAATAGCAGCTGAAAACCAGAAACAACTGGTAAATTTGTATGCTATACTTTTCTGTACGTTGCCTAGGGATTTAAAAATGTTTATTTCAACGACTAAACAGATAGACATATATACAGACGGACACCGCTTATTCGGCTTCGCTATTCATAACGATTCAGAATATATATACTTTATAGGGTGCCCCGTGTACGGTGTAGAAATTGCAATCTTAATTAAAAAAACTTTTTATGTTGATTTTTAAAAATTAATTTTAGAAGATGTGCAAATATACATATGCACATATTAAAGGGCTGCACAAGCATACTTGAAACAGCTTTCAAGCGTCATCCCTGATTTTAAATTTTGTCAAACACTGTTATATCGCATATCAAAACAAATATCTACTTCAGTGACAATATGTTTTGCACTTCAGTAAAAACTAGAACTCCCAGAACAAAGAACAACCAGAACACGAATACACTAGCACAAAACTGAACATAACAATAACGCAGTAGAACAAGCAACACGACAGCAGAACTTTATAGAACTTTGCTGTATTCACACGTATGTGTTTCTATGTGTACTTTCACAGCCACATGCTTTGTTTTTGTGGAAATTTTTAAGCTATACATGCGTACCGCTTATGCACACAAACACGATGCTAGGCATTCGGTGTTATACAAACATGTGTATGTATGTGTATGGTCGTGTTGACTAAAGCAATATGTGTGGATGTATCATAGAAAGGAATGAGTGTCTTTGAGTCAAAGCATAAAAAACGAATATATTGTTGTCAATCAGCGTTGCCTTTTTTTCGAATTTTTGTTTATTTTTATTATTTAATCTTTCTATAAGAAAATTACAATAAGTATCCAAATCTTAACTATAAAAAAAAGAAAAACTTAAATAATTATTCTTGTGCTCAGATCTTAGGTATAAAATAAATAGATTACATTTAAATAAAAAAGTTATATCCCTCTTCTCACTAGGCACAAGGTATCACTTCTCTTAAGCCTTCTGTGTCCCTCGAACTGTAACAGGTCCCTGGCGAGGGCGTTTGGATGTGTCGCCAGTTTGTGAACGTACTTAGTACAATATTTTTCACTTTCCTCCCGAACCGTTGGAATTTCTAGATCTCTGTGGATATTATCATTTCTTATATACCAAGGGGCGCAGACTATTGTTCGTAAAATATTCGACTGTCTTCTTTGTAACTTTTGGATATTAGATGCACACACAGTTCCCCATAGCTGAATGCCATATGTCCAGATTGGCTTAATAATTTCTTTATATAATAGAACTTTATATTCCAAAGAAAGAGATGAATATGTACCTATGAGCCACATTAGTAGCTGTTTTTAGTTTTATAGCTGAGATTTTGGCCTCAATGTGACGTAACCATGTTAGGTGTCTATCTAGATGGATTCCTAGATATTTATTTGGGTTTCTACCGGAACAATGACGTTATTTATTTTTATTGGCGGACAATTTGCCTTTCTTAGTGTGAAGGTCACATGGGCACATTTTGATGGATTTACTTTGATTTTCCATTTATTTAGGTAACCTTCCAGCTGGTTTATATGAGCTTGTAAGTGCTCAGATGCAGTTCCTGGATCTTTGTTCACACTTAAGAATGCAGTGTCATCTGCAAACGTTTACGTGATAGTATGTCGATTAGTAGGTATATCGGATGTATAGACGATGTATAATAGCGGGCCAAGTATACTTCTTTGGGGAACGCCTGCAAATATCTTCTTACCTGGTGAAAATTAATTTTTTGACCGTACCTTAAAAGTTCTATCAGTCAAGTAACTTTTAATCAGCTTGTGGGTGTTTGCAGGAACAAGTCGTGTTACTTTTGTGAGGAGACCATCATGCCAAACTTTGTCAAATGCTTGGGAGACATAAATAAACAATGCTGAACACAACAGGTTTTTCTCGAAGGACGACCTGATAGCAGTAACAATTCTGTGAACCTGCTCTGTAGTTCCATGGCCAGCCCGGAAGCCGAACTGATGTTCTGGAATAATATTTCGCTCTGCTAGATTAGGCCTTATTTTCTGAAGGTGGACCTTTTCGAACAGCTTTGATAGTATAGATAATAAGCTGATAGGTCTATATGACGTAATTTGAGTAGCATCTTTACCTGGTTTTTGGATCATGACAATTTCTGAAATCTTCCAAGAGGACGGGAAAACCCCCACTCTTAAGATGGCGTTAAAAATGAACAATATAATTCTCACAGCCCAATCTGGCAAGTTCATCAGCATTAAACTAGTAATTCGATCAGCGCCGGGCGGTTTTTTCGCTTCAATTCTTTTGATTGCCATTTTAATTGAGGGCGACCGCATCCTTATTTAATTTTCAATGGAATCGCTGATGTATGGAGGATTAATATCACTATGTCCTGAGGTGTGAAAACGTTTTCCAGATGGCTAGCAAAAGCATTTGCTCGTTCACTTGGATTATTAGCCCAACTAAGGTCCTCAAGTTTTAGTGGTGGTCCGGAGGAAGTAGGGCACTTCATATGCTTCACAGCTTTCCATAGCCTGTGGTAGGTTTTGGTTGTTGGATCCAAGTTACTTAAGTAATTTGCTAGCGCTGACTCGTGCTGTAGACGCAGCTTTTCCCTAAGTATTTTTTGACACAAGTTCAGTTGGGTCTTTAAAGCTGCAGAACGATTTCTCTGCCATTCCCTTCTCAATTTTCTTTTTTGTCAGATGAGGGCTTCAATAACAGCTGATGACTTAAACGGTTTTCTCGTATAAGTTTTTCTCATTGGAGTTGCATTCCTATCTGTACAAGTAATAACGTCTGTAAGGTGGTTCACAGCACATTGTATATAAGACGAGTTCCTAGAAGTGTGTGTGCGAGTGTTCTATAAGAGATGAGAGCTCACATACATTTTATACTTTAGCCAGTTCGTGTATCGGTTTGGATAGAACGTAGAAGGTACTTCAGAGTTTGTAAAACTATTATGTAGTGTAATTATAGTTGGCGAATTTTCAGATGATAAGTCGTCTAGGGGACTAATCAGAAGTTGGTCACGTTTAATATTTTTTATAACAGTGAAGTCAATAAGGTCTGGCTTTTTCGTACATTCTGTAAGCCAGTATGTGGGCTCACCGCCTGATACGACGTCTAGGCTATTTTGAGCAATAGCATTGTACAGCTGCCTACCTCTTGGGCTAATAAGTCTAGAGCCCCAGTTGGTATGATTAGCGTTGTAGTCTCCTGCTGCCAGGAACTTGTGTCCCAATGTTGCGAAGAAGCTTTCGAAATTGTCGCTATTAATTATGTGTCTTGGAGGACAATATACACATGAAATTGTGGTATGAAAATCAGTAAGGCTTATAGAGGTTGCCTGAATGTAGTCCTTCCCAAATTCTAGCATAACAAAGTGACTCACGTTTTTACGCACATTGACGGCCGTGCCACCACATGCCTTTCCACTTAATTGTTTAGTGTCGTAAATAATGAACCCGTTAATTCTAAAGCAATTCTTTACAGTAAAATGTGTTTCGAATACAAAAACGATGTCTATTTCCTGCCTATGTAAAAAATTTTCTATCTCGAACCTATGTTGGGTAACCCGTTCGCATTCTGGTAGCAAATACGCAACTGGGTCATTCTATTTTTGTTGAAGAAGGGTCTGCAGAATCATGTTCTGATTCCGCATCATCTCCTGAAACATGCCCTGCATATTATTCATAAAACTGTTCATGTTGGTCATGAAATTGTTCATTGTCTCCGTCAGCTTGTCGATTGAACTAGAGCTGGTATCGTTGAAGACTTGAGGGCTGCTCCTTAGTACTTGGGCATATGAAAGATTTTTCACGCTGGGCCTGTTTGACGTTGGTAAGCCATCGAAGTGTTGTTGGCATAGTTCATTTTATTCTCATGTACATCATTAGGCATTTCATTAGCTTCAGTATGAAGGCTCGGATAATTCGATTCGCGATATTTCGCATTTGCACGACTTCGAGGTTGTTTCAATTTTTTTATCCTCTCGAATACTTCACATCCTCTATAATTAGCAGAATGTCTTCCGCCGCAGTTGCTGCATTTCCTTACATTGGGGTAATTTTTAGGTGCTGTACACTCCGTGGTTTTATGCGCGTTACCACACACTACGCAAACAGATGGTAGCTTGCAGTAAGATTTTGTGTGGCCGAACTCTTGTCAATTTTTGCATTATGCGGGGTCATTACGCTTATGTGGTTAATCTACTGTTATTCTTCAGTTAAGAAGATATCTCAGGTTTTAGATTGGATGAGTTGAATTTTTGGTCTAAAGAAGAGCTGCATTAAAAACAATCTCCACACGGTGCATTGGTTGGGGAATTTTATACGTGTTATGTATATTGTGAACATTTCTCACATCATAGCCTTCATCTTCAATAGCTTTCTTGGTCTCTTTAACAGGGACGGAACTGTCAATGCCCTGGCTGTTAAATATGCTCCGTCGTCAGTTTTTTTATTCATACTATCTGAGAACACATAGTATGCATTCTTATTGCTCTGTTTTTCGTTTTTGTTTGTATTTTTGCTTTCATTTATTGTCGTCATCTCTTCTATATGGGTCCCAACTAGAAGTCGTTATCTAAATCCGTAGTGCGGGTACCCCTATGATGACCCCAAAGGTCTTTTTGCATGTAGTGAAGTCCTCTCAAGGGTTGACACAAGACCTTATAGGCGCTTGTGTTCAGAGCCAGGTCGGGCGTTAATTAGGATGTCGTATCAACTAAACCTGCACGGCCAACTTAACGTCAACGTGATTTAGAGCGTTCTCCAAGTCCTTGCCAAGGTCTTACCGGGATGGAAGGCAGCTGCGACATTAGCCTGAAAGCCGTTTCCACGCGAAGTCACTCCCGTGTACTAACGTAACAGAATGCCACAGCTGTTAGCCCATTTGCAATCAATTCCAATAAATAATCAAAATTAAAATCAAATTTGACGGTTCATCAATGTTACAGTAGTAGCCTGAGATGCACCGGTGTTCGCATGCCTTTCAGGAAATTATCTGCATTCGCATACACACTTTAGCTACTGCCAGATCAGGTGATGCGGACAGCATTACCAGGGAATACCACGTTCAGGTAGTGAGATGCTTGGTCAATTCAGTGAAGGAATCACCGCTGGCTATTCCCAAGTGAATAGCGATCAGAAGGCTTTCTGGCTTCATGAAATACTCCATGAAATACCCATTCTCGCATATAACCTTGAAAGTTATGACTTAGCCTTTAGCTTTTTTCCTAGCCTTTTTTCATTTTCAAAACAGCCTTAAATAGCCCTTTGCGAAAAAAGCAAATTTTTGGCGAAAATAATTTTTTTCGCACTATCCGCAAAAAGAAAATTTCGAATTAAAGTCAATACGTTTATCTATTCAACGCAATAAAAATCAAGTCGACATCTTGAAAACTAAGCAAGTTACGACCAAAAAGGTAACCAGTTCTCTTTTCGCTCACTTTTTAGTAGAACTGCAGCCTTATTTTGTAGTTCTCGTAGCTAAAGCTTAATCTCCATCGCTAAAAATTTTCAAGGAAATATTTTAGGGATTTTGCTAAAATAGTATTCTGTAATTCTAAGTGCTTAGCTAAAATGTAATATTTTCGCCTTAGCTAATTTTCTATCATTACTCCACTCCTTTCTTTCCATTTGATTAACTGTTGTTGAAAAGAGACATGTATATTTTTTGATATTGTATATTAGTGTTGCCATAAGATATAATTTGTTCTCTTTAAAATCAACAGTTTTTAAGGAAAATATTTACTTAAAAAATGCGTGAAAAATAAAAAAAAAATTATCACAGATGATAGAAAACTGAATTCGAAGAAGAAAATATTTTCCGAGTTATGAGCCTCCAAAGTTTTTATAGGTTCAACAAAAAATTTGTGATTTTTCACAAAAAATAATAAAAAAAAATAATGCATATGATAAAAAATTTAATTATAACAAGAAAAAATTAAGTACAATTTTTCGTTAAACCCTATACTCGTATTTTATGAGTTATGGGTCTTTGAAGTTTTTAATTTGCCAAGAGTGGCAACCCTTATTAATTTTATTTTACAGCTTTTAATAATAACTACATATTTGTATTTTTGCAAACATGAATTTTAATTGTAATAAAGTGTATAAATTTTTATGATATTTTTTTTTTATAATAATTTTTAAGCGATGGCATCACTTAAGAATTTATTTATTATGTAAACAATGAATGTTATTGTTTGTGCTTCTACATGATTCTTTACAAGCGTAATTTGTTATGTTTGGACACTTAAAACTAAGAAATGAAGTTTTGTCAGAAATCAAAAATGCTAATTTGTACTTCTTGACTATTGCTAGTGCTCTTGAGCCTAAGATCCGTTAAAAATATATTTTTTTAATTAGATTTCATATAAAATTAATCAAAAGTAGATATTTATGACGAACCTTAAGTTTTAAAAACCAGTCATTGCGTATATTATTATTATATATGGTAATTATATATATTTTTGTAGCACTTATATAGTATTAATATTTTTAGCGTCCAAAAAATTTTGTTGCTAAAAATTAATAAATTTTAGGAGAAATTGTTGCTTATTTGGCCTTAGAGAATACAAAATTAATATATTTTAGGCAAGAAAACAAACGGTAAAATTGCGGCGATTTAAATTTTTTAGAAAAAGCTAAATTTAGCATTACACGTTACAGAATTCCATTTGTAGCTAAAAATTGCTATATTTACTTTTTAGCTTTTTAGGCGGTGGAAATTTAGCTTTAGCGATTTACAGAATAGGACTGCTGGTTATCTTTTTGGTCATAACTTGCTAAGTTTTCAATATATCGACTTGATTTCTTTTGCGTTGGATAGATAAACGTATTGGCTTTAATTAGAATTTTTTTGCGGATAGTGCGAAAAATTTGTGACCAAAAAAGAAAGAATGTTTCAAACGACCTTATTTTCTTTAGTTTTTGGCTTCGTGTGTTCTTTTCTTGATTTTTTATAAAAATCATAATTATTATTTTCAATTTTAAGCGAAAGTTTTTTAAGTATTTCCTAGCTTTTTTTGTGAGTGGATTTAGGTTTTTCCAGCCTTTTTTAGGCAAATTTAGCTTATTATTTTTCTAGCTCCTGGCATCGCTGTTGTCAATTGACATAATTTCATAAAAGCAATGCATGACAACATACGAAAAAAGTGAGTGTCAAAACGCTCACAAAAGGCAACGAATATAAAACGAATGGTATGAATAGTTATAATGTTGTTTAAATCAAATAAAATTTTTTTAACATACACATAATGGGTGATTCAAGCAGAGATACTTTTTTCAATAGCCTTTTTTTGACAGATTTCGTGTGAGTTGTGTCATGCTGTCATGTTATTTTTGTTTAGTATTGCTTGGCATTTCATAATGGAAAGACTTACGCCTGAACAACGTTTACAAATCGTTTAACTTTATTACGAAAATTCACGTTCTGTGAGGAATGTGTTTCGTGCACTTCGCTCAACTTATGGTCAACATAATCAGCCTGCTGAGCGTACTATTCGCAACACCATCACCCATTGTGAGACCCAGCATTCATTATTGGATAATATTCGACCGAATAGACCACGTCCAGCACGCTGTGAATAAAATATAGCGGCCGTAGCTGAGAGTGTACACGAAGACCGTAACCGTCAATGGCGACCGTTATCGTGCCATGATAACCGTCTATTTGATGCCTGAAATTGAAGCTCGTGATCTCGGCTACATTTGGTTTCAGCAAGACGGCGCCACTTCCCAAACATCGCATTCATGAAAATAGAAAATGCTCAAAAAAAAATTATGAGTCTATATGACATCACTTCATCGTCACTCTAGATTTCAGTATTGTTTTACTGTTGACACTTCCTGGAGGAAAAAAGGTGCATCATGCTGCAGAAAACTCTAGTAAAAAAAAATTTCTTCATACAGATATTTTGCTTGGAAGAATTTAAAATAATATAAATAAAATATACTATATACTATACACAATTTACATTTATTCCGCATTGTTATTGTCCCACCATTCTAAAGCATTGAAGTTTATATAAATATTAACATTACACAAAGAATACCAATTAACTTCATCAGAGACACTTTCTTTTAAGATATTGTTTGGACTATTGATGAACTCCGAAAAGAAAAATTTTAAATTTATTTTAGCTGGGTCATTATTATTTGAAGCTTAACTGTGTATTCCAGTTGTTGGAGATAATAAGTAGTCTTGTTCATTTAAAAAGTTGTGAAATACAAAAATTTTTTACCTCAATTAGAACTCCATCTTCCAAAGAACGATTCGTTGGAGGATGCAAAAAATAAGTAGCTTATTATTGGGTATCCATTTGCTTTCTATGTCGTTGACAATATTTGTTTTTAAATTGATTATAGGTGGTGAATCTGTATTTTTAATTGCACATATATTTTTAGATTGTTAATTGACAAGCAAATATAGTTAATTGTTGCATAATTAACATCTTGTAATCTCTTGCTTATCTTATCGAGCTTTTCAAGAAGTTCTACCAGTGCTATGAGCATTGAAAAATTAATCTCGTCCGTTCTTCATATTTCGGCGTTTTTTGCAAGTATTTCTTGTACTGCAAGCCAGTTGTTTAAAATCGAATGAAACAAATTATAATGCGAGTACCAGCAAGTTACGCAGTAGTCACCAACATGTGTTGTAAGTTGCATTTTTTGAAATATTTTACTAGCTTTTTGCAAGATTCTAGCTAGTATGGGGTGCAGTTCTGTTGTTTTATTAAAAGCAGAATGTAGTACATTATTAAATAAGTGGTTTGCGCAGCTAAGGCGTGTGCAATTTTGCAGAGCTTTTATAATGTTTGATCCTCTGTTTGTAACAAATTTGACATTATCAATGATGATTACATCAAAATCTCTTAAAACACATTTTTATTTACACCTAATATAATATTTTTTTAATGCAATTCCTTTATAAAATGAAATGTAACACATAAATAACTTCTTTTTACGAAGTTGTCAGTCCACGAATCTGTTGTTATTGATACCGTTTCATTATTTACAGCTTCTTTAATTTCTTTTTTCCTCCGCCTTGTCTTGAATACGATTTGATATTGTTTTCGGATCAGGTATTAGATCCAATATATCCGCATGATGACCGTATTTTTCGCTTGAGCTACTTTTTTAAACCCGCTGCCGCTAACAACAGAAAATGGGCAACAGTCTTCTGCAATCCACTGGGCACATGCATTTATAAACTTATCTCTGTCAAAATTGCTAACTTCTTAATGCTAGTGGAGTTTTGATCCACATAACATTTGTGGCGAATTAAATTTGAAGTTTGTTTTCCGTAATATATTTATAAATACGTTTTAACATTTTTCACAATGCACAATTCTGCTTATTATTTCTTTTTGGTCATTTTGAATTATGAAAAACACTTTCCAAATGTTACTCCTTGTATTCTTTTTAATAGTATGCAAAACACCAGAAATAATTTTTTCTAAAATTTCCACAGACTTAATTTTTAATAAAATTTAATTAATTTATAGAAATGACAACGAATACTGAACGAATTTGTTTGAATGTTTTTGATTTCTTTTACATGCATGTAAAATTCAATTAATGAAAATTATGAATGTATAGCAAGCAACACATTTTTGTATGAATACACGACAAAAGCAATGAATATATGAATGGTTATGAAAACGAATGTTTTCATTTCTTTCTCTGGGATGTATGTATACACTAAAGGGCTAGACAACCCCATTTGAAATACGCGATACACTACTGGACAATAAAACAAGGAACAGTTTCTAGTGTCCTTTTTACAAAAAGTTCTGTACAAAAATGACGCAACAGAACAAGCATGAACACTTTTTGAATTTTTTTTTTCCAGTTCTAACAGTACTTGTGTGTTGTACGGCAGTAGAAATTCAAGACAAAATTTTGTTTTAAAGCTGTGACGTCAAATTAAACTATACACTAGAGCAAATGAATGTTTATGGTGACACTTAAATGTTGTTTTCTTTTTTTTGCTTGATTGAGACCTTTCAAAATTTAAAAGAGATCAATGTGTTAAAGAGAGATAAAAGCGAAAAAAATGTGACATTTCGCTCTCGCACTTCTTGATTGAGTACAAAATTCTTTCATTTTGCTCAACAGAACAAAATGAACACATTTGATTTTTGCTTCATTTTTCAGTTTGCACAGTAAACAAAAATCTTGTTATATATTTATTTGCCTTCAATTATTCTTTTCCCATAGTGGTACATGTAGCTGTTGGCACGTCTCTCCATGTGGTGGTAAATGACAATAGAGTAAAAGTTTATCGTTCTGTAGGAAATATATTTTTATTTTCATGTGCATACACATTTCTGTTTCTATGTAAAGTATAAAATAAAAAATACATTTACTCGCGTATACACATACTTCAAATTTTACTCGTAGAATATTGTGCGTGCATATGAACAAATTTTCTTTTTGTTTGGTTGTGTTCTTCAACATGTTTTGCTTGCTTTAATGAACTATTTCTTAAGTTTAATTGGTAAAGAAAAAGAAAATTTAGTCTGTTAAAATATATATATTTTTTTTTCAAATTTTGAGTAAATGCAGAATTAGAAGAATTTGCTTGCTCAAGTAATATTTTATTAAACAGAAGTTTAAGAAAGATGCTGTTAATTTGGCAAACAGAAATATTAATTTGGTTGTTGTAAATGGCAAGAGTCTGATGATGATCATTGCTAACATGCAATAATGCATGATAAGGAACCACGCCCTACACCAGGTTACTCCGTTTGTATAGAACATGGCGGACATAGCTAGGACGCTAAATAATGAGCATAATTTCAGGTGTTATTTGTAACGTACAAAATCCGGTTGAGATTATACCCGTCTATAGCTGGGGTCTCTGATGTACAATGTCTTGTTTCTCTTCATAAGTTAGATAGTAACATGTTCTCAAGTTGAACGTGGACAATAAGCAGCTTCAACAGTAAAACTAATAATAAAATTAATTATAAGTTTTTGAAGAGAAATAAATATTAAAACAATGCTTTTTTGACCAAAACTACTTGTTAGACTGAATTTGACTAATTTTAAAGAATGTAAAGGGTATTTTTTATAGACGTATAGAACTTTAAATTGCAATAAAACAACGATGGATTATTCGATTGACATGAATTTTATTTATCCAAAAGATAATCTCGTGGCATTACATTTTAAATATGATTTCTGGCATATGACCGCCACGGGTGGCTCGGATGTAGTTCAATCTGGACGTCCAATTTTCGATGACTTTTTCCAGCATTTGTGGCCGTATATCGGCAATAACACGGCGAATGTTGTCTTCCAAATGGTCAAACGTTTGTGGCTTATCCGCATAGACCAATGACTTTACATAGCCCCACAGAAAGTAGTCTAGCGGTGTTAAATCACAAGATCTTGGAGGCCAATTCACAGGTCCAAAACGTGAAATTAGGCAGTCACCAAACGTGTCTTTCAATAAATCGATTGTGGCACGAGCTGTGTGACATGTTGCGCCGTCTTGTTGGAACCACAGCTCCTGGACATCATGGTTGTTCAATTCAGGAATGAAAAAGTTAGTAATCATGGCTCTATACTGATCACCATTGACTGTAACGTTCTGGCCATCATCGTTTTTGAAGAAGTACGGACCAATGATTCCAGCAGCCCATAAAGCGCACCAAACAGTCAGTTTTCTGGATGTAACGGTGTTTCGACATACACTTGAGGATTAGCTTCACTCCAAATGCGGCAGTTTTGTTTGTTGACGTAACCATTCAACCAGAAGTGCGCTTCATCGCTAAACAAAATTCGCTTATGAAAATCGGGAACAACGGCAATATCGTTTTGTGCCTATTTGCAAGCGTTGTTCAGGTGTGAGTCTATTCATGATGAATTGCCAAAGCAAACTGAGAATAAATCACTTGACAGCTGTTAAATCGGTCGCCATCTTGAACAGTAATGCCAACTTAAAGTTCTATACGTCTATAAAAAACACCCTTTATACACGTTTTTATTGGATAATAAGGAATAAAATTAAAAAAGGTACTTTTTTTTAAAGAAAAGTACTACAAAAAAAATTTTTTTTTTGATAAAACAATTTGAAAAATAAAAAGGATACTACTTGAAAACTTAGAAAACGCTTTAAATTTCTTATTTAATATAAAAAAAAATATTAATTCTAGCAAAATTACTTTTTTTAAATAAATTTTTAACTAGAGTTTTAAATTAAAATTCAGGCTTAGAATTGGAATTAAGAGCGGAAACAAGTCACTTGGTACGTGCGTCTAAAATAGGCCTATTGTGACAATACTCTAATATTATAAATCTTCCTAGTCTAGTATTCATTAAGGATTCAAATACATCCTTGGGTGATTTGTCCGTCATGTCAGGCGGTTGTAGGTAGTGATACTGTAAGTGACTACAACGGGTCCGGACTTTTTTTTTTAATAGAATTTTTCACAAATTAAATTTTTAACAAATACTTGTTACAATTTCATTTGCTTATTACAAATGTTGTATTTCTCACAAATTTTTAAGTAATGAGACTTCCCTGTTTTTTGCTTTCTTGCTTTCTGTACTTGTTTTTATTTCTCATATGAAATTATTATAAATCCTTGCTTGTCATTGAGATAAACATTTGGGTGTGCCGCTTACTAGCTAAGTACTATTTTTCTAATACAAAAAATAAAAAACGGCCGACAATAACAGGAAAAAATTTATCACAAAAAACAGACCTACCAAGAAGTCCTTTTTTATATCATTTTAGTCGGAAAAAAGAGAAAAACTTTGAAACTTCAAATGCTTCAAATTTAGATATTGAAGAAGGAAATCGTGTACATAAAGAGATTTCTTTTGCAAGAGCTTAAATTATGAATGAAAACAAAAGGGAAATTGTAATAAGCTACGACACTATAATTTTCCAGGACATGCGCTGCTTACAAAAATGAAATTCTTATACATTGTCGGTATTTAAAGTATTGGAAACTTCAGCTGCATTTAAACGCTACAATTGATTTAAAAAATGTAGGTAATTTTCATAAAAAATTAACTGAAAGAAAGAAAAAAGAATTTCTTTGATTCAGCTTAGCCATATATAAATGGTTTTCTATTATTGACTTTTTCTCAATTTTTTGTTGCTGTTATTTTAGTTGTAAATATAGTGAATCAAAAGAGTAAGAAAAATAATATTGCGCAATGTTGGTTCACAGGAAAAGGAAAAAACACACTCTGCACAAAATGATTTTTTAGAATTTCTAGGAAGCATAAAATTTATTTGTTGTAAAATAAAACCAAGCAAAAGTTCAATATCCTTAAAGGATTTTCTAGATACAAAAACAAACGTACACACAAGGTGATTTTTGTAAACATAATTTACTTACTCTCTTTTATAAACGAGTATGCAAATATTTTTTTATGTTTGTGTATGTATAAAACTGTGAGTTATTGACTTTAGCAAATATCTTACTAAATAAAGGACTTTTAAGTAAATTTTTTTTCTTTTTTGTTGAAATAAATTTTTTTATCAGAAATTGTGGTAGATGAGATCTCACCTGTTTATTCAAATTATTTAGAGGGCTTAAATTTGCATAAAATAAAGTAATTGAAAGAAAATAAAATTGTGTAAATAATGAATGAATTTCTTTTATTTAAAAACAGAAAAAGTGCTTTTTGAAATTAAATAAAAAATTTTATGTAATTTATTTGCATTTTAATTATAATAATTTATCAAAATTGTTGTTGGAGCTTTAACACGCTTACATAAGGTGACTCAATAAACTGTACTAGTTTTTTCAGTGCGACATGCATGTACATTAATTTACCTATTTTCCTAACTAGTAATTATCTTACTATGAGACTTTTAGTATTATTAATATATACTTTTACCTATTTGACCTATAAAAACAAGTGGTCGAAGTATTTGAAAAACGCATTTGAAATTGTTTTGGAGTTAAAATTTTTTTATTTTAAAAACTAAATTTTTTATTAAAATTTTTTCTATTAGAAAATTTACTCCAAAATAATTGAATTTTCATAACTTGAAAAATAAACATCATAAACAAGTTTAATGTATTTGCTTTTATATCCAGTAGAGGTATAATTAACCCAAATATAAACAAATTCTACGACCTCACTTTACGTGAAATGCTCCCTGAAATGAAAATATTCAACTTAAAAACTAAAGTTTTTTTATTTTATTTAAGTATATTCGAAAATTTTTAATTAATGTATGTATATATATATAAAAAAAAATTCAAAATCTTTTATTATTATAATTTTTTTTAGTACAGAAACGGTACTCAATTTTATTCCTTTTGAATAAGCCCAGTTAAAAAGGAAGCTGAAGTCTAGTTTTTTACAATTATTATTTTATTCGAACTATCACTATTTGCTCGCTTTTTAATTTTTAACGTAAACCATCTCAATACACAATGTTGCTACAATAATAGTTTTATAAATTAATCGCTAATTTCAAAGTAATCTGTAAAAACACAACCTGGTACACTACTCTTGCACTATCAACTAATGCCAGTAGAAAGAAAAATATACAAACAGAAAAAAATATTGTAAACAAAAAAGCTTTAAATTACATTTTTTAATTAAATAGAAAATTTTATGTTGATTATTAAAAAATCAATTTTAGAAAATAAAAAAATTTTAATTGCTAATGCAAGTGGTTTCTGTGCGGAAGAAAAATATTCCAACGACAAAAAGCATACAAGTGGCTGAGTTTGAGATTTGTATTCTAACAAAAAGAAAAAAATATTATATTTTTTTAATGAGCTGTAATTTCATATAGAAATATTTACGCTATTGTTTGATTTTCTTTCCATAAGAATTGTCGTACAAATTTATTTTTTAATAAGCCGAAAATTAGCTGTTTGTCATTAAAAGTAAAAGAGAACGATAATTTCCTACATAAGGAGCCTGGCTGTTAATGTTATTCTTTCAAATTAAAAAAAATATAGTTTTTTAATATAATTAATGATAATACAAAACTTTTATTTTTACATAAAACCCAAATTAAAAGAATAACTGATTCCTAGTAACAAAATCTTATATATTACAAGTTACACTTTACTATCTACTGGCATTATGAAATGACAAAAAATAACAATGTAAATACATACACTTTTCAAGAGATAACGGAATTTTACTAAGCTTAATAACATGTTGTAACCATTAAATCGATACAGAGGAAACGTGCCAGTAATGTTTTTTGCATATTTTATAATCTTAAAATAAAATAATTAAAAGAAACGTGTCCTGAATAATTTAAAATGAATATTGGAAAAAAATCAAAATATCCACCAACATTGAGATAGGAAAAAACGATACTATAGCAATGGTGCTTAAAATCAATTGCAGTTCTTCCTGTCTATTTTCACCACAGCCAACAATAAGCGGTCATTATCAAATTTCAATTTTGGCAATACTGATCACTTGTAATTTTCTACTTGTCAAATTAAGATCCTTTTACTTTTGACTTAATTCATCATAAAAAACATGTATTAAATAATAGTTGTGTACATAAATATTATTTAAAAATTGTGAACGTTAAATCTAAAATTAAATTGAAGAACTAAAAAATGTAAGGGGCATTATTAAAACTAAACGATAACTAAAAGTGGCATGTTTTAGATATGACAACCTTAGCAGCCACAGACGTTGAATACATTTTTTATTCACACACAAAAATAAAACAATATAATTACGTTATAAAATAATAAATATTAAAATAAAATTTTAAAAGTAACGAATTTCTTTGTTATTTGAAAAATAGTTCTCAAAAAAGGCATGTCGTTGCCATTATGTATTTATAGCAACGAAAAGTAATTGGTAGTCACATCAGTGGTGCTAATGAAATAAAGTTATTGATTACTTTATCAGTTACTTTAACTAAAGTTAATTATAGCTATCTGAGACTTTATGAGCAAGTTATAGTAATGGTCCTAAAAGAGATAACTCACTTATACGAGTATTTAAATATAAGATGTACAGGTAAGTATACCTATACATTTTGTTAAACTTTGGTTACCTACGAACTCTTGACAGGATATGCTTACTATTTTACTTAGATGAAACACTACCATAAACCTGTAAGTACCATTTTTCCCTCTAATAGTATTTTCAGACTGAGTGAATTTAACATAAATGCGGTTTTAACGTTAAATCCAAGTCATAAAAACTGTATTTACCATACAAAGTGAATTTAATAAATCCACATTAAATGCTATTTTAGAATTGAATTTAAGTAGGATTTATGAAATACAACATTGTTTTTGTTTGCTAAGCTCAAGGCTACCAAGTTAAAAAGATCTGTAAATATAGGAACCGCTGCTAATGTTATTGAATGAAATATCAAATTAAAAACCATTTCAAATATTTTCAGAAGAAAATGCTTTCAATGGCAGCAGCAATAAAAGCGATTCGAAGAAAACGAAGTTTTTCGGCGAAAGACAAAGAAAATATCTGTCCCGTAAGTGTATTTACCAAAAGTCACACATTTTGTGGCTGCTGTACAGTTGGTCAAATAAGTTTTGTTACAAAGTAACGCATCAAATACACTTATTTCTATGAGAAATTTTTATTGTTTTGTAGAAATTAATTTGATACAGTGTAAGTTAAATACTGAATTTAAAAAAATTTGCAGTGTGAACGCAAAATCATCTGTTGGTGAATTTAATGTTAAATTCAGTATATAACTTTCAGTCTGAAAACACTATAAGCCTTAAACTAATAAGAATAAAATAATTCCAATGTTTATTTCATAACCCCTTCTTAATTATAATTGATATATACTTGCTGGCCAATTATAATTAAGATCTTCTTACAGCTGGCATCATCCTCCGCCAAGCTGTAGGAAGATTTAAAAACGGTAATTCCAAACGTTTTCCCCAGAAATTATAAAACTGAATTATGGATATAAAAGCTATTTAAAAACCTGTATTAAAACAAAAATAAAAACGAAATAAATTTCCTACAAGCTTAAAAAAAATTACAAAGAATAATAACTAAAGGGATGCACAAGCATACTTGAAACAGATTTCAAGCATCATGCCTGATTTCAAATACTGTCAAGCACTGTTCTATCGCATATCAAAATAAATACCTACTTCAGTGACAAAATGTTTTGCACTTCAGTAAAAATTAGAACCCCTAGAACACAAATACACTAGCACAAAACTGAACATAAAAATAACGCAGTACAACAAGCAACACGACAGCAGAGCTTTATAAAACTTTGCTGTATTCACACGTATGTATGTGTTTAGATGTGTAATTTCACAGCCACATGATTTGTTTTTTTAGTGGAAATTTTTAAGTTTTACATGCATAACGTTTGTGCACACAAACACGATACCAGGCAGTCGGTGTTATAGAAACATGTGTATGTATGTGTGTTTTTAAAAAGCACGCCTAATGCGTTGGAACGCTCGTGTTGACTAAAGCAATATGTGTGGATGTATGTAATTATATACATGCACGTATAATTCCTTTACTCTAGTGTACCTACTATGCACAGCTTAATTTGACGTCACAGCTTTAAAACAAAATTTTGTCTTGAATTTCTACTGCCGTACAAAACACAAGTACTGTTAGAACTGTAAAAAAAAAATTCTAAAAGTGTTAATGCTTGTTCTGTCGCGTCAGTTTTGCACAACACTTTTCGGTCTATTGTAAAAAGGACACTAGAAACTGTGCTTGGTTCTAGTGTCCAGTAATGCATGGAGTATTTCAAATGGGCTTGTGAAGCCCTTTAGTACAGGGTGGCGCAGAATGAGCTATATGGGTTGAATTCTTTATAACTTTTTTATTTATTATATTCTTTTTGTTTTTTTTTTCAGCATTTTGTCAAGAAGACTTGGAGAATTAATTATGAATTATTACACGATCGAACAACGTATAAAAATAGTTGAATTTTATTTTTCAAACCAACAGTCTGCTGTGTTGACACAGCGTGAATCGTCATCATTTTCATGTGCGCATTGCACCCACAGCGTCAGCAATAAACCATTTGATTGGAAATTTTCGTCAAGATGGGTCTGTAAGAACCCTTCCTGGTGCCGGAAGAACACCTACAGTGCACACTGCTCAAAAAATTTAACGTGCACAGGAGAGAGTGCAGCATAGTCCATCAACATCAACAAGGAGGCGTCGACACAACTTAGACTATCACGGCGGTTATGGAAAATATGTTAAAAAGAGCACGTATGTGCGAAGCAGAAAATGGACATCACTCACAAGATCATTTTTCAAAGCTAATTGCAAAAAATACCCCAATAATATACTGTATTTAAAAAAAAGTTGTAATAATCCCATAAATAAAAAAGTTATAAACCATTTAAACCATATAGCTCATGCTGTGCCTCCCTTTACTAATATATGTATAATAACACTATGGAACATTTTTGGGATTATTGTCTGGGGGGTGAGAAATTCCAAGTCAGGGTGATGGTACTAGGTCAGTATAGTAAAACCCTCAAAGGGTTTGGCGTTCGTATGTGTCAGTTTTTTTTATGACATTTTAAATATTTTCCTTATCTTGATGTTTTTTCGCTTAGTTGTAACATTTTGGCAAAAAAAAAAAAAATTTTTTTTTTTAAAAGGTCATAAAAAAACTGACACATACGAACGCCAAACCCTTTGAGGGTTTTACTATACTGACCTAGTACCATCACCCTGACTTGGAATTTCTCACCCCCCAGATTGGCTGTTGTACTGTGTAATGACTTAACAAAATTTTGTTGAAAGAAAATGATGAACGAATTGCTAATGGGGCCATGTTGAATAGATTCGCTTTGGCGCGAATCATTTCACTAAAGTTTGCTTTAATAATACAAAAATAATATTTTAATTTTGGAGAAATATTTCTGAATTGTTTGAACAATGGTTTCATTAATGACCTTCTGCCAACAGCGTTTTCACCCTGGTTTTAAGCCAGTTTAATTCATAACTTGGAAAGTACTTTCAATTAAAAAGTACTCATGAAAGTTTTCTCCAGAATTATTAGTTCACCGCAGAAATATTTCCATAAATATTCGGCTGTGCCGAGTCTTCTATACCCTTTACAGTAGTAATAGATCTTAAAGGTCGCGTTGCTACTATAGCCCATAATAAATATAAAAAAAGTTATATAAAAAGAAATGGCAAATAATTTTTTTTACAATGCTTTTTAAATTCTGAAATAATTAATTTTCTTTCTGTGTTCATATTTTTAGTATACAAGTCTTTTAACAAACCCACAAACACATATTTATACCAACGACTTTTTTATTTCATTCTTATTTGTGCGAGCAATAAACGTCATGCTTCAAGCACACAAGCAACAATTTTAAAATTTTAGAAATATAAATTCTAAGCGCCCTTATTACAACTAAACGATAATTAAAAGTAGGATGGTATCGAACAGATGAATGCTTTTTCGTCATTACAAACAGACTTTAAGTAAAAAGTGTATAATAAGCTAAAGATAGGTTTGTGTTGCTCATAACTCTTAAAGTTAACTTCAAGCATTTAAAGTTGCCATATTGTCGATGTTAGATATGGCAACCTCAGCATCCATAGACATTGAATAATAAAAATAAAACAATACAATTACACAATAAAGTAACAAATATTAAAATAAAAAAGTAAAAAATTTCTTAGTTATTTCAAAATTAATCGTCAAAAAAACATGTCGTTGCCATTATGTATTTTTAGCAACGAAAAGTAGTCAGTATTCACAGCAGTGGTGCCACATAACAAATATTATAATATTTGTCTTATTGAGAACTTGTAATAATGGAAAAGAGTTATTCATCACTTTATCAGTTACTTTAACTAAAGTTAATTATAGCTATCTGACATAAGTTGTGATAATGGTCCTAAGAAAGATATCGAATCAATATGCAAAATAAATTTAATTTATTAACGACATTTAGTTTCAGCAAGACGGTGCCACTAGCCAGACAGCGTGTGAAACAACTGAGACATACCCTTTATATCATATATATATTTTATAGGGTTACACATGTACTTTAAAGAAATTACAAGCGAAATCACAAACTTGTATATTCTAACTTACAATACTTTTTGAGGTATACCTCATAGACTAAGGTCCATTATAACAACTTACTTATAAGGTCTCAGATAGCTATAATGAACTTTAGTTAAAGTAACTGATAAAGTGATGAATAACTTTTTTCCATTATTACAAGTTCTCAATAACATAAATATTTAACCAATTCAGAAAGTGTGCTAAAGTGTCCTAAGTGTAGTATTCGTCCTAAATTTATGACTGTCGTAAAAATGTTGTTGGTGTTTTTTAGTGTGCTATTTAATCAGGTGTTTTTTGTTGACACAAAAATAATTTCCCCCATTTTTATGAATTCAAAATTGGAAGTAAAATTTAAATTGATGCAATAAAAAATTAATAAAATGGAGAAAACACAAGAAAATAAATATTAAGGTAAGTTGTGTATTTACATATAATCTTTGACGTTTAAGCGAGTGTATTCTTTGGCAATATGACAGGCCGTTCACAACAGTACTATTTTATCTAAGTAGTTATTTATAACTTAGCCATTTACGACAGTTTGTGAATTTACTAATTATTTTTGAAATATTTTGTTTAATCTTTTTTATCTTTACCCACTGTGAAGCTCAGTTACACAAGTTGTATGTTTGTATATGAATATGTACATATTGTAATTCATTACACTGTGATATTAAGATATGTATGTATGTAACATATTACGGTTTTCTTTCTCTTATGTACTTCTACATTATATCTTTTATTATTGTTTCAATAAAGAATTATATTTTAGTTATTTACTGATCGCCAAATTGATTGTTTGCTTTTTTTTTTAATTTAACAGGTTATGGGCCCAGGCAAATTTTTTTGAGTACAGTTTTACTTAATAATTATTGTAAGGGCAAGTTTTTTTTGGAATATTTTTGGGGATATATTTATTTAGTTTTTATTCGTGGGAATAATGGATGCTGAATATGCAAAAATTGAAAAACTGGAGAGGGCAGATCAGTGGAATATGTGGCGATTTCAAATTAGAGTGATACTGAATGCCAGTGACTTACTTCATTACATTACTGATAATGGGGATGGTGCAAGTGGTGCAGCTGCAAGTGGTAGTGTTGGGGCTCAAGGTGGAAGTTCTGCTAGTGTTGCTGCAGCAGGCGTTCAAATAAGTGAACGAAAAAGTATTACGGATTGGCTTAGAGGTGACAGTAAGGCTCAAAAAATTATTGTTATGACACTAGGGCAGCAAACGTTAATGCATGTTATGAATTGTAAAACAGCAAGAGAAATGTGGTGCAAGCTGGAAAGCATATACGAATTTAAATCTACAGCGAATGTGCACAGATTGCAACAAAAATTTTATAGTTTTCAAAAGGATTCTCAGGATGGCATAGCTATGCATATATCAAAACTAGAAACATTGGTGTCGCAACTAAAAGACGTTGGTGAAAATATTTCTACTACAATGGTAATAACAAAAATTTTAATGACACTTCCGCCGAGTTTTTCTCATTTTTACAGTGCATGGGAGTCAACGTCAGCTGACCAGCAAACAATAGCAAATTTAACAGCTGGACTTTTAATGGAAGAAGCAAGGTTAAATTCATCTGGTGTCAGTTCCAGTACTGGTGAAGCTTTTGTAGCGAAACAGAAAATAAAAGGTAATAACAAAGCTAAGGGAAAAAGTGGAAAATGTTTTATATGTAAAAAGCCTGGACACTGGAAACGTGAGTGCTATTTAAATAAAGCAAATAATAAACAAAAAGATGATGACATAAAGGGAAATGCGTTTGTGTGTGAAAGAGAGGCAGCGAACAGTATTGATAAAGGAAATGAGTGGTTTGTTGATTCAGGAGCAAGTGATCACATGACAAGTAAAAGAGAGTGGTTTGTGAAATATACTGAATTGGCAACTCCAATGGAAATTCGACTTGGAGTTGGAAATATTATTAAGGCATATGGGAGCGGTGCTATTAACATTTATTCATATAGCAACAACAAGTGGAGTGAAAATCATTTAGCTAATATACTTTATGTACCCGATATTCGCTTAAACTTATTTTCTACTACTAGTGACTTAGAAAAAGGTTTGAAAATGTCATCAGATTATCAACGCTGCGAATTTTCAAAGAATAATATACCTCTTTTAGTGGGAGTTCGCACTCAAAAATTGTTTAAATTATTGATAAAAGTAAATTTACCATCACAGCAAAATAATAATTTTTCTTATGTTACAGAGTCGAAACAAATGTCTTTAACAGAGTGGCATTGTAAGCTAGCGCATCAAAATATAGTCCATTGCAAGAATTTCTTAAAAAAATTTTAATATTCCATTTAGGGATGAAGAAGAAATATTTTGTGATGCATGTGTTTATGGAAAACACCGTTTTCCAATAGAGAAAATAAAACCACAAAAGTAGCAGAACTTGTTCATGTTGATTTATGCGGTCCCATGGAAAATACATCAATTGGTGGAATGCGTTATTTTCTTCTGTTAAAAGATGATTTTTCGCATTATAAAAAAGTTTTCTTTTTGAAAGAAAAGAATGAAGTCTGCAATTTTCTTGAAAAATACCTTTATGATGTTAAAACTGAAACTGGTAACAGCGTGAAAGTGATTAGGTCGGACAATGGTAAAGAATTTGTGAACAAAAATGTCGAACTATTGCTCCGCAGAAATAGTGTCTTACACCAAAAAACAGTTCCATATAACCCCGAACAAAATGGGTCCGCAGAGAGAGAAAATCGGACTATTGTAGAAGCAGCAAGAACAGCACTCCATGCCAAAAATTTGAGTAAGAAATTTTGGGCAGAAGCAGTAAACTCGGTTGTATATGTACTTAATCGAAGTGGAACCAGTACACAAAAAGATAAAACACCATTTGAACTATGGTTTGGGAGAAAACCCAATATTGAAAATTTACAAGAGTTTGGTTGTGTAGTGTACATACATGTACCAAAGCAAAATCGATTGAAGTGGGATAAAAAATCTCAAAGAGGAATTTTTGTTGGTTATTCGGAAGATTCTACTGGCTTGCGGGTATATCTACCGGATAGAAATAAGGTTGAGATTGCAAGGGATATAAAATTTTGGAATTCCGGAAACTGTAAAACAACTATCAAAAATTGTGATAATACATCCACTTTATATGAAAATACTCATTTAACTGAAACAAATAATGATGTATTGATCCCACTTAATAATTCTCCAAATGAAATTAGCAACAACTGTAATAATCTCTTTTCAGAAATAAATGCAAATATCTCAGCTGTTAGACCAACTAAAATAAGCACAAATAATTCTTCAGTACAAGTAACAGAAAACACAGAAGGTAATCAAAATATTGTAAATAATGACTCAGAAATTATATCTGATGAAATATTTGAAGAAGCAGATGTTTCTGTAGAAAAAGAAGTTGTTAAAAGAAGAAGTTTTGTAAGTGACCGCTTGCGTAGCAAAGTTAGACATCAGAATGAAGAAGTAATTGAAGAAGGGCATGCTTTTGTAGCTAATTATCCAGCAAATTATAATGAGGCAAAGTTGTCAAATAAATGGAAAAAGGCTATGGACAACGAAATGAATTCTCTAAAAGAAAGTAATACATGGATTCTAGTTTATTTACCAAAAGGGTGCAAAGTGGTAAGCACAAAGTGGGTATACACCATAAAAGGACCCACTGAAAATGAATCTGAGCGTTACAAAGCAAGATTGGTGGCTCGGGGCTTCAATCAAGAATACGGTGTAGATTATTTTGAAACGTTTAGCCCTGTAGCCAAATTCACATCGATAAGAATGATGTTGAGTATAACTGCATCAGAAAATCTTAAATTGAAACAGTTTGATATAAAAACCGCCTTTTTAAATGGGTCTATAAAGGAAGATGTTTACGTCAAGCAACCTGAAGGTTATTCTGATAATACGGGCAGAGTGTGTAAATTCTTAAAAAGCTTATATGGCCTGAAACAAGCCTCAAGATGCTGGAACCAAACTTTTTCAACACTATTAAAAAAATTTAATCTTCAAGAAAGTAAAGCTGATAATTGTGTTTTTATTAACAATGATGTCAGTAAACCAATGATAGTAGCGATTTATATTGATGACGGTTTAATTGCAGCAAAAGAGGAGAAAGATATTGAAGATCTCTTATTGTTCCTGAAACAAAGCTTCAGTGTAAAAGTTTTTGATGCAAAACATTTTTTGGGCTTAGAACTACGACGCTTAAACGACGGCAGTCTACATGTGAATCAATTGAGCTACGTTGAGAAATTGTTAAGAACTTTTAACATGTCTGAGTCTAATCCCATAAGCACACCATGTGACGTTGCGGTAAACAACATTAGTTCAAATCAAAGTACAGAAGTCAAAAACTATCCTTATAGACAAGCAGTTGGTAGTTTAATGTACTTAATGCTGGCCACGAGACCCGATATAAGTTTTGCAATCAGTTATGTTAGTAGATTTCTTGAAAACCCGTCAACTGTTCATGTCAATATTGTCAAAAGAATTTTTAAATATTTACAAGGTACCAAGGGATATGGTTTAAATTTTTCTGCGAACAACAGTTCTATTTTGAACTGTTTTAGTGATGCTGATTACGCTGGTGACATAGAGACTAGAAAATCGACAAGCGGTTTTGTCATAATGATGGGATCTTCGTGTATTTCCTGGTCATCTCAAAGGCAAAAATGTGTTGCGTTGTCCACCACCGAATTAGAATTCGTTGCCAGTTGCCATGCTGTAAAGGAGCTGATTTGGATTCAGCAAATACTCTCTGAGTTGTTACCAAATCATATTGAAATTACAATTTGCTTGCACATTGATAACCAAAGCGCTATTCGTTTAATTAAAAATCCAGAATTTCATAAACGTAGTAAACATATAGACGTTAAATATCAATTTATAAGACAAAAATATGAAGAAAATATGTTTGAAATTAATTATGTATCCACAAATCAACAAATTGCAGATATATTTACTAAAGCGCTTTCAAAAGAAAAATTTGTACGTTTTCGAAATTTAATGAATATTTTGAATTATAAATAATTTTTTTTTTAATTTAAACCTTTAAATATATATGTAAATATAATGGCATATTAAATGAATTATAAAATGTGTAAAAATTGAATATATATTATAATTCAAGATCTGAACAATAGAAATAGCAAATGAATTTTTTTAATTATAGTTATATATATATAAAAGAAAAAAAAGAGGTTTAACAAAAGTGGGAGTGTTGAAATATTTTGTTTAATCTTTTTTATCTTTACCCACTGTGAAGCTCAGTTACACAAGTTGTATGTTTGTATATGAATATGTACATATTGTAATTCATTACACTGTGATATTAAGATATGTATGTATGTAACATATTACGGTTTTCTTTCTCTTATGTACTTCTACATTATATCTTTTATTATTATTTCAATAAAGAATTATATTTTAGTTATTTACTGATCGCCAAATTGATTGTTTGCTTTTTATTTTAAATTTAACAATTATAATATTTGTTATGTGGCACCACTGCTGTGAATACCAATTACTTTTCGTTGCTATAAATACGTAATGGCAACGGCATGCCTTTTTTTGACGATTATTTTTCAAATAACTAAGAAATTATTTACTTTTAAAATTTTATTTTAATATTTGTTATTTTATTGTGTAATTGTATTGTTTTATTTTTGGGTTTTAATAAAAAAATTATTCAATGTCTATGGATGCTGAGGTTGCCATATCTAAAATCGAAAATATGGCAACTTTAAATGCTTGAAGTTAACTTTAAGAGTTATGAGCAACACAAACCTATCTTTAGCTTATCATACACTTTTTACTTAAAGTATGTTTGTAATAACCAAAAAGCATTTATCTGTCCGATACCATCCTACTTTTAGTTATCGTTTAGTTGTAAAAATGGCCCTAAAACTAATTTTATAAGAGTAAGATGCTTTAACTTTTATTAGATTTAGAACCATTCATATAGGTCTAAGTTCTTACTTTATTTTATTTATTACGTATTATAAAATAAATGTTATTTTTACATTTATAGTCTCAATAAACTCTTACTTACTTAGTCCCCATTTACATTATGGACACTGAAGTGTATAAAAAATCCTTCCTCGCTACAGAGTAATATTTTTTTTCTAGGTTTACTAGCTACCCTTTATGTGAACTTTTCTTATAAGATTATGAGTTTTAGCAATATTTTATAAACAGTTTACAGGCTTTAACTTTAACTTTAATATGTCAGCCATATACTCACGTACTACTTGAATAAATAAATGAGTGTGTGTGGTTTATGCTTTTGTTATTTTTGATAAAGGTGTATGTTGCTATATATGTTTGTGTATTTTTAAATTACCACACAGGTCCTTTAAAGCACCATCCATTACTTTTATCCACTAATGTGTATTTGCCAATGCATTCTAGCATCAATTTTTGACATTTGTTTAGCAAATTACAATTGGAAATATTCTTGTGTTTGTAACTTATACGAAGCGAATACAACAAAAGAAACAACAAAGTCATCAAGGAAACAAAGACATATGTCGGCTTTTTAATGCTTTTGTGAAAAAAAGTCTTTTTCTGTGTGAACTCATTTTTAAGGATATTTTTTTATGTTGTATTTGCTGTGTTTTGCATAATTAACTAAAAGTGTTTAAACAAGTATTTTTTTTCTGGAATATTTTGCGATGAGTAAAAAAGGAGAAAAAAATGCTATAAAAGGACGAGAAGTATACAAGTAAATTAATGCAACAAACACAAACTTTTGGTAATATAAATTTAACTTTTAATATAAAAACAAGTTTAATTCGGCTGTGCCGAGTTTTATATACTATTACGTGTGTAATTTCTACACCATACATGGGACACTCTTTAAAGTATATATATATATTCTAGAGAGTAAGTAGCGGAGTCGAAATCAACTTTCCAAAACCCCGAGAAGACCTACAGAAAAGCTTAGCAAGTCAATTTGTTGAAAATTCCTGTGGTCAGCTTGCAATTGAAATTCAGCCCAAGTGGTTCCTAAATAGCTGAGATATGAGCTCTGAAGTGCAACTACCTCTATTTTTTGACCATTTTTGGTGATTTTTTTGCGTAATTTGTCCAAAATACAAAACGAACAAAAAACGTGGTTTGTAATTTTGTCTGAAATAACAATCTAAAATATTGCGGAATCAGCAAACTCATTAACGGAATAGGATTGCAAACGGTACATGCTCCACCTATAAAATAAAAAAAATTATTTTTTTTTTTTTATTTGGAGAATAATTAGCAACATGTTGGAAAGTAATTATAAGAACTATCTTTTGAAAGGAGAACCGCAATAGCAAAAGCTTGTAACTGTCAGTGTTACAAAAAATTTTTTTTTACCTATGATGTACATATTTTGCGCTGTATTTTTAACGTTTTATATAGCTTCGTTTAGTATACTTTCTAATAAAATATCTGCAATCGTTAGTGGCAGAAAGATATCCAGTTTCTTAGTTAAACATAAAATAGTTGTTCTCATAAAAGCAGAATTTTAAAATTTCTGTATATTTTAATTTAGGGATTGCTGCATTCTATTCCACTATTAGGTGTTTTATAGTTGGGTGTATTGCTATATTTGTGAATTTTTATGTTTTTAGCTCGAATTTTCAATTCTTTAAAATTTTAATATTGTATTTTCCGATATTATGTTCTTAATTAACCTACAAAATACTCAAAAATGAGAACAGATACCGCAGTGTTAAAATACACAATTCGCCTTACCGACAATAAATAGATGAAAAATACGATGAACAAAAATAGCATAAATTATCCTAGGGAGAAAGAAACTAGTCACAGACCATGTCACTGCACTAGACATTAAGCTATAAAGACCGGTCATTCTTTTGTTTTTTTTTAAGCGTCCTGGGAGGGGGTCAATTGCACCTCTTGACATTTTTCGTAACTAATACGGCACCAGTCCATAACAATACAAGTACTAGTATTTGCCCTGAACGAATGGGTTTTTTTCTAATAATAAAACTGGTGGTTTAGGTTTTATTATTTATAATTTTTGAATTTTTTTTATTAATTTTTTTTTTTTATAAATGGAAAAAACATCAAAAATTTTCTTCTGTACTTCTTACATACTCGTTGGTATTATTTCCGTAATAATTTCTCTTTTCACAAGTCACGGCATATTGCCTTTACCACTAGTATATTTTTGATTATTCATGGGACATGTCATCATCTTCTCCGGCACTAGTCTCATTATCTAACTCCCTTATTTTTATTTGCATATTTTTAAAATTCCGCATAAAAATTTCAAGTATTGGAGAGTGTAGGATGTCTTAATTCACGATGCACATATTTTAATTCCCTGCATCATTCAGCCATTTTCATAATTCCAAGAACACCTTATGAACTTAGTTTACGGCGTCTCTCCAAAAACCTGTCCTACATTGTTGAACTTAGACTGGCAAAGCCCCCCGATAAGAGAAACGGAAATCATTAAAACAAATTTGTTGGCCGCCATATAGATAACATTTTCCCCAAATAAATATTTGTGAGAAAGCTATTTATATTCTGAATTTAAATCAACAAAATTATTTTTTCCGTGTAACTTGGCATTTAATTAACGTCATTTTTGTTGTATTCCAGTCTAATCAAGTGCACATCCTAATTAAACTTTTTCGTTTAACTTGCTCTACCGTAAGAACGGATTTTTTTCTTTTCTAAATTTTTCAAAAGATAAATAATTCGTTTAGTGACAGAAAACAGAAATTCAATTAGTATTACAGGTTTATTGTAAATTTGTTTCGCATAAGAAATTTACTTACAATGCCTGATTAATTTGAAACATGAAAGCAAAATTATTGTTTTGAAAAGTCTAAGTATGAGTTCATAATTTTTATATTTTTCTTTTTTTGTGTTGCTGGACTTTTTTTTCAATACAAGATTTTCAATTAATTTTTTTCCGTATACAATTACAGTTCTCTTTACCGCAGGGACTGTATTTAACCTTCCTCTCTCTCTCTCTCTCTCTTCCGCTTTTTATTCCAGCCGCTTGTTTGTTATATGTTTTTTTATTACAATTTAAAAAATTTACTCGTTTATGTATTATAATCTTTACTACATATAAGTAAGAAGGGTGTATATACATAAGTTTGTAATTATGTTTGTAATTTCTACACCGTACATGGGACACTCTATAAAGTACACATATTCTGAATCCTTATAAATAGCGGGGTCGATTAAGCGATGTTCATCTGTCCATGTGGTCTTTCTGTAGTCAACTTTTGGAAGTCGACTAATCTGTCAGTTGTTGCTGTTGTCAGCCGATCGGTTCTTTAATGGCGGGGGTTCCCCTACTATTATATTTATATTTCCCCGACCATTTTACTGAGTGGAATTTTGCATATTTGGTCCGTAAATACAAAACGGACAACAACAAAAAACGTAGAACGGAATTTTATCAGAAATGACAGTCATAGTCTGTGCAAAAATCAAAACAATCGGTTCTCAAATGACCAAAAAAAAAAAAAGAAAAATAATTTCTGTTTTGTTTTTTTATAGAAATTTTAATGTTGTCCATATGAAATCGGTTTTATACAATTACGTACTCGTACACACAGTTGCCTGTGTGTTTTTTGAATGGCTTGTGTGTAATAGAACTAGGAATACAGAAACCTTATTGAAAGTTAGTTTTTGGGTATTTTTGCGTTAATTTGAGATTATTTATTTGATATTATATAATTATTTTAACATTTCGTTTAGTTAAAAAAATTTTTGCAAACGTTTTCAATTAAATTTATTTAGAATTCTTACTGAATATTGAATTAAAATTAGTTATTTGGCTTAGAACTAACACAAAAATATGAAGGAACATTCTTTTAATCAATATTTGCTTTTTCATTAAAAATCTCTTTTAACTTTTTTGTTAAATATTTAAAAAGAAGATGCTAAATTAAAAGTAGGAATATTTGGCCAATTTAAGGAAGGGTATACGAGTATAATTTGTTTTTTCTTATATTTAGTTCCCATTAATGCACCTTAACTAATACTATTTTTTTTTAACAATAATTAAAAATAAAACAAACCAACACACTTGACATGCCTACAATATAAATAAAATTTGTTGAACGGAAAATCGTGTTTGTCAACTGGTATTTTGTTTTGAACGAAATATGATACCATATATAAAATTGTTTTTGCGCACAATGACATCGTGAACACCTTGACAAATTCAATTGTTTGAAGTCAATTGTTTTCTTTTTCTCTTTTTAGAGGTTAGGGATCCTAAAATAAATTGGACTTACTTTACTTTACTACTTTAATTATTTTGGATTATGCGGTTTTGGTTTTTTGTGAATAGTTTTTACTTACTTTGTGAATAAAGACTTACAGAATAATTTGTGTAATAGGTTTAATTTTTTTTGTTTGAAGTCTTATTACTTGGTAAGTAACTCTGACAACCTTTAAATGAGATTAGCTGAAATTATTTCCCAAATTTTGTCTTAACGAAATGTGAAACCACAAATGAAAAAATTATAATAATTTTAAAGGTCACAACTTTTAGTTATAGTGTAAATCTGGCTGTTTTCCTAAACCTTTTTATGCCGTATTATATGTTCATAAAGTGTTGATAACTTTTCCACTCAGTCAAAGCGTTTTTAGCTTTTGAATAAGAAAAGACAACGAAACCAAGAAAAAAAAGCACTAAAGTCTCTTATTCTTTTTCACTACGTATATTAAATACTTAATACTAAAAGTCACAGAATCCCATATTAGCGATCCAGTGTTTGGTAGTAATTTTAAGCTTTCTGTATTACATAAATAAAATAATGAATAATCACATTACCCGAGAAGAAATAATTGTTACTTGATTTTTCTGTAAACAATTTTTCAAGAAACTATTCCATAAATGTCAAATTTTTTAAAAATGGTGTTTTGTATATTTCATTTGGAGTTTCAGTAACTTTGCCTTTGAAAGCAAAGACATCTTTCTTCTTTTTATTAATTTGTATGTATCTCGTTTATGCTTGTGCTGTATTTCTGATCTATTTGCATACACACTCTCACACACCCTCAAACATTTGTACGAGTTTGCATTGCAAAATTTTAAATAAAATTTCCATAAGTCCATACGCTAAGCAAGGCAGCCAGAATACTGAATTGGAAAATAGAACAGGAAAAATTTATCACGCATGGAAAAAAGAAAAAAAAAACTCTTTTATTAGATTTTCAGTTGCAAATAAGGGTGGTGGCAGGCAGGCTGGCCGTCAATCAGTTAAACTGCTGCAAAAGTACACACACACATTATGTATTTAATTGGTATATGGAAAACAACAACACTTGGCAGTGGTAGATGAGCTTATGAAAAAAGAATTAGAAAACAGTGGATTACACAGCGAAACAAAAGTCTACTTTATAAAATCTTTTTCGATTATAAAAATGACACTTGTTTTCTTTTAGCAGCTTTAGTTTTTGAGATTTTGCAAAACTATTCGGGTTTAGGGTGGCGGTGCAAATAATTTCCAATAACTCAAGAATTAGTTCTCTGATTAAACTTACAAAAAACACGTAAAGATCTAGAATATTTAAAATAACCGCATTTATATCGATCATTTTATTTCTAATTTGCAGGTATGAATATTAAAAACAAAATTTATGATTTTGATTATATTGAATTTTTAAAGAGTTTTTTTTTTTTTTTAATAAATACAGTAGAACCTCGTTAATCCAGACAGATTTAGTTTCACCCTTTGTCCGGAATACTGAATCTTCCGGACTACAGTTAAAAATTTTTTTAAACTTAATAAATAATGAGCCGTAATATAGTCACAAAAACAGTAGGCTTTTATTAAGAACTGACGTTTGTTCTTAAGAATTATTTGAATTTAAAGTCGTTTTTAAAAAGATACCGACTTTAGTGTGACTACGATTATGGCCAAATATTTTTAATTTAATAAAAATTCAGTTAAATAACAAAAAGAAAAATATATACTACCAAGAATTTTCATTGAACAAATTTACATAAAGCTTTTTTAAATGCTATACTAAAAGTAAAAAAATGCACTGTAAAATTAGAACTTACTTTTGTTGGAATACACATATAGTTCACATATATTCAATTTATTTGCTTTATTTTTTAAATTTCTTTTTCTGTCACTTTTCTATACTCAGCCCATAAAATAACTTTTAAAAACTTTTGGCTTAACGCTAAAATAACGAAATACTAAGAGAAAAAACGCTTGTACGGACTACAGAGGTAATATATCTAAGCTGTGCGCAACATTGACTTGTACGGATTACTGGGTAGTTCGGACTATCGAGTGTCCGGATTATAGAGACTGTACTGTATTTTGAAATTTTTTCTAAATTATATGTTTTTTTGACAAAACTTTGTATAAGTTTAAGAAACTGCAAGATCTGTAAAAAATTGATGACAACATAATTTAATTGTTATTTTATTCCCGATCCGATGGAAAGAAAGGGAATAAAAATGATAATGGGTTGTTCGGAAACTAATTTGGTTTCTTTTCTTTTTTTGGGAAAATTGAAGATAATTTTCTTGCAAGTGGTCATAAACATTTGAATTTGATAAAAATGCCGAAAATGCAGTTTACTGCTCGCCATATACAAGGTGCCGCAAAAGTAATCCTCCTATCAGAAAATGCTATAAATTTTGCGATTGGCCCCTAATGTCAGTTCTGTTTTGACATTTGTGTAGTAAATACATGCGAAATACACGCTAATAAACAATGTTACGCTACACTGGTCCAGAACGCGGAATATTGGTGACTATTTATTTGACCAATAATCGGTCGGTGACTTTGGCACAACGTGAATTTCGTCGCAGATTTCCTGGCCGTCCAACGCCTACTGGTGAAACACTACGACGTTTAGCCGCTCGCCTCGAAGAGACTGTCACAACACGAGATGTTGCCAGGCATGACAGACTCCGGAGTAGCCGTTCTGCAGAGAATATTGCTGCTGTAGCCGAGGATGTCATGGAAGCGTCGTCGACATCGACCAGACGACTTGCCACGCAAATGGGTATCAGTCGATGGTCTTTACAGCGAATTTTGGTACAAGATTTGAAGATGTTTCCGTACAAAGTCCAGACGGTGCATCAGCTGTTAGCTGGTGACCGCCAATCGCGTCTAACATACGCTCAAGCCATCCTTAATCACCACCAAGAGGAAGATGATTTTTCATCAAAAATAATCATGAGTGATGAGGCCCATTTCCATCTTAGCGGGCACGTAAATAAGCAAAATTTACGCTTCTGGAGCACTGAAAATCCGCGTGTAACCCACGAAGAGCCATTACACCCGCTCAAAGTCACTGTATGGTGTGCTGTTTTCGCTGGAGGAGTCATCGGACCTTTTTTCTTTGCAGACGTCGCGGGGCCAAACGGTTACTGTGAATGGTGAGCGCTACAGAGCAATGATCAACGAGTTCTTTTTGCCGCAACTTGATGAATTGGGATTGGAAAACATGTGGTTCCAACCGGACGGTGCAACGGCACACACTGCACGTGCCACAACCGATATGCTGAAGGATGCATTTCCCGGGCGCCTAATCTCCCGTTTTGGCGATTTGCACTGGCCAGCAAGATCGCTTGATTTGACCGCTGCAGACTTCTTTTTGTGAGGCTTTTTGAAGTCATGGGTTTATGTCAACAAGCCTCAGACTCTTGCAGCTCTTAAAGACAATATCCGTCAAGAATGTGAGGACCTATCGCCGGAAGTTTTGGCCAAAGTGATGGAAAATGCCATAAAAAGGGCTCAAATGACAATCAACTGTGGCGGCGGCCATTTACATGACATCATATTCTCGACTTGATATAAAAAAATTAAAAGACCAAATAAAAATAATCCACAAGAAGAATCAAAGTTTTTAATTTTTTTTTTAATTACAGCCAAAAAACATCGGAAGGTTATTTTTGCGCCACCTTGTATAAATTATAAGCACCAATCAAAAACTATTTTGTAGAATTAATTGAACTTTTTCACACACAAGCCTTGCTATATCAGCTCTCAAAATATATATTCAGTGTGAAGTTGGGGTGGAAAAAAATACAATTTAATCCTTTGTTGTGATAAAACCAAGTTATTTTCCGAACAACCCAATAGAATTTCAGTTACTAACATGTTAAAAAAGCGCATACATTGAGAAAATATTTAAATGGACAGCAGCAGCTGGAGGTGACACTGGACAGACAAATACCGAAGAAGGTTAAAAATTATTATGTTTAATTTTAGTAAAAATATATATGAAAGTGGTAAAAAAAAGTTCATTCTTTATATCTCAAATTATCACTAATCCATTTTTTTAAAGTGGACATACCCCTTTCAAAAATAAGTGCTCGATTATTTAAAATTAAACTGTTAATACTCACAATCTAAAACAATAATTTTTAATATCAAATAAGCTTTTAAAATTAATATTGTTGAGGCAACCATATTCTAGTGGAAACATGGTACGGTTAGATTTATGATTTTAAAAATAACTCTCAACTGTAGATGTTGCGGTTCAACTTCCTGCCAGAGCTAAATTTTTTGTTAAATTTTTGTGCAATTTTTATACTTTTGTTTGTATTTTACAGACATATATTTTCTATATAATTTTGTTTATATCAGTTTTTTGTACAAATAAATATTTTTTAATTTGATTGACTTTTACGTTTTTATTAATTTATGTTTATTTATTACACTATACAGCGGGTGTGAATTTTTTTTCAAATTTATTTGACTCTACCACGATTCTAACTTTCAGCCACAAAGCTCAGTTGAGTTTTAACGATTAAGTTTTTGTTTCATTTATTTGATAATTTTGTCGACCTTTAACTTCTATGGTTTTTATTTTATTTTTTATTATAGGCTCTAGGTCTAAAATTTGTTTTACTTTAAAAAAAATTTGTTTACTTTTATATTCAAAAAATAAAAAATTTCTTTTTGCTTATTAAAGTAAAACAAATTTTAGACCTAGAGCCTATAATAAAAAATAAAATAAAAACCGTTTTTGTTTCATACTAACTTTATTTGTATGGTTGCGGAAGAGACAAAATAAAAAACGATTTACTTTTAACCATTTTTTTTTCTCATTATTATGTTTACTATAAATATATTTATGGTTTAATTTAAAATTTATTGAAAATAATATGATAAATTGAAGCATATCTATGACGGTAAACATATTATGGTTAAAAATAACTAGAAACATGTTTATCGTGATCATAATAATGCCTAGATGCTTCAAATGAACAATAATATTTTCGCGGAGAACCAACTATGTTTTTTTTCTTTGCGTGCACTAAATTATGAAATAAACTACATTTTTTAAAGAAAAACTTTGTCTTTAAACTAAATTAAAAAGAACTACATAAAAACAGTTTGTGAAATAAAAGTAAACACTTTACACACTAAGCACCTTCAATTGCAACCATCATTTAAACTGAAGTAAATATTGGAACATTTAAAACATATTAACTTAAATATATTCAAATTCACATTACCGCTTGATTCAAAGTCCTGTCGATGAGTTGGTTTTGCGCTTGGTACTACTAATTTTTAAAGACAGATAGACAGATGGAAACACAAATAAAATATAAAATAAAATTTATAAGTTTAAAACTAACAAAAGGCTTGGTAAAAAATGTTCAACAAACGATTTATTAGAAAACAAATTGATTTAACACATTTGTAGATACAAACAACGCTTTTGTCAATATCACAAAAAATATATTTTGCTTTTGAAATTTGCAAGTGTTGTATTTATAATCTGGACTTCCAATTTTCGATGACTTTTTCCAACATTTGTGGCCGTATATCGGCAATAACACGGCGAATGTTGTCTTCCAAATGTTCAAGCGTTTGCGGCTTAGCCGCATAGACCAATGACTTTACATAGCCCCACAGAAAGTAGTCTAGCGGTGTTAAATCACAAGATCTTGGAGTGAAATTCACAGGTTCAAAACGTGAAATTAGGCGGTCACCAAACGTGTCTTTCAATAAATCGATTGTGGCACGAGCTGTGTGACATGTTGCGCCGTCTTGTTGGAACCACAGCTCCTGGACATCATGGTTTTTCAATTCAGGAATGAAAAAGTTAGTAATCATGGCTCTATACTGATCACCATTGACTGTAACGTTCTGGCCATCATCGTTTTTGAAGAAGTACGGACCAATGATTCCAGCAGCCCATAAAGCGCACCAAACAGTCAGTTTTCTGGATGTAACGGTGTTTCGACATACACTTGAGGATTAGCTTCACTCCAAATGCGGCAGTTTTGTTTGTTGACGTAACCATTCAACCAGAAGTGCGCTTCATCGCTAAACAAAATTCGCTTATGAAAATCGGGAACAACGGCAATATCGTTTTGTGCCTATTTGCAAGCGTTGTTCAGGTGTGAGTCTATTCATGATGAATTGCCAAACCAAACTGAGAATAAATCACTTGACAGCTGTTAAATCGGTCGCCATCTTGAACAGTAATGTCAACTTAAAGTTCTATACGTCTATAAAAAAACACCCTTTATTTAAAAAAATCGTTGTAATTTATAAAATTATTTAAAATGTAATTGTATTTACTAAAATTATTCATTTCTGTGTAGGGAACATAACACGTTTTGTTTATTTGGAAATACTTTCCTGAAGTAATTTTGTTTCGAAATTTTTCTTTTTTCACTCCTTTAATTCTCTCAGTGTTTAAATTGTTACGCGTGCCGAATATGATGATGATGATGCATCACCATCATCATCATAATCATGTTGATGCTAACGATGTAAAGCACACGCGTTAACATGACAACAGACACACGCAATTCAGGTGGTGAACCAGATATGGTAAAAAAATATCTAAAGCGGAACCGGTAGAGAGGCAGTAATAATAAAAGAGACATAAAACCCGCTAAAATAATGGAAAAAAGTGAAGAGAAGTAATTTTAAGCAAATATAATATGTAAAAGGAAAAGAAGATGATGTGGAATTTTCCACAATTTTTTTTCAGTTTCTATTCAGTAAGAACTACGTCGGAAATATTAAAAAAAACTATTCAATTGTGTAATATAATAATATTACTATTGTATAAACTCATGTGTATAACACGTTCTCTTAAACTGGCACACACTCTCTTTAAGTTTCAATATAAAAAGTGTACCTTTTCTTTAGTGAAAAAAGGGTGTGCTAGTTTAAATTGTACACAAACTAAAGGGATGTTTTTTTCTAAACGAGAGCAGAGTTCTCTCTGCGTTTCTAACACATTCAACACTTTCCAATTTTCCAATTTCATTACATACAATTTAGTCAGCAAACAATTTGTATGTATAGGTGTGCGCGTGCATGTGTTGAAAGGATATATTTTGTGAAAATATTTTTCAAGTCAATTTGCTTTTACAATTTCCATCAAGTCACATATCGTTATAAATCGGCAAACCATAAGGATCGTCGTCCTCAGTCGTATGTGTTCGTTTGTTGCTTTCGTTCGTTAATTTTTCGAGAACATTCAGTTGTAACCTTTAGTTTTTTGGACTCCTCTGCACTACATTTTCTTTAAATTCAATGTTTATTTAAATGTGCATAAGTGTGTAATTTTGAATTCAGTTTCAAATTCAATAATTGTAATTGTAATTGTAATTTATTTAAACTATAATTTATTTATTAAATAATAGAAAAAAGAAAATAGAAAAAAAAATTGTAACAGCTTTTTGCTATCAGCACAAATTTTTAACTTTTTTTTAAGAAAAAAGAAGAAAAAAGCTTTTTAAAATAATTTTTAAGCGGGCAGTTGGCAATATTGTTTTTAAATTTCATTTTATTGAAATTAAACTCTTTTTTTTAAAAAAAAAAAAAAAAAAAAAAAAAAAACTTTTATAATAATTTAAAACAAGAAAATTGTTTAGGCATAAAACTCAAATAATTAAACAAAATTAAAAGAAATTTAATGAAATTATAATAAAATTTACCCCTTAAAAGATAAAAAATTTAGTTAACTTTTCAAACTGTGGTGTCGTTAGTTAAATATTTTTGTTTAGTTAATATAAAAGAAAAAATTAAATTTTGAACTTTAAATGAAAATTTCGTTTAAAATCTTAACCACATTTTCGCTAAAGAAATATTAATTAATATTTCATGGGGATTTTTGTTAAATAAGATGTAAGTATTAAATATAAATTATTAAATCTAAGGAAACAAAAATAAATTAATTAAAGGAATTTAAAATGTGAAAAAAAATTGAACCTGGAAATAAAGTAAGAAATTTAACAAAAAGTAATTGTAAATTAAAAAAAATTATACATTTACTCGTAAAGAATATAAAGTAAAACAAAAACATTTTTTTAACTTATAATTAAAAAAACAGAACAAAAAAATTTTTGTAAACCTAAATACAGTTTATTAACCCTTTCACCATTTGGTTTTTTCGTCAGTATTTTCCGACAACAAACCGATGCAATCTTTAGTATTCGTTTAAAGTTAAAGTTTTATAATTGAGCTTAAGAACAGCTCAGAGTCAGCAATTTATATTTATTTATTTTTGTAATTTTAATTTTGTAATATTTCAGGTTCCTTTATCCTTTTAGTATTAGATGCCACAATACGTTATGAAAACTTATTTATATATACATTTTTAATCGATTCCATGCTTTTACCGGGGAGAGTAAATATAGGGAATACATATGTAATATATACGCCCCAGTTGGGGTTATAAGTAAAATTGAAGGAGATTTTATATTTTTATAAATAAAACAAGCATAAAAAACAAGCAATGCAGTAAAACATGTGACAAACTAAAAGCTATAAATATAAACTAAATAAAAAAATGTGTCTTCCTTGTAAAAGAAGGTTTTTCACATAATCAATAATTAGAATAATATTTCTTTTGCCTTTAAGCTTTTTCAAATGCTGACCATATAAGTAATTAGCATTTTTATGTAAATTTAAGTTCAATTAAAGGTTTAAAATATCTAAATATTCAATTATAAATTAATTGAATGTGACAAATATCTTAATTAGACTGTTTATTTGGTTGAATTAAAAATCGAAGCAATACAACAATTATATTAATTAAGATTTTTAATTGGTTCAATTAAAACGTTATAAATACAACAATTTCTGTTGCGTTAGAATATTTAATTGACTCAAATCACTGATTTTCTGTACAGCAAAATAAGAAGTGTATTACCTTTCAAGTAAGTCTTTATGGACTTGATTTTGATCAATAAGAAAATATCAGTAGCACACAGAGCAATTTTAGTTGGTCAACACGTAATAGTGCTGTGTACTGTATCGGTCAAAAATATAATTAAATAGATGATAAAGAGGTGATTCAAATCTGCAAAATAACTTGGCTTATATTCTAGAAAAAACACTCAGGACTTCTATACGTTACAGAAGCCGCCGTATAATTGGCTAATAGGCTAACACAGTAACATAAATAGAATCTATGGCCGCAGTTTATAGAAAAGCTTCACCTTGACTTCTAAACTAAAAGAAACGTTAGATTCATAATGTTACTTCTAAATTTTCCTTTGGATTTTATATCTATACGTATACTTTCTAGTCCTTTTCTTTTGTCATTCAAATTAATTTTTTTTAAATTTAAGTTGTTTAATATGCAACCCCAAAAATTTGCCCAAAAAAATTATTTACTTATACACACTTTAAAAGAAAAAAAAAAATCAATATGCTCCATAACAACAAAATTTCTATTACAATAAACACCAATAAAATAGACGAAAGAAGGAAAACCCGTAAATGATACAAATCGAGAGCGTTATAACTACTCTCTTCAATTGTGGGTATTTTTTGGAGCTCTATTATTTAAGATTTATTTTTGGCTACACACAAATTTCATACACAAGTCGGCGTCAATCATACTACCCCAAAAATACAACAAGCGTTTTTGTAAGAGTGTGTATGTATGTTTGTGTGTAGGATAATTAAAGTACCGAAATAGAATAAAAGTCCAGCTTCCGGCACAACAACACTAGATATTATTATAAGAGTGTGTGTGTGTGTGTATGTTGTAGCTCTCTTAAATAGTGATTAATTAGAATTGTGACAGTAAAATTAAACGGTACTGAACGAAATAAGAAATCCATAAGTGGACAAAATGTACGCTTTATTGATTTTAATGGCACTTTTTAAGTTTTTAATGAAAACTAACCTAGAAGTATGATATTGGACTCAAATGCTCCTGATTGAAGTAAAAAATCATTTAGGGGACATATGGTACTTTTTATTAATGATTGGGACCTTTTTGAAATGTTATTATTAATGGACCGATGAAAGGTGGAAAGCCATAAATGGGACAAAATGGTACTTTTTGAATTTTTCATAGTAACAACCATACACGCAAAGAAAAAATATGGTTGAGGCAACCATATTCTGGTGGAAACATAGTATGGTTAGATTTATGATTGCTTCTAACCATATATATTTTTAAATCAAAGATATTAAAAATAGCTTTCAACTGCAGATGTTGCGGTTCAACCCCCGGTCAAGGCAAGAAATTTTTTTTAATGCATACATATTTTAATATGATTTTTAAAAATATTTTAATTTAAATTTTTTGTTTAAATAAAGTTTTTTTTATTCCATTGATTTTTCTTTTCTATCAATTTGTATTTATTTACATTATTATTATTTATATATTACATAATACATCGAGTTTAAATTAATTTTTTTAAATTTTAGTTGACTCTACCAGGGCTCGAACTTGCGAACACATAGTTAAGAAGCATTAACTCGCCACTCAACCACTTCAGCCACAAAGCTCAGTTGAGTTTGAATGATTAAGTTTCTGTTTTATACTCACTTTATTTGTATGGTTACGAAAGAGACAAAATAGAAAATAATTTACATTCAACCATATTTTTATCATTATTATGTTTGCTATGAACATATTTATGATATCAAGTAAAATTTTATTAAACATATTATGATAATTATATGGTTGATCAAAGACACTAAACATAATGTGGTTAAAAATAACTAGAAACACGTTTATCGTGATCAGAATAATGTTTAGATGCTTCAAATTAATAATAATATTTTTGTGAAGAACACACTATGTTTGAGGTGACCATATTCATCCATCTTTTTTCTTTGCGTGTAGAACTATGAGATAGGGGTCAAACGCTATTGAGAAAAGTAAAAAATCATTAAGAGGCAAAATAATATTTTTTATTGATATGAATGGTACTTAAAACATTAGACTGGGCTTAAACGATTCAGGGTAAGGTGAAAAATAAATAAGAGAAGGAAACAATACTGTAATGGTACTTTTTGATTTTTTAACATTAACGAATCCGAACGAGCTCAAATTATTATACTAGCAAAATGATACTTTTTATATATTGTATGCTACCTTCTGAGATTATTTGGATTAAAAAAACTAGAATTAATGGTCTAAAACGAAATAAGAAATTATAGTAGCACCAGTATGGTACTTTGCTGACAAAGTAGTGAGTTAAATGCAAGTACAATATTATTTGTAATAGACAAGTGCAAAAAGAGTCAAACAAGAAACTTAAAAGCTAAATTCGGTTGTACCCTTCACTGTTGTAGTCAAATATTCATACTTTCTGTTTTGCACATTCTTTTTAAATATTAAAAAAAATATTTTTGATGAAATTGAAAGTATTAATTAAAATAATTCACTTAGAATATATAAAACAAATAATTAATTTCAGTTAAAGAAAGCCAAATAACGACATTCAGGATAAAATACATTCTGGGATCCTAATTTTTAAAACCAATATATATATATATATATTGGTTTTAAAAATTATATATATATATTGGTTTTAAAAATTAGGATACCAGAATTATATATATATATATATATATATATATATATATATATATATATATTCAATATTCAAACAAAAATGAATCTTTTTGTAACTATTGATTAATAATTCTTATTTAGTCAATTGCTTTTACAATATAAAGGTTCTAATGTTTGCAAGAAACGTTGGGAGTAACCTACTGAGGATTCGGAGTAGCGTCTGATAAAATGGTCCATATAGGTATGCTCTCCCCTTCAGTACTTATTGTACTGAATGAATAACTCATGAGAATTTCATGAGTAAAAGAATAAATTTTAAAACCAACACAATTTCTGGAATTAAGCACAAATAAATATTAATATTTTGTTAAACTTTTAAAATTCCAAATAGAAATTATTACATATAAAAATATTTATTTCAATAGAACAATAACATATACACAAACGGAGGCACACATGCATGCGCTAATTTACAAGCAACAATTTCATAAAATACAATAAAATTATTCTTAAATCTACTCTGCGGACAGCTTGACTATTCAACTGAATTTGATATTGTTTTCTAGGACAACTCTAAATGAAAGCTGTTAAAATATAACGTTCCAAAGATTAATTACAACTGATAAGTAAAGGGTGTTTTTTATAGACGTATAGAACTTTAAGTTGGCATTACTGTTCAAGATGGCGACCGATTTAACAGCTGTCAAGTGATTTATTCTCAGTTTGGTTTGGCAATTCATCATGAATAGACTCACGTCTGAACAACGCTTGCAAATAGTGCAATTTTATTTCGAAAATAATGGTTCTGTGCGGAATACGTATCGCGCACTACGTCCATTTTATTTGGTTTAGCGATGAAGCGCACTTCTGGTTGAATGGCTACGTCAACAAACAAAACTGCCGCATTTGGAGTGAAGCTAATCCTCAAGTGTATGTCGAAATACCGTTACATCCAGAAAAACTGACTGTTTGGTGCGCTTTATAGGCTGCTGGAATCATTGGTCCGTACTTCTTCAAAAACGATGATGGCCAGAACGTTACAGTCAATGGTGATCAGTATAGAGCCATGATTACTAACTTTTTCATTCCTGAATTAAACAACCATGATGTCCAGGAGCTGTGGTTCCAACAAGACGGCGCAACATGTCACACAGCTCGTGCCACAATCGATTTATTGAAAGACACGTTTGCTGACCGTCTAATTTCACGTTTTGGACCTGTGAATTGGTTTGCTAGACTACTTTCTGTGGGGCTATGTAAAGTCATTGGTCTATGCGGATAAGCCACAAACGCTTGACCATTTGGAAGACAACATTCGGCCACAAATGTTGGAAAATGTCATCGAAAATTGGACGTCCAGATTGGACTACATCCGAGCCAGCCACAAGATTATCTTTCGGATAAATAAAATTCATGTCAATCGAATAATCCATCGTTGTTTTATTGCAATTTAAGGTTCTATACGTCTATAAAAAACACCCTTCATAATAAATTTTAAAATATTGAAAAAAAAATGGCGACAATGCATACAGTTTTTTATATGCTTAAGTAGCAAAACTCTACCATAAACTTTTATTGACTTATGGAAATTGTAAATAGTCACTGGGAGAATATTTAGCGATACATAATCCAAGCTCTTTATTAAATTTAATGAGATCCCATTAAGCAAGCTTAACTTTTCCAAGTTTTAATTGATGACAATATTAGTTCGTTTTCACTTAGCGAAACTCGTATCTAAATAATAGCTTCACAGACTTATAACGCATTAAAATAAAGTAGGAGAATTTGTAAGAAAAGTCGTCAGGGGAGTCAAAAGTCAATTTTCTTTCCTTGAGAGCTCTTGAAGGCTAAAACCTTTGTACCTTCTTTAACCCAAAATTGTGGACCGATTTGGCAAATTTTGGTTTTTGAAATAAAGAAGCTTTACGTTCAATTTTTAATAATGTTACGTTCAAAACTCTAGTTTCTACCAGATTTTTTTGAAATTTGATATATATAATGTCTGTACTCTAGCAAGACCATGCCCAATTTTTAACAAAGTAATTGAAATTGGATTTTTAATTAATAAATATGTTTTATTATATTAAATTTTTATACAGATTTCTTTGAAATTTGATACATGAATTCCAACTCACAGAACAAAGGGCCAGGTTAGACGGGCTAAAACAGCTAGTTTTAAATATTATTTTGTCATACGCTCGGCTAAAAGATCGACACTCGTAATAAGGCTTTTTATTAAGAACGAATTAGAAGACTAGGGCTTAACATAGTTAACAGTGAACTAAAGATCATGAATTTTAACTTAAAAGAACTAAACTTATGATTGTATTAACGAACATTATTTCTTACAAATAAAAGATCTAATTGACACAACTGATTTTTAACTGTTACGAAATTCAATGCTGGCAAAGTTGATTTCTATGTTTATTGCAAAATATTTATTATTCACTTAAAAGCCCAATCCTTTCACATATTTGGGTAAGTGAACTTTTCTTTTTCCTTCCCTTAGATGGTATATATTAAATTAAGCTATTAGCCGTTAACTGCATTTAACATCAAGTGCTTAAACAAAAATTTAAAATGTTTAATTAGTTTTTTTTTAATGAATTATCTGTCTAAAAAAGTGAATTGGCTAACAAATTAATTACATTCCTTGGAAATTTTGGGTAAAAGCTCAATATAAAAGAAAAATTTTACTAAATAATGTCACGTGTTTTTCATTATTTTTCTTTCTTTTTTAATTAGGCCGTTTATTTCCTTTTTTGCTTCTATTGTTGTTCTTGTTTCTCTCTCTTTTCATAAATATTAATAAAACCCTTTAAAAAGCACTTAAATCCTTAAATATTTTTTTAGCATGTTGCACATTAACGTGCACAAAAATTGAACAACACCTTAAAAAAGGCCGACAGACATAGTGAGAAACATACAGACGAAAAGACTTACCCTAACCCTTAACAACAACAAAAGGTGTGGTTAAAAAAATTTATAAAAATAAATTGTGTATTTATTCTGTGAAAAAAAATGAGGTCAAATGAGTGTTTATATGTAAAAGAAAAAAAACACATACACACACACACACACAAACACACTTACATATTTACAAGTACACATGGGAATATAAAAAAAGTTGATGTCGGCATTGCCGGGTGCTTATACCCTTTACCTGTAGTAGCCATATTTTCAAATACTTATGCCATTTTGCACAAAAAAATACGTTTTGGGATCCTTATTTTTACTAGCAATAATATGTAAATTTTTAAATAAAAAACAAACATTTAAGAGATATACATATGTAATATTTAAGAATGCAAACAGTTTTTAAGCCAAACATATTTAATTTCAAGTAAAGAAATTGAAATTAGCGGCAAGAATTTAACACTATCTTTCAATATGATTTCTGTCTTCTTAGATATTACACTCAAAGCATTTAAAAGATTCTCATACATATACACGTGTGTGATTTTGTTAATAGGATGGTATACATACACATCGCGTACATGTACAGCTTAAAAATTGCCATAAAAACAAAACAGATATTAATAAATAAAAACCAAAGTTTCGGTTGTATTTTTAATTTTTCTCGGTCCAAGTGCTCTGATTTTGTACAGAAATAACAAAACAGTATACGCTCTGTTTTATCCATTTTGCATTAATTTAAAAATACGCAGAAAACCTATTTAAAAATGGTTTAAAAGCAGATTTAGTCCTCCATTTATGGACTGAATTTCGAAAGCAACTTAAAGACAACAACAACTGAAGATTAAACTGATTTTCTACGTAGGGACTTCAAAAAATTGATTTCAACATAGACAAACAAACAGACGGACATCGCTAAATCAACTCCAATGTTTACAAGGATCTAATAAATATGTACTTTATAGGATGGCGCATGTAGAAATTGCAAACGGAATCCCAAACATATCCGTCTTGCTTACATTGAAGGGTATAAACAGTGTGAATACATATTTAAAGAATGTGAGTATAAGTCAATGAGATATTTAAGAGAGAGGGAGAGTGTTTTTTTATTTTGTGTACAAAATACAGAATTTGGAATGGTTGTCTAAGAACCATAAACACAGATACAAGACATTTATTTTAAAATATTTTCAAATCTAAGTATAAATATATATAATTACGTATGTATGTATGGAAGTGACTTTTTTATGTGCTTATTTTATATACACACGCAGCTACACACATCCTTGTATTACTGGGTGTGTTTTGTATTTTGTGTTACTTTTCTTTGTTACATTTTGCCAACCATATCCTTTACGGTTTTGTAAAATTTATTTGTTTTTAGTCTTGCCTTTTGCTTTCCGCTTTAACAAAAATACTTTTAAAAAAATACCAGAAATTGTGTCTTATTTTTCTTACTCATAATAAACTTTACTTATTTATTATATGTTTTTCGCACCGACCGGCATTTCGTATGTTCATTGAACTCAGCGTTGTGTTTTACATTCAGTTTGAACTCTAATAATGTTGATAAACATAAGTATACATTTGTCTTTTTGTTTATGTGTTTCAAGTGTTTTTAACTGTTTTAAATTTTTTTTTAAATTGTTTATTATTATTGAATCTTTCTATAAGAAAATTACAATAAGTATCCAAATCTGAAATATAAAAAGAAAAAATTTAAATAATTATTACCAATGTAATAACTAGTTACTTGTACTCAAATCTTAAAAAAAAGGAATATGCCTCTTCTCACTAGGCGCAAGGTATCATTTCTCTTAAGCCTTCTGTGTCCCTCGAAGTGTAACAGGTCCCTGGCGAGGGCGTTTGGATGTGTCGCCAGTTTGTGAACGTACTTAGTACAATATTTTTCAATTTCCTCCCGAACCGTTGGAATTTCTAAATCTCTGTGGATATTCTCATTTCTTATGTACCAGGGGGCGCAGACTATTGTTCGTAAAATATTCGACTGTCTTCTTTGTAACTTTTGGATGTTAGATGCACACGCAGTTCCCCAAAGCTGAATGCCATATGTCCAGATTGATTTAATAATGGCTTTATATAACATAACTTTATATTCCAAAGATAGAGATGAAAATGGACCTATTAGCCACATTAGTCGAGCTGTTTTTAGTTTCATAGCTGCGATTTTGGCCTCAATGTGGATTGACCATGTTAGGCGTCTGTCTAGATGGATTCCTAGATATTTAGTTTGTATTTCCACCGGAACAATGACGTTATTTATTTTTATTGGCGGGCAATTAGCCTTTCTTAGTGTGAAAGTCACATGGGCACATTTTGATGGATTTACTTTGATTTTCCATTTATTTAGCCAACCTTCCAGCTGGTTTATATGAGCTTGTAAGTGCTCAGATGCAGTTCCTGGATCTTTGTTCACACTTAAAAATGCCGTGTCATCTGCTAACGTTGACGTGATAGTATGTCGATTAGTAGGTATATCGGATGTATAGACGATGTATAATAGCGGGCCAAGTATACTTCCTTGGGGAACGCCTGCAAAAATCTTTTTAACTGGTGAAAATAAATTTTTTGACCGTACTTTAAAAGTTCTATCAGTCAAGTAACTTTTAATCAGCTTGTGGGTGTTTGCAGGAACAAGTCGTGTTACTTTTGTGAGGAGACCATCATGCCAAACTTTGTCAAATGCTTGGGAGACATAAATAAACAATGCTGAACACAACAGGTTTTTCTCGAAGGACGACCTGATAGCAGTAACAATTCTGTGAACCTGCTCTGAAGTTCCATGGCCAGCCCGGAAGCCGAACTGATGTTCTGGAATAATATTTCGCTCTGCTAGATTAGGCCTTATTTTCTGAAGGTGGACCTTTTCGAACAGCTTTGAAAGGATTGATAATAAATTGATAGGTCTGTATGACGTAATTTGAGTAGCGTCTTTACCCGGTTTTTGAATCATGACTATTTCTGAAATTTTCCAAGAGGACAGGAAAACCCCCACTCTTAAGATGGCATTAAAAATGAATAATATAATTCTCACAGCGCAATCTGGCAAGTTCATCAGCATTGAACTAGTAATTCGATCAGCGCCGGGCGATTTTTTCGCATCAAGATTTTTGATTGCCATTTTAATTGAGGGCAACCACATCTTTATATGATTTTCAATGGAATCGCTGATGTATGGAGGATTAATATCACTATTTATTTCGTGTGGAGTGAAAACGTTTTCCAGATGGCTAGCAAAAGCATTTGCTCGTTCAATAAGATTTTTAGCCCAACTAAGGTCCTCAAGTCTTAGTGGAGGTTCGGAGGAAGTAGGGCACTTCATATACTTCACAGCTTTCCATAGGCCGTGGTCGGTTTTTTTTGTCGGATCCAAGTTACTTAAATAATTTGCAAGCGCTGACTCATGCTGTAAACGCAGCTTTTCTTTAAGTAATTTTTGACACAAATTCAATTGGGTCTTTAAAGCTGGAGAACGATTTCTCTGCCATTCCCTTCTCAATTTTCTTTTTTGTCGGATGTATGTTTTTATTAAGTATAACTTCAGAGATGCTGCTTTATGTACTTAGAAAATCTTCTATGTTAAAAAAAATGTTGCGCTGTTTTACAGAAAAAAAAAAAAAAAAAAAAAAAAAAATAAATGTTGGTATATCTTTTCGGCCCACAATTTCTTTGAAAATTTTATATAAAAAAAGGATTTAGGCCAGCCAATAAAATAAATAAAAGAAATTGAAAATAATAAAATAAAACTTTTATATTACACGAAAAAATACTAGGCGAGTAGCAAATTAACACAACTGCAGTGAACGTGTAACAGTACGCACTATATAATGTTAGGTTTTCCCAATATTGGAAAATTTTAAATATTGGACTAATTTTTGCCTCTTTTTAAATGTGTAAAATAAAACATACTCAAATAAAAATTTGTTTTAAAAGTTTTTTTTTAAATAAAACATTTTGTATGATTCAAGTACACATAGAACATGCGACATAACAAAAAAAATTTCATTTCAACTAACTATTTGGCAGTTGATTGCAAAAAAAAATTAAGTAGAAAACTAAAACTTTATTCATTTTATTGCAAAAAATTCACTGTTACTATTTCTTATAAGAAACTATATTTATGTAGTTGTTTAAGCTAATTCGTGGAATTTGTGTAAAATGCTTGTGTGTGAGTTTATATCTGCAAAATTTGTATTATAGTGTTTTCAGACTGAGTGGATTTAACATAAATGCAATTTTAACGTTAAGTCCAACTCATAAATTCTGTATTTACCATATAAAATGACATTGATAAATCCATATGAAATGCTATTTTGGAACTGGATTTAAGTTGCATTTATGAAATAAAACACTGAAAATATAATATTTTCAATTTTGGTTAGTGTCTCTGATAATGCTAGCAAAAAGATGATCCACTTTATAAAGTAGCGAATAGCTGTACTTATTATAATGATTTTTTAATAAATTCTATTTGTAAACAGATTTCTCTAGGAAATTGCTACATAGGTTGATTTATCAACACAATTTAAAATTGTACAGAGCACAGGCGTAGTGTTACCGTACAGGGTCAAAGCATAGTGTTAAACGCAGATGCGCTCCTGTGTCGAGTAAAATATTTCATTTAAATTTTCTACCTGCATTTTTTCATATTACCTTTTTTTTACCCATTTTAATTGTAAAGCGCTTATATATTAATTTGGGATGCACATTTGTATTATATTTTTTTTTTGCCCTTCAATTGTTTTTCATTCTTGTAAACAAGTATATATGAACCGCTACTCAACTTTATTTTTTTTATATTCGCTTAACATTTAACTTATATATTGTATAATATTAATTTAAGAAAGTATAAGTTGTTCTTGAATTTCTGTATACATTTCTGTCTTGTTTGGAACTCCTAATTATTTGGACACGCTAAATAAAATCTTGAAGTTTTTGTTTTAAATAAAAGAATTTATTTTTCTTATTTGGATTGCCTGCAAAAAATATTGCAGACACAAAACATTGGTGACCCCGACGTGATTCTTTTGGGTATTAATATCAATTCGGATATTAATAATTAATTATTTGTTGATTCATCGAAAAGGAAAGTGGAAAAACCTTTGTGCTATTATTCTTTTCGTTCATTGGTGCAATAAAAGGCCTTTTGAAACCGCCAACAATTTAATTTCAACAATGTCGGTCAATACAGAAAATCCTGCAAGGAGCAACGAAACAACTAAGCTAGTTGAGTTAACACCTTTTTATTCAAAGGTTACTGTATTATTAAAGCAACTGGAAGATTTTAATAACATAATTTCAGCATCAGATCTATGTAAGTACGATGAAGCGCAGCTGTATGTTCGTTTAGATTATATTGAAGAAATAAATAAAAACTTTGAAAAGGCACAAGGAATTATAGAGGAAAACGAAAGCAGCACCTCTGTAAGTAATAATCGTTTTACCTTTATATCGTTGTACTTTGATGTAAAGGCAAAATTAACACGCCAACTTGCTGTCATTCGAAAACCTGATTCTAATCAACACTCGTCCACCATGCGACAATTTTCGGTTGAAGAATCACCAGCTCAATTCATATCGCGCCGTACAAAGGTTCCAGAAATACAACTACCAAAATTTTATGGTTCGTATTCGGAATGGCCAAATTTCTTTTCGCTTTTTTCGACTGTTATAAATGATAATGGTGACTTAAGCAAACTCGAAAAATTTCATTATCTGCGTGCCAATTTAGGGGATATCGCCCTCGACTCGATTGCTTCTTTGGAACTCAAAGAAGAGAATTATGAAGAAGCTTTGTCGTTGTTAAAAAATCGTTTTGACAACAAACTTCTAAATTTCCAAACACATATTAAAGAAATCTTTGCCCTTAACTGTGTCGAAAATGGTTCTGCTGTGGGTTTGCGTCGATTAAGCGATAGCATCAATGCACACAAACAATTGGTGATCAACAACAAATTGCAAATGGATTACTAATTCATTTAGTAGCTACAAAATTAGATGCAAAGTCTTTAATAAAATGGGAAGAAAACTTGCCGATGAATGAGTTGCCTACATGGGAGTCTATGGCAGCATTCTTAGAACGACGTTGTCGTATGGTTGAAAATTTCGAAAATTCTGCAGTAAGTAAAATTGTTTCTAAAAAATCAAACCAAAACAGTAGGCATGTTCATGTTTCGGTCTCAACTATTGCTAAATTGTGCACCTTTTGTGACTCTAAAGATCATTTTATCACTAGTTGTTCAAATTTTTTAAATTTATCACCCTCACATCGTCTAAAGGAAGCAAAAAAATTAAGGTTATGTCTTAACTGTTTGAAAAAAGGACATATGCTGAAAAAATGTACTTCAAGCTGTTGCCGACAGTGCTCTTTTAAGCACCACACAATGCTTCATATAAATAGCCCACCTTTAGAAAGGCCCACAGTAGAGTTTAGTGCATCGCAAGCTGTACTTATTTCGTCAAGTGATACGGATGCAAAAAACACAGCACCTACTGTGAGTGTCTTGTTAGCAACAGCTATCGTTATGACAAAAAATGCGTTTGGACATTTTGTACCTTGTCGAGCAATATTAGATTCTGCTTCACAGCTTAATCTTATTACTAATCGTTTTGTAAAGTATTTGAACCTAGACTGCAGTCGCTCACTTGCAACTATTTCGGGAATAGGTGACGGTTGTATCACAATTAATAGATCTACCGAAATTTTAATTAAGTCTAAGACTGGGGAGTACTCAAACATTTTGAAAGCTATGGTTGTTCCAAGTATAACAGATTATCAGCCCAGCACTAACATTGGTATATCAAACTGTAAAATACCCAAAAATATTCAGTTAGCTGATCCATCATTTGATAAACATGGCCGCATTGACATTTTAATTGGAGCTGAATTTTTTTTCGATATTTTGTCAGTTGGGCAAATTAAATTAGGTAATAACTTACCAGTGCTACAAAAAACACTACTAGGTTGGGTAGTTGCTGGTGGTGGTACTAATTCTAATCATACATGGTCTTTGGCTGTTAGTTCCTGTATAAATCAAGAAGACCAATTGTGCACTATTTTAAAAAATTTTTGGGAAATTGAAAACAATTTCAGTAAAAATGATTCGTTTTCCAAGGAAGAAATTTTTTGCGAAAAACATTTTTTAGAAAACACCATTAGACTTGATTGTGGTGCATTTTCTGTTCGACTACCTGAGCTCGAAGGTCGTGGTTCACATTTGCTGGGTGAATCTTATGGCCGTGCCTTACAGCGTTTCAAATCTTTGGAAAATAAATTTAAAAGGCATCCAGATATCAAAGCTCAGTATATAGAATTTATGCGTGAGTATATTTCTTTGAATCATATGTCATTAATTAGCCCACAAGTTGCCCATAAGAAGTATTTTTTACCACATCATTGTGTGCACAAATTGGATAGCACATCCACCAAGCTAAGGGTGGTATTTGATGGTTCCGCCAAAACAACTGCTGGGTTGTCCCTTAATGATATTTTGCATGCTGGCCCAACTATACAACCTAAACTTTTCAATACACTTTTGCGATATCGCTGTTTTAAATTTGTTATCAGTGGTGACATTTGTAAGATGTACAGGTGTGTGAGAGTTTCCTATCCAGATAATTACCTTCAATGCATATTGTGGAGAGAAAATGAAGAAAGTGAAATGCAGGTATATAAATTAGATACGGTCACATACGGTACAAAGCCCGCAGCATTTCTGGCAATTCGTTCGATGCATCATTTGGCAAGTGTGGAAGAAACAAATTTTCCGATTGGTGCGAAAATTGTAAGGCGTGATTTTTATGTAGATGATATGCTGTCTGGTGGTGATTCTATTGAAGAAGTCATCGAAATAAGACGACAAGTTACAGCTCTGCTACAGCGCGGAAATTTTTTTATAAGAAAATGGTGTACAAACAACTTAGCAATTTTGGATGGAATACCACAAGATCAATGTGAGAAATTTTTAAAATTCAACGATAGAACTGACATAACAAAAACGCTCGGCCTTATTTGGGACCCAAACGGTGACAATTTCATTTTCTCGTTCAACGCTGTTGACAATTGTAAGGTAGTCACAAAACGTTCCGTTCTTTCATCAATTGCTAGGTTATATGATCCTCTGGGTTTGATATGTCCAGTAATAACAAAGGCAAAAATTTTTATGCAGCAGTTGTGGAAGTTACAGTTACAGTGGGATGAAAGCCTCCCACAATCATTACATTCCTCATGGCTTGAATACATTTCGCAATTTGATTCTATTGAACACTTCAGATTTAATCGCTATGTGCTTTTAACAAACTCAAAGATACAAATTCATGCATTTTGTGATGCAAGCTTGGCTGCTTATGGTGCATGCGTGTATGTAAGGTCAGAATCTAAAAACGTTATTTCTTCTTCGCTGTTATGCTCTAAATCGAGAGTCTCACCTCTAAAGAGTTTAACTGTTCCAAAGTTAGAACTGGCTGCGGCATGCCTTCTAGCAGAACTTGTTGATGTCGTTGTTAAAACTCTACCATTTGCTTGCGACGTGCATTGCTGGTCTGATTCCATGGTTGTACTTTCATGGCTTAAGGAGCAATCTTCAAATTTTACTGTTTTTGTATCGAACAGAGTCTCTCGTATACAAACTATCGGCAACAACATGACGTGGCATTATGTCCCTACTAATTTAAACCCAGCTGATGTGCTTTCAAGGGGTGCTTCGCCCAAAGAGCTACTTCGCTCAACCTTGTGGAAAGAGGGATCTACTTTCTTATGCCTTGAACCTTCAAGCTGGCCTAAAAAGGTTTCAACCTTGAGTGACCTGCCTGAGCGACGTAAAAGGGTATTAGTATTGGCTTCTTTATCAGATTTATCAATAAATTGTAAGTACCACAATTCTTTTACAAAAATGCAACGAATATTCGCGTATGTATTCAAATTTTCCTACCCTAAATTGACGATACAAACCAAAGCGTTAACTCCAAATGACATTAAAAATGGAACATATCTTTTAATTAAAAACATACAGCTTATTCACTTTGCAACAGAGTATAAAAATTTAAGGGATAATCAAAATATAACCTCATCCAGCAAGCTTCATTCGCTAATGCCAATAATTGACATATTTGGATTGATTCGTGTAGGCGGTCGTCTTCAGCATTCAACACTTGGGTTTGATGCACAGCACCCTATTATTTTGCCTAAACATCATCCAGTTACTTCGTCTTTGATAATGCACTTTCACAAGAAACTGTTGCATGCTGGGCCGCAGTTTTTATTAGCTTCGATTAGGCAACAGTATTGGCCTATTGGTGGTCGCAAATTGATAAGCTCTGTAATCTCTAAATGTGTACGCTGTTTTAGAATGAAACCAGTATTAAGTCAACATATTATGGGCAGCCTGCCTGCTGACCGAGTGAGGCCAAACAAAACTTTTTACACTACCGGAGTCGATTTTTGTGGGCCGTTTTATTACAAGTCAGAAGTGAGAAATCGTCCTCCTGTCAAATGTTATATTTCAATATTTGTATGTTTTTCAACAAAGGCTACACACCTAGAAGTAGTCCAAGACTTATCTACATCATCCTTTTTGGCAGCCCTTCGCCGCTTTGTCGCAATTCGAGGCAAACCTAAAACAATTTGGTCCGACAATGCGACAAATTTTGTTGGGGCTAAAAATGAGTTAGCTGACTTAAAACAATTGTTTTTAACCGAGTGCCATCAGCAATCAGTTTATCAACAGTGCCTTGAAGATGGAATAGAATGGAAATTTATCCCACCAAGATCGCCGCATTTCGGGGGATTATGGGAAGCGGCCGTTAAATCAGCTAAGCAACATTTTTATCGTACAGTCGGGCTAAATATATTAACATTTGATGAACTACGAACTTTAGTATGCCAGATTACTGCAATTTTAAATTCAAGACCATTGTCTCCAATTTCTGATAACCCTAACGACCTTGATGTGTTAACGCCAGCACATTTTTTAGTGGGTGGCCCATTAATCTCTATAGTCGAACCCGACCTCGCCCACATAGACATCAGTCGACTCAGCAGATGGCAAAGGGTCTCAAAATTACAACAGATATTTTGGAGAAAGTGGAGCAACACTTATTTGTGTTTATTACAAGAGCGCACAAAATGGCGTGATCAACGCAAAAATGTAACTTGTGGAGCAATGGTTATTTTAAAGGAAGAAAATCAACCACCTCTAAAGTGGCAATTAGGACGCATATCAGATGTGGTTCATGGAGAGGATGGGGTAGCTCGTGTTGCAGTTATACGTACAAATAATGGTTTAATTAAACGAGCAATTACAAAACTTGCAGTTCTTCCCATAGATTCATTTGTTGAAGGCCACAACTCTTCAACGGGGGGAGGATGTTAAACGCAGATGCGCTCCTGTGTCGAGTAAAATATTTCATTTAAATTTTCTACCTGCATTTTTTCATATTACCTTTTTTTTACCCATTTTAATTGTAAAGCGCTTATATATTAATTTGGGATGCACATTTGTATTATATTTTTTTTTTGCCCTTCAATTGTTTTTCATTCTTGTAAACAAGTATATATGAACCGCTACTCAACTTTATTTTTTTTATATTCGCTTAACATTTAACTTATATATTGTATAATATTAATTTAAGAAAGTATAAGTTGTTCTTGAATTTCTGTATACATTTCTGTCTTGTTTGGAACTCCTAATTATTTGGACACGCTAAATAAAATCTTGAAGTTTTTGTTTTAAATAAAAGAATTTATTTTTCTTATTTGGATTGCCTGCAAAAAATATTGCAGACACAAAACACATAGAGTAACGTGGTTTAACTGAGAACAATCTCTGAAATGCCAGAGAGGGATGGAGAGGATACCCAGAAAAAACTAAAAATCATAATCAATTACGAAATTCATAAACACATTTAAATTTTTAACTGAAATAGGACCTACCAAAGAATTTGTAAAACCAAAAATATTTGAGTAGTAGAAAAAAAAAATCTTTTTTTTTCTTTATTAAAAAAATGTATTGTTTGAAATTCTATGCAATTTTCAAACAATGCGTATGTTGAAAACAATAATAAAATTTATAAAATGTCAAAAAGATTACTGAGCAATAATTTTTTTTAACAAAACATTATTTTAAATATTGCAACAAAATTTCAACATTTGTCTTGTTAAAAACTATGAATAATAGTAATTACTTTTATGTAAAAACTCAAACATAGCTTGCTATGAGATAATAACAAAAATATTTTCAAATCCAATGAATATTGTGTTGAAACCAAATATTATACTGTTTAATTTTTATTTGTATTTAAATAAAATTAATTTTGAATAATTTTTTTATAAATTAAAAAAAATATGTGTTTATTTTTATGTCTATACGCACAGATAAACTCTACATGAATATATCGTCATCTAAAATGCAGAACAACAAAAAATCACTTCAAAGCTTACAAGAGAAGCAAAAAATTATATAATATTTACAATTTTGTGCACGTTCATATGTAATATGATGTAGTGAATAGTAATTAATAAAAAAAATTAATTTTGAATTCTTTGATGATACATTCTTTCTTAGTATTGTACATTTAAAATAATATGCCTTACAGTAGATACCTTAGCATATTTTTTTGTAGGTAAATCGTACATAAACGGTTCTAAGAAATTATAAAAATTTTCCCATTCTTCGGGATATTGTAAATTGAAAGTGAAAAATTGTTTAAATAAAATATCAATTGCGTGCAATACTGTTAAAATGGAATATTTTATGTAATTATTACAAGCAAAAATGTCCTTTATATTTGAAAGTTCACCAATGATTATTAGCTTGGGTTGGATGTTCCAAGCTCTTCAGCGGTCGTAGCCATCCGCGCAAAACCTTCATGAGAATCTAGAATGGTGAATTTTTTTCGACGTTTTGATTAACTAGGATCAACCAGAACTTTTTGTTGAGGAGGGAAAATATAGTTTAAGTACCAAAAGCAAGTAAGCATTTTTGATTCTATGTAAAGAAAACAAAAATATAAGTATTTATATAAGCACAATTTTAAAAAATTTTCACATTATAATTTTAGCAGATTGTCAAAATATATTAAAAGAAAAAAAATGTTTGACAATAAGTTAAAAACAGCTGGCTCTCGTTTACTGAACCAACTAAACCTCGTAATAAATTCGCCTTGGGTTGTATACCGCCAAAATTACTTAATTTCGCTCGCAGTCGAAATTAAGTTCTTTTCTTACTGCCTTTTCTCTCTACACAAACTATTAAACCATTGTAAGTGAGACAACTCTTCAACAAACTCTTCAAATGATTTTTTTTTGCATATTCGTGCATATCGTCGCCAAAAATAAAAAAGGAGCAATCCAATTAAAAATATATATGTAAATATATGATTATGAACCTGTAAATACTAATTTTATGACAAAATTTTACGCCTTCTTGGTTAGGTTTAATATATTATTAAAATATAATTTAATGTTTCCATAACATAAAATATTTTAACATAGCAACTGATATCAAATGCATATTTCTTTTCAATAACACATATGTTTTGCATTCTACAACGACAATTTTGTGTGCTTTGTTTTTTTTTTATGTAAAATTAGGTAAATATGTGTGCTTTTTAATAAGTCTGCAGCATTGTTCACAGCGAAGCAAAATATCAAACAAAACAATTATAGACTTGAACAAAAAAATAATAGATAAAGCATAAACTTAAACAAAAGTTTGTTAGCAAAAATGTTTCTCATAATTTTTTCTGTGTAGGGTTAGTCACTTACGGGATGCTAAAGCAGATATGTGATCAATGTTTAAAATCCAAGCAGATTGGTACATTCAGCAACGATGTTAAATGGAATTTTTTGGTTAGCAAAGAAGTTATTCCTGTTAATTGTTACACTCTAGAAATCGATATTTTTCAAAAACGAAAAAATTATAATTTTCATAAATGCTTTCAATGTTGTTAAAATAATCGAGACTTTAAAGTTTTACAAGCATTTTATTTATATTTTGATTTAACTTCATATACATTTACATGTATTCATTTATTTTAAATCTTAAGGTAAGATCACACGATTGCCGTAATGCACCAATTTTGGCAAATTTTTATTGTGCTGAATTGGTGCACAATAAAGAAATTGTCCCAATCAATTTTTTCCCCGTCACACGATTGCCTCATTTAAAATAAATTTGATTGCCGGTAGTTGGTGCTAAACTATACAGTGGCAATAATTGCTGCAACACTGTAACACGATTGTTCTAACTTGTGGCAATACCACAATCAGCTGTTTGGTATATTTACATAAAAAATAAAATTGTTGGTTTACTTTTATTTATCAAATGTTTTGCAATGACATCCCTTATCCTGCATTCATATTTGTAAGATTTATTTTGTTGGTGACCAATTGATGAAAACGCAATATCTGATGTTATAAGCTTGGCTCGTTTATTTGTTAAAAAATTGTGTAGAACACACGCAGTCATAACACTTAGGTCAATTGTTACTGCTTGAACTTCAATTGGTATATTAAATATTCCAAATCTTCTAGCCAACCTGTCAAAAACGCATTCTTCAACCTATTATATGGCTTCAATAGATGTTTGCCCAAGGCAAACGCATCATCACCAATGAAATAAAATGCTAATCTATTGCCCCGACCAGCGATAAATTCCGTACTTCTTGGAATATTTAAGTTTCCATTTTGCAAAGCACTATATAGGTAAGAATCTTGTTATTTATAAAAACATCAACAAAAATGAAACGACAATGCGTATCCACGGCCGCGAAAAGAACAATACTAAAGAATCATTTGAAGTTATAGAACTAAGAACCATTATGTGCGCGGGGCCTTTATTACAATGTGTTTTCCCATGTGTACATGGGAAATTGCCATAAATCATTGAAGTCTTTAGCAATATTAATCCATTCCTCTTCCGTATCTGAGACTAGCAAAAAATATTTATTTATTATTTTGTTAATAAATTTAATTTTTCATTTTTAAAATAATTTAAATATATGATGAAACCCCAAAATGTTTTAAAAATAGTATTAAAAAAAAGACTAGTCCCAATAAATTTGACCAAGCTTTGGACAAATTACTACAAGAAAATGAAAGCGAATTTGTAGCATTTGGTAAAATCATTGCACAAAAACTACAAAAGGTACCGGTTGAAGTAGCTTACGAGCTTATGGGCGAAATTCAAAATTGTATAACGCAGCGAAAAATAAAATATATGCGTGAGAGTCGTATTCTAAAAGAAAATATATTACCTCAACAGTCCAACAACAATTGAACTCGATAATTTTAATGAAAAATTTATTATTATTATTATTATCACTATGGGCTATAATCGCACCGCGACCTTTAAGATCTAACGGGTGGCCCAAATGAGACCTAGTGAGCGTATTGTAGTCGTTGTTGGGGGTCTTGCGATAGAAGCTGTTGCACAATTTGAACTTTGTATGGATACATCTTAAGATCCAGCTTTAAAATTCTCTGTAATGTTGTTCTGGGTATACCCAATTGGCCGGAACGGCGACGAGTTGAGACAGATGGATCATTTGCAACACTGCTGCACAGCTTCCACGTTGTCTTCAGTTCGAATATTTCGATGAACACCTCTTTCTGGACGGTCGGCAACTGAACCCAGTTCCTCAAAACGGCGAGCTAAGCTTGTAGTCATGGAAGATGTGGGCGCTGATCTTACGTTTAAAAAAAACGGCGATAATTTCGCTGCGTCAGAACAATTGATCGTTGAGAAGAATAATAAATATCGATAATTTTAATGCGTTGTTGTGGACTGTACGTATTCATTTTAAATTTCCAAGAGGTCAGTTATAATCAGCAAAAAGAAAAAATAAATTATGTTAAAAAATAAAAAAGTTATTTGTGTTTCAGATCAGCTGGTCTTATTTGGCCCACTCTGTATTGTGCAGCCCAGTTCCCTACTACAATCCGAGACTCCTTAAGAATCTCGTAATTGCTGTAGGACTAATCTTGCCTAGATCTCTTGGGACCAATGCCCCACTACCCAAGCAGCCACCGCTGGGCACTCGCAGAGAATGTGTTCCGACGTTTCCTTTGCTTCGTGACAGAAACGACAGGAGTCGTCTTGTACCACACCGATCTTACTCATGTGATAGTTAAGTCTACAATATCCCGTAAGTAGCTCAACGGAGAGTTTAGTGTCATTATTGCTCAGGTTCAAAACAACATCTCGCCCTAATGCGCTCGGGATTGATGAGTCTCTTTGTCTGCCGCATGTCCACTTCGGTCATCGAGCAGTCTTGTAGATTTCGTTTCTCTTCCTTGTGTAGAAGGGTACTAGTGAAGTTGTTGGTCACTCCGCAGAATGGCTCTGGACCTATGAATGGGGTATCCGCGCCCTTTTTAGCCAGATAGTCTACCATTTCATTGCCCACATGCCCTTAATGACCCGAACAGATTAAAAATATTTTAAAATTTATTGTTGCAAAAAAGTAAGGTAGGCTGCTTAAGAAACTTAAACTTTTTAAATTTAAAAAAAAAATATGTTTTATAGAAGAATTGTATCTCTTGAAAGATTAAAAAGAAATATGTTGACACTAACATTTGCAGTAAATAATCACACCACACACAAACAAAAAACATGAAACAAAAGCCACAAATGCAATTAAACCCAAAATATACAGCTAATTTTATAAGGGTTGCAAAAAGACACCAAAGATAGACAGACGCCTATCGACCGAAACAAGAAAAAATACAAAATCCATTTGGAATAATAGTTGAGCATTACATAAATAGATTAGAAGTTTTGCTTTTTAAATAAAATTTCATCAAGGTCCTGTTAAAAACACAGCTTGTGACACTACAGCACAGGCATAAAAACAGGGGAAGTTTCAAGCATACAAAAACTGCATGCTTATGCTAGACAAATACATACGAGTACATATGAAAATACAAAAAGGAGAATAACTATTTATGTATGTACACCTAATGCAAAACCGGGTCATTGAACTGCGTATGATCAATGCGATTTCTGTTTTATTGTTATTATTGTTACTTTTTGTTTGTGTGAAAAATCTTTATCGTATAGGAGTTTAATTAAATAAGCAGATAGGTCCTTGATAATGTGTGAGAAAATAGAGAGAGTATTTGAAAATCACAAAAACAAGAACCATAACAAATTTACAATTTTAGCTTACAGAAAAAAAGCATCTCAGGAACATGTTTGTGTTACAAATATTTAAATGAAACTGAAAACCTCATTTAGAAAACAAAAAATTGCGAGTTGTAGTTAAGGCAAATGTGTAATAATTTGTGTTTTTAATAAAAAAAAAACCTTTTTAACGAATTTTACACAATTAAATAAATTTTATTTTACTATTAGCAAATTTCCATTAAATATCTGAAACGTACCCTTAAAATAAATGTAATAATTTAGCAATTGTTTATATGCCGATTTAGATCCTTGTTGTACGTTGATAACAAAGTTGTCTAACAGGTGAGCAGCTGATTAGTTTGCCAAAAGTCAATGGCCGATAAAAGAATTAGATGTAAATTTTATGATTGCAAGGCATATATTCAAACATCCCAAGAAAAATGTGGAGTTGACTTATGCTACAGTAAGAAAAACAATTATTCTAAAAATTTTCATATACTGATATGAATTTAACTAAAATTATTTGATGTTGTTGCTGCCATGTTATACTTCTGCAATGCCATATATGGGCACTTTCCAGTACCAGCAAAACTTCAGTAAAAATAAAAGTTTACTTACTGAAATTTAATTTTCATTACCAGTAAATTTTTACTTTTTACTGAAAAAAATCAGTAAGCAGTAAAATTGTACTAATAATGAATTTTAATTTCCCTTATCAGTTAAAATTTACTAATTACTGAAAACAATTTCAATAACTAGTAAAATTTTACTGAAATTTGAAGTCAATTTAATTTTAAGTAAAATTTTATTGAAATTGATTTACATCACAGTTTTACTGAAAATGAAGTTGATTTTAGTTTTCACTAAAATTTTACTAGTTATTAATTTTTTTATATTGTAATAATTTTATAGAAATTTTTTATGTTTTACCTTTTCTACAATTTCATTTTAATAAATTTTGTTACATAGTATATACATAACATTATTTACTGACGAGCATATCAAAATTTGAATCGCTAAGCTTTTGTCTTCTTGAACGATTGACAATCCCAGCGTATGAAAGCAATCGTTCTAAACGTGCAGATGAGGGTAATGGGATATTATATTTTAAAAATACGCTTTTAAGAGCATTGTGATTTTTTAAACCATTTGTCGTGTCCTTGTCTGCAAGGTATAAAATTCTTTCATACAAATAATTTCTGTTTAAGATAATTAAATATACAAATGCACATGTATTATATATGTAAAACATCTATTTTTTGTTTAAAAAAAAATTAATTACAATATAAAATTTTTTTTTCTAATACTGAGCAAATTACCATCTAATAACAGTGAAACTAACAAAATTAAAGTCCTTATGGCGCAACGGGATAAGTATTTATTATTCATTTAAAAAACACATTCATGTGAAAAAAAATTAGAACTCTTTCAGATATTCTTGTAAAACAAAAAAAAAAAAAAAAAATTGAAAATATTTTTAAATTATTTTGCTTTATTATGGTTGTCGAAGTTTTACTCGACACCACTAATAAAAACCAGCACAAAAAATTAAAGACAGATGACAACCGTTAAAATAATTCTTTGTTTCCATTGCGATTTTCACAACTGTTTATATCATTGAATTGTACATTTTCTCTGGTGGAGTAGGGAAATCAATGATAGAGGTGAGTGCGTCCTTGATTTTATTAATTTCCACAGGCTTACGATATGTAACTCCGGATCTTCTCCCACATCTTTCCGAGTTCGGACAGATTCAGTGGTTGGGAAGAGGTTCTGGCTGTTACACTTACTAACGACAGATTTGGGTTGTTGATCGAAAAGTATAGAGTGTCCAATAAGACGTCTTTTTCACAATTGGATACTATTCGAGATAAAACCATATGTCACGAATCCTAGGAGAATGGACTGGGACAAGTTCAGTAGGTTGAGTAGGTTACGGGACTCGAACTGAACGAAGAAATCTTACGCAGCAATATTGCTAAGCCGTATGAGATTTCCTGCCCTGTAACTAGGACTAGAAAGAAATTCCCTCCGTGGTGGAACTCGGAACTTTCTACGCTTAGGAAGGAAGCTAGGAAAGCTTTTAATAGTCGCTATAACGACAAAGTATGGCAACCGTATCGCGATAAGCTACGGGCCTATAAGAAGGCTCTAAGAATCGCCAAAAGAGATTCATGGAGGAAATTCTGTGAATCGATTGACAGCACTAGAGACAAGGCTTAGTAGGGTTTTGGCTGGGAGCCACTCGAGTCCTACCTTTGTGAAAAGGGCTGATGGCTCCTGGTCCGAATCTTCGGCAGAATCTCTAGAAATTCTGTTGAATACACATTTTCCGGGTGCAATGGACATACGCGAAATGGGTACATTACTGCGGGGACCTGAAGACTTGATCTCCCAAGAGAGAATTGCTTGGGCGATCGATAGCTTCTCACCTTTGACATCACCGGGACCTGATGGCATATTGCCAAAGATACTTCAGAGTGCTAAGCATTGTATCATTCCCTGGTTGAGCATTCTATATAACCTCTCCCTCTCTCTCAACTATATACCGACTAGTTGGAGAAGAGTAAGGGTTATATTTATTCCCAAGATTGGTAAAAGTAGTCACGAGAATGCTAAAGACTTCCGACCAATCTGTCTTTCATCTTTCCTCCTCAAGACACTGGAGAGACTCATCGATATACACATTAGGCAGAGATTTAAGAGATCGTCGAAACTCTCTATGAGCCAACACGCGTACCTGAAGGGCCGCTCTACGGAGACTGCCCTTCATGAGGTGGTGGGGGTTCGGGTTTTTGATGTTGAGCAGTACATCAGAACCTTGGTAGTACAGATGCTAGAGGCAAGGTATGTCATTGCGATACTCGACAGTAGCACGAAGACCAAGTGGGTGAAAAGGGGTACACCTCAGGGTGTGGTGATACAAGTATCGGGAATGTTTATGGACGTGATAAGCGATATCATGACCAGTGCCTTGGGATTACTCAGCAACTAGGCTGCAAGCTGCAGCTTAGGTGTTAACCCAGGCAAAACAATCCTGGTTCTATTCACCACAAGGACCAAGGTGCAGAGCTACAATCCCCCACGGTTGTAGGACCCGCAATTATCCTTATCGGATAGTGCGAAATATCTGGGAGTGACTCTGGATTCCAAACTGTCCTGGAGGACCAATGTATGGCATAGGGTTAGGAGGGACACGGTTGCCTACTATAAATATCACAGGATGTTTGGCTTGAAATGGGGCTTAAGCCCTAGGTTGTTACTGTGGATGTATAAAGCCATTATACGTCCAATCCTTACATACGGATCTTTGGTATGGTGGACCGCTACTGAGAAAAGATACGTAGTGGACCAGCTGTATAGGGTTCAAAGATCTGCTTGTATAGGAATTACTCTGTGCTTGCGTACCAGGCCGTCGAAGGCTCTGAATACGGTTTTGCACCTCATTCCTATAGATTTACATTTGATGGCCATATCAACTAGCAGTGCGGCTAGGTTGTCTGCATCTGGCTGGTGGAGGCATAGAACATATCTGCATGCTAAGATCCTGAATCGATTGCACTCGGATCTTAGGGTCCCTACCGACTACATAGTTCCCCAGATAGACTTTGATAGGTCTTTTAGGGTTTTTTTTTCTTCCAGGCGGGAGTGGCAAAAGGGAACGTATGTACGTGGGTATGACACCAGGGTATACACTGACGGATCTAAGATGATCTGCGGTGTGAGCTCTGGAGTGTACTGCAGTGAACTTGATATAAGACTCTCATAAGTTTACTGTTTTCCAGGCGGAGATACTGGCCATCAAGGAGGCATGTGAGTCTCTGTACAACAGGAGCATCAGGGGAGCTATAGGCATCTTCGTAGATAGCCAGCGACTCTCTTGGCACTTCAATCATATGCTACATTCTCTGCTCTAGTGGGCCAATGTAAAACTGTGTTATCCAACCTAGCACGTCACGCTGACGTATTCTTGGTATGGATTCCTGCACACAGTGGTTTTATTGGTAATGAGCAGGCGGATGAATTGGCTAAGGCTTACTCTAATATGGAGGTTTCTATGGCAAAGGCAGTCCTCGTAGCGCTTGGTAGTATCAAGAGTGATATTTTTGATCCTTACCGGGAAAGGACAGACACCAAATGGCGGAGTCTACAAACGTGTAAGGTCACGCGTCAATTATGGTCGCGCTATGATGGTAAACGCTCTATTCAATTAGTGAGCAGGAATAGAAGTGACATCTCCAGGCTGGTGGCGGTGATAACCGGTCATTGGACAATCAGTAAGCATGCTGGGACTGCCCTTCAACGATAGCTGCAGGTCACCCGAGAGGGAAGTGATGGCTTTTCACCTTCTTTGTGAGTGTCCGGCGCTTATGGCTTCGAGGCACAGATTTCTCGGTGCACATCTGTTGTCTGAACAACCTGAGATATCGGGACTAAGGTTAGCAGACGTTCTCGGATATTTGAATGTCACGGGGTGGATCTAGGTCACCTTACGGCTACATGGTCTTGGCGAGTAGATGGTTCAAAACGGAGTCTTACGACTCTAATTGAAGGCCGTTTAGGCCGCAACGTAAACCAACCAACCAACAGCTAAATTTAAGGGTTATATATTACATCTGTAAAGATGTAATATATATTTTTTTATGTAATAATTTCTATTTGGAATTTAAAAGTTTAACAAAATATTAATCTTTATTTGTGCTTAATTCCAGAAATTGTGTTGGTTTTACAATTTATTAAATTTAAATTATATAAAAATACAAGTGCTCATTGTAGAAAAACCCTATGTTTTTCTTATTATTTTTTTTATAATTTTTTGTTTTTGTTTTTCATATACTCTTTAATTACATTCAGTAATACCCACCTGGCATTCAAATGTAAAAGAGAAGAGAAGAATAAAAATAGAATATATAGTTTTCAATATTAAAATGTTGGTTGGGAAATTAATTTATTTATTCAATTCAATGCTTACTGAGTTTTTTGTGTGAATATATGAATCTTTTTGTGACTATTGATTAATAATTCTGGGAGTAACCTACTGAGGATTCAGAGTAGCGTCTGATGAAATGGTCCATATAGGTATGTTATCCCCTTCAGTACTTATTGTACTGAATAAATAACTCATGAGAATATCATGAGTAAAAGAATTTTTAAAATTTATTCTTTTACTCATGATATTCTCATTTCTGGAATTAAGCACAAATAAAGATTAATATTTTGTTATATTTTTTTTCTTAAATAAAATTTTTGGAGTTTAATAAAAAAACTTAAGGAAATTCTTAAATTAGAAATTAATGATGTCAGTAATTTTTAATACATTTATGGTAAATTATTATTAGATCAAGCACAATAAAAATCATATTAATTTTTGTTCCTATTATAACATTTCCAAAAGTCCCATTATAATTCCATATTGAAAGTCAATTAAATATTAATAAAACTTTAAATATGGCATGATGTCAGAAAGGCTGTCATTACAAGGCTGCACTACTGCTGCCAATAGCATGTATAATTATTTAATTTTATTTTTATGTATCCATTTGTTAGTATTTGAAAATAAATTTTTTTAATATTAATACTAGCTGACCTGGCAGTCTTCATACTGCCTCAATCGATAAAAGCTTTTGTATAAAATAGACGTAACACAAACATAAGGAATCCATAATTAATAAAAAAAATGAGCGTTATGAATGAAGTTTTATTATTACATATGATGTTGCTTACTTACAAAACAGAGTTTTCCTGAAATAATGTGTATTTAAAATGTGATTTTATAAGACCTATCGGAAATTTAAAAAAAAAACACATAAAATTCAGAAAAATGCATGAAATATTTATTTGGATCGATAGTTGGGTCGATATAATTTAATGTTTGAAGATTATTTCATGCAAATGTTGGCCGCGGCTGCGCCTCAAATGGTCCATCCGCTTAGTCCAATTTTGGCATACTCTTTCCAACATTTCGGCCGGTATCTCACGAATAATGTTGGCAATGTTGGCTTCCAGTGCGTCAATCGAAGCGGGCTTGTCCCTATAGACATTAGCCTTAACATAGCCCCACAAAAAATAGTCTAGAGGCGTTAAATCGCACGATCTGGGCGGCCAATTGACTGGTCCCAAGCGTGAAATAAACTGTTCACCGAACTCGCCTCTCAATTGGTCCATTGTTTCGCGTGCTGTGTGGCATGTGGCACCGTCTTGTTGAAACCACATGTCATGCAAGTCAAGCTCTTCCATTTTGGGCTAAAAAAAAGTTTGTTATCATCGCACGGTAGCGCTCACCATTCAGAGTAACGTTGTGATTCGCATCATCTTTGAAGAAATACGGCCCAATGATGCCGCCAGCCCATAATCCGCACCAAACGGTTGTTTTTTGTGGATGCATTGCAATGCTTCTGGCTGCTCTTCACTCCAAATACGGCAGTTTTGCTTGTTCACGTATCCATTCAACCAGAAATGAGCCTCGTCGCTGAACACAATTCTTCGATAAAAAAGTGGATCTTCATCTAACTTTTCAAGAGCCCATTCACCAAAAATTTGGCGTTGTGGCAGGTCGTTTGGCTTCAATTCTTGCACCAGTTGTATCTTATAAGGCTTCACACCCAAATCCTTCCGCAAAATTTTCCACGTAGTGGAGTAACAGAGGCCCAATTGCTGCGAACGGCGCCGAATCGATAATTCACGGTCATCACCAACACTGGCCGATACGGCTGCGATATTTTCTTCAGTTCGCACTCTACGTAAGCGTGTTGGTGGTTTAATGTCCAACAATGTAAATTTGGTGCGAAATTTTGTTACAATAGCCCGAATAGAAGCCTCAGTAGGTCGATTAAACTGACCATAAAATGGAAGAAGCGCGCGATGAACTTTCTTAACAGAGCACGCATTTTGGTAATAAAATTCAATAATTTGCAAGCGTTGTTTGTTTGTAAGACGATTCATGATTAAATTATAGACCAAACTGAAGATGTTTGACAGTGACACAAGATACAAAACGTGCGTGAGCTGTCAAAACTAGTGTTGCCAAAAAGATAATAGCAAAAAAATCACTCTTTATTATAACAAATAAAAAAAAACTACATAAAACATTAAAAAAAATTATTTTGAACATTCTTCTGCAATAACTTAAAAATACAATAATGACTAAAGCTACGGTATCATTACACACTCGTATATGTATACGAGTATGTATATAAAAAATATAAAAAAAAAATGAAAAAATAAGGTAATATTTATCTTTTATTCATCGTCTGGCTCCAGCTTCATTTTCATCACTAACGCCGTCACCCTTTGCATTGCCCTTATTTGTTTAGTTGAATTTACAGTGGCGATAGTCGCCACTATCATCTTCCCAAAGCCATGAAGTGGGTCCTTCTCATCTTCTCTTTCCTTTATAGTTTTGTTTTCGCAAAGCTTTTTAAATGCTCCAAGAGCCTCGGTAAACGAATTGTCTTCGCCTGTTTCTTGTTTACTTCGTTTGCGTTTTGTAATTGGTGCTGTAGTTGGCGATGGGTTAATGGGCTTAAAAAAGCTTTCGCATCCTGGGCAGGCATTGGCGAGGGAACTGAAACTGGGGACTGTGATAAGGTATGTGGTTTTGGGGATGATTGTGAATCGTTTCCACATTGACTGGTGACAGACTTTCCTCTAGAATATTGTAGGAACAACGCATTCTGCAAATATAGAAATTATAATTATTTATATTTGTGCTTATTTTACTTTAGAAAACAAAAAATTAAGAATTCATACTAAATTCTTTTTACTTAAGTTCTTGGCACAGTATGAGGCGCATGGAATTCCATCACTTGCATGAACGGCCATGACGAAAACAGCTTCATTCCACTGCCAGAATGCAAGTTTTCTTGCCGCTTCTCTCTTGCGTATTTGTCTCGCAGGCAAGCACATCTTTTGATGCACATTTCTTCTACAAAAAAGAGCATTAGTGATATTTATATACCCCTTAAAATTACCTGGCACGTTAATTTCTGCAGAAATTTGTCGCCACACATTTTTTTTCTTATCCTGATTTTTATAACCAGGACAATACTTATTATATATTAGTTCATTGGCTTGAACTAAAAGAATTAATTGTTCATCATCCATTTTATTTTTTTTTTTCACAAAAAACTGTATTGCACTTTATGTTGAAGTGTTTAATTATTAAATATTGTTGTTTTTTGTTATTTTAAGAAAAGTTTGAAGTTCTTTAATTATTAAAATTTTCGTTTATTCGCGCTTCACTTTTTATTTTTTTCAAATAAAAAACTACTCTGTCTCAGCTGTGCATAAACGTCCCGTAAAAACGTTGCTAAATTCTATTTTATACAAATCTTGCCGTACCGTCAACGTGACATTTGTTTTCGATAAGCACTTTCATTGATTTTCATATAACAAAACGGACCAGCTGGTAACGAAATCTTACGGGACGTTCGGTTAATTCTAGCTTAATGCGTGTGTGTGAATTATAAAGTAAAATGTGTAGTATGTAAATATATCTGTATTATTAGTGTATAAGTTTCATATTAGTTTTAAGTGTTCTAGAATTAGCTAGAATAAGAATTTTCTTTTACAATTATGTTCTATAACTTGATATACCATGATCATGTAGTAACGTCTTGAAGGTTCTAGACTGAGCTGCTAAATTTAAAATGACCGTTACAGTCTGGCATTGTTATTACAGAAATCTAGCTGAAAGAACACTTTTTAAATCATACTGGGCACAGGGGAATAACCTCTCACTGATGAATGAATGCCTGTATCGCATATGGGAAAGTCCGGACGGAAAAACGACATCTAATTTAATTGTAGTGCCATCGTCTAGAATGAGCAATATGGTGAAGGAGTTCCATATTGGATTCAGTTGTGGGCATCTAGGAGTGACAAAGACCCTAAAGAAAATAAAGCAAAGATTTTATTGGTTGGGTTGTCAACAAACCGCAGCAGTCTGGATAGGAAATTGTGCACAATGTATGGCAGCCAAAGGCTCAGTGAGAATAAGTCGAGGGAAGTTGCAGAGTTGCAGCAATACAATTCAAGCGTTCCATTTGAAGGAATAGCAATGGATGTGGCAGGTCTTTTTCCTGTCCGTAATGCTGGTAACCGTTACGTTTTGGTAATAATGGACTATTTCATTAAGTGGCCCGAAATATATGCCACACCAAACCAAGAAGTGAAAACTGTTGTAGATATATTTGTGAACAAATAAACATGTCGCTATGGTGTTTCATTAGAGCTACATTTCCACCAAGGTAGAATTTATGAGTCTGCAATATTTAAAGAAATGTGCACCCTCCTGCACCCTCAATCCGATGGCATGGTAGAGAGTTTCAACAGCACCTTAGAAGAGTATTTGAGAAAGGTGGTTAGCGGTCATTAAAAAGACTGGGATGAGCATATACCAACATTTCTTCTGGCATACCGGTCAGCTGTCCATGATTCCACTAACACCAGCAAAAATTGTTTTCGGCATCGATCTGAAATTGTCTGGAGATCTCAAGTTTGGCATTAAGCCCGTATCTGTAAACGAAGGAAATTTCTCCCAGGATGAACTCCATGAATTTGTGTGGAATAGTATTAAGTTGGCAAGCGACAAATTAAAGTAAGATATGAAAAAACTGCAAACTCTGAGGTATCCAATGAGAGCCAGTTGGTTCCATTATGTAACCCATATCGAATGATCAGACTATATCCCAAACAAGTAAATGATATGGCTTACAGAATACAAAATTATAACAGCTCAAGGTCAAAAAATAAGTCAACGCTTATTCGGGACGAAAAAGGCTTAAGTGGCTGTAGTGTTACGAAAAATCATGCTTTTGTTGCACTGTTTTCATAAGAAACTATATTTATGTATGTAAATATAGCAATTTAGTATTTAAGTTAATGCGTAGAACTTGTGAATGTACACAGAAAATATTATTTTTTTAATTCAGACAAAGAATTGTTAGATTCAAAACAGTTTTTGCTTGGGAACGGTGCTATTATAATAACATATTTGTATATTCAAACAATACATTTTGTAATATGTTACTCGTAATTGAAAAAAATTCCTGATGTTTTCAAACTAATTTTTTAACAAAACAAAAATTTTTTAAAAATAACTTTTCTTTATTACACAAATTGTTTAGTTGAGCCGAATGTAAAGTTTACTGAAAATGTAAAAAAAATTTACTGAAAATGCAAAAGAACTTCAAACGAATAATTAGCTGATTCAAATAAAAATGTCTTATAAATTGATTTACGTTATTAGTTGTGTACTATGGTTAAGTCGGAGTCATGTTGAGGTTAAGTGCTTGCAACATCTTGTTCTACGCATATTGCAACGACAGTCGTCTTATGTGCATCTGTAGTGCGATTCAGTAACGTATCGAAAAAACAAGTATAACGATATTTTATCGAATTCGGTATTCAGTAACTTTCCAACAAAAATATTCGGTACGATAAAAATCGTTATTTGCGATGATTATTTATGTGTTGTTTACTTAATCGTAAATTGTTTTATTTTGTGTTGAAAATTACTTTTGAGTATTTGGCATCATATTTAGCAAGAAATGAACTAATTTCCAAAACATTTATAGTTGATCGGAGTATTCTTCGGATTTGGAAAATCTCTTTGATTTAAATGACAATGAGTTTAAGAAGCTATATCGAATATCTCCGGCTTTGGCTCAAAACCTAATTTGTCAGCTAGAAACTCATTTAAAACGATCTAGGATAACAGCTTTAGAGGTGGAAAAACAGGTGAGTAATGTCAGCTTTCAAGCATTCTATAATTTTAACTATTTTATTTTTGTAGGTACTTTCATGCTTACGTTTTTATGCAACTGGATGTTTCCAACGGCCGGTAGGAGAACAATGAGGAATTTCTATTTGTCAATACTCCATAAGCCGTTGTATTTATAAAGTAACAGATGCAATCAACAACACAATGTTTTTTTACAAACGTAAAATTCCCCGTGACGCAGATGGAGCGGCAAGTTGCAAAGTCAATTTTTTCTTCGGCATCCTCATCTTTGTGCCTGGAACTATTGGGGCTATTGATTGCATACATGTACCAATTCTAGCGCCAAAAACTCACGAAGAAGCCTATATGAATCACCATGGCTACCACTCAATCAATGTTCAAATGGTATAAATAATTTTGTATCAAAAACCTGTTAATAAGTACATTTTTATTTAAATTCTAGATATGTGATCCGTTTCTAAAAATTTTAAACTTAAATGCTAAATGTCCAGGGGCACGCCACGACTCTTATATTTGGAGTTCATCTGCTGTGCGAAAGGTTATGCAACGTAGTTTTGAAAATGGAAACCACAACATGTTCTTGATTGGTACTCGTATGTATACATTATATTAAAAAAAAAAGTATTTTTTATTGAAAACTGAGAAAAAAACGTATCTTAGGTGATGCTGGATATCCATTGGAACCATAGATGATGACTCCTCTTACAAATCAACCAGAAGCAATGAAGCGCTTTGCAAGGCAAGAAATTCAATAGAAAGACTTTTTGGTGTTCTTAAAGCGACTTGGCGATGTTTATCGCAGCAAAGAACATTATTGTATAACCCCGAATTTGCTGGAAAGGTGGTAAATGCTTGCGCAATGTTGCATAACGTAAAGCTGGATGAATCACGAGATGTGCTCCAAAATGAACTTCTTGAGCTGGAGTCAGAGCCTCGAACCAGTGACAGCTTGGTAATAAAAGGCACACCTTCTTCAACAGCCAAAAGAGTTCAAGAACGACTCGTAGCACATTTTTTTTCGGAATTGTAAAAATATGTCATTAATTTCATTTTCAATTCCTTCAAAAATAAAATTCAATTTATAGAGAAAATAAATATTTTTATTAAAATTACAACAAATTTAAAGTTTTGCATTTTTATTTTTAAAATAGATAAACAAAACGAAAAATTCTTACATATAAGCTTAAAACTAATAAGCTCAATATGCAGTCTTCAAATAACAAAACAAAAACTTCTTATATTTTAGTTAAAAAAAAAAACAAATTCAGTATTCAGTCTTACAGCTCTAACAACAAAAAGTCATATTAAATCACAGCTTTGGTTAAAGTAATATATATAAATGTATATATTAGATACTAGATGTTTTGGTCCGGTCTCACCTGGCCCAGTCGGTATCCTTAGAAAGCATTTGTATCAATTTTTAGCGACATCCCTTTACAAATAGAATTTTAATTGTTAAAATAACCAACCAAATAAATACAGTCATTAACTTCTTTATAAAGTAGCTCATGTTTTTGCTAGCATTATTTTCAGAAACGCCAAATAAAATATTTAAAACCATAATTTTAGGCTTAAATCGAGTACAGGCTAGTCTATTATATATATCGGAGGTAATAAAAGTATAGATCAATTTGTTACTAAGAAATATGTATTAGAAATAAATTATAAATTTCTATTGTAATTATGGTTCCCTATTTTGACGATAATTTCTTTCACATAAGAAATAGAAATATGCCGTCGCTGACGCCAAAACGTCGCCGATTGTAGAATTTTTTCCTACTTACTTGATACCTATCGTTATATTTTGGACAATTTACACAATATCCTTATAAATTATAGTCTATGTGTTATTGTGATGTATAAGCTAAATTATTGTAAAGTTTCATTAAAATCCATTCAGTAGTTTTTGCATGAAAGAGGAACAAACATCCATACTCAAAAACATCCACACATCCCCACTCATAAACATTCGGCTTTATAATATTAGTAGGAAGTAGGATTTAAAAAGACACAATTATTTGTCTGATACCAAACTTTTGATGGCATCCGTCAAGTTTTGGCTTTTAACCCCTCTCCGATGCACTTTAAGCCATTTGCCATCTGCCATCAATTGCATTGTCTGCACATTGGAAGACTGGGACTCAGCGAGTAACTGTTGAAACAAACATACAATCAATATACTGTTTACTTTGAAATAAATAGTTTAAATACATACCTTCATAGCATCCGCCTGCTTAGAAGCAATATCTAAAAATTTTATTTCTATCTCATTTTCATTGGTAGCACTTCGCTTTCTTTTCATTCGAGGAGTTCTCGTGGACGGAGTAACATCAATTATTGGAGGTGGACATAGAGATGCCTCCAACATGATATCGTCCCCATCTTCCATACGAATTTGAAGTTCCTAATAACACAAATGTCTATCAATACTAATACATATATAATATAATAATTGTCTTTTATTAATACTTACTTCTTCCATTGGCACATTTTCTGCAACATTTCCGTGTCCTTCCATATACTGCCTTCCTATTACCGCCAGTATTTTGCTATCAAGCTCTGATAATGGCTCTTGGCCGGTTTTACATCGGAAACATGTGCTTCCATTTTTCTTGCTTCAATATAACAAAAAACACAATCACCACATAGTATGAAGCAAAGTCGCTTCCCGCGTCTGTCCCTATGTCTGTATATATGCTTAGATCTTTAAAACTACACAACGGATGTTGATGCAGTTTTCTTTAGTAGATAGAATGATTCAAGAGGAAGGACACAATTCCAAAATTTTTAGCTTTTTATGTAATGTTCTCTTCGTTTTCTTTTCTTATATTTTCTTTTGCTTTTTTATTGTACAAAAGTGACATTTCTCATATGTCAAAATTAAATTAAACAAATTTTTTATTAGATCCAAACAAAAAAGATTTTAAAAAGTTGAAAAAATATCTAACAAACGTTTGTTTGAAAATTTTTTTCCAATAAAATTTTCTGTGTATGAGTTATAAGTAAAGATGTATAATAAATATTACTGTGTATGTGTATTACTTTACCTTTACGTGTTGTTGAGTTGAGCTTGATATTGTTATTAGATAAATCTTGAAGGTTATAGGCTGAGCTAAAATGTCCGTTACGGTTTTATTTCATGATAATTACACTTTGATTTCGTTACTTGTTAAATCTAAAGGGTTTTAAATTGAGCTCAAACCACAACGGTTATAAATTAAACTCTAACGGTCATTTTAAATCTAGGCAACTCTACAGCACTTAAATTAAATTAATTTGTTTAATAACACACACAAGCATAAAATTCACAAATTTTACGTATGTATTGGCTAGCTTAAACATTAAATTGCTATATGTACATTAGGGCGGGTCGATTTGTATGCAGGCAAAAAAATCGCTCAAATTACAAGGAAAATCGTATTCTAGGGATCAAAGTAAGAAACTTTGCCGAAGGAACCATACCTCAATGTATTTTGACGTGCCGACTTTTGACCCGAAGGGTCAATATTTTTTTTTTCTTTTCTATTACTAAGTAAAATTCATTTTTTCATTTCATTCTGACTAAATAAATTACTAAAGAGAAAAATAAACTCCAAAAATAAAAAAAACATAGCCATTTCACTGATTTTTTCTTGTAAAGTGCCAAGAATGGTGATTTTTTGAAATGTTTGTATGGGGAAAACCCCCAGAGCCGACCCGCCACTGGCATAGGTGGGTCGGCCCTCCAAAGTTAGTGGGGGTCGGTCATACATTTTGACTCGATTGAGGCACTCTAAATGGGTCAAAGTGAGATTTTTCAAAATTTGACCCTTCGGATCAAAAGACGGGACATCAAAATACATTGTAGAGGTATAATTCCTTCGGCAAAGTTTCTTATTTTGAATACGATTATCCTTGTAATTTGTGCGATTTTTAAATCGACCCGCCCTAATGTACATGCTAAAGGGCTGCACAAGCCCATTTGAAATACACGATGCACTACTGGACACTAGAACCAAGCACAGTTTCTAGTGTCCTTTTTACAGTAGACCAAAAAGTTCTGTGCAAAAATGACGCAACAGAACAAGCATTAACACTTTTTGATTTTTTTTTACAGTTCTTACAGTACTTGTGTTTTGTACGACAGTAGAAATAAAGAAAAAATTTTGTTTTAGCTGTGACGTCAAATTAAACTGTGCATAGTAGGTACACTAGAGTAAAGGAATTATACGTGCATGTAAATATATATACACATCCACACATATTGCTTTAGTCAACACGAGCGTTCCAACGCATTAGGCGTGCTTTTTAAAGACACACATACATACACATGTTTCTATAACACCGACTGCCTGGTATCGTGTTTGTGTGCACAAACGTTATGCATGTAAAACTTAAAAATTTCCACTAAAAAAACAAATCATGTGGCTGTGAAATTACACATCTAAACACATACATACGTGTGAATACAGCAAAGTTTTATAAAGCTCTGCTGTCGTGTTGCTTGTTGTACTGCGTTATTTTTATGTTCAGTTTTGTGCTAGTGTATTTGTGTTCTAGGCGTTCTAATTTTTACTGAAGTGCAAAGCATTTTGTCACTGAAGTAGGTATTTGTTTTGATATGCGATAGAACAGTGCTTGACAGTATTTGAAATCAGGGAGGATGCTTGAAAGCTATTTGAAGTATGCATAACGCTGGGAAAACAGCAATATTAAGTCAAAGATCATTATATGATAAAGGCTTGCAATTATTTAAGACTTTGCCAAATAATATAAAAAGAGATGAGAAATATATATATATATATATATATATATATATGAATATGTATTAATATATATATATAAAATATGTAAATTTTGTAAGTTTGTATTTAAGCTTGATAGATTTTAAATATTCACGTGTATACAAAATAACAACATATGAAATTTTTTATACTAAATACTTGAATATATTCGGCTTTAATATTTGTAATATTAATGTTTATAATAATGAGGTTGAGTAGTATTTTAATATCTGAGCACAGTAGTACACAATTTATATGAAAGCTTAGTAGTAGCTTTGACACTTATTTTTAATGGTCTTAACGGGAGTTGATCATTAAATTGATGCACAGTGGGAATTGAGTATAAAAACTTTAAACTTTATATGATTTATTAATATTTATGTATTATATGTACCATATATATATAACATCTCTAAATATGAGGGATTAAAAAAGACAATATAAAAGCTATTTTGCATTTTATTGAAAAAAGAAAGTAAAACAAATGTGCTGTATCATTAATCTTAAACATTAGACGTACACAGTATATTGTATGTAAGTTAACACACTGATGTAGCCATCAAAGTGGCAAACAGGGATGATTTTTATGTATCATAATAGCCAATACAGGGTTGTTTTACATAAACATAAATTACTAAATGCAAACATGATAACACATGACAATGACTTTTTCTAATAACTTTTTTCATTTTTTCATAAAATTTATTTTTATTGCAGATTTGATAAAACCTAAGTCATAAAATACATATTGAGTAAGCAATCGAGCAGCTATAATTGTACACCAAGTGAGAAAATATTTCGTATTTAAATTTATTACAACAACAACAATAAAACCCAAGTATATTGAGAAAATCTTGCAAATCAACACCACCAAAGAAAACCAACTACTACAGAGCTAAAGAAAAAGTAACGAATTATTAAGGAAAAAATAATCATTTTACACCCAACCTCATAATTTTAATTTGAAAATAATTAAATTTGAGGTTTAAAAAAAAGATATATATATATACATACATACATACATATATGCATGTATATAAAAGAGAAAATAAACCAAATGTTCCATATTATGATACAACAACAAATAAATATTAAAAGAAAAAATTAATACTTAGTCAAATAATTTATGCTAAATCCAACAACAAAATAAGAAATTTTTTTGCATTTTTGCAATTTTATATAAAAATAAAAAATCCCATATTAAAAAAAAATACTCAATAAAAAATATAAAATAAAAAAAAATCATTAGTAAAATTTACTCTTTTAACTTTTATTAAAAAAATCATTAAAAAAATTTTAAATTATAAACTTATGATCTTAAATACTGGATCTAAAACTCCAAAATCAACACAAAAACAAAAATCTTAAAAAAAAACAAAACTACGCTTTTAAACTAAAACATAAACAACAAAATCTTACGAAAAAATCTTCTTAAACTTGTGCTAAGCGCAATCAAAGCTTTTTATTACAAATTAAAACAAAATTAGGTCCAGGCGTTAAAGAAAACCACCTAAACGACTCTCATCAACTCGCACAAACTCTTACATAAAAAGCCAGCAAGCAGCTGTTTTGTGCTAGGTAAAACTAATCTTTATTTTGTTGCTTTATTCAAATCTACGTGAAGAAAAAAAGCTTCAAAATTACTCTACAACAGCAAAGACATCAACAACAGCCAGCAGCCCAGCAACTGAAAATGACGAATGCCATGGATATTGTTAAGAATGGCAGTGCCAATGGGTCTGTTGATGGCAACTCAGATGAATCGCGCACCAATTTAATTGTCAACTACCTCCCACAAACAATGACCCAAGAAGAAATGCGTTCGCTTTTCTCAAGCATTGGGGAGCTGGAGAGTTGCAAACTGGTGCGCGATAAAATCTCAGGTAATTTGGGTAAATACATATTTTTATTACATATAACATAATATACTTCCAAGGCATAACTTATGAAATATTTATTTTTTTAAGGTTTGTCACTTCCATAAGTATAGAAAAAAAAAAAACAAATTAAATTCGGCTGTGCCGAGTCTTCTATACCCTTCACTGTAGTAGTCAAATATTCATATTCTTCAATTTTCACATTCTTCTTATGTACCTAAATAAAAAAAAATTACATAAAAATTAAATTACAAATTTTGATTAAAGTATTGATTAAAATTTTCTTTGCATAACTCTTTTTTATTAATAAAATGTTTGTTGTACTCAATTTTTCAATTAATAGAATAAAATTTTATATAATTTAACTTTTTAATCAAACATATTTAAATAAATATTTAATATCAAATACAGAACTTCAAATTAACGTCAAAAATCAAAAAATACTTTTTCTTTAAGATTTCTGTAGTGAGATTCACTATTCAATTTTAAACAAATATGTTTGGATAAAAATAATTAACAATAAAATTAAAGAAGTTGTGGTTCAGTAAAATAGCAAAGTTTCTGATATATTTTTTGGTTGTTGTACGTGTTATTTGTAGCCCTTTTGGTTGTTGTATTTAGTATTCATATTAGTTAACAAGGAATAACTGAATCACAAAATCGTTAGTGCAAACAAAAAGATATGGTGTTAAAAATAACATCACCCTTACTACTGTGTTTGTAATGGTATTACAGGCAAGGAATTTAAAAGACCGATTGGTTTTGTTTGCTTGCACAAGCATTACGCACATGTATAGCTTAAAAATTGCCTTAAATAAATAAAGCAGAAATTAATTAAAATCTAAAATTTCGGTTTTATTTTGCATTTTTCTCGGTTATTTGTGGACAGAAAATTTGTAAAAAAAATAGAGACAGTTACACTTCAAGCCTCATGGACCGATCGCCATGAATTTCAATGGCAACCTGCGGGTAGGAACTTTAAGTAAATTGGCGTACTTTTCTGTGGGTTTTCTAGGGACTTTAGAAAGTTTATTTCAACATCCACACGGACATACAAACGGACATCAATAAATCGATTATATATACTTTATAGGGTGGCATATGTACAGAGTGCCACATGGAATAACAAACTTCTGCATACTCTTTTCACTTTTAGTGAAGGGTATAAAAATACAAGAGATTCTTATAACGAAAGCCATGCCTTTTATGGTTGTCGAGGTCGTGATAAAAACAAAGAAATGCGGCAACGTTATTCAAATGTTTTACATTGGAACCGTCAAATTTCAACTGCAACTTCCACGACCGTAATGAAAGTCATTGTGTAAGCTGCATAAAAACTTTCACAATTATTTTAATTTAATTTGTACACCCCCGAACGGATGCAAATCGTCCATATAAGGGAAACAACGTAAGCTTTTTGAACTGTTTAACCTATGAAATCTCTGGAGATCAATTTTTCTTCAAAGTTACTTATTTTTTAGCAGGTGAAAACAAAATGCTGCTCGGAGATCTTTCAAATCTATTCAAATTTCTATGCCTCTAATAACTTTTTCAAGTTGGACAAGTTAAAACGAACTTTTTATTTTCATGTGAGCTAAAGACCTAGACCTTGACAAGAAATATATTTGTCTACTTGCCAAATATCTTTTCGCTTCATACAAATATTTTTCTCAATCAAAATGTTCAAAATAGCTAAAAAAAATTGAATGAAAGGAATTTCTGTGTGTCTTGTTAATTCATAAAGTAGAAAATGAAAAAATTGAAAACATACAAAAAAAACTTTTCCTGAATAAAATGCTTACCGGGCTGAATGATCTGAAAGCCTGCGCTTGTGAAACGTTACTTGGCGGCTCTAAAAAGCTTTTAGCAGCCAACGTCTTTATTTAAAATTGTTGTCTAAATTATGTTAAGTAGAAACAAAATAGGAATAAATATAGACTCAAAAATTTATATTTAATTTCTTTTAATTTCCATATTCTTCTGCCTTTAGTTTTGCCAGCATCTTTGCAAGCCTTGAATCCAGCTTTGCAGCAAGGTAAATCTTAAATCCTCTCTTGGTTTTCATTAAAAATTGAATATCATATTATATAAAATTCTTTTTCGTTTAGGCCAAAGTTTGGGTTATGGTTTCGTAAACTATGTACGGCCCGAAGATGCTGAAAAAGCAGTTAATACATTAAATGGTTTGCGTTTGCAAAATAAAGTTATTAAAGTATCATACGCCCGTCCAAGTTCGGAATCAATTAAGGGTGCTAATCTCTATGTATCGGGTCTTCCCAAAAATCTATCACAACCAGACTTGGAATCATTATTTGCACCATATGGCAAAATAATAACATCTCGTATACTCTGTGATAATATATCGGGTAAGTATTTTCGTTGTATATTTTAATTAAATTTCTTTATTTTTGTTATAAGAAAAAAATAATAAAAAAATTAAATTATTTTTAATTTCATACTTTAGTTGTTAATCGTATTCTTTGTATTTCATTTCTTTTTTTACTACTTTGGTTTATATTGTTTCAGTTAAAGATGTTTTACAAGCAAAATTAGAAAAAGAATTTGGTACGTTTTACTTTGAAAATGTGTCTTAAATTTTTTGTAAATGCAAAGCCCATGCTTGTTTAAGAAAATAAAAAAATCATATATATTATTTAAAGGTCTCTCAAAAGGTGTTGGTTTTATACGTTTTGATCAACGTAACGAAGCCGAACGTGCAATACAAGAACTGAATGGTAAAACTCCTAAAGGCTATACTGAACCTATAACTGTTAAATTCGCCAACAATCCAAGCAATAGTGCTAAAGCCCAAATCCCACCACCTTTAGCAGCTTATTTAACACCACAAGCTGCAGCTGCTACACGACGTTTAGCTGCTGGAGCCTTGCCCTCTGCAGGTCGTATTAGGTAAGTTTAAATATTTCAATCCTTTTTTAATACTAAAAACAAAAATGTTCTCACTCAAAGGACTTACAAAGAAAAAAATCTCAAAAATTTCTGCAAAAAAAAAAACAACTAAAAACAGCAAAAATTTACTCTCCTTTCAACAAAAAAAATTTTTTTGTTCCAACCTCTTTTTATTTATATTTTTATATTTTATTTAATTTAATTTCAAGACTATAAAAATTAAGCTCATAATTTTATTTCATTTTCAATCCCCTTTTTTTTAAACTTGTAAAGTTAAAGTAGTGGAACAACAAATGTTCTATACAAATTTTTTTTACTAATCTTAAAAAAAAAAACAAATAATTCATTTTGTTTATATTTTTTCTACTTACATATTTTTTAAATTTTTCTTTTTTGATTTCATTTCATTTTATGGCAAATTAATTTGTTTAGCATTGGAAAAAGCCCGATGTTAGCGATTAACAAGGGTTTACAAAGGTGAATTATTTTTCTTATCATTTTATTTGTTTATCTAAAAACCAAAATAAAAAAACTGTAATAAAACAAAATTAATTAAAAACTGTTTTTGGATATTTTATGATTTGTAGTGATTTTTATATTAAATTTTGTTTGAAATTTATTTGTGTTTTCTTATTCAATGTCCATTTACCAAAACAATTTACTTTTTTATAATTCAATACATAAGTTTTTTAATTTTGTTATTTTAAGTTCATTTAATCTTAAATTTCGTTTCGTTTAACAAATTGGCTTTTGTGTTGGAAAAAATACTATATTTAATATTTAAATTTATTTTTGTGTCTTTAAGCATCAGTAACTTGAAGAATAAAAGGAAAGTTTCTTAAAAGAAAAGATAAAAAAAAGGAAAATGCATGATTAAAAATTAGTTAGATAAAACACAACGAAAGTAGCGACTTTTGTTTTAAATTTTTTCATATTTTGTATTAAATTACAAATTGACTACGATCTTAAAAAAATAATTTTATAAATAATTAATAAAAATTAAATATTTTGTATAGAATATATGTATTTTTAAGGAAACAAATTAATCACTAGAAATAAAAGATTCTTTACATTTACATAAAACGCAAAGTCCTTCTTAAAGTACTCATTGAAAATAAAAATACTCTATTTGGTCTTTGCTGGTTATTCGGATTTTATGGTCTCATTAAATTTTTTTCAAAGAATTTGCTCTTCTCTTCACGCCTACATCGTGGAAACCAATAGAAATTTTGTTTTCTTGCATGTAATGCCTCAAAATTGATAAATTGAAGAAAAACTTTTATTGATTTTTTCCAATTTTTATTTTAAAAATGTTGTGCAAACAAATAGAAAGACCTGAGGCCAAATTATGTCATTCGATGGCGATCAAATTTAAATTATATTGAAATCTCGATCTTAGCTTAGGCACCTCCAATAAAAACTAAGCCCACGACTATTTTATTTTTCTTAAGAATTGCGTGCATACGTTTGGGTATCATTAATATTGCAGTACTTTTTCTTAGGGGTCTGGTTTATCCATGACATATAAATCAGTACTTGAATTAGAATTATAAATAGAATGAGGAGTGGGAAGAAGTCACCTGGACACTGCGGCGAAAATAGACTTATTGCAACACTACTCTCAAGTTACAAATCATCCCTGAGTCTAGTATTCATTAAGAATTCAGAAACTTCTTTGGGTTATTTGTCCGCCATGTCCGACGGTTGTAGGTAATGTTGTCCGAAGTAGCGACAACGGGTCTAAATTAGAATGTTATAGTGATACAATATGTGTTCTGCTGTCTCTTCATCTTCGTTGCATAAGCGGCAGAGGTCATATTCGCAAAATGTTTCAATACTTTGCAATGTCCAGTCACGAATACCGTGACAATGCGAATTCCTGATCGGGATCAATCTAAGTAATTCCCTTATGCTCTTCCGAGATCGGAATAGCATGAATGTTTTCGCTACTCTGATACCTGCTTCTTCCAGCGATTTTCTTTCCAGCCTATCTCTAAAAATGAAGTTAATAGAGCTCCAAGGCAGCCCCTAGAATGGTTCTGGGCCAACAAATCTATTAGCCACCCCTTTTCTTGCAAGTTCGTCTGTCTTCTCATTGCCTAAATATCCACTATGACCTGGCACCTACACCAAGTTAACTCTGTTATTAGATGCTAGTCTTTTTAGAAGTTTTAGGCGATGCCAGATCAGTTTTCATCTTATCTTAAAGGCACTGAGTGCCAGTAATGCCGTTCTACTGTCCGAGTGAATATAGATGTGACTGTTATTTGTATCTCTTTCTAGTTCCTCTCTTAGACAGAGCTCTATTGCATGTATTTTGGCCTAAAAAACTTAGTTTTCTTAACCTATCCGTGCCTGCGCTAAGACTTTGCTAACTTTTCTAAACCGCTATCAGCAGTCTATTGATCGCAGTGTAGAGCCACAGCGATAATCTAGGATTTAGTCACCAGCTTTTACAAACCAATCTTTTACTGGTCCATATCGTAGCCCTGGCTTTGTCGATGGTCTTTTCTAGGTGGTTTGTCATCAAGAGTCATACCAAGGTATTTAACATCTCTTGAGAATGGTATACGTTCACCAGAAATGCTAGGTTCTCTAAAATTGTCTCTGAGTGTTTTTCTGGTCTTTTTAGGGTTGATGTTCAACCCCACATCCCTTCACCAGTCTGATACCGGTGCTCTTTGAAGTAGGTTTGATATAGTATCCTCAAACCTTCTGCTTATCAACACAACTATCATCAGCATAACCCTGAACCTCAAAACAATTACAGCTCAGTATGTGTACTAGTTCGTCCACGACATTGGATCATAATAGTGGCGAGAGTACGCCACCTTGAGGCCACCTTAACTCTGAGGTTCGCTGATCCCATGGAAGAATTTGTGATTTTTCGCATTAGGATATTTTCAATCCACACAATCGACACCTTTGCTGAGGATCGCTCTAGTTATTTGAGAGAAATCCGTATTGTCCCTCAATATCTAGGACACAGCCATCTGCATACTCCTTGTTCTCAAGTGAGGACTCAATATTCTGCGTGAGATTCAGTAAAGCATGTATGGCTTATTTCCTTTCTTGATACGCACATTGATTTTTATATAGAAGTGCAACCATGAGGTACCTCTCTCTGATATGACAATCAACTAATTTTTCCATTGTTTTCAATAGAAAGGATCCTTTCCTCACAAAATATCTCCCTGGCTCTTATCCAATCTTTAGACTTTGGTCTCCGTTCCGTTTATAGACTGGATTGATCCTCTGATATAATTACGGAACATGGTAAATGAACGCTAGCCCGAGCTCTAAGATCTCAGAGCTATTGTTCGTAACTGATCCGTCCGAATTTTTAAGGAGTCCTATAGAGTTAGTGTGCATTTTTGATGGAACCCTGTGAGCTTTGGAGCAACTACTAAACTCCGAAAGTCCACTACAGGATTTCTTCTAGGCTTCCCTCTTTTCTAATCTCTTTGTTGTACTTCGTAATATCCTCTTTATATAAGGCCTAGTTACCCGTTCTTTTAGATACGTTGCTGAGCCTTCTTGTCTCTTGCCGAAGACGTGCTAATCGATCGTTCCAAAAAGGAGTAATTCTATTGCTTAATTTTTTCTTCTCTTTTTGGTGATACGAGCTTAATATAGCTGTACAATCGCCTCACATGCGATTTCCAATTCATCTCGATTCCGCACCCTCTTGCTACATCTGTTCACCTCTTCTTCTAATAGGCTTTTAAAATTTTCCCAGTTAGCCGATCTAGGGTCAATGTATGAAGCATTTAGTTTGACATCAAAGTTTATATCAAATCTAATGTGGGAGTGATCAGACATGGATATTTCTTTCGAAAATTTCCACTCATATATAAAATTTCTTAGGAATGTATTTCACAAAGTTATGTCCAAGACCTCTTCTCTAATCCTGTTCCTAAATATGGGTTTATTCCCTATATTCATAATTTCTAAGAAATTACTGTTAATAAATTCGAATAAGCTGTATGGCTTATGTTCGTGCTTTTCCAGCTTGTGTGGTGTGCATTTGCATCACAGCCAATCACAATGTCGTTATACTCTCTTCTACTGTGATTCATGAGTCTCTGCAGTGTTGAGAAAGACAGGGCCTCTGAGTCGCCAGCAAGAGGGATGAGCATAAGATTATCTTTGACCCATTTGCCACCTCCATCTTCACGGCGATTTGATCCTTGTCTGTGTGCCATCGTTCTGCTTGTCATTGTCGTGTTGTCATTGTCTTTGATGGACACCTTCTCCTTCGACTGACCTTGGATGTGGCCGGCTTGGCCCCTGTCTTCATGCTAGTACGGATCTGCGAGAAATTAAGGAATAGTTTTTCTCTCTGCGCAAGAATCCTCTTCTTCGATGCGTTATCACTCAAGGAGGTGACAGATTGTATGCCATTCTCTCTTTTATAGTTCGAAGAACCTGCCAACTCTTTGTAGACAGTCCTTCGTTCTGCTTTGCCAGTCTTCTCAACAGTGTATTCTGCTCGAGTACGTCTTCTGGTGGCAGGTGCAAGCGAACTTCTGGGGCATTTCTGATCCCTCGACTAACTTTATGCTAGCTTTAGGAAAGGTCTTTAGAGTTTTAAGTGCCTCTGTGGTACATAGGAAACAGCCACCCGTCTCTATTTATGAGCTGATAAATCCGAGATTATTGCTGAAATTTATGGATCTTTCCACCTCAAACAATAAGCTCTTTTTGTAAGAGAAATCTGACTAACATTCAGTTCCTCTTCAGGATGCTTGGAATGGATGATGGAAACCTTGCATGCGCTCAACATTTCACTGTACTGAGTATCCTTTGGGGCTTTCCAGCAGTGGTGTAGCTTTAGAGATTATCTTCTCTCCACTCTCTGCCGGTTTTCTAAATTTTTTCGCCTGTAACATTACTTCACTGGCCGAATTATTACCCGATCTGCAGCGTTTTGACGCCTGGTTCTTATTAACCTGGCATATCGTGTGCGCACTTCAGCCATCATGTCATATCTGATCTTGGCTTTAATACGATGTTTTTGGGCACCAGTGAACTAATCATTTGTATTTTGGCCCGTCCCCTCGCTTGGTTCCATAGCATCAGGCTTCGTCTTCGACATTTTTGCGATTTTTCAAAAATATAAACTTGTTCAGTTAGTAAAGTTATCACAAGTTAAATTAAGGTGAGAAAATATTTAGAATAATTGCTATTACCTGGTGTGGCACGTCCATAAGTATATACAATTAATAATAGTTTTTCAATCCGTAGTTTTACGTTAAGCAACGTAAATCCTTTCGAACGATAATTTAAAAGTTAGTGACACCCTTTTCAGTAGAAAAGGCTTTCGCTTCGCAACGAAATTGGTAGCTTGGCAGAAATCTTAAAAAGCTTGTTTGATAGTTTATTTAAATATTTTCATTTTAGTTATTAAATTTTACATTAAAAATCCATTTGAGTACAACTAATGTCTATTAAAATGTGGACTTAAATTTACTCATTAAAAAATTATTTTATTTTGTTGAATAAATACAATTGTTATTTCACAATAAAATTGAAAGAGTGTACAGTGTAAAAGACATCATTTGAATTTGGGATAACAGAAGTTATCCGATGTTATTTGACTCATATTTTTTTCTAAATGAAAATGAAATGTGTGAAGACACAGCTCCGCCCTGTTGGAACCACATGTCCTCCAGTCCTAATTCGTTCAATTGTGGCAGAAAAAACTAGGCTAACATGGCCCTATAGCGCGCGCCGTCCACTGTTGTCGTTTGACCAGCTTAATGACTCCTTCAGCGTAAACAGCGCACCATGCAGTAATTTTGAGCGGGTGTAATGGCTCCTCGTGCATCATTCGTGGATTTTCGGTGCCCCAGAAGTGATAGTTTTGCTTGTTCACGTACCCGCCGAGTGGAAATGAGACTCGTCGCTCATTATGATTTTGGTCGAAAAATCGTCCACTTCGATTATTCCGCGTTCTTGGGGAGTGTATCGATCTATGGCTTATTCACTTGTATTCTATATCTGTCTAATTCACAAATGTCAAAACAGATTTGACATTCATTCCAATAGGGTGATTTCTATCAAATATAACAGCTCATATCCTTATGAATTGTTATATAACTTATTTAAAAATTATTATGTTCTGTTTATTTGCATTTTAGTTTTTTAATTAATAATAATATTTATATTGCATTTATAATATTTTAAGCCTTTTTTTGTTATCAACTAAAAACTGTGATGCAAAGCAAAAATTAACAAAGCCTGACAAAGTGCAAAATTATCGCTTTTGTTGTCAATTTCAGTTTATATTGTCTTGTATAAAAATTAATTTATCCTATTAAAATAGACGATTTAAAAAATGTAATTGTACTGATTTTTGCTCGCAAAACAGTAAATTTTTTTTAATAATCTGTTTTTCTTAAATACAAATCTGGGTACTTTAGCACACGCTACTAGCCTGTTTTCTCATCAACGGTCAAATTACTGTTATTTTGCATAAAAAAGGAATATTTTAACGAAGAAACAGAAAACTTTTCTACATGGAACTTTCCTTTAATTTCTTTTTCACATTTAAAAAAAAAAAACACTTTAGCATGCAACTCAGAATTGGAGTTTTAAAATAAATTAACACAAACCAAGCAAAACTTTTAATTAAACTTCTGAAATAAAATCACACACTGTTTAACAGTTTTTGATACCGTTTTGAGTGGTTTTTTTGCTTTTCTTTAGTAGTTTGTTTTAGTTTTCACTGGCACTAAATTTGTGTGCGAGCTGCTCCTTTCAGAATTATACAAAGTAATGACAGTAGCACAGTGTACATCTCCTGCTATCTTTAGTAAATGTCAAAATACATATATAGAAAGTGTAAGTGTATGAGTGCATATGTGCTTGATACATAGAAGAAAAGAAACGTCTGTTGCTTTTGTATTTTAATGTTTGTTACCTTGTATAGTTCTGCCATGGAGTTGCGCAAACAAAAGCGAAAGAAACGTATGAATTTTTTACAATGTACCATCAAAACATGAATAGCCTGTGAATAAAACACGTGAAATTAATTTGATTGAAATATGTGGGAAATTTTATAACTGATTATTTTAGTTAGAAATAATAAAACAAGTTTAGCTCGGCTGTGAAGAGTCTTCACTGTAATAATACTATTTTTAATTTTTCACATTTTTAATGAAAAGGCCAATATTGAATAAAATAATTTTCTTTGAAATTTTTTTTTTTTTGTTAATCCTAAAATAAATAATTAATTTCAGTTAAATAAATTCCAATAAATCACATTCACAAAAAAATACGTTCTGGAATTCTTATCTTTTAAAAGCAATAAAATGTCTGCACACGCAAAGAAAAAATACTTCGTTCTGCGCAAAAATATTATTGTCAATTTCAAGCATCTAAACATTATTATGATTACGAGAAACATGTTTCTAGTTATTTTTGACCATACTATATATGGTTGAATTTGTCATACTATATATAGGGTGTCCCATAATTCAACATCAAGCCGAAAGTGGGTGATAGCTCACATGGTGATTGCTCCCAGAAAAATTAGAAAACAACTTTATGTCGCGTATTTCGCGAGTTACTACCATTCGGAATATTTTTTTTAATTTGGTACCCTGAATTGATATACAGGGTGTCCGCTGGAAAGGTATACTACTTTGTTTGTTAATAATTTTTGATTAAATCAAAGAGAATGGATCTTATATTGATAAATGTTTTATTTAATGTCGGTAATTATGTATGGAATACAATATCAGACAAATGTCCGCCTCTGTTAATCCTACAAATGCGAGCACATTGAGCGCATTTTTCATTACATTCTCACACATTTCACGCGGTATTTCATTAATTTCACATCGAATATTTTGTTTGAGTTGCTCAAGATTTTCTGGTTTGTTTGCATAAACCTTGCTTTTCAGATATCCCCACAAAAAGAAGTCCGGAGCAGTCAAATCAGGCGACCGTGGAGGCCAATGAACATCACCATTTCTTGAAATAATGTAACTTTCTCATCGTCACAGTAATCGATGATTGTTTTACCGATTACAACACGTTGGTTTATCAAATATTTTTCCATAATAAATTTGCCACGTGTCTACTTTACTACTGCCAAATATGAATTGTCAAGACTAATGCTTACAAAAATGGCGGCAAAACAAAGTAGTATACCTTCCCAAAGGACACCCTGTATCTCTCGCTGTAGCTACAAATTTTTACTTTTCAAAAAATTTTCCCCGTTATGTTATTGTAAGCATACTTTCTGGAAACGTTAATAAAAAATTTTACCACAATAAAGTAATTTTCTAGGCCAACTATGTTTTGAAGGTTATTATTACATCCAACTTTAAGCGACTGTGTTGAAAAAAAATGTACTTAAAAATGTTGGCACGTTGCATCAAAAGTTGGCGTATTTAGTCCCAATTTCAAAATAGTATAAAAGTTAGTTGATTGGTTTTTGCAACAGTGAAAATAATTTTTTTTTAAATTAAGCCGGTAATTTTTTTTCCTTTAAATTAAAAATTCAAATAAAACTGCAATACAAGCTCTACATCTTCTTAAGACTGATTTACTAATACGACGAGCAGAAAGCTCGAGTTGATAGCTTCAACTGCCTCTTCAATCCTTTGATTCAGATCGGATTGATTTTTAATAAAATATTCCGAATGGCAGTCACCATGTGAACTATCACTCATTTTCGGCTGGATGTTGAATTATGGGACACCCTGTATATGTTTACAGTAAATATGTTCTGAATACAATAAAAATTTTACGTACACTTTAAATTAAAATTTATGCAAAAATTTCGATAACGTTGACTTTAAAGTCTATGTTAAGTTTTTTGGGTAAGGGAGAATATCTTTACTTAAATGAGAAAAATATGGTTGAAAATAAGTTTTTCTATATGTAAGTATAAAACAAAACCTTAATCGTTCAAACTCAACTGAGATCTGTTGCTGAAGCGGTTGAGTGGCGAGTTACTGCTTCTTAACGCATGCCCTAGTTCGAATCAAGGTAGAGTCAAATACATTTTTAAAGAAAATCAAACCAACCAAGCACAATAATAAATATATGTATGTATACGAGTATATATATATATAAATCAAATGACGTTCGTTTGTAATTGTATCACGTAAGAATGACTGAACCGATTTTGCTAATTTTTTGTTATATGTTTGGCAGAACTCAACTTAGGTTTCTATGGAATCAAAAATTTATTACGCAAAATTTTTACGACTACTTTTCAAAAAGAAACTGAAGGAATACTCTTTTTTCTTGGTGCAATTGTAAAAACTTTTTTACTTTCATTGATTTTGGCAATGATACGCTCGCTGAATAATATAGCACTTGAACTTGCTTCATCACGATTTGCAGTTACATTGTTGGAAGGCGGTCGAACTGCTTTTCCACTGTCCGCCCCAGCAAATGAACTTAAAGTAACTACCACATGCTGTAAAACGACTAATCTAGAGATGTACTCGTATTTTCAAAGCAATTGCTGAACATTAGAAACGGAAAAATCCCAGTTGGCATTTCGACCGCATGAATTCAATTTCTATTCGCTTTCTGCCAGTTTACCAAACCAAATTCGAGCTCCCAAACTTTTGCATAACAAAAATCATGATTAATTGAGCGAATATGCTATATAGTCTGCAAGAACCTTGAATATTCAGATTTAAAGTGAAATTGATCTAATTGGTGATGTACAAATAAGGATGATGTCTTCAACTATCAATCCGAGCTTTTAAACTCGCTGGAATAAACTGTTTTGTTAGAAATGACGGTCGGAATATCTGTGCAATGGGAAATGAAAAATCTATATGCAACAGATTTTCGTTTTTCAATAATATCGGTGTATTACATGTGCGCTCACACACGAAACCAGGTAGTCATTCTTATACAGTCGTATGTATATATGGATATGTGTCTTCAAAATGCCATGTATGTGCAATAATAAAAGAAAAAAAGATTAGTTGTGTAGATACATGTCACTTCTAAACCAAGAACAATGGAAAGAATTTTTTCTTTTTATTTTATCTCATATATATAAGTCTTAATCATCGACTTGGTGCTTTTGGCAATATTTGCTGCTTTTCGTTGGCCCAAAAATACAACTATATGGTACCAAAACCAAAGTAAGCACTAAGATGGTGCTTTTAGCCAACATTTGTTCACTTTCTGCTCTTATGTTCTTTTTAAAACTGTTTTTTTGTGTAATACCATGTTCACACCTAATTTTTTGAACGTGTTTAACGATTCATTCGTGTTTTTGAGCTAAAACCAGTAAATTTTATCAAATTTTACCATACATTGAAATGTTTTAATAAACATCTCAAACGACGAGTTTTTGATAAAAACACTTCAAGGACAGGGTTGTTTTTTCATTTGGGTTTTCAGCAGTTTTATTTTTTGTTAATAGATGGCGACACGTCAAAAATATTTTGTGACCAAAAAAAATGGTAATTTAATATTTAGAGACTTATTACTTGAAATCTGAATATTAATTAATTATTTGTGGCTTGATAAGTTTTTAGCTAATTTTTGTATTAAAATTAAATTAAATAAATAAAAAAAAAAAATAATAATATCAGCTGACCCAAAACATCTCAAAATTGGTGTGAACGGCTGGGTTTTTGTTTTCAAACATTTCGCTAAAACACGCTCAAAAACCTAGGTGTGAACATGGTATAAAATTTTATACGTAAATAATTGTTCAATTAAGTCACATTGCTATATGTTGTTATCTTTATGGGCTGTGATCGCACCACGACCTTTAAGATCTATTGTACAGCCCAGTTCCTAACTACAATCCCAGACTCCTTACGAATATAATAACTATTATAGAACTAATCTTGGCTAGATCTTCTGGGACCAATGCCCCACTACCTTAGAAGCTTTTTCTGTGTCTTGCCACCACTGTTCACTCGCAGAGAATATGTTCGGACGTTTCCTGTCCTTCCCGACAGGAGTCGTCTTTTACCACACTGATTTTACTCATTTTATAGTTAAGTCTACAATGGCCCGTATGTAGCTCAACATAGAGTTTAGTGTCATTACTGCTCAGGTTCAAAACAACATCTGCCATGGCATGGAGAATTCCAGACAGATTCTAGAATTTTAACATGCCCACTAAGATTGGCATCTTTAAGTTAGGATAGACTATATAGCCTTAAGGTGGAACTACCAACTACTCGCCTACTCACAATATGCAGGGGAGTGATCCCAGTGATCATACCCAAGGCTAGTGTAGGGCACGTCTTCATCGGCTCCGTTACAGTCAAACAGGCTATTCGATGCACCTTGGTAAGGATTATCTGAGCCTATTTTGGTTCTACCTTTGGCCACCATACCAAGGTCGCTGTATGCTATTATTATTGTAAATTCCGCTGTTCAAGATTTAGGCTTCGAATGAAGTCAATTATCCTGTTTATTGATAGAATACCTATATCTGGGAATCAACAAGAAATCTCCCAGAAGTCTTTCTCTACGAAACCCTAAGGCCTGACAGTCACAAAATACATGCTCAGAGCCCGCGTAGGCTGATCTTAATATTTCCTCTCTTACACTGATAATATCTACGATCACAATGCCCGAAATACCATCCCACTAAAAATTTGTGTTCCGGAGAGTTGCCAAAGTAGGGTTGTTATGAATCTGTGAGGTTGTTATGAATGATAACAGAAAATCCGTTACAAGTGCCGAACTTAGGCCTGGTAAGCATAAAGCGGCTTATACTGAGAACAGGATTCTTTTAATAAGAAATAAAGAACAACTCAATACAAAATTAAAAAATGTTCGATTTTTATTGGTTATTTCAAGTAATCCAGGTAAAGTAACCAAAAATCTTCAATATGTAGTACCGATTAGTGTTTTTCCTGAAAATTCCCGACAATTTCAAATTCAGTAATCGAGAATTCTCGAAATCTATTTTACTGCTTTGCGGCACTAGTATATTAACAATAACAGTTAAAATTATTTGGGACTTGTATTAATTTATTTGTCGAATTTTAATTTCATTTTTGCAAGGTTAATATTTCGTTAAGGTAAATATATAAACAAATATAATACTTTAAGTCTTTTAATTACTATATAATAATAATTTAGATGGAACAATGAAAATCCTATGCATAGGATTATTCCAAAAGAAAATAGTGGAGACTGCTTTTTTCTTATATTCGAAAATAATTTCCTGCAAAAAAAAGCACAAGTGGTATTATTCGCCATTTAAAAAGTATACAAATCAAGTTGAAGATACTAAATCGAAAGAAGAACCTTCAGAAAAATTAATAAAAACAGAAGGAACTACTTTACATGATATAAATGATGAAAACGTAAATAGTTCTAGTTCATTTATAAGAGAAATCATGTCCCTTAAAGGATTTCATATTTAAAAAACTGAACGTAATGTACAAAAATTAATTACTGAAACTTTTTATCAAGCTAAAACTAAAATAATTAATAGTATTTAATTAAATAATTAAGAAAAGCTTAATGGATTCAAAAATAAGCAACATATGGGTCGAATGTAATATTAATTATTTACAAAGCCTTTTAAACGTATTGAAACCAATTAAATTGGCTGTAAAAGCACTATGTCGTCCTAATATTAATATGATGTGATAATAAATACATCGTGCCGACAAGTGTCATTAGTAGATACTTCGCTTATAAAAACAATGTTTGAAGCATCGCTTTTCCCGGGAAATGGAAAAATGAGGGAAAAGAAAAACACTAACCTTGATGTTTACTCTTAAGTGATCGGACGTGTTTTTTACTGTCGCATAATTGTTCTGTAAATTATAACAAATTTTAATGAAAATAATTGCTACTTCCTGTTAAAACTGTGAAATTTGACATTGATGTTGCTTGTTGCAGTGTAATAAAACATTTTATTGTGTTGCTTTTATTTGCTGCATTTATTTTGCAATTAAATATATTGGTGCTCCTCTGTGCAACAGCAATTCACTTGCATTTTTGATTTTTTGTTCATTGCAAAAATTTTTGTTTTCCAACAACAATTAAAAATACATACATATTTTTGACATTTGTTATTTTCATCATTTTTTATTATCTGTTTTGTTTACCATCATATTTTCTGATACTGCTCGATCTGGTAATACCAACGTTTATTCTCGTTCGTGTCTGTAATAAGTATTTATTTATCAGTATTACCATTTACATATACTGAATATTAAATCACTGAGTGTCCAACGTTAGATATGGAGTGTGGATATGCTAATTGTTCAATTACTACTTCTAATGAACGGATGGTATCATGTTGGCTGTGTGTCAAACACTTTCATTTCAAGTGTAGTGGCCTTAAGGGTCGAGATGCAGATTCGGTGGCTGATCCGCAAAAGCTTATGCAGTGGACTTGCCCTTCATGCAGGAAAATAGGTATTGAATTTTACAATATTTTTAAAAATTCGAAAGAACAGTTCGACAAAATTAATATCGAGTTTTTGGTTTTGCAAAATAAACTCAAAAAATTTGGCGAACTCTTTAACAATTACCCGAATTTGGATAAATTTGCTGCAAATACTGGTCAACACAGTTCTTCACCTAAGCATAAAAGGCCTAACTTGAGATCCACTGTGCAGAAAAATTCTGAAGTTATCACAATCATTGATAAAGATATTGCTTCACCACCTGTTGATGCCAGTTGTTCTTCTTCACAACTTAATACTGCATCTATCTTTATGCCTTCACCATCATTTACTGCTTTGGACACATTGGACCCATATAAATCATTGCCTACTATTTCTGAAACTTCACCTGCACAGGATAGAAACAGCTCCCAATCTTTAAAATATACTGTTTCTCTACCACCTAAGCCACTGAAAGCTGTTCCTCCTAAAAAATCTGTTTTTGTGTCTCGATTATCTTCTGATACTACTGCTGAGGATGTCACGTTTTATATTAAAGAAAAATTGGAAACGGATTTAAATATTTCTGTATATAAGTATGTTTTTTCTGAGCCGAGGTCAATAACGTCCTTCAAAATTAGTGTTCCTGAAAATGTATTTCAAACTTTGATGAATCCTAGCTTTTGGCCAGTGAATACATTCGTTCGCGAATTTATACATAATAGAAGAGCTCCTCCGCGCTTACCACCAGCTGACCTGAATATTCCAAAAAACCAAATACCTTATCTGACCATATTTCCATCATTTATCAAATTGTTCGTGGTTTAAATACGAAATTAAGTACAATTTACAATCAAAGTTTTGCTTGCACATATGATATCATTGTTCTTACCGAAACCTGGCTTATTGGTAATATATTAAATTCTGAAATTCTCTGCGACAACTATCAAATTTATAGACGTGATCGTGGAAATAATATTAAAGGTGGTGGTGTTCTTATTGCTGTTGCCAATCGTTTATCTTCCGAACCTCTAAACAATGACCGTCCTTTGGATATTGAGTTTATAGGTGTCAAAATTAATTTAAAATACAGGAAAATTTTCATTACCTCTTCCTATATTCCTCCAATTTCACCTGAAATGGTTTTCACAAAACATGCTGATGCTATAAAAGATGTAGCTCATTCTGCCAATCAAAACGATTATATTATGGCTCTTAGTGATTTCAACATGCCGTTATTATCATGGGACTTTTCTTCTGATGTATCCTATTTTATTCCGTCAATGTCAGGAACTAGACTGTTTCATTTAGACTTTGTCAATTCTCTGTTCGATCTAAATCTTTATCAACTAAATGGTGTCTATAATGTCAACTCGAGACTACTGGATTTAGTATTTATAAATGATTTAACTGATGCCACCATATATCGTTGTTATCCGTTTTCCCAGCCTGAAGATTTATACCATCCTACTATAGACATAAAACTTTCAATGCCAGTTGCTTCTACTTCGGCCACTTCACTTGGGAGTGCGAAGAGTAAGTCTTTTTACTTTAATAAAACAAACTGTAATTTGTTTAATGAGCTTGTGTCTAACACCCACTGGCATAATCTTTTAACAAACACTGATCCAGCTAATAACATGCAATACATTAACACCATCGTTGAAACGTTTCATAAAACAATATATATGTATATGACTCAGTGTATACCTACCTATTTCTTCTAAATTTAAACGCGCTGGTCCACCTTGGAATTTTACTTGATGTAAAGTTGAATTTTATTCAACACATTTCTTCAACTGTTGCAAAAGCACGCAGTCTGCTTGGTTTCAAAAAACGCTGGGCTAAGGAGTTTTCTGACCCGTATATAACAAAACAATTGTATACATCTTTAGTAAGACCTATTCGTGAATACGGCTCGATTATTTGGGATCCGACTTATATGGTTCATGTCAACAATATTGAATCTGTTCAAAAACAGTTTTTGCTATTTTGCCTACGTGCTTTACATTTTGATCCATTAAACTTGCCACCTTACACCAGTCGACTTGCTCTCATTAAACTGCCAACTTTAAAAAGTCGTAGAATTATGTTAAATGTTACTTTTGTTTTAAATTTGTTAAAATGAAATGTTTGTTCTGATTTTTTGATAAGTAATATCTTTTTTAACGTTCCTTCAAGATTTACACGTCATTATAATCCTCTATCTGTAAAAGTATTCCGAGCTAATTATGCCAATTTAATAAATTTTATAAACATGTTGATTATTCATCAAATAATGATACTGTGAAAACTAAGTTAATTGTATTTTTAAATAATTAATTGTATTATGCTACAGTCTGTAAGGATCTTGAATCCATAGACAATAATAATAAATAAATAAATAAATAAATAAAACTTTCCTCTACTTAGCTTATTGCACCATCAGCAAAATATCTTCTGAAAATCACATTTTGTCAATGTGATTTGAAAACACAAAAAAGGTGTTCTGTGTATATAATTTTGTGATTTCAAAACGTTCATCTAGTACACTAACGTTGGTTATTTTCGCAATTATTATAGGACGAACGTTAAAAAAAATTACTTAAATAAATTATTCAATGCGTTCTTTATTAAATTTGTTGAACAATTAGTTATTTTATAAAAGAAAAACATTTAACAATTAAATTAAATAAAGAGGCTTTTTTTGCTGAAAAATTTTTAATTGCTCTTGTGTTTTGTCAAGAAAACTGAAAAATCAGCTGTTTTCTTGTGCTTTTGAAAAGATAAAATCACACCGAAAATCACAAAAGCAGTGTAGTTTACAGAACAGCACGTGTGATTTCAAAACCACATGTGATTTGAAAGCACGTGATTTTCAGAACAGACCTGTATGTTTGACATCACTACAGCACAGCGTAAAATCATACAAAATGTCCATATACGACCAAACCGCTGGCGCAAAGACTTTATTGTCCATACATTCTGTTGTTGTTTATAGGTTCCTTAATGGCAGCAATACAGCTTCACTGCCTGACACTGCCCGTTCGCCTAATTTTTCGTGTCTTGTTTTCAATGAAATTATGTATTAGTATTCGTCATCCTTTGCATTGGCTTTATACAGAATACAGAATATAAAAAAATTTAAAACCCAAAATATGTTAATTTCATTGAATAATATCTGTTAATATTAAATAAATTGTATTTAGATGAATCGACAAAAATCTTCTAGTGCTTTTTTACGCTTTTCTGAATAAAAAACAAGCTTTTAAATATGTTATGCGTTTTTTCCTTTCAAAAAGTTGGCATCACTGGGGTTGATGTAAAGTGTATCTAGATTCTAGATGACATAATCTTCTTTTTTTTATTCTTGTCTTGTGTGTAGTACTCGTAGAATAAAGCACTTTTCGATACTCAACATGAATATATTAAAGTAGTTTATGAAAAAATATTGATTTCATCTAAAATTGACATTGATGAGTAACTAATTTACGTATTTTAGAATATAGCGGATTTCTTTTTGGTGATTAAGGATTTCTAACAACTACGAATACAGAAATTTTATAGAAAGAGAAATGTTTTGCAGTTAATTTGAATTTTCTTATCTGTAATTAAATACATATTTATTTCAGATAAAATTATGTACTAAAAGTGTAATGAAATGAAATTTTGTTTGTTTTTCATTCTGTTATCTTTCTTGGATGTTCTTTTTCAATGTCTAAAAATTGTTTCATGTGTGTTCTAAGTATAAGTATTTAATTACTTATTATTTACTGCTTTTACAATAAAGAATGCCTGAATGGATTTTTTCGTGGTTGCCGTTAATTTTTATATTTTTAGCCGTTTATTTATTGTAGGATTAACAAAAAATTATTATAGCCCATTTTATGGGAAAGCTTCTTTACATATTTTTTAGTTATTTTTATTTTATAACAGGTATGTGAGAATTTAAAAATTATTTCCCATTTCACATACTGGCAATCATGAATAACTCCCATAAAAAATAAACTTTTAAACTTTGAGATTAAAATTATGAAAAAATTTTTACTTCAAAAAATTCACCCTTATCGTAAATAATATTTCCCACTAAATTTGTTCACTTTTCGCTAATGATTTTTCACTTAATTTTTGTTGTGGGATTGTTTTTCTTTAATGCTACAATATTTATTTGGGTGCCATCAATATATCCCACAACAGCAGGTATTTCAAATTTACGTCGAGGCGAATCATGAATATTTTTTCAGAAAGAAAATTTTTGTTTTTGTTATAACTTCCTCAGTTAGAGAACTTTCTTTGTTAATAAAGGCAAAATTTTTATTATATTTCTGGGCGAAGTTTTATTCATAATTGAGTTCAATAAGTCTTGAGCTGTAGTTTAACGTTCTTCTTCGGACGGTTAATTTATCCACTAGTGAAAGACTTTCCTCCAAAATGTTCACTGTGATATTAATCAGGAATGAATTTCTTGTGAATTCGTCTTATCGTAAATAATTTTTTCCCTTGTTTTATTCACTTTTTTGATTCGATCTGTTCACTTAGTTTTTGCTTGCGAGCACAAGTGTTTTTATATGTTGTTTTTTCCTAAATATAATTTAGTAAGCAGAATTTAAGAATTTTTTAACAAAAGAATTAAAAAATTGTGCTCTATCTATAAAAAATTTAAGTATTTTCTGATAAAATCGCTTATTCATAACAGTTGACACCTTTACGACCAGAGCCATTCATAAAATGCTTAAAAAAAACCATTTGCTGTTTTGCTTTTTACAACTTCACGTGAGATTTCCGAAAGCAATTTTCGCTTCGAAGGAAATGAAAATGTTACGGGAACAAGAATTTCACTTTTATTCACGTTACGGGTGATTCAATATCTGTGAAAGCATTTCGCAGAATATTGATTGTGATATATCAACTTTATAAGCTCTTGCTACTCCATTTTGGTATCCTCCCTCTGCAAAAAATCTCAAGCTTGACTATTGTTGGTATACTAAATGATATTTTAAGATACGCATATTTATTAACACTATAATGTATTATAGCTTACAAAAATTAGTTCAAAGCAACTTTATTTATTAAATTTGTCACTTACAGGCATCAGGTAACTCCTACATCCCGTAATAACAACATTGCTGCAATTCCAAACATCATTTTACTTAATTTTTTTGTTTTAAATTTAAAAACTCATCTTTTGGAAATTCACTATAAGATTTTTCATTTCGAGGGAAAAAAATTAGGTGGAAAATAATTTCATTTATTATTGACGTGTATATTAGACTCTGCACTGCCGAATTTAACTTGTTTTAATACAAAATAAAACTGACAGTAAATTTTAACGTTTTATGTCCACATGGCCGCATAACTGTTAGCAAACATCTTGCTAATAAATATTTCGAAAATTAGTAGTCTACAATAATACAACTTTGAATTTTTTTCCCATATTTTTATGTTGCAATATTTATTAATTTTGATCCTGTGAAATCCCATGAGATAAAAATTTTAATAATACGGCAACACGAAAAACCAATTTTTTTTTGGGCTAAAGAAAGATCTATTATTAAAAAATAGGTCTTTTTAATATTGTTATAAAATATTGTTCAATAAGCAAACGGCGGTTTGAATCCACACGACTTCGCTTTACATCAGAAAACGTGTGAATAGAGAACATTCGTATGAAATGATAGCTTACGTGCATATTTCCCCAACATAAATTTGCAACAGAGAAAAACGTCTTAAAAGTTTTGTATTTTGTGTGACAAAAATTAAAACTAATGTAATTTACGATATTACGCTACAGCCATTTATAATTCAAAAATTATTTTAATATAAATTTTTTCCTTTTTTCTCACATAGATACTCTCCATTGGCTGGTGATTTATTAGCCAATTCTATATTGCCCGGCAATGCAATGACTGGTTCGGGTTGGTGTATATTCGTCTATAATCTGGCACCAGAAACTGAGGAAAATGTTTTGTGGCAATTGTTTGGACCATTTGGTGCCGTCCAATCGGTTAAGGTTATACGTGACCTACAGACCAGCAAATGCAAAGGTTTCGGTTTCGTTACCATGACCAATTATGATGAAGCGGTTGTGGCTATACAATCATTAAATGGTTATACTCTAGGCAATCGTGTTTTGCAAGTTAGTTTTAAGACCAACAAAACCAAAACATCTTAAATAAAATACTTTCAGCAATTGTTTTATTATTTCTGTTTACTTGTTCATGCAGGAAAAGTTATTTAATTAATTTTTTGGTCTCATTTTTTAGGACAAAAAAAAATAATAATAAAATAAAGAAAACTTACTAGTCAAATTTCTTTAAAGATTTTTTAAAATTTTTGTTTTTAAATTAATTATAATATTTAAAAAAATTAACTTTAATAAAAATTTAGACAAAAACTAAGACAAACCAAAAAAAAAAACAAGCCAACCCCAACTTCAAAAACAACACAAAACGAAAGAAGAAAAAAATCAGTTTCCAACAAAAAGCCCATAATTGAAATTTGAAAAACCGGTAAAGAAAAAAAAGTATAAAACCAAATAAACCTCCTATACTAAATACAAAAGAAATAAAAATTTTAAAATAAAAGCAAATAAAAGAAAACAATATTATTGAAAACATAAAATAGACATTATGCGTCTTTAAAAGCTAGTAAAACAAACTTTAAACATCTAACAACAAAAACAAAATTCTCAACCAAACAGCACATTATGTAGCGCAAAAACTTAAACATTTAATTTAATTATACAATTTTTTTAAATTAAAATTTTCATTAATTTTTTAAAATTATTTTTCTCTAACTTACTCTACTTAAAAGCCACAAGAAACAAAATACTAAGTAAATGAAAAAATAAATCACTTAAAAAAATATACATACATATATTAATTAACCATAACTTTATTCTATAAATGTTTATTACTACAATGAGATTTGCAAAACAAAAACAAATAAAAAAATAAATATTTACTTAAAAAACATAACCTTAAAAATATATATTTGTAACTGAGTGTAATAATATTTTTTAGACATATTTATGTTTATTAATTTTATATTATATTATATAAATTAAATTAAATTAATTACTTAATAATTTATTTCAATTTGTATTTTTATTATTAAAAACTTTATTCATTCAAATACTTAATTAAAAGCAAAATAATACTTTAATCCCCCTCTAAGAAAAAAAAAAAAAAAAAAAAATTAAAACAGTTTAAATTAATTTAAAATAAATATTACAACAAAACACAATATTATTCTTATTATGTATTAATTATTATTATGATTAAATTGAAACTTATTATATTATATGCTATATTATATATACATATAAATATACATATATATTTTAATAAATGTGTGTAATTTACTTTAATTTTCTGATATGATTTAATTTGTTTAATACCATGCAAAACGAAACTGAAAGAAAATATTAAACAAAACAAAAATCAACAAAAACAAATAATAAAAGAGACAACAAATCGCATTTAATTGTTTTTAAAATTTCATTCCCACACGAGTGAAAATGCAAATTAATACATCTGTTGATGCCACAGTTTGCCAGAATTTTAGAAATCAAGGTTTAATATTTAAACTCAAAATCTAATTCTTGTTCTTCATTTGCTTTGGGCAACTTAGAAAATTATTTAATTCTATTTAAATAAAAATATATGATGCCTTGTAACAAGAGGATGCATACCAGGTGAACTAGCTTTTTACAACAAATACAACAATACAGAAATAACAAGCATTTTGTTCGTGTAAAATTCAAGCTCATATCAATAGTTTAATTTTTTTATTTTTATTTTTCGGCTGAGTCGAGTCTTGTGTACCCTCCACTGTAGTAAATATATTCGCATTTTTAATTTTCAACATTCTTCTATTTTTTGTTAATCCTAAAGTAAATAATTAATTTCAATTAAAGAAATTCAAATTAACGACATTCTTTGAAACTAATAAAATTACACAATTTTTATATACGAGATGCAAAGAATTAATTTAAAAAAAGGCGTTTATTATCTATTAAATAATTTTATTAATTTATTTTAATCCGTGTGGAATACAGAACATGCACGAAGATTTCTCTATTCGTAGTTCTATTACACACAGCGTATTTAAAAGACACGTTGTTTATACCGATGTCCTGGTTTCGTGTTTCCGAGCACACATATTACGCACATATGTACGAGGTCTGCTCAAAAATAAGGTGCATTTTTAAATTTCGCGATCTAAAGTTAGAAGTGTTTTGCGTGTTCGACGATTTTCTGCTGTCGAAAAACATGGATCAAAGAGTGTTCATTAAATTTTTTTTGCGAAAAATGGAATCAAGTGCTCCAAAATACTTAAAATGTTGAAAGTGGCATACGGTGAGTCTATTTTAAGCCAAGAAAATGTTTCAAGTGGTACAAGCTTTTCACAGAAGGTCGAGAAGATGTGAATAGCGACGCTCGCTCTGGACGCCCCAGCACATCAACAACCCATGAAAATGTTGAGGAAGTGAAGAAAATTGTTAGGGAGAATCGTCGAATCACTATTAGATAAGTTGCTGAAGATGTCGGCATATCGGTTGGCTCATTCCATGCAATTTTTTCGGAAATTTATGCCCAATAAAGCGTGTGGCAAGAAAGTCTGTTCCAAAATTCCTGAATTTTGATCAAAAGAATCGTCGCTTGTTCATAATTTTTTGGCCAAAAACAACACCGTAATCATGCCTCAGCCACTGTATTCACCAGATTTGGCCCCCTGCGACATTTTCTTTTTCCCAAAATTGAAGAAACCCATGAAAGGACGGCGTTTTGAGATGATTGAGGAGATACAAGCCGAATCGTTGAGAGAGCTCAAGAGCATACCAAAAAGTGCATATCAGAACTGCTTCGAGGATTGGAAAACACGCTGGCACAAGTGTATTATATCTGAAAGGGACTCCTTTAAAGGGGACAAAATAGAAATTGATGAATAAATAAATATTTTTGAGAAAAATGAAAATTCACCTTATTTTTTAACAGATCTCGTATATGCTTGCCATCGATAATAGTAGTGTGTGCACTATTACGTACAATCACAGCTTACAAATTTTCATAAAAAAGCAAAACAGAAATTAATGGAAAACTTAAGTTTCCGTTGTATTTTATGATTTTTCCCGAACACTTGTAGACTGATTGTTTTGATTTGTTGCACAGAAATTATGACTGTTATTTCTGATAAAACTGTGTACGACATTTTTTTTGTCTGTTTTGTATTTTAGATAAAATATCCAAAAAAACTACTCAGAGATATGGTGAAAAATAGAGTTAGTCACAGTTTTTGAAGTTTTTCTCTATATTAACACGCTGTGCCCCTAAGCCAAGCATACTATCACACATTTACGAACCGATCAGGCTGAATTTCAATAACAACTGAAAGACAAAAACAACTGACAGATTGCTATGCTGTACATTTTCTGTAGGTTGCCTAGGGACTTCTTACTTACAGTGAAGGGTATAAAAAAAATCCAAAAAAGGCATTTGTGTTTAAATTAACAATGAATAATTTAACAATTGCTAAAGGATTCACGATATTCTTTGCAGTAAATATACTTAAGCTAAGCCTTGAATAGTTTTTGTTGTTGCAATTTCCTTATGCGCTGTCTAAAAGCTTTTTTATTTTTTCATATTTTTTTATATTTTAGCTGCTGCTTCATATATTATTTTATTATATAATAAAATTTCAATGTTTTTATTTTTAATTAGCGCGATTTACAATATCAGACATCTGGGGTTAAGTTTCTAGCAGTTTTTAACTTGCTATCGTTGAACTTAGCAGAACAGTGTTGTATTTCATAAAATCAAGTTAAATCTGAGTTGCAAGTAGTATTTAAGATGAAATCATCTAAGTCATTTTGTATGGTAAATTCAGAATGTATGGATTGGAATTAATGTTGAATTCACTCAGTGTGAAGAAGAATGTAAATTATTAGCAAGAGTAATTTTGAAAGCCCCAAAGCTACATAACATTAACGTGGTCTTTGTTTAACTTTGGCTTAATTTAAAAATATTCCCAAGGATTTTTTCCCTGTGAAAATTTTAGCTTTTAGGAGAAAATTCCTTAAATCAGATAACTTGCTATGTTAAAAACGGGAGACATTTTGTTTATAAAAAAAAGGAAAGGGAAAAGTGAAAAAAATCCCAGGGAATTTCTATTCAAAATTGGGCTGGAAATGTTTTACTTCACGATATTACTCAGTAATATACATATATGCAGATTATACGAAAAAAAGTGAGTAAACTTTGTTTCCATTGTTCTTTATATATTTTCTGTATGAGAAAATAAAAAGACGACTGTTGATCAAATATCTATTTCATGTTGGAAAATTGTATTGTTATTTTATTTTATTGAAAACAGTACAATTTCTTCGGGGAATTTCAAAAGAATGTTTTTCTAAATGCTTCTTCTGTGGACTGTGCTAATTTTAATAATATTTAACTATAACAACGTATCTAACTTGACTACGAGTATAGGTAGCAAACTTAATTATAGGTAAAGCCTCTTTTTTAAAATTAAAATTATGGATAAATTTGCAAAAAGCTTCCAATAAAGCTATAAATTTTATGTATTGCATTTTAAATATTAAAATTATGCACAACTTTTCAATGAACAGGTACAATTATTATATATCGGTCTACAGCATTTTTATTGCTTTTATACTCGTGGCTAGAAATAAGAATAAGAATAACATTTTGTTTTATATTTGATTTTGTGTGAAAAAAGAATGTGAAAAACAAATAAATAAAATCTGTATAAGAAACGATTTTTGAAAAAATAACATATGTAGGTATGTATGTTCGTTTATGATTTATTTTTCTTAAAATAAAGTCCAGATGTTTGAAAATAAAGTGTTTTGCTTTTTCTTTCATATTCTTTATAAGTTTCTCTTATCAGCTCCTAAAATACTTCAACACACTTTCAGTATTCAATGTTAGACCAGGTCACAAGCTTTTTTCCGAATTCTCGATACTATCAACTTCATTGCCCCTTTTTCCCCTCGGTACCACCCTACAATTAAATGAAACATAACGCAATGAACATAAAATTACAGAAACCAAGAAGTGAAACTAACATTTCAGAATATATTTAGAAGAATTTTTGTCTTGATTCACGTTTACAACTACAGGAAGCCATTTTGTGCATGTTAGATATATGATTTGGTAACAAACAAATATGCTTACGTACGGGTATTAACGATTTAAGATACTATTCTTTCGGCAGTAACATTCATAGAGCGCTTAAGCAGTATTTGTGCAAATTTGCATTTTGAAAATATGCTGAGTATATGAACTAGGTAATGAGTGTCCTTTTCTAATTTCCCAAATATTTGATTACAAACATCAAAATCATTCTACCAGAAAATAAAAATCCTGACTGTATTTTTTGCATACGAATTAAAGCAAAATAACTTAAATCAGCTGATACAATATAAAAAAACCACAAGATTTTCCGGCAGTTGTTTTGATAGGGAATTTGCTTTAAATATCTGAGTTTTCAATTTTTAAACTAAATATTTTAGTTTTACATAATAAAAAAAAGATTTATAAAAAATTAAAGTTGTGGATTCGTGCTTGTTTAAATGTTAGTGCCTTTTTTTAATACCAGTCATTTTCCTTATTTTGGTGCTTTCTGAAATTCAAAAAGAAAAAGACACAATAAAAATAAATTACCATACCAAAAAAAAAAAACATGTAAAAGCGGCAATAGATCGGCTTTTAGCCGATTTAGGCTAAAAAGTTAAACAATCATTTATATATTTTACATGTTTGTAGCCTTCAATAAGACGTTTGTATACATATGGATCTTACGTTTATAGTTCAAAAAAATGTATTGAATTGAAACTACATTAAATGGCGGAGTAATGAGTGGGTAACTGCGACTCTTTTTAACTTCTAGCCATTATTCTGAGTTGTAGTACAAAACGGATAAAAGAACGTAGTACGCAGTTTTGTCAGAAATCACAATGATAAAATCTGTCCACAAATGACCGAGAAAAAACGAAAATATTATAAAAATTTGTGTTTTATCGAAATTTTTAAACTATAGATGTATGTACGTAATTTATGTGCATACACTCCTATTAACGATAGCAAGCGTATACATATGTGCGTAATGTGTATGCTCGCAAACACGAATTTACTTGTGTGTTACAGAGCTGAAGCCGGGGTGTGTGATTTATTCAACGCATAAAAAACTTTGTAAAACACTTGATTAAATCATGTTTGAAGTATTATTGAAAACTGTTTGGTTTTTTTTTCTGCTCAACACGATATGCAAAAAGATGAATGATTACCCATATTTGAGTAAACTACTTCGCTGTTTTTTTGCCTGCTTGGTTGTATGTATTTGCATTTAAATACGGCTTGGCATTTTTAAACGTTTTAATCAAGGCAACTGCATTCCTGTGTTTCAATTTTGCTTAGAACATGATTTAATTAAATGTTGTGCAGGATTTGGTTTGATTGATTATACATAAAAAGTTTTAATCATTCGCAATCAACTAAAATGCGGTTTTTGCTGTTCTCTGTTTTCATTTCTTTATTTAAAATTATATATTTATGTAATTATGTTGGTTTTAAAAATGTTTGAAAAAAAATTTTAATTCAATTTAATCTAGTTTATTTTGCATTCTTGTGGTATATCCTTTTTAAAATATCTTTTTTATATTTGAAAACTAGTTGACCCGGCAAACGTTGTCTTGCCTTAATATTTTTATATATTCGATCTTCTTACACTAAGAAATCGTACTCATAGAGTAAAGAACCGTGCGAGACCGGGTAAAAACAGGTAATAGGCAAATAAGCCAGATACCGACTATAGCGCTACCTGCCGGGAGGATTTGTGACGTTAAACCTTCGAATATTATACATATAAACCTTCCTCTTCAATCACTCTATCTATTAAAAAAAAAACCGCATCAAAATCCGTTGCGTAGTTTTAAAGATTTAAGCATACATAGGGATATAGGGACAAAGAAAGCGACTTTATTTTATACTATGTAGTGATCATTTTATTAACACTAAAATGGAATATTTGGCTGCAAACAGTGAAGGGTATATAAGACTCAGTACAGCCGAATTCAGTTCTTTTTTATATTGGATTGAACATGGTTAATAGTTTTTTTTTACAAAACTTCATCTGTGCTAATACTTTTTATAAGGAATAAAAATTAGTTGATTAATTTCTTTCACCAACATAAAGATACATTATCAGCGAGTAACATACTCGTATGCTTTAAAAAATAATGCTACGCTTATTTTAGAGCAGTATTGCAGAGCGGCCAAAATAGACCTATTGTAACCTAGAGCAGTATTACGCAGACTTCACTTTGAAAAGATCGCATATATCGGAGTGAACTATTTTTAACAATTTTTTGATGTGTGTTCTATTTTCTTAATTAAACGTAAAATATATGAATTTTACTTTTCATACATTTCTTAAATTTATAAACAGCAATTACCTTTACCATGAGTATATTGAATAAATCTTGTAATATTTAGATGACCGTATCTGTTGTGCCAAATATTATTGTTATTATTCACTTATTATTATTCATCACTATCGTGAATATTTATTCCCTCGAAATTCATTCACTTTTCGCAAAGTTGCAATCGGGAATCATTCACTGGTGAATAATTTTGCAGTAAACGAAAAATCGTGAATAATTTTTCCCTTGTTTTATTCACTTTTTGCTTTAATCTGCTTCCTGCTTTCTGGCAAACACAAGTATTTTTGCTTCTGTTTTTTCCTAAAATTGAATTTAGCAGGCAAGCTTAGAAATTTTATAAAAATTCAATTATTTCCTGATAAAATTGTTTGTCATAAGAACCATTCATAAATTTCTTTAATAAAGATATATTTTTTGTTTTCAAAATTTTATAAAATTTCAGAAAAATCTAACGTTTTTTTTTCAACTAGTGCTTATTTCGTGAATGGTAACACTTAGTTCATGTCTGACTTGACAGATAATTAGTTTTATCCTTCCGCTGAAAGAATATTTTTTGTGTTTTCGCTTCGCTAAGTGGGCCTGCGATCGACTTACAGAAGATGCCGATTTTGCACTGTTTGCTGAGGCATAATTGGGCCATTTTTCTTCGAAAATAAGCAAGGAGTGGCCGTTAGTCAATGGCGTTATCGGGCCATTTTGAACGAATTTTTGTTCACAAAAATTGAAGAGGAGGATATTGGCAACATTTGGTTTCAACAGGACGGCGCTACGTGCCACACAGCCCAAGCTACACTCGATGTTTTTATAGCATTTAAAAAAAAAAAAAGTTATTTGGCGAACCCTATACATGCGCTGGTTACAGAAAAATGTTTAACAATAAAAGTGGACATATTTACAACAGGAATCATTTATACATTAAAAAATTAATTAAACAGCCCAAGGCAAACCCTTAATAATCTCAATAAATACCAAAAAAAATTAGGCATTACAAATATTTGAAAACTCCATTAATTAAACACATTTAAAAGCACTTCAGAAAATGTCGACTGTGCCATTCCCACTTCATAATCTCTGGCTACTCCTTTTTGGTAACCACAGACGGGCACTTAGCTTTATGATTGGCGCAATTCCAAAGGATTTTTTGGGAGATGATAAGGAATTATTAAGTAGATCCAGAATGTATAAAAACGCAGCTTTATTTTCCCTGTAATACTGCATAAATCTAGCACAGAAAAAATTATTTACGCATAGAAATTTTTTATTTAACTAGGTCGCTTACAATGTTTCAGGTAACTACAATGGGTTAGATACGTCTCGCAAGGCTCGATGAACGATCCGTTTTCTTGCAATTAAATTGTTGCTTCAATTCTAATCATTGTTTACACTTTTTAAAGTTTTAACAAAATTTTATAAAACTTCTTCTTATTTACATTCAGATTGCACTGATAGCTTACTCTATTATCAATTTGAATTGGAGAAACATCGCGCGGGGAGTTAATGATACTAATTTTCACTTGTTATTCGCGATAGGGGTGATAACTATTGTTATTATTCACGCTTTCTCGACCTTGTTTTCTTCTGAAGCCCAAATTTTTTTTATTTCTCTTGCGATATTAAAGATTTTTTACACTAAAAATTCTCATTTAAAATTTTTTTAATAAACAAATTTTGTAAAGATTGTTAAGATTGTTTTTTTGCAATAAGAATAGAATTTTTTATGCTTTAAAAAAAGGAATCTTTCCTAATACTAGACTTAAAAAAACACCAAATTTATAGAAAAGAAAACAAATTTTTTAATATTCCACTGAAAATTATTGAAATAGATGAGAAAATTATTTGTTACAACTGCAAATGTATTTTCCTTTTTTTGGTGTTTGAGTAAAATGTCAGGAAAAGGTGTTGACGAAATAATTAAAATAAATTTAAAATCATTTTACAAATAAATTCATAAGAAAACAATTAAAATATAAATTATAATAAAAAAAGAGTTCTAAAAGACTCTCTAAAACTTCTTTATAAAAAATCTTTCACTTTAAAAAAAATATCAGACTTGTTGAGAACTGAATTCATAATTTAAATTAATTAAAAACAAAATTTAACGAAGTTTATAATGCAATATACAATACGAAATATAACATATAAAAAATTTATACTATACATGGATGTGTCTGTACATTATATACATACATATACATATATACAACATACACACATATATATTTATATAAATTTATATATAAATTAAATATATTGAAAAAAAGAAAGAAAAAGAAAACACACACAAATGGAATCATAGTTTTTTAGTATTAAATGTGAAATTAAAATAAATGTGAAAACTTAATCTTTAAAAAAGGAGAAGAAAAAAATATATAATTTAACGATTATAGGAACGCAAGTGGAAAATATTTTCCATTTTTATGTCATATGTAAAAAAAATATTTTTTTAATATATTATTTAAATAATTTTTATATATTTAAAAAAAACCTAAATTGATAGTCAGCATTCAAATAACTGTTTTGGAAATAATCATGAATTTTCAAACAACTCACAAAATTTTAATGTAAGACGTTTTTTTCATACGAGTATATACAACCCTTAAATCTAATTTTATATAACATTTTAGCGCCAACTCTAAATAAGTACAAACTGACCCTTAAACTCATGTTATCTTTGGGCTTATATCTGGCATTAACGCTACATTTTCAACATTGGTGTGTTCAGAAATTGATAGTATAATTTCGCAAAGAATGTTGGAATATTCAACTTATCAACTGGTGGGACTTTTTTTATGCTATTTTAATAAGAATGAAAAAATGGCCACGAATTATAGAGCTAGAGGAGACTGCTATAAATTTTCAAAACTTGTATTCACCCAAGTGAACAAAACATTCTATTAAGGTTAAAATAAAAGACAGAATGTGTGTGTGAGAGAGATACATTTTACATTTAAGTGAGCTTTAAGAGGTTTTCATACTCTGTACTGTTTAGCATTCCAATCAGTCCATAAATGCCGAAGATATGAGTAAAAACCGTGAATAATTTTCTTGATTGGGGGTTTTTGCGTTTTAACCTTAAATAATTAAGGGACAAAAACGTGGTACATAGTGTCGTCAGAAATAACGTAATATCTGCAACAAATTAAAGTAATCGGCTCATAAATCGATAATACAACCGAAATTTTGGTTTTTATTATAATAATTTAGATTTTTTTTTTGGTTTTTTTAAACTGTGAATGTGCGCAATTTGAATTCTATTTATATTTATTAATATAAAATTAAAAATTGCTTGGTTTAAAAAAAAATGTACAAAATAATTTAAATTTAATGTATTTAACATTTTTAAATAGATATCTTTCTTAGGCTCGTTTTTACAACTTTGGATAGTTAAAGTTAAGATTTTGTGGGGCAAATTAGCGGTTTTTGGATGGATAGTTAAGGATACACTATCCGATGTTTAACTTATCGATATTTTTAATTGAATTTCCAGTCAAAAGCTTGATATTTGACTTATAAAATCTTACCTTGAATTATCCTTAGCTTGTAATAATGACACTTAGAAAAGCAATTTTCTTTTTAATTAATAAAATATGATTTAATCAATATTTGTAATAAATTTTTTTTTTTTTTTTTTTTGGCAGGTTTAACAGGAATATGCAAATTTCCAAATAAGAATATTAATTAAGAAATATTTAGTTTTTGAAAAAAAAAGATTGTTTTTCAGTTTAAGCTATTAATATATTATTCAGCGCAATTATGAATAAAAAGTCAACGGGACTTTTTTATTTTACCATTTTCTCTTATTCTCATAGAAAATCTTCCGATTTGGGGAGTTTTTTTTATGGAAACAAAATTTTCTAGACAAATAATTGATGGGGTATATTCATAATTGGTTGCTCGTTTTTTTAACAGTTTCCCAAAAATGCGCTTTGTACGACAAGCGAAAATAATATTAATCACAATTCAACGTTCCCGCCCTGAATAAACACTAAAGCCCTACACAAATTAAATGAAATTGAAATTTTTTTATTAAAAAAATTCGTTTATAAAATATCAGAGAAATAAACCAAATCAGCTTCCAAAAAATATTAGAAAAAAAAAAAAACAAATTACATCTAAACTTAAAAAAAATTATGTAGTTAAATAAGTGTTTATAAATATTTTACATCAAGAAAAAAACCCAACATATAAAATTTATAAAAAGAAATATGAGAAGAAACCGAAATGCCAGCCAGGTGCAAAAATCAGAATAATAGAGAAAATTGATATGACTTATTGAAATTATTAATAAATTAAAAAAATAAATAAAAAAATTTTACTCTTTTTTTTTAGAAGTAGACGGCTTAAATAAACGAAAAGTCTTAAACTTTACAAATAAAAGTTCTTTAAATTAAAAGTGTTTTTTTTTTTAATTAAACAAGAAATATCTTTACAACCAAAAGACTATTATAAAAATAAAAGAATTCAATAAATTAAGTTATTGTTATTATTTTCTTTTTTTGAAGTTTATTCCAATTATATTCGTTTGCTGAATTTATTATTTTCCATGATATTTTCATTGAAAATTTAAAATTTTTTAGTTAGCATAATAACAACTAAAATGGATAGCACATCTACATGAACCATTTTTAAATACATGTATGAAAATTAAAAATTATTTGCATAATATGCAAAATTTAAGAAATGAATCTCTTCTGGATAGACATTTTATTATTTTTCATTTCACAGAACAGAAAATATTTATTAAACTAAAAATAAATATTTTAATTAAAAAATTTATTATTTTGATTAAATTTGTAGTTGAATCCAATAAATGTTTCTAGCTTAACCAACGAAACTATATACTCGTATATTGCTTGAGTTAAATATTTTAATTAAAAAATTATCATATTGATTATTTTTTTAATTTAGTTGAATTATAAAAGAACTAAAACTAAAGAAACCATCACACTGATTGAATTTTTGATTAACTCAGTTATTTATTAAATTAATATCAAAATATTTTAAGTGATTCAACGAATTAAATATATTAATTCAAAAACTTATCATATTGATTAAGTTTGTAATTGAAATAATCAATTTTTTAGTTGAATTAGTTAAATATTTAATTAATATAAACAATCTTTTTACTAAATTAAAGAAACCATCACATTGTATGAGCTAAATATTCTAATTAAAAAATTGGGCTATTGATCATTATAATGATAACACTGTTCGACAAAAGAAAATACCAGGGAAGTGATATTACTATTCTGATAACTGCTGTCGAGTACAACAAGAACCTGTTTTTTGAATTTGCCAAACAGCCAAATTTCTCAAAAAATCTCGTGAGCAGCATGAAATAAGCAGAAAAAACGTTTTAAATATGCGAATGAAGAAATGGACTGCAATATGTTCAAAAAAATTCTTTTCCTGCAGTCACATTTGGAAATCTTCCCAGCCAACTTGGGCCAATTCAGCGATAAATAAGGCGAACAAGACATGATTACCCAAACAAAATAAAAATGATTTTAGATTATTGTTGGTGACTTCAACGGGATGCTGAGTTAAAAAAAAACCTTAAGCAAACATTTTTGAGTAAAATGACCAAAAATTATATTTCTGAAATTTTTTTGTAAAAAGGTTAATGACTCAGTAAATTTTTAACGGACTCAAAAAAATTGGGTTTTACTCATTAATAATCATATATTGAAAATTAATTAAAAAATTTTACGGTTTCTTTATAAAATACTGTGTAAAAACGTCTCCAAAATTAAAAAATGGTGAAAAAAAATGGCTCGGTTGAGCAATACGCACAGATTTCTCAAGTTTACTTGAATGATATATATACCATTCAAATGGCACCAATGTTTTCTTTCTAAATACACTAAGAAACTTAAAATCGGTTGATATTCAACTAAGTTGCTGGTTTATAGTGCATGAAGGCACGAAAACCCGATTTTAGAGGTGTTTGAAAAATTCCAAAAACTGATTTTTGTTGTACTCGACAGCACTTACCAGAAAAATAATATCACTTCCTAAGTATTTGCACTCCATTCTTTTTTGTTGCACTGTGTAATTATCAACATGATAATATTTTTAAATAAATTAAAATTTTACATTGTTTTTCTTTTTAACATGAAATAGGTTATATTTTTTATTCTATTAATTATTACGAAAAAGATTAATTTATTAAAATTTCTTCAAAATAAGTTTTTCTTAATACACAGCTGATTTTGCATTAGTTTTTGACTATTTTTGACTGTTTATTATCTTTAAAAGAAAGTAACTTAATAAAAAATGTAGCGAACAAAAAGAAAAAACAAAATCATATTTATTTGTTTCCATTTACTAAATGTCTATATTAATTAACTTATAATTACGTACTAACCATATATTAGTTTTAGATAAATATTTAAACTTTCTCTAATGATTTGTTTTAATGAAACTGAAAAATTATACGTTTTTATTCGATATTAAAGAAATAAAACCGAAACATGCGCAGTGAGGCCACAACTTTAGTTGTGACAATCGATTTAATTATAATAAAATGTATTTAATGAATTTTGTAGTTGAGAGGACAGACATTTCGTGATACAGGGAATTGTATTATTATTATCAATTATGAATTCAAACTCATCTAGATTTTTCTCTTTTCTTTGTGTTCTTATGATGAATAAAATTCTCTGGTTTAAGGAATTTATTTCGTAATATTTATTATTGGGCTGATGAGGAAAGTTAAAAATTTTAAACTGTGTTATAGAATTTTTCTGACTGCAGATTTAAAAAACTAAAGAACTTTTAACTCAATTTTACATTTAAAAAATTAAATCAGAAAAGAAAATTGTTATAAAAAAAAACGAATTCATAACAAAAAACACACTGCAAGATAAAAAACAAGCTAAAACTTTTGCAAATTATAAAAGAAACAAACAAAATTTCCTATAACTATTAAATTAAACAAGAAGAAAAGAAAATAAATACATATAAACAACAACAAAAACAATGAAACAACTGCAATATTAATTTTTTATATAAAAATTATTAAATGTCTACAGTTTATAAAAAGGAAAACAAATTATAATTAAATTATTATTAGATAATTAAAAAAAATAGAAAAAACTACGCATACAAACGACCACTAAAGACAGCAAAATCTTTCTCATTTTTTTTTGGTTTATTTTTCTTTAAAAATAACCAGCAGAATTAAAGTTTAACAACAACAACAAAAGACAAATTAAACAGCAACAGATAAATTAGTGCCTTCGATATCGGGTGAAACTTTAAAAAAATTTAATTTTTAAAATTTATTTACAAGTTGATCGATATCGAGAGCCACGATTTGGCTGCAAAAAGAGTAAACGCCAGCAAACATGCACAAAAAAAATCAGAATCTAATCGCATCCTAAATAAAAAATAAATAAACAACAAAAAAAAAGAAGATTTATATGATTGATAGAATAAAAAAAATCTAAAAAGATAAACAAATATTTGTATGTGTAATTATTACTATTATTATTATTATTATTATTGTATTTGTATTTTATGTCTTAGTTTTCTTTCTTCACGCTCTTTTGCTCTTTCATAAAAATAAACAATAAAAGAAAAAAACAACAAAATGTGAAAAAAGCACAATGGTAGTTTTACTTTTAGAAAGAACAAAATTCAATGAAAGGCCAGCTGGAATACACAATCCAAAGAAGGCAAAGAACTAAAGAATTTCTCGATGTTGATTTTGTGAGAAAAATAGCGCATACAAATTCTAAAACTAAAATGAATTTCGAAGTAAGTTGTTGTAGTAAAAAAGCCTACTTTCTAAAATGTTTTCAATATTCACTCACCAACAAACAGACTTCTTATCACAGAAAGTTTGTTTACATTAAAAAATAAAAAGTAAGAAGATCGAATATATAAAAATTTTAAGGCAAGACAACGTTTGCCTGGTCAACTAGTTAGTAATAAAATGCTTATATGCGCATCAATTTACATAAAAGTAGATATTTAGAAATATTTTACCTCTCATTTGCTCGAATTTTAAAAGAGTGCCAATATACATTGTGGATCTTTTTAAGCAGAAAAGAATACTATTTATTATGTATTACTTTGCAATATGAATGGGGTTAAAAACGTACCAACATTAGTTTTTAACCTTTTTATCCCGCAAATGTACAAATATTTTTTTAGTAGAATATTTTGTAGTTTAAACTTTGGCTCTATCTGTAGTACTTCCGGAGGTATGTATAAGGAGTTCTATTTTACCTTTTTTTATCCTTTTTTTACCTCCTTAAAATTCGAATTTCACAAAATCCTTTCATATTCGTCCTACACACTGGGACCTGGTTACCGAATTTCAAGTCCGTAGCTTTAGCCGCCGTTTTGAGCTAAGCGATGATGATAAGTCAGTCAGTCTTCTATTTGTAAATATAAGGGGTGGTTCAAAAGTCCCATTAAAATTTTGATTGCATATAACTTTGCTCAAAAAAAGATAAGTAAGTTTGGTTTTTACTAAAAGTTTCTTTGGTCTTTACATTCGCTATGCAACTTTCAGCTCTTTTTAAAGCATTTTCATACTGTAACAACTCAGGCTCAATTTCTTCAATTTCGTGACGAAAATTTTCTTTAAGATTATGAATCGTTTGCGGCTTATTCAGAAAAACTTTTTATTTTAAAAAAAAAAAAAAACTCTATAAGAAAAAGTCTGGTGGCGTTAAGTCCGGTGATCTAGCTGGCCATGCTAAATCGCCATTTCGCGAAATTAGTCTTCGTGTAAAAACGTCATTCAATAATTGAATTTTTGAACGAACTGTATGTGCTGTGAGGTCATTTTTGGGCTAATTTTCTACGGGAACATTTTCAAATCAGTTTTGAAAATTCGCTTTAAACAGCGTGCAGAAATTTGTAACTGCTAACCACGTCTTCGAATTTATGCTTCTGGAGACTCTGCAGCACTATCGAGCAACAGAGCCACATTTTCAGCTATCTTCCAGAACGAGCCCTGTCTGCTGTTGTACCGTACTGTCGAAAATTTGGATGTAAACGATAAATTGTGGTTTTTTTAATCAATTTTCGCTAAGTGGCAATAATGTAACGATTATTTTCAATAAATATTGTCACTATTTCTGCTCGTTTTTGTGGCGTATATCTATCCATAATAAAATTTGGTAGTGGGACTTTTGCCCCACTTTCTATTAAAGTTGCTTCCTTCGACCGTTGCTGATCGCTAGACAAAATGAGTTAAAATTAATAAATTAGTGAATAGCTTTATAACTTTTAAAGAGGTAATTTTGTAAAAAATATCACTATTATTATTTAACGGATTATCTTTTAACTGTAGCTACATATATGTATACCCAACTAGAAGAGAATAAATTAGGATCTTAGTACTCCACTATTATTGTAGTTATAGAAACGAAATCTTCTATATTATAATATTTTATAAATTTGGATGGAAAATATATTAACCTACCTCTTGACTTCATCTCATCTTCAAGTGAAGTAAATTATTTAAACTAACTTTATTAATTTATTTTAAGGTTTTTTGAAATAAATAAAATTAGGGGCTTTAGCGCACAGGAGAGAGAGAGGGAATAGAAACGAGAATTAGTTTCCACTTTGGCTTAGCAGAGATTGTAGGGAAAATACTTACAATTCCTTTGATTTTTAATGAAGAATAATCTTTATAGTTAGATTATAATTCACCATTTATTAATAATAAATAATTAATTATTTAGTTGTAAATGAAAAAAAAAATGGTTTGCCGTTGGCTGGTTAAAAAGGAGGTTTTTCAAGTTACTATGTAGAGATGAAAGGTAGATTAAGAATTGAATTCAAAAGTCTTTTCAAAAAGTTATTTAACGCTACTTCCTTAAAGGCTTATTAAGCTTACTTGAGAAATTGGGCAAATAATTTTTATCTTTTGTTCACTTCATCTATTTTAGCTCTCAATTTCTCACGTATTAGCTCAAATTCATATATTTAAATGATTTAATTCATTGAATAATTTACTTTTAAATAAAAAATATATAAATATGTTGTTTTTGGCCAAAAAAAACTTACGTTGCTTACCCCCATATGTGGTTCTCGTACTAACATGGTTTTGTTAGTGAAAATTATTTTTTATAAGCAATAATACATTCATTAAGCCATTTTATTATATCTGAGAAAATCTGGGACCATCTACTAGTCATTCTAGGTAAAATTCTAACTTAGAATAACCTTTAACTTTACATAATCGGCCAACTTTAAGAGTTCTTTTGCATGTGAACAGTTGTATAGAAAAAGATAATGTATAATTAATGATTATTGACCTTTAGTCTTGTTTTTTATTATTTTCAATATTTCGCCTTCCTGTCTAAAGCTTCGTCAGGAAAATTATGTTTACGGTAAAAAATTATGTAGTTTTTCTACAGAACTCAATAAAAAAAATAAAAGAGGGCACCCCTTTTTCTTTTGAAGTGGTCAGTTTGTATGAGAAAGGAAGGCGAAGCTAAAATAACAATAAGCTCAGATAATTCCTTTGGAAATGTTCTCTAGACTTATTTCCCTACATCTTGTAGTTTAAAGTATTTACAAATTAAGTATATCTCATCTCAGGATCTCAAGCAGGATGAATAGTCTAAATGATCATCTGTGAGTACTAATCTTGGAGAAACTAATTGTAATATATTTTAATATTCAAGCATTCATACCTTCCAACTATATGCCTCTCATGATATCGGAATTCTAAACGTACTTGAAAGCTTTTCCGATCAAAGCTGAAAAAAGAATGCTATAAAATTCTAGTATTATAGTATTATTCTACTATAGTTATGGAGACTGGAAGAGTACGAGGTATGATAAAAAAATAACCGTTTTTGTTTAATTTTCGTGATTAACGATGTTCGATTTTACTATTTCAAAAAATGGATCAAAGAAACTGTATTAAGTTTTGCGTAAAAAATGAAATTAAATGTGCAAGGACATTTGAAATGTTGACTGTGGTGTTTGGCGAGTCTACTATGAGCAGAACACAAGTTCAATTGTGGCATAAAAGGTTTAAGGAAGCACGTCAACAACCCATGAAAACATTGAAGCAGTGAAGAAAATGATTTTGCATAATCGTCGAATCACTATTAGAGAGGTTGCTGATGATGTTGGCATATCGTTCGGCTCATGCCAAGCAATTTGTACGGATGTTTTAGGTATGAAACGTGCGGCAGCGAAGATTGTTCCAAAATTTGCAAAATTTTTAGCAAAAACAACATCGCATGGACATCGCGTTTTTGGCCAAAAACAAAACCGTAATCCTGCCTCAACTACCGTATTCACCGGACTTGGCTCCCGCTAACTTTTTCCTCTTCTTAAAACTGAAGACACTGATGAAAAGAAAGCGTTTTGCTACGATTGAGGAGATAAAAGAAAAATTGAAACAGGAGCTGTTGGCGATATCAAAAAGGGGCGTTTCAGAAGTGTTTTGAGGATTGGAAAAAACGCTGGCATTAGTGTATTATATCTGAGGGGGAATACTTTGAAGGGGACAAGATAGTTATTGATGAATAAATAAATAATTGTTGAAAAAATTTAAAATAATGGTTATTTTTTGATCATACTCGTATGTAGGTAACGAAATGGCAGACTATCGAACTGAAATGGGTGCGGATACCTAGAATTCTCTTTCAAGATAAATCATTACTTTATACGTGATTTATTATGCGAAGGAGAAAAACAAAATCTTCAAGATTATTGAAAAGCCCAAGTGAATATGCGGTAGTCAGAAAGGCTTATGCCGAACGACCTGGCCCTAAGGCTTTTCTAAGCCTTTGAAGAAATGACTTTAAATTCTATTGAACTATTTACTGAACATTTTAGACTCAATTGAGACATAAATTTAATTGGTATGGTACAGGATGATTCATGTCCTTTTTGTCAAGAAAGGGAACCAAAGTATAAAAAATGCAGTATGGTCATAATAAGTAGTAATAGAATCTAAGGGGAAATATTTAACGACAAAATGGTATCAAAGGACGAAATACGAGTACATGATTATTTCATATATGTGGAAAAGTACATAGGAGAGTAATTTCTGAAATAATTCTTTAGAAAAAATTTTTTTTCTATTTTTAAATGACAAAGTCAAGAAATTTCGAGAGAATTGATTAATTTTATTTCTTTTTTAAATTTAGAAAAGAAAATTTTGTTTGTGAAAATGTTAAATTTTGTTCAGGTATTTAATCTTTATTTTAAGCCTTTTTATGTGTTTCGCATTGAATTTTAAATAATTTTTTTACGTTTTTTCTCATTTAGCTTAGCTTGTATAGTATTTAGAAAAAACCGAGAAGTACAAGATTAATTAAAATTCATTGCAAGTTTCCAAACTTAGTACAATCTTATTTATTTATTAATAATTAATGTTTTAAAGCAGTAAGTAAATTTGTATAAAAGCATGCATAAAAAAACATATTCAATTCAAAAAATGATTTCAATTAATTTAGGTGGAATATTTTATAAAAAAGCGTATAAAATGTAGCCCTGTTTAGATTAACGGCAATACCCAATATGGCATACACTTTATTCTGGTAGGTGTTAATCTTATTTTGATAGGAATTAATATGATACGCTTTAATTATTAAATATAAGTAAATACATATTTATGTGTTAAAATTAAACTAAAATAAGAATTTCTTCAATTGTATTCTCTAATTGTGTTAAGTTGATTCTTTCGTGTCTTTATTATATAAACACTGGACTTGTGCTCCGTAGTTCATTTTATTGAGCGCTCTTCTTAGTTTCAAAATCAGAAAGGAATAGTTCGTTCATTTAGTTCATTTGATCTTTTGTATCTTTATCACTTATATTTACTTTTGATTGTCATTGAACGTTCTTTATTATGTAAAATGATATCGAATAGGGGTTGAAAGGAATTTTTTACGAAAATAGAAAGCAAAACAACAACAAAAAAATTCCAAAAATATTTTTATATTTAGTTTTTGATTTCTTTTTTAATAATTTAATTCAAAAAGTACTTTAATCACTATGGCAAAAAAGGAAGGTTTAATTTTAAAATCTTAAAATTAAGCTTTTTGGCATGAATTTTGTCTTCTTCAACTTATTTAAAAAAAAAAAAGAAAATAATTTGCAACTTTCGTTTCTTCGTCATTGTTTTCGTTTAAGTTTAGTTCGTTCATTCATTTATCGGTCGTTCATTTAAAATGATCAGCAAGCACATGAACTATAGGAATTCAAAACACGGACTAGTTCGTTCAATTCAAATAATTGAATAGTACAATGTGTATAGTTCTTTCGTGTACTACCCAAGACTAATAAACACACTGACTAGGTGTTTTTCTAAAGTCTTTTAATGGCAACAAGAAAAATTATCTGCATTTCAAAAAATAATATACATTTTTAGAAATTGAATAGAATAAAAAATATGACATGCCTTCAGTAACAAAGAATTGTACGGAAAATTATTGATAACACTATATGCAAGACACAAAATGTAAAATACTTCTTGTGTGGAATATCTTGGAATAGTTACCGAAAGTAACAAAATCATATTTGAGTTTTGCTCATGAACATTTTGGGTAAAAATTAATTTTTCCGAAGAACATGATATTATTCTTATACCAATTGCAATTTTGTTTTCCTATCTTCGGCATAATTGTAGCTTCCATCGTTTAAATTATAAATTATTTAATTTAGAAGTCCTAAAAAATATTAGGAATAAAGAGTCCTGTTCTAAAAATCTTTTTGTTGATGATTGTGAATTCCTTCAGATACAATTTTCCACCGTTAATTTTATATTTTAAAAATATTTTTAAAAAGGTAGGTGTCTTGGCTAAACACTTAATTTATTTCAAGGCATATAAAACTGATACAGGAAATAAAATACGTTTCCTTTAGGATGCAGTGGGTTTTTTTGTTTTATTTTAATAACATTTTTATGAATATTTTTGTCAATGAATACTTTTTATTTGATGATTGATTATAGTTGCTTTTATACTTTTTACAAAACGAGCAATAAAAGAGTTTATACAATAATAGAAATTGATGCAATCAATCAAAAAGTTCAATACAAAACTGAAGGGAGTAAATAAAAACAGAAAAGTGTTTTCTATAAATGGACTTAATAATTATTTAACAAAAAAGTGTAAAGCTTTTTAAACTCCCAATTCTCGGCTAGGTGTTGTAGTGGCCATTTGTCCCGTATGACTGGAGGGTGGTGGTGGTGAGATAATGCTGGGAGCCAAACGATTTAATAGACTACGTACCGCAAATGTAACATCATGATTAGCAAAACAAAATAAAAACGATACCACAAAACCCTGTAAACTAACTAAAACAACAGACAACAATTGATAGAAGCGTTCCAAGGGTGTACCTGTATCAGGACGATAAGGTAAAAGAAAATGCTGCAAGCCAAATAAAGGTACCTTAAATAAACTAAAATTAATTTTTTTTTACTCCCAGTTGAAAAATTACAAACCAATATAATTGTTGCTCTAACAGCCTTGCGTATGGCCAAAGGGGCTGGCTGGGCTGATTGCGGATGCAATTTGCGCACTATGACACGCAATACATTGATGAGAAAAACTGCAAATAGTTATTTCAAGAAATTATCAAACAAAATAGTCATCAATTACTTACAGAAACTAGCCATCAAGGACATGCAGACTGGCACAGAGAATATCCACAACAATAGACTATCATCCATCCAACAACTAAAATTATAAAAATTTGTTTTCTATATTTTTTTTTTTTAATTTGTCATGTAAAACTTACTGTACATTGTCTTCACCATGTAAGAATCTTGCCACACCATAAGCCGTTAAAAATGTAAAAGGTGAAAGCCATGAAAATATTTTAAACCAACGCATAACAATTGTATCTTTAACAAAAACCTGGAAAGTTTATTAAACAAATTATATAATTTAATATCGATTGAAATTTCTCCGTTTGCATCTGTCACTCACTCTCTCTCTCTCCCTTTTTTCTCTTTCTATGTATTTCTATTTCTTTTAGTATGTAAATTAAAATTTAAATATCGAAAAAGTCAATATTGTCTGTAATTTAAGCTTCTAATTTATAGTGGCAAAATTTATGATGAATTTTCCTTAAATAATTTCGCTTTCCAGTGCTTAAAATTTTATCGTTCTTTGACGGGTTAGAGACGGTACTATTTTCTTTCTGACAACTTGTGAACAAGAAATAAAAACAGAAATTTTTTTTGTGTAGTAATTTCTACTGAAATTACCAGAGTAACCTACATATTCTAATATGTTTTCAATCATGATTGAATATTTAATGGGTATTGATCAAAATACAGTTTTTATAGCTTTCAAAAATTAAATAAATTCACCAGATAATGGGAACGGATGTCAAGTCTCTAAATGTAAAAGCACAATTTATTGTGAAAGAAAACCTTAAATAATAAGTATGGCAATGTTGGAAATCCATAAATTAGACGACAATAATTATGATTGCTGGTATATACATATGAAGGCTTTAAAGATGAAGTTGATGGTAGAGTTAAATGAGATCGGATGATGAAAATACTCTTGTATCCAATAGTAAACACAGTTGGGATATATACAAAATTGGAAAACTTCCCTTGAGGCGTGGACAGAATTGCAAAAAGTGCCTTAATACAAAACATCTTTGAATGTATGAAGGTGGCAATGCCACGAAAAATCTAGCTAACAAATAAATTAAGGTAAGAGTAACATTCTCAAGGGGGTCTTACACTGTAATACTGAGCAAAACGACTTCACAAAAACTGAAATCATAGTGTGAAAACAATGCATCAAAAAATGCGGATAGAAATTTGACAATCGTACGGTTCTCGGCTATTTTTTTTAAAGAATTTATGTTTCACAAAATATTAATCTTTATCTGTGCTTGATTCCAGAATTGTCTTGGGTTATTTTAAATTTATTGTTTCACTCATGACATTCTCATGAGTTATTTGTTCAGTACACTAAGTACCATTAACCACTTCATCAGACGCTACTCTGAATCCTCAGTAGATTACTCCCAACATTAATTTTGGAATTAGTCACAAATAATTATTAATATTTTGTTAAACTTTTGAATTCCAAATAAAATTATTACGTATACAAATACAAGGGCACATTGTAGAGAAACCCTATATTTTTCTTATTATTATTTTTGTTTTTTAAATACTTTTTAATTGCATTTCAGTAATACCCAAGGGCATTTTGAATGTAAAAGAGACGAGAAGAATAAAAATAGAATATATAGTTTTCAATATTAAAATGTATGTTGTTCAATGCTTACTGAGTTTTTTCTATCAGCATTTGAATCTTTTTTAAATTATGGACAAATAATTCTTTTTAACTATATAAATATCAACGTTGCATAGTGTTTCATTTTCCAAAAAACGGTTGCAAAAATTATATATTCGACTATACAATTTAGAGAATTGGATTATCGCCCGCTATAAAGGCCATAGTACTGGTCAAGTATCAAAAACCAGTTCTTGATTCGAATGAATATTATAAATTTTAGAACCGCTTAAATTGGTAATTTTTCAGACTGTAGAAAAACTTTAAGTTTTCGACAAAAACTTTAGACTTAAAAAATTATTTTTTTCGGTGAAGTTTATAACCGATTGTTACTTTAAAAAGTGTTTTTGTTTGTTTTTTAACCTGATTAAAAAAATCTTTAGCTTTTTTTTGGGTCGTTTTTGGAAACTAAATAGAGTAGAACTAAAAGAGTTACATAGACACTTTGATTGTTTCATATTATTACGAAAAATCATACGGTTAAACCACTGTATTATTATTCATAAGAAATTGTATTTATGTATGTAAATGTAACAATTTAGTACTTAAATTAATGTGAGTGGAATGCTTGTGTGAGTTATAAAGTAAAATGTGTAGTATTTACATCTGTATTAGTGTTCTAGATTAAGCTAGAATAAGAACTTTCGTTTACCTTTTATTTATTTATTTTTTTTTATATCTTTATTTATTTAATGTCTATGGATTCAAAATCCTTACAGATTATATAATATCACTATGAATTATTTAAAAATACAATTAAATTAGTTTTAACAATATTAATATTTAACGAACAATCAATTCTTAAAAGAGGTTCGGAATTGACATAATTTGCTCTGAAGGAACATTAAAAAACTTTTAAAAAATTTGACACAAAAGTAACATTTAATATTATTCTGCGACTTTTTAAAGTCGCCAGCCTAATAAGAGCAAGTCTACTGGTATAAGATATCAAGTTTAATGGATCTCAATGTAATCCACGTAGGCAAAATAACCAAAACTGTTTTTGGTCAGATTCAATTCAGATTTTTATTCTATAACTTGATATACTTAGAATCATGTAGTAATGCTAGTAGTTTGTAGAAGATTTTAGGTAGAGCTGTGTAATGTAATGTTCAGAACGCTGTAATAGAAATAAGTTGGTGAATCAAGATGTTATTGTGTAACTCTGATTTAAATAACTCATTGGTCAAAAATAGAAAACAGTTCACACGTTGGGTTGGGCCAGCTAGTTCGGATGGTGGGATCTTGTTTCTACCTGACCTACAGCATTACACCTAGATTTATAACGTGTGATTAATTTGCCCTGAAACCGTGAGTGCATCTAGTTGAAACGTACCTTTATAAACAAAAAAGCCGGAGAACAAGATGGTGTAGCTCTCGACATCTATACCCTCCCAACCTATGGTTTTCATGGTGGTCTATGTGAAAATGAAAACCCCTAATACAATTTACCTTCTTCTCATCTCATCTGCAATCGACCCTGAAGTTTTACAATTAATAAACTAACCCATTTCTAATTGCGTACTAATGTACAATTTATTTAAAGAGAAAAGTTAATTCAAACAAACAAATTTGATTCATAAAAAAAACTAGCTTAGGGTTAACCAAACGAAATAAAACAAGTTAAATTCGGCTGTGCCGAGTCTTATATACCCTTCCCTGTGTTAGCGAAATATTATTATTTTTCACTTTCCACATTCTTCTAAAATATCAAAAACATACAAAAAAAATTCGCCTTACTTCATTAAGTAATTAAATATTAAATGTTTTAAGCAACAGATATTACTTTGCATATTTAAATTTTTTTTTTTTTGAAATTTCCATATACCCCAGTGCTGTTGCTCTAAGTGATTTTAGCAACTTGCCGATGAACCAATAAATATTGTGAGATGAGACACATATCACTTTAAAGAGGAGACTGTCTAGTATTGTAATCTACTGCCAAAATACTCAGAAGTTATTTTGGACTATTTTTAAAAAATTTTTTTTAAATTTCCATACACCCCAGTACGGTTATACTCAAGGATTTTGGTAGTTTCCGTTTTGAATCATAAAATAAAAACTACAAATTTTTCCGAAAATGTTAAAACACTTCCAAAAAGCTTAGAGCCTACTGATTAAATCCCTTTTTGATTTTGGTAATTTTCCTTGCCAAAATCGGGAATGGTACCTCAGCAAAGTGGGGAATGATAAAAATCCCTCAGAAGAAGGGTACTGGGGAATGAGGGAATTTGAAAAATTTTTTAAAAAGAATGCAAAGTTTTTTCTGAGTACTTGGGCGATAGATTACAAATATAGACGACCTTTTGTTTAAAATGATATGTGTACCAACCCGTAATATTCTATGGTTCGTTTGCAATCTCTTAGAGAAATCAACGTATTTATGCACATTTGTATCTATGTATGCACTTATATGTCTCATGAACATATTTATAAATATGTCATAAATACTGAAAAGATATTTACAAATACTAAAAAAACATAAGGAATTACGTGAAAACATATTTAAATAACTCCGTTTATCTTCACTTACTTTAAAAAAATTATGTAACTGAAACACTTAGTTTATTATATAAAAAAAAATTTTTTATATAATAATACGACCTCAACTTAAAAATCTAGCCGTTTCAATAAAAAAGTCATATAAATTACAATTAAAAAGCTATAAAAAAATAAATGACAAACATTGATAAAAATAATTTTCTTCGAATACCTATTTTTTTTATTAATCTTAAATAAATAATTAATTTTAGTTCAAGAAACTAAAATTAACTAGTTCTGAGAAACAGTCCTTTCTGAGAATCTCATTTTTAAAAGCAATAAAATTTCTGCAGGCATTAACTTTTTAAAAACAATTAATAAAAACTAATTTTTTCCAAAGAATTATTGAAGGAAAGGGTTATTCGTATCATCACTGATTACGCAATCAAGCAGAACCTTCCTGCAACAAATGAAAATCATAAATGTGAGGGTTCGTATACTGAATCGACCTTTTATGATTTCAGTGATGGTGGTAAGTTCTGCATAAGTGACACATAACCATATATGGTATTTTTAGTAAATCAGATTACATTTTTGCATTTTTGTTTTTGAAAATATCAAAATAATTGATTCTAATTCGAGCTAATTGAATATCTAATTGCATTAGCAGAATTCAATTAAATTTCTAATTGTAAAGGTAAACCAATTTTTTTTTTGCTAATGCCAACTAATTGCAATTAGTTTTACCATTGGAATAAAAATTTCAATTATCTAATGGTATTAGTTGAACTAATTCTAATTGTTTGATGAATTAGAGAATATAAGCCAATTGCATCAATTGCTAATTCTAATTGAAATTTAACATGTATGTTTATAAATAGATACGTGATAATGGTAAAGAGATATTCTTATTGATATTTTTAAGCAAAACAACAAAACAAAAGCGAAAGAAAACTTTACCATCAGTACAAAAAAAATCATACCAAAAAAAAAAAATATATAAATTAACACCATATACGCGTGTACTTATATATGTACATACTGATACTGATGTACATGCATATCGTTAGGTATAATTGGATGTAATAAATTTAATATGTCTTTGCCATACCAAAAAAAAAAACTCAATAAAAAATATAAGAGAAGAATAAAACAATATCAATTTAATGAGAGTACATGTACATAAAAAAGAGATTACCAACTTACTCCTATAGTGTTTTTACACTGGAGCACATCTACCATCTTCCCATATAAAATGCATGTATTTAGAAAAAATCACCATCTTCCAACATCTTTACAAGATGTTCCTATTTCATTTTGTTTCATTCAACATCTTTCGATAATTTTCGTGCCATCCATTACTAGAAAAATGGCAATAGCGGCATCACTGATAAAGTAACATTTACTTACACATACATACCATAAGTAATTGCACATATGAAACAAAATAAAAATTAAAATTTTCAAGCCAAATGGATTTGATCTTGCAAAGCAACACTTAGGGCCATTATTACAACTTACTTATAAGGTTTCCGATAGCTATAATTAACTTTAGTTAAAGTAACTGATAAAGTGATCAATAACTTTTTTCTATTACAAGTTCTCAATAAGACAAATATTATAATATTTGTTGTGTGGCACCACTGTTGTGAATACCGATTACTTTTCGTTGCTATAAATACATAATGGCAAACGAATGATTTTTTTTTGACGATTATTTTTCAAATAACTAAGAAATTCTTTACTTTTAAAATATTATTTTAATATTTGTTATTTTATTGTGTAATTGTATTGTTTTATTTTTGTGTATTAATAAAAAAATTATTCAATGTCTATGGATGCTGAGGTTGCCATATCTAACATCGAAAATATGGCAGCTTTAAATGGTTGAAGTTCACGTTAAGTTATGAGCAACACAAACCTATCTTTAGCTTATCATACACTTTTTACTTAAAGTATGTTTATAATAACCAAAAAGCATTTATCTGTTCGATAACATCCTACTTCTAGTTATCGTTTAGTTGTAATAATGGCCCTTAGCCAAATAATGAATAATTCTTCTAAATTAAATAGTTAAAAGCTTTAAATGTGGAAAAAAATTTTTATTAATTAATCAAATATGATTTAGTGGTTAAGGAAGGCAAATATAAATTTTTTTTCTTCCGATTATCACCAACACACGCTTTCTGCAAAATTATAAAGATTACTTCTGATGATAACCTTGAATAAAGCACAAGCTGGTTTAATGGTAGTACTCGTATCTAGTACAGTTGACTTTAATAAAGTAGTAGTGAGGCAAGTAGTTTCAGTTCCAGTTCGGGGTGAACCCTTTGAGAAACTTGGAACACCACCTTAGAAAATTTTCCTCTGATGGGCTACACAAATGAACTCACATGCATGTACAATGTATCTATTAATAAAAAAATTTTCAGAAATAAATTTACTTTGGCTTTCAGAATTTTTTTTACAAAAATAATTATTTTTTTGTATTAGAAATGAAAGTGAACTTGTTAAAATAGCACAATTTTTCTTTTCACAAAAAGTATAATATTATTTTTTTCTTTTTTTTAACTTGTAAAATTTTTTCTTAACTTTTCGATGTTTGTCGTTTGGTGTTCAAATGCAAAAAGAACGAATTATAAAAATTTTGTCCACAACTAACTTACACGAAGCTGTAAATCTGTATTTTTTTTCTTCTGGAAAATTCTGTAATTCAATTTTTTTTCAAGCTTACAACTTTACTTAAGAACAAAATACATATCACTAACCATTACGTTTACATTTTACCTGCTAAAGCCCGCAGTACACGAAATGTAAAAAGTCAAATGGGCATGTAGCTCTGATGTCACGATAAGCTCATCATATTGTTTTCATGCATGTAGAAAAATCTCTGTAGTTACATGTGTCAAAATTTTGATAGTACCATGAAATGTTGTTTTTTTTTTTTAAATAGAAATGTGGCGCATGTAGCCAAGGCAGACTACATTTGCATATGTAAGCATGTAAACCGCTACGTATTTATTAGTACTACACGGCAGGTAGTAAATGTACGGTTTTATGGCTGAGCATATGTGAAGCTCATGTGGTTATGTAGCTTTCTAGTACACGAAATGCCAGATGAAATTTTAAATACGTGGTAATTTAAAGATAAAAAAAAATAGTATCGTCATTTTCCGAGAACAAATTTGAAGAAAACTGGTTTTATAAAATGCTCCATTCACTATTAACGCATATGTACATAGCATGGCCTAAATAGAGTGTTTTGTCGCAGTTTACAGTAGGATGAAAGCCCTTTCTGTTCGCAAATTTTGAGGGTATACCATACTTCTTTTGAAAAATTTTCTTATATAGTCGGCCTTTGGTCAACTTAAGGATTTTATTCTCTATTGAATTGAATTTTATTCCTTATTAAATAGACTAAATGGGTAAATTTTTTAAGTAGTTTGTATAATACTTGACAGTATTTTCAATAAGCTTTTATTTGATATTCATATTATGTTATTACCTCAAAAATTTTAAAAGACTCAAAAATTTGATAACTCGGAAAATATGGGTTTAAATAATAAAATTTATATAATATTTTATTCTGAAAATTAATATATTTACCAGTTTCATTCTTCTTTTTTTAATTTTTATCACTCGGAAAATATGGATTTTTTTGGGAAACTTTACTTAATATTTTCTTCTTAGAATTTGTTTTCCTATGACCTGGCATGATTCTATTTCATTTTCGGTGCTTTCTTAAAACATATAATAACGCGAATACAAGTTTTAAGTAGTGGCAGCACTGATTGTTTGTCACAGTTTGTTTTGCTTTTATTTATTTGGGATAAAAATTAATAAAATACAGAAAAAAAGTGTGCTGCTATCGTTATCTTGCCCACTCATTTATTAGAAAGAGAAAATAATGCCTTACAGCCATTTTTTTTGCCGTTGAGGCTTCAGTTCGGGAAGCTCGATAATTAAATCCTCTTCTTCGAAATTAAATATTTATTAACTAATATTTTCCAAAGCAAATAAAGTTCAACAGACCCAAAAAGTAATTACATATGCATGTTGTTTCAAAATTTGAGCTTTTACATGTCTTGTGACAGCCTCATGCGCATATAAGGTACTGACTCACTATCCTACTTAGTCGTACGATCTGTCTAAAAACGCATGTGTGCTAAAAAAGTATGATAGTGTGTATTGAACAAGCAGACTTTTTGACAGGTCTGTCCGATTTTTTAATGTTATGAAAATTTTCATAAAATAAATTTTATCTGTGCGATCAGAGTTGCATTTTCTATATTCAAGGAAGAAAAATAGCAACAATACCAAACTTGTGTTTTGTTTATACACACTTTTAGGTTATTTTTCATTGTACATATTTGTAAAAAAAATATTTTGCGGCAAAGAAGAAAATTAATACTTTTAAAAGTATTAAGATGAGTAAACATATGTTTTTGCATCTTTTTTTGTATAATAGTGTGGCATAAAGTTTGCCATTTTAAAGCGATTTCTTCAAGTAGTACAGAATTCTGTCACACATTATTTTGACATAATCGTACGATCGTGTAGGATAGTCAGTCAGTACCTATAAGAATATTTTTAATGTTAAAATTCATATGTAAATAATTAAGTAATAGACGGCATATAGAAAAGACGCATGTTTGCATGTGCTTAAAAATAAACATATAGTATTCATGCCAATGTGTACTGCATGTAAGTATACCAAAAACTAATAGTACACGGCATGTAACGAATGCGGGTTCTTGATGATATGAAAATTACGTCAGAGCTACATGCACATATGGCTTTTTACATTTCGTGTACTGCGGGCTTAAGGCTCTATCAAAAAAAGTTAACATGATTGCCAAAAATCACTAATGAAACGTCGGAGATGGACTTCGTTAGTATTAGTGATGATATTAAAGGATTTTGGTTTTCTATTGTTTACATGGTAATTATGAGATATTTTTATGAATTTTTAATAATGAAATAAAAAGGATGAAAAAAAATTCTTTCATTACAGATGCTAGATTTAAAAAAGACCGTTATAATTTGGCATTGATACTAGAGAAATCTAGAGGACTCTTAGTGAAACAGTATAAAAAGCAATGCTGAGATTGATAGACGAGTTCAGTTTTATTTACAAAATTAAGGACTAATTAGCGTAAAAATACAAAAAATACGTAAAATATGGAAGTAATTCTATAAAAAAAAAAAATATATATATAATAAAACTCGTTTTTACTCGCAATATAATACTAGCTCGAATTGTGCTCGCTTTGGAGACAAGTACTCTTCTTACTCATTTATTGAATCTTCATTAAATATAATTAAGATATTGCTACCTACACACCTACCCCCTTATCCAAAAAAATTAACGCAGACTTTAATGTCAACATTAACGAAATTTTTCATGTAATTTTTAAAAAAATTTTACTTTTAAGTCTACGTTAATTTTTTTTTGGATAAGAGCAATAAAATACAATTACCAATTTCATTCTTTATTAATTTTGTTACAAAACTAAAGACTTTAGGGGTATTTTTTTATAAACGCACTTTATGTAATAAAGATTTTATAAATAAAGGGTGTTTTTTTATAGACGTATAGAACTTTAAATTGCAATAAAACAACGATGGATTATTCGATTGACATGAATTTTATTTACCCGAAAGATAACCTTGTGGCATTACATTTTAAATATGATTTCTGGCATATGACCACCACGGCTGGCTCGGTTGTAGTCCAATCTGGACGTCCAATTTTCCATGACTTTTAAAACATTTGTGGCCGTATATCGGCAATAACACGGCGAATGTTGTCTTCCAAATGGTCAAGCGTTTGTGGCTTATCCGCATAGACCAATGACTTTACATAGCCCCACAGAAAGTAGTCTAGCGGTGTTAAATCACAAGATCTTGGAGGCCAATTCACAGGTGCAAAACGTGAAATTAGGCGGTCATCAAACGTGTCTTTCAATAAATCGATTGTGGCACGAGCTGTGTGACATGTTGCGCCGTCTTGTTGAAACCACAGCTCCTGGACATCATGGTTGTTCAATTCAGGAATGAAAAAGTTAGTAATCATGGCTCTATACCGATCACCATTGACTGTAAGGTTCTGGCCATCATCGTTTTTGAAGAAGTATGGACCAATGATTCCAGCAGCCCATAAAGCGCAACAAACAGTCAGTTTTTCTGGATGGAACGGTGTTTCGACATACACTTGAGGATTAGCTTCACTCCAAATGCGGCAGTTTTGTTTGTTGACATAAACATTCAACCAGAAGTGCGCTTGATCGTTAAACAAAATTCGCTTAAAAATCGGGAACCATTCGACGATTATTTGCAAGCGTTGTTCAGGCGTGAGTCTATTCATGATGAATTGCCAAGCCAAACTGAGAATAAATCACTTGACAGCTGTTAAATCGGTCGCCATCTTGAACAGTAATGCCAACTTAAAGTTCTATACGTCTATAAAAAACACCCTTTATTATTATAATAATGAGTGGACAGCTCATTGTTTTTTTATAACTTCGAAAATGCGATTTGACATTGATTCCACAAGTTTTTTAAGATACTGCCGACCAATGTCTTCTCAGCATTGCTTAATTTTTAGGTTTAATTCTGTTTCTGTCATTTCCGTGGCACAAATTTTCCACTGGGCTTAAATGCGAACTACAGGCCAGCCAGTCTAGCAAAGGAATATTATTCCCGTTGAATCTTAACTTGCACTGCTTAGAGACGTGTATTGGAGCGTTATCTTGTTGAAAGATCCATTTCTTCATCCATAAATGTAGTAAGAGCATCTTGTAACGATTCATTACATATTAAGATATTCGCTTTTGTCGGAACAACACATATTTTTGTCTTTTCAACAGCATGACACTGCTTCCACCAAAATTGCGTTTTGACATAGGAAAGTCACTGAACTTCAGATCGTGCCAATAGCATGAGTATGAGTCTGGACCATTCAAATTATTTTTTTTTCATCTGAGAAAATTACCTGTCCACTTCATATACTTGCCCACAAAAATTTAATCGATTCGTCTTATGGTGGTGCTTTAGCATTTTTTTACATTTTCGTTTCTTCCATTTTATATTGTCATCTGATCATAAAATGTGTGCAACATGTTTTGAAGTGACAGGAAGATTACGCTTAGTTTTTATTTTTTCCACTGTGTTTATAGGAATCTTCCACCATAATAAGTACCTTTATTATAACATTGAATAATTTATGTAAACAAGAAAGAAAAAAACTAGCTTAGAAAAGAACCGTTACTCTGCCTCTTATTTGAATTCTTAAATATTGTTTTTGGTTGGGCACATAGAAGGTATGCACCAGTGTAGAACCAACAGGTAAACGAAAGTTCTTATTCTAGCTAAACTACAGGAAACTTGTACACTAATACAGATTTTACTTTATAGCTCACACACTCACAAATTCTACGCATTAACTTAAATACTAAATTTTTATATTTACATTCATAAATACAATTTCTTATTAATACTATTATTATAACACAGTGGTTCAACAGAAGGTTTTTTCGTAACGATACTATATAAATTTTTAAGGATATTTTTAATTACTTAAAAATTTAAACTTATATTCAACACTTCAATGCTAAGATTGACAGTGCGAATGTATACATAACTGTTTTTTTTTATTTGCATAATTAAAAATATTTCTTCAATTCGACGAAAGTTTCTATTCAATTTTCAAACCTTTTGTCAATTTGAAAAATTTTGTGCAATTTAACGAAATGTATTAGTTAATTTAATAAAATTTCTTCAAATCTACAGCAATTAATGTTAGTCAAAGTCAAGAAATGTATTCAATTTAACTGAATTAAATTAGTGAAATTTGCTATAATTTCTTCAATTTTACATGATTTTGAAAAATATCAAATATTGTTTTTTTTTGCTTTAATGAAATTTCTTCAACTTCTTCAATTTATTTAATTTAACTAAAAAATTTTGTTAAATATTGCAAAATTTAAATTGTTTCTGTGACAATGTTTACTATTCTTTTAAATAAATTTTTGTCAAAGAAATAACTAATTTTATTTAAATCAACAGATGTAACTAAATAAAATTTTAACTAAAACAAAGTCTGATGATTTAAAGAAAAATTCGTTAATTTAAATTACTTAAATGCAATTTGAATAAACTGGCTAACGATTAAAATAAAATTTCTATTGATCTTATTATTTTTTTTCGTTAAAGTTTAACTAAATTGTGTAGTAAAATTTACCAGCAATAAAATGTTTGTAGGTAATCAATAAATAAATATTTTTGAATATTTTTCGTCTTTTTTAGATAAAATAGTATTAAAAATAAAATATAATCCTTATTCGTGCTTAATTCCAATTTATGTTGGTGTGCAAAACGCATTATTTTCCATGTTGTTCTTGTTAAATTTCTTATTTCATTATACCAATCGACCAAAGTTTTAGTCAATAGTACAATAAAAAGTTTCTAAATATTTAAACAAGAAAATAAAAAACAAACCAACATTACAAAAAAATATATTTTTATTTCTCTATTCTCTCTTTTTTTTTTAGGACCAGCACTGAAGGGATGACCCCTACTCATGCAATGCATTGCGTTGGAACTTCTCTCTTACATATGAACACCCATTGGGTATAAACATAAATATAATTAAAGAGCAGCGTTGCCATTTTAGCCTTTTTAAGGCTAGATTTAGCCTTTATTTCTCGCATTTAGCCTCAAAATTTATGATTTAGCCTCTAGCTTTTTTCATAGCCTCTTTTGTTTTAAAAATAGCTTTAAATAGCTTTTTTTTGGAAAAAATAAAAAAATCATAAATAAACAAACTAAAGGCCATTATTACAAGTTAAGATTTTACAAGTCAAACATCAAGCTATTGGTGGGACATTGAATTAAAAATATGGATACATTAAATATTAGACAGTGTGTCCAAAATTTTAGCCAAAAACCAGTCATTTGCCATACAAAATCCTAACTTTAACTATCGAAAGGTGTAACAACGAGTCTAAGACTGAAACCAAATTAGCTGAAGTAATATTTTCGATAAAACTTTGATATGTAAACTGATAAATTGGAAGGTAATTTCATAAGTAAAGAAAAGTGTTTTGTCTCTAACTTGTAATATAAAAATGCACTTTATTTCTAATTGATTAATTAAGTGTCACACTTAGTATTTAGTTATCTAGTACTACCATTTAGTAATGCTGAGGTTACTCGCTTTTAAATAAGAGAAAGGGGAATATAAATGACCAGCCCAATCACGAATATTCCCTAGAAATTTTTTTTAATGAAATTTTTGGTTTTTGGGAAAAATTTTACTAAAAAAAGGAAAAATTTTTTGTATGATAAGAAGAAAGGGAGAAGTGAAATAATTCCCGTTTTTATTCATAACTAGCATTTAACTCGCTACTTTTCCAGCGAAGTACCATATTGTCGCTATTATAATTTCGAATTCTTTGTAGAATATTTAATCTCAGTTCTAAATGTTTTAATACAAATTACATTAGAAGGTATCATTAAAATATACGACAAGGGCCGTTTCGTCAACTTATTGATTTTTATATTTACTGATCACCATTGGGGCTCGGTCTAATAGTTATAAATTCGTTAATGTTAAAAGATTCAAAAATACCATTATAGTATATTAATTATTTTTCACCTTGTCATGAAACGGTTAAGCTCAGTCTAATAGTTTAAGTTCGGTAATATTAAAAAATCAAAAAGTACCATTGAAATCAATAAAAAGTACTGTTGCTTGTTAATAATTTTTTACTTTGCTTAAGAGCGTTAGACCCCAAATCTCATAGTTCTAGTGTTGTTAGTATAAAAAACTGAAAAAGTACCAATAAAAACAATAAAAAGTACCACTTTTTCCCATTCATGGTTTTTCACCTTACTTTAGATTATTTGAGCCAAATCCCGTACTTTTACATTCTTTAATAATAAAAAACCAAAAAGTACCAAAAAAAATATAAAAAGTACTATTTGTTTTTTAATGATTTTTCACTTTGCTTGGGACCATTTGAGCCTAATATCGTGCTGCCAGGTTTGTTTACATTAAAAAAATCAAAAACTACCATTAAAATGTAAAAATAGTACCATTTTGTCTCTTATGTCTAGGTCTTTTAGTACTAAAATATCAAAAGTACCAATAAAATCAATAAAAAGTACCATTTTGTCCACTTGATAAATTTTTATTTCGTTAAGGACCGTTTAATTCTACTGTGAGAACTCTAGGTTTACATAACATTAAAAATACCATTCAACTTGTTTAAATATAAGGTACAAATCTTTCTCCCTTGAAACAATTTTTTTACCATTGATTTTTATTGGGTACTAACAAAATGTGTATATGCTACATCAATTTACAATATGATACATATTTAGAAATAGTAATAAAAAGGGGCACATATTTTACCCCTTATTTGCTCGAATTTTAAAAAAGTGCCATAATACATTGGAGACCTTTTTAAGAAGAGAAGAATATAGCTTAGTTTTTGTTGCTGTGATTGTTATTTTGAAAAATAAATGGGGTTATAAAAACGTACCAATATTAGTTTTTACCCTTTTCATGCCACAAATGTAAAAATATCGAAAAACTACCACATACCTATCCGCTTATTTTTTTTTAGTAGAATATTTTGTAGTTTGAACTTTGGCTCTATCTGTAGTAATTCCGGCGATATAAAAAGTTAGATTTTACCCTTTTTAACCCCCTTAATATTCGATTTTCAAAAATCCTTTCATATTCGTCCTATACATTGGGACATGCACCTGCTTACCGAATTTCAAGTCCGTAGCTTTAGCCGTTTGGGCTGGGCGATGATGATAAGTCAGTCAGTCAGTAAAGTTACTCTTTTATCTCGTATATATAGATTGGGCTGGACATTAAAAATCAAAAAATTAATTATTACTTGAAGGAGTCTTATTTATCTTAATGTAATAAAGAATTAAGAAAATTTTAAGCTGTAGTTTTATATCATTTTTTCTAGCCTATTTTTTTTTCTAGGTTCTGGCAACGCTGTTAAAGAGTATGAAAAACAAAAACAAAATAAAAAAACAGAAAGTTTATCTATATTTAGTTTTTTATTATCTTGTTTAAATATTTAGTCTATTGACTAAAATTCTCATTAGAAATGGGCTGCAACTGTTCCAGACAACCTGGGAAAGTTCCGCGGTGAACAAGGAGAACATTTTCACCAAGAAATGGTTGCAAAAATAAAATAAAAATGATTTCAGAATATTTTTGGTCACTTCACTTATAATGCTGAGTTAAAATAAAAAAAAAATTGCCAAGCAAACATTTTTTTTGAGAAATGGCAAAAAAAAATTTGTTTTTCTTTAAAAAATTTTTTTTTTTTTAATAAAAAATTTTATAAACGGATTAAGAACAATATTTATTTTACTCATTAATAAACATATTTTGAAAATTTATTCAAAAATTGTGCGGTTTATTTATAAAAAAATGTGTTTCGTTGAGAAACACAAGTTTACTTAAATGATATACTCGTATATCATTCTAACGGCTTTAAGGTTTCTTTCCAAATCCGCTGAGAAATTTAAAATCGGTTGATATTCAACTAAATTACTGGTTTATTAGTGCATAGTAGCACCTACCAGAAAAATAATATCACTTCCCAGGTATTTGCATTTCATTCTGTTTTGTATCTATGATAAAAATTAAAGCATAATGTATGTGGCCGCAAATATGACGGCTCTGTCAGCCGTCAGCCCATTGATTTTCACTGTAAAATATTCTGAGTGAAATTACTCAAAACCTATACTGATTCTGAATATAAGCTATATAGTTCTGAAATCTGCATTGCAGTAGTTTTCGACCCCACTAGCCCGTGGAACCGCACCATCTCGATTTTGAGCCATTTTCTTAACCCATTGATTTGTTCTTATATAGAATATGCTCGTATATGTACACAAATGCGCATGAGGTTTGCTAATTGTCTTATCTGTAATAGAACTGCTATAGAGAGAGAATTTTGCTTGTATCTTTTTTTTCGCTTTTAATTAGAATTTCCTTATCTGAAATTAATAACTGTTTCAGAAGTATGTTTGCTTTAAAAAACTGTTTGCAAGACATTCTATTGCTTATAGAAATAGGTGTACCAGGGGCGTTTTAAGTTAACATTAAGTTAAATAATGACTCTCCGTCTCTGATAAGAGGATACAACACTCACATTTTATAGGCCTTTTGTAGAGATCATCTGTGAACGCTCAGCTTGAAGAAACGGTGCAATAATATTGAACCCGAATCGACAGTTTTGGTATACAGTTCGAATATGGAAAATGGCAGTGCTGACTCGAAAATTGCAAGAACACGTTTCCTAAGACAGTTGCAATAGGAAAAACAGCTTCCATTTTTCAGACAGATGTCCACGCTTTAGACCTATGTGCTACGGAATACATATGAAGGGGCACTTATGGTACCGGAATACACATCTCAGAAAATCAAACACCGCTTCGTGCAATGGAAAGCTATTCCTTTTGATCAAGATTGTTTTGGAATTACTACAGACTTTTCAATGCTTTGGCAGAGATTAGAACGGTTAGAAGGGCACGGATACCTCCTTAATAGGTTCAGAGACTCAACAGAGATGACATAAAACTCTACGTTAAACTACTTACGAACCATTGTAGACTTAACTGTCATATATTCTGTCGTTTTTGTCGGTTAGGACGAGAAATGTCGGAGCATGTTTTCGTCAGTACCCAGCGGTGGCAAGACACAGAATGAGCTTAGGCAGTGTGACACTGGAATTGCGCTGCACAATAGATGTTAAAGGTCGCGGTGCGATTATACCTCATAATGATAATAATAAATAATTATTTTTAGCAAAACAAATTTTGGGGACAAATACCTGAACGAAGTTGGCTTTGTTATTCTTAATTTTAACTATTTGTGGCTAGTAATATTCAAAATAAACTTAAAAAGCGGTTTACAGCAAAATTTTATAATAAAAACTCTGATTGATGATTTAGAGGAAAGTTAAGCTTATGAACAGATATCACATAAAAATTTCTTTGGCATTTACCACGACCAACACCAAGTGGAGATGTAAACCCTCACAAAACATCCAAAAGTAGTTGACCAACATAAAATAGTGAATGATTAAATGCAGCCCAACGCACCAGTACTAAAATTGAATAGAAAAGAATAAACTAAAGCAAATATTTAAAACAAACTAAAACTGCACACTTTAAATGAAACTAAAACAAAATGTAACGTGAAAGAACAAATAAAATAATAAACTTACCGGATTAGAGCGTATCATGTCAGGTTGTTCCACAACCAGTTTATACCACAAAATCCAAGTGACACAAGTAAAAGCCAATGAGGCAAATAAATGAACATGGATACGTATTCTGGTACAACGCAAAGACCTTTAAAATTTTTTTATCAATTAAATACAGATTTTAATTTATAACACAGACACATAAATAAGAGAAAAATAAATGAAATGAAAAACTCACTTAAAACCTAGAAAAATTATGAGAGAAATTATCAAAGCCAAACAGGATACACCATAACCTTTGACGTACAGTTCATTGACAAATGTGCGAAACTGTTAGATAGCAAAGAATAAGACTGAAGCAATTAAACAGTAAGAAAAGAAACGACTCACCTGCAAGTCTTCATAGTCAATGCAGTTAGTGTAGTTGGACCACTCCTGGCCACTGTCAGGGTGCTGATACCAAGAGCCATTTTCCAAACAGCTAAAAAGGGTAAAAAAAATTAAATATATCAGTCTGAGGTACAGCAATAAAGCACTACACTGTACCATATACTATTTACATTTTAATTTATATAGAAACTTCGTTCGGCAGCCAATACCTTCATTTGGCTCTATTTTAATGTAAGCCCACTAAGATGGTTATCACTAGGATAGCCGATTCTTTACAATAATGCTTTATAAGCAGCTTTATTCTATAGCTAGACATTACTTAGACTAAATTGAGATACTAGGTTGAATAGACAGATTAAAGAAATCGAAGAATGATTGAACATCAACATCAACTGTCAACTTCATTCACAAAATTTTTATACTTGTTAACTGGGTGTTGGCGATATTGGAAGCTTTGATGAGAATTTTGTTAAACAAGAACTGAAAATTGTTATCTTTTTTAGTTTGCCATCGCAATATAAATACTTAGCACCACAATATGTACAACCAATACAGTGGTGCTAGCATAAACAAGATAATTATAAAAGAACATGATTGTCATCTTGCTGGGAAATAAAATGTTGTGGTTTAGTGATTGTTGACAAAATAAAAATGGCATTCTTACATGGATAACTGGATCAAATTATTTATATGGAACAGCCATATGGATATGAAAAAGATGAACAGGTATGCAAATTACAAAAGGGGCTATACGGCAGAGGAATAAGCGAATCGTTAATTTTCTTTGCAAGTTCGGTTTCACTCAATCATCTGCTGATTTATGTGTGTTTTATTATAACTTAAAAGAAGTCACAGCCTACTTGGCCTTATATCTAGACGATGGAATAGTGTGTGGCAATAACATTACTTTTATTTTAGAACTTCTTAAGGCGTTACATAATGAGTTCAACATAACCTATGGACCAGCTGAGCCGTTTGTGGGAATACAAATTGAGATTTATCAGAAAACTAAGACATTGAAAATCAACCAACAAGCTTATGTTAAAAGGATTCTACAACGCTGTGCGATAGTATCCACTCCAACAGAACCAGATAACATTTTTATAAAAAAAGTTAAATACCAAAAGTGAAGATAATATACACGAACCTTATCGTGAAGCCGTTGGTTCTTTAATGTATTTGATGGTATCAGCTTGACCTGACATTGCTTTTAGTGTCAGTATATTAAGCCGATTTGTAGAAAATCCATCCAAAGATAATTGGCAAGGCGTTAAGCGAATTTTTAAATATCTTAAGGGGACAATAAATAAAGGTATTTCATTTGATATTGCTTCGAACTTAGTACTTAATAATGTACTGCGACGCTGATTGGGCTGGAGACTTGGATACAAGGAAAAGCACCACTGGTTGGATAGCAACAAACAAGGGACTGTAGCATGGTGTTCGAAAAAGCAGTTACTCTACTTTGTAGCATTGTGTGCTGCAACAAAATCAGTAGTTTTAACTTAGAAAATTATTGAAGAGCATTGGAAAAAAGCTGACTGACGCAACACCTGTGAAATGTGATAACCAGAGGGCAATTACATTGGTGAAAAATCTCATTGACACTCAATATTTTTATACTTGTGATATTTATGCGAGAGGTGAGATCGATGCACATTACTTGGAAAGTGTTAATCAACGAGCAGAAGAAGGCATTAACTAAGCAAAAATTTCTAACATTAGTTTCTTTGTTAAACATGTAATTCTTATAAATGTAAAAAAAAGGAAGAAAGAGAAGGAGAATATTATATATTATGATAGCGAGAAGGAGTGTTAAAAATAACACTCTCTATAATATCGACCCCTTTGCGCGAATTTATCGTATATGCCAATTTTTTTGAAATTGAGTTTTTGATGCAATCTTGTTCTACATTCACGTCACCTGACAAAATATTGTAGGCGAATTCTACTTCGTTGCTCCAAAAATTGATTGAATAGCATGCATTCTTTTTCGGATCATGTGTTTGAAGTAATCACTTATTGTAAACCACACCAAGTAAAACATTGTCTATAGAGAAATTAATAAATAGTGCCTTAATAATGCTATCAGTTTCCAAAACCGTAAGTAAATAATAACTTTAAAGTAATTTGATGTGGATCTTGTTAATGTGTAATTATGATTATATGGTGATGCTTTGGTTGTTTTATGTCTATTAAATTGTGTGTTTTATTTAATAAAAAAATATTAAAAAGTAGATTTCTTAATTGTCGTTAGTGCCATACAGCGATAGTGAGAGTGATGACTCATGCTTATTTGAAAATGAAAACTGTGTCGGAAAACGGGGCTACCTAATCCGTGACTAAAAAAGATGTGCCACAATGAATGTTGTCGTCCCTCCGAGACATCTGCTGAACATTTAAATGGACATTATTGAGGAATGTCAAAAGCAAAAAGAAGAATGTGGCTGCTTTCTTGTATAAAACATAAACGAATTCAACGAAGGAGAGCTGCTGTCAAAGGAGGAGATTGTAGGCGAAACAATTCTTTTGAATATAATTTTACTCACAAAGGGATCGTTTTTTAAGTTTGTCAAAAATTCATGCTGGCAACTTTAAATATTTCTCAAATGATGCTTAGATATATTTTAAGGGAAAATAATTATGCCCACCCAAAAGCTAAGGTTCGGCCTCATAATAAAACAGATGACCAAACATAAAGCTTCTAAAATAATATCTTGAAAAACTGCCAGCTGTGCCGTCACATTATTGTAGAGCCAAAAGTACTAAAGCTTATTTGCCACAAGAATTTCGAAACAAGCAAACCTTTCATAGGTGCTACACTCAATATATGAACGATAAGAACTTCAGCAACTGCATTGTGTCGAATTGGGTTTTCAGATAGGTTTTCCAAAAAGATTTTAATATAGGTTTTCATTTGTCAAAAAAAGATAAGTGCACTAATTGCGAAAATATTAAACATCTTGATGAAGAGGAAAAAAATGGTTTACAGAATTCCGATGAGTATAGGATGCATATAAGAGACAAAGATGAGGCCAAGGCTAATTTTTTAATACATCAAAATAAAAGCAAAAATGTTTCTAGTTTTGTTTGCGCCAGCTTCGACTTGCAAAAAGTTTTGAATACTCCGTTCGGAAATAATATAACCCTTTTTTACTCACGCAAGTACGCCTACTACAATTTCAGCCTTTATTAAAACGGCAATAGAAATGGCTATTGTTATTTGTGGGGTAAGCGAGGCTGCAATGAAATTTCCAGAGCCTTGTATAAGTATTTAACAATCGTAGAGCAAAGAAATTCAGTTAAAGACATAGCCCTATATTGCGACAGTTGCACTGGTCAAAACCGCAACAAGGCTGTATTAGCTATGCTGACACATTTTTAAAAATTTTTCAAACTTTGTTGAAAAAATTAAAATAACATATTTACTTCCCGGTCATACAATGATGCCAGTTGTGCATAGCACAATTGAATCATTTGAATGGCTCACAATTATTCGCAATGCACGAACTAATCCATCGGGGTACAACTGTATTGAAATAGGCCACTCAAAGTTTAAAAACTACGAGTATAGAAGTATTTAGTGAGGTAAGATGTATTTGATAAATATGCCGTTAGTACTGAAAATATAAACGGTGTTTTTTATAGACGTATAGAACTTTAAGTTCGCATTACTGTTCAAGATGGCGACCGATTTAACAGCTGTCAAGTGATTTATTCTCAGTTTGGCTTGGCAATTCATCATGAATAGACTCACGCCTGAACAACGCTTGCAAATAGTGCAATTTTATTTCGAAAATAATGGTTCTGTGCGGAATACATATCGCGAGCATTTGGAGTGATGCTAATCTTCAAGTGCATGTCGAAACACCGTTTCATCCAGAAAAACTAACTGTTTGGTGCGCTTTATGGGCTGATGGAATCATTGGTCCGTACTTCTTCAAAAACGATAATAGCCAGAACGTTACAGTCAATGGTGATCAGTATAGAGCCATGATTACTAACTTTTTCATTCCTGAATTGCACAACCATGATGTCCAGAAGCTGTGGTTCCAACACCTATAAAAAACACCCTTTATTTACAAATACTAAAAAACGTAAGGGGTACGTTAAAACATATTTAACTCATCATATTTATTTTCACTCACTTAATTTTTTATTTTTATTTTTTTAATATTAAAGAAGAATGTGGAAAGTGAAAATTAATATTTTGCTAACACAGTGAAGGGTATATAAGACTCGGCACAGCCGAATTTAATTTTTTTATTATTATTACTTTTGAATATTTAAGAAGAATATATAATATGAAAAACATGAATATTGGGCTACTACAGTGAAGCGTATAGAAGCCGAATTTAACTTGTTTTCTTATAAGCAGTTACTTACAACAACTACACTAATAAAGCATGAAATGGTCGCATTAATACAAAAATTCATTAATTAAGATGTAACCACAAATCTCAAATTGAACATTGTCTTTTACTCCTCATTTAATGGCATAGCAACAACAACAATAATAATAAAAACAAAAAGTACTAAAACAACAAAATTAAAACTACAACAATAAAAATGAGAAAACGTTAACAGAAACTATTTGCCATAAAAATCAACATTTTACACTACACACATCAGATATTTGACACAATGGATGTAAGAACATGACAAGTTAAATTCGGCTGTGCAGAGTTTACTCGACTCCGTCCTTCATAACGATTCAGAATATATATTTTATAAGGCGCCCCACGTACAAACATAATCACAAACTTATAAAGGGTGTTTTTTTATAGACGTATAGAACTTTAAATTGCAATAAAACAACGATGGATTATTCGATTGACATGAATTTTATTCATCCGAAAGATAATCTTGTGGCATTACATTTTAAATATGATTTCTGGCATATGACCGCCACGGCTGGCTCGGATGTAGTCCAATCTGAACGTCCAATTTTCTATGACTTTTTCCAACATTTGTGGCCGTATATCGGCAATAACACGGCGAATGTTGTCTTCCAAATGGTCAAGCGTTTGTGGCTTATCGGCATAAACCAATGACTTTACATAGCCCCACAGAAAGGAGTCTAGCTTGGAGGCCAATTCACAGATCCAAAACGTGAAATTAGGCGGTCACCAAACGTGTCTTTCAATAAATCGATTGTGGCACGAGCTGTGTGACATGTTCCGCCGTCTTGTTGGAACCACAGCTCCTGCACATCATGGTTGTTCAATTCAGGAATGAAAAAGTTAGTAATCATGGCTCTATACTGATCACTATTGACTGTAACGTTCTGGCCATCATCGTTTTTGAAGAAGTACGGACCAATGATTCCATCAGCCCATAAAGCGCACCAAACAGTTAGTTTTTCTGGATGTAACGGTGTTTCGACATGCGCTTGAGGATTAGCTTCACTCCAAATGCGACAGTTTTGTTTGTTGACGTAGCTATTCAACCAGAAGTGCGCTTCATCGCTAAACAAAATTCGCTTATGAAAATCGGGAACAACGGCAATCTCGTTCGAAATAAAATTGCACTATTTGCAAGCATTGTTCAGGCGTGAGTCTATTAATGATGAATTGCCAAGCCAAACTGAGAATAAATCACTTGACAGCTGTTAAATCGGTCGCCATCTTGAACAGTAATGCGAACTTAAAGTTCTATACGTCTATAAAAAACACCCTTTAATGCTTAAAAAACTTACGGAATTTTAAATCAAACCTTACAAACATCCAGACCCACTAAGTCGTAGTACAATTTTAGAATTAACTTTTTTTTTTAATATCTCTAAGTGACGTTTTTAAACGCCTGGCAGAGCGGTAGAGCTTTAAATTATTTTTTTATTATTCCGCTTTTTTTAACTAATTAGAAATTTTTATTAAATTCAATTTGTTGACAGCAAAGCAACGCTATATAAAAAAAGTTTAATTGCTGATTTAACTTACTCACTCAGCTACGCTTCTTGTCTTTATTTTTCTGCTGTCTCTACTTACGTTTTATGTGCCAAAAATTTTTTATTGAAGCCCTCCACAAAATCTGGACAATATTGACTCAACACTGTGCCAGCTGGTGTACGCGGCCAACACAAATAACCATCAAAACGCACCGGACAATGCAAAGCAGTTGAAACAGCTATTTTTGTGAATAATTTTCCAGAGTTTTCCAAAAGGTTGTTGGTACTCATGGTGGTGCTAGTGTTGTTAACATCCTCCAAATCATACAAATTGTTGATGTCTTCATCTTCTTGGACTACTGTAAGAGTACTTATGGTGGCATATAATTCATTACGTGTCTCTTCATATTCATTGATATTTTGCATATCAATAGAGCCTTCATAAAGGACAGCATTCTCCAGATAACGTGGTATAGCGGTAGCAAAATCTTAAGGCAAATAAAAAATAATTAATTTTTTTTTGTTTATGTACAATCACAAATTTCGTCAAATAATTACAATAAATATTAAATTTTTATTTTGTATATGCTTGTGTGTGTGTGTTAAATTTTTTTTATTTACTTGCTGTATTGCCTGTTGATAGTATGCTGGCTTCCGTTTGATTTTCATTTATTGTTCCATTTTTATAACGTATCATACATTCCAGAAACAAATGCGATAGAAATTCCCGTAAATGTTTATCTTTATCTCTAGGATGTGGTTGGCCAAAATATAAAGACATTATTTGTAATATCCCTTAATCCTTGCGTTAGAACAGGAAGAGCAAATAATAATAACAACAATAATAAAGTGCTTTAATTTACATATGTATAAATGTTAACTGTTTATGTGTAATTAATTTTCTTAAATAATCGCTTAGGCTGAAGGCATTAAATTGCGTTGTCTTAAGAAAAGTAATGGGAATTAGAATGCAAAAACTTTAAGTCCCTGAAACTTAAAAATAATAATATTAGTATAAATTTGGAAATGTATTAGATTTAATTACAATGTAGGTTACCATGGTATTCCTGTGAAAATTAATGTGTAGAATTGTCAGATATATTTTGACCTACCTCCCATATGTCCTTAATTTTAAAGATCGATTTCATATAGCTACCAAATTAAGCTTAAGCTATTTTAAGCAAAATACTAGCATTTTTTAAAATAAAATTTTAGGTGCAACTATGAATAGAATAGTTTACAACTATTGATATTGTATCGTTCATATCTTTGAACAATTTCATTTCAATCGGTAAAACAAGCCTATCTTTTGTGTATCCTTTGTTTAAAAATAAAATTTTTAATTGCAAAAATTTAATTTTCCTAGAATTCTAGTCACAAATCAAATCAGTTTGATAATTACCTATCAAATTATAATGTGAACCTCTAATTTCATTTCAATCACTGCTAAAACCAACCTATGTTTCATAAATCCTTTATATAAAAATTTAATTTTCACTACATTTATAATTGTATTTTATTTATTTGTTTGGTAAATTAAGTATGAATTAGGGAAAGAAATATACAATATATCATATTTGCTTTAAATTAAAAAAGGTGTAACGTTAATTAATAATTTATTACTTACGCGTTTAGTTTAGTTTTGAAATATTCAATAATCCCATAATAATACTTTTTATTGAAAGTCAATCAAGTATGTATATTTGCCTTTGCTTGAAATATATTGAAAAATTAATATTACTCCCAGACATCGGAGCGTTGGATCGACGCTTTCGGAAAAATCCCTTTGTCCTTATCGGCAGAATTTGTGTCATCAATTGGGGATGCTTCATATTAGTTAACTAAAGTATTTACACGAATTCATAATGAAATAAGAACACGGGAATATTTATAAGTAAAGAAAATAATATTAATTTTTCCAGCAGATACATAGATGGCGCTATACCAAAGCTCTGTGCTATATTTCAAAGCATACATTATATTGCCATACTTGTTGAATTGTGCAATCAACATAGCTGATCAGCACAGTGAAATTTATATTATATTAATACGAAAAATCACTCTGTTGAATGACTGTGTTTTATTATTCATAAGAAATATTATTTATGTATGTGTAAATGTAGCAATTCGGTGTTTATGTTAATGCCTTGAATTTTATAGTGTATTGCTTGTGTGCGAGCTGTGTGTTATTTATATCTGTGTTAGTGTATACGCTTTATGATAGCTTTAGTTCTAGAATTTGCTAGATTAAGAATTTTCATTTACCTTTTTGTTCTATACATGATACACCGGCTAAACTATAGATTTGAAATATCCGTTACAGTTGCTAAACATTAGATATTAGACTGTAAACAAGGTGTGTCAAAAACAATAAAGTGTTGTTGTGACGGCTATAAATAAAGTGTGTTTCTACAATAATAAGTATTGAGAAGGAGAACTAATTGTGTTTTTATTTTACAACAAAGAACACTAATAAGCTAAACGTTTTTATAATAGTGTAAAAACGTAACAGTATTATATTATAAAATAATTATATTATTATATAATATAATGAAATTCTTTATCACTAATTTCTAAAATTCTTTCTATCATATTATTATATAATATTTTAAGAATTGTATTGTTTAATTCTCTGTTAAAGGGAAAACCTTACCTTATTCTTATTATAAAAATTTAATTTTTCTAGCAATATTTGTTATACTCTATAACAAAAATTGGTAACTGTTTAAAGAATCTTATTACTTCTATGTCTAATAAATTTTATTTCAATCGGTGCTAAAAAATATATAATGTTCACTAAAATTTTGATCAAAATACGTTATAAAGAACAACAAATTTGAATAACTTGAATTTTTGAATTTTATTAATTGTCGTTACTTTTGTTTATTCATTTTTAATTATTCAAATTATTCCTTAATTTTGGTTTTTAATCAAAGAACACACATATAAAAATATACATGGGCAATTTAAAATTTAACGGAAATTAACTAAAAGTATGCAACAAAATTGAACTAAAAATTAACTAAAATAAATCAGTTAAAACAAAGAACTGGTTAAACATTTTATCGCACATGAGTTGGTATTAGGACAAGCAAAAAAAATTTGTATAATATTCTTTTTTTTCTAAAGGCCTACGGATAAAATACACTTTCCCAACATTAATTATTCTAACAGCAACAAAATTTAGTTGTCTTGTCTGGCAATCTCAGCATTGCCTTATATACTGTTTCACTTAAATGTAGAGCCATCAATATTAGTGTAGCAATAATTTTTCACTGTAGCGATCAGTTCGCACCTTAGTCTAGAAACAGCTAGTTCTTACTGCCTACTTTTAGGTGTATCAAGTTAAAGAATCGAAAGGTAAACGACAATTCTTATAGCTAAGTGTCGGGAGCAAACACTGTTTCTCTTCCGCATTTTATATGTAAATTAATTGTTTAAAATTAATATATCTGAATTTGTATTAGCAAGAAGCATAATCAGACAAGTTATGTAATTAAAATAATACTTATAGTTTTAAGTTCACTTTGATAAACAATAATAATGTGGCTAGTATATCTTCTAATATGAAAAAAAAATAAGTCTCAATAAATATTTTCACTAATAATTTCACGACAATTCTTATATTAGCTAATTCTAGACACTTAAAACTAATATGAAACTTATACACTTATACTTAAATACTACACATTTTACTTTATAATTGACACACAAGCTTTACACTATCAAATTCTACGCATTAACATAAATACTGAATTGCTATATATAAACACATTTTCATCCATTTCTTTGGAATATAAAGTTCTATTATATAAAGCCATTATTAAACCAATCTGCATCTAACATCCAAAAGTTACAAAGGAGACAGTCGAATATTTTACGAACAATAGTCTGCGCCCCCTTGTATATAAGAAATGAGAATATCAACAGAGATCTAGAAATTCCAACGGTTCGGGAGGAAATTGAAAAATATTGTACTAAGTACAGTCACAAACTGATGACCCATCCAAATGCCCTCGCTAGAGGCCTATTACAGTTCGAGGGACACAAGAGGACATATAACTTTTTTATTTAAAGAGTACGTTTCTTTTATTCCTAAGATCTGAGCACAAGAAACTAGTTATATTATATTTAAGATTTGGATACTTATTGTAATTTTCTTATAGAAAGATTCAATAAAAAAAAATATTTACACACATACTCGTACATAAATACTATTTCTTATGATTAATAAAACACAGTGATTCAACACAGTAATTTTTCGTAACAATATCTTACCCTCATATACGGCTGTAGAATAAATAACAACCTTAGATCTCTTCAATCTGCTCAAAATAAAGCACATAAAATAGTGTTTAATCTGTTAATAAGACAATCAATGTTATCATATACCAGCGTTGCTCAAGCTCTTTGATATTCCGAACAATTTTTCAAAATTTGAACTTTTTTCGAGTCTGAATCAAATACTTTTTAAAAGGTGTTAAATATTTTTTTACAGAAACTAATTGAAAATCATACAAATACATTAATGGATTTCAGGAATTGGAAAAAAAAAATAATTACATAATAAAATAAATCACAAAAATACGTTGTTCTAAATATTGGATTATTCAACAAGCAACCTTTTTTAATTTGGGAAACTTATTATAAATTATAGTATTAATTTCCACTAATCGGCGCCGACTCATTTTTTAATTGTAGAGCTTTTTGGCTCATCAGAAAGGGAAAACTCACCTTGCTTTTTATAATATTAGTTGAGTTTTACTTGTTTAGTATTGAAATAAATTATTACACAAATATGACAATTGAACTAGGGTACATTTAACGAGAGTCGCAAATAATACTTCAAAGAGTCGCATGCGGGTCGTGAGCCTTCTATGTACTATACTTTGAATTTGTATTCTTTTATTTCCCATTTCTGTATATAATCAGCAATGAAAGTTGTATATAAATATAAAATATTTTACGTGACCTTTTCTTAATTTAACAAATTTATTTTTTCCATAAATTTTTTTCTTATAAAAAAATAAATTTGTTCATTAAGTGTATGTTTCTCTCATAGCTACTGTTATGATACTTATTAACGCAAATTTTGTTTATTTTTAAACATTTTTTATTGCGTTGGGTTAAAGAGAAACACAGAAGAGTATTTGATTCAAACTGATTGGCTAGTTTTTAACAAAAAAGAAACAAAAGGAGTTCTTTAAATTAGAAGACGATATAAATTAAGCAATGAAAAAGTGAATTGCATTTACAAAACATATAATCAAAATAAACACTGTAAGAAAGAATGGTAAATATAGGTTTGTGATTGCAATTGTTATTTCTACACCGTACTTCTGCCACCATATTGAGTCTGAATGTATGTATATTCTGGATTAGACATCTGCACAAATTTATTTGGATTTGCGTAGTACTTATGTACTCTGTAGCAAGTGCATGTATTTTCAAATACAAACAAAAATGAGTTCACATTTCAGGAACAATAAAATTCACGAATGACTACTTACTTGTGCTTGTTTGATTTTGGTGTTTGTATATATTCGTATTTGCTTATGCAGTACACGACTATGCTCACAAATCATTTGTAGAAATGGCAAATACATCAAATGCTTCAAATGGATTTGGTACTTGTAAGCTGTGACTCATAGATATAGGCATTAACACAGAGAACCGCTATACATCTTTATTAAAGAAGTATGTAGAAAGAGCGAGAGAGGGAATTTAAATGAGAATGATTGTTTTTCATTATTTGTCGAAACTGTTGTGTCCAGATCTAAGGTAATGGTGTTTCTAAAAGTCGCCACGGCTTATGTAAATACAAATTAAATTTTTTACACACAAATGAAGCTGAATTATATTTAAATATAATTTATCATGTACAACCTCATATTTTTTAGGCTTATAATATACAAAACAGATTTATTAATATCTGTTGATTTGTGTTGAATGATTTGGCGATTTTGTGTTAAGAAGTATTTTAGCACTTACATTTCTAAGCAAAGTATTTGCTTTTTCTTGTTTTAATTTTCAGAACAAGGTTCTTACAAATGCTTTCGGATAAGAACTTGAAAAGCAACAGTTCACTACTTTTCACTATATGAGCTCTGTGAGCAAGTACGAGTATTTTACAAAGATGTATTTTCTGGATTACTATATATAATGAAATATATTTAGCGATGTCCGCCTGTTCGTCTGTCTTTGAAGTTGTTTAAATCAACCTTCTCTTCCTAGACAACGTATCGAAAAGTTTAGCACACCAATCAAGCTATATAAAAATACAAATATTTGACTACTACAGGGAAAGGTATATTAGACTCAGCTCTGCTGAATTTAACTTGTTTAAATATAAATTGGGAGTGTTTATTGCAAACACTATTTCTAGAAAATATGATTACCGGGGCGCGAAGGGCATGTCGGCAATTAAATGTCAGACTATCTGAGAATACCCCTTTAATAGGTTCAGAGCTCTTCTGGCAGGTGAAGCAAAAGCTTCACTCATACCCCACTACGAAGCGGGCATGTGGCAGTCAGATAGACTCATTAACTCCTAGCGAATTAGAGCAGATGTTGTTTTAAACCTCAGCAGGAATGATATTAAGCTCTACGTTGACCTGTTAACGGGCAATTGCAGATTTAACTACGACATGGGTAAAATCAGTTTGGTACAAAACGACTCCTCCCGTTTCTGATTGAGTGCCCAGCGGTAGCAAGACGCAGAATGAGCTGCTCAACCACTGGTCGCAGGAAACAGAGGCATGAGTAATCCTACAGCAATTACGAAATTCGTAAGGAGTCTCGGATTGCAGTTGGGAATTGGGCTACACAATAGATTTTAAAGGTAGCGGTGCAATCATAGCCCATGATAATAATAATAATAGTTTCTGATTTTGGTTTCGAATACAACTTTTAATTTAATTTCTGTTACTATAAACAAAAGTAATATATAACTCAGGACTAAGAAATTATAGTAAAGCTAAAATTAACCGAACGTCCCGTAAAATTTCGTTACCAGCTGATCCGTTTTGTTATATGAAAAGCAATGAAAGTGCTTTTCGAAAACAAATGTCACGTTGACGGTAACGCAAGATTTGTATAAAATAGAATTTAACAACGTTTTTACGGGACGTTTATGCACAGCTGAGACAGAGTAGTTTTTATTGAAAAAAAAAGAAGTGAAACGCTTATAAAAGAAAGTTTGAATAATTAAAGTGCTTAAAACTTTTCTAAAAATAACAAAAATCAACTAAAAACAACAATTTTTAATAATTAAACACTACAACAAAAAGTGTAATACAGTTTTAAAAAAAAAAATTTTTTTTTTCTTATGTGAAAAGCATATGACGTTTTTAAATGTTCTATAACTACACCAACGTTTTAACGTCAACGGGCGTCGACAGACATTTTCAACAACGTTCAGCTAAACAAGCCTTAACTGTAGGCCCTACATTATTCTCAAATTCGTAACACGGAATAAGTATTTATTTAAAAGACAGAGTTGAAATAACTGAGATAATATTTTAACATAAATAATCCTTCACTGAATTAGTTCAGTCTAATATAAAAAATAAAAAAACTGAGAGTGATCACTTTGATTTAGTGTCCCGATAATAATAAACAACGACGATAACTTACCAATATACGAGATGTCTTTCGCACTGCATATGCAGGGTTGGCCAAACTACTGCTCTTTGAAGTAATTTTTGTGGCACTCGTTAAATGTACCCGAATTCTCTTTTCATTTTTATGTTCTAATATCAAGTAAACAAGTAAAACTCAACTAGTACATATAAAAGTTGAAAGAAATATTGAAGGAATTTCAAGATTTGAAATATTTTACTTAAATAAATTTATTTGGGTTTGAGATCTTTTTTATAAAATATAATTTTATTATTTTTATTGCGATATATCGCTAAATGTTTCTGTAGCATTTTAAGGATATATGTTTTTAAAAAGGATTAATGAGAGAAAAAAAAATCTTAAAAATTAATAAAAGAAAGTACGCTCTTGCTCCCAGGGCTAACAGAACTTAAGAGGATGACTCTTACAATACACTTAAATCTAAATAAAATAAATAAAGATAAAAAATAATAACAATAAAGTAATAATAATAAAAAAAATATATAAAAATAATTTAAACTAAAGTGAAATACACAAAATTCACAAGAAGTTTTCATCCTCGATGTATGCCTAATATACTTTTGTTATAAAACTGATGTCTTAAATTGTTATTGTTGTTGTTGGAAACACTATCTTCATTTAGAAAACCAATAGGAGAGAGATAATTAGTGTTATTCCAACTAAAATCTCTTTGTACATTAAATATTTCTCTAATAATATTATTTTCATGTATTGCTATTCTAGATATAAAATTTCTTAAAATATCACAAACATATAAGCCGATTGGAGTTATTTTTGAATTATAATAAATATATGAATAAGAATATCTTTTGTTAACGGATTGATAGTTTTTCTGAATACAACATCTTAAAATTTTCCTTTCCAATATTTCCATTTCTTTCATTACAATTGGTGAAAATTGAAAATCTGTATAAGAAAACTGGCCTTATGCTTGATTTATAAAAAAAATAGCTTAGTTTTAGACGGTAAATTCTTATTATATAAAATTTCCGAGAACGCTCCCATAATTCTATATGCTTTGTTCAAAACAATCCTTAAAATTAATTCCTAAATATTTTAAATTATTAGCAAAAGGAATTTCTACGTTATCAAGAAATAAATTTAATCTTTTACTTTCTGGAACAACATAATTTTTACATTTTCCTGATGCATTCCGAATACATATTGCTCTACATTTCGATAGATTTAATTTGATGCCCCAACTATCATAAAACTGCTTCACAAGTTCAAGATGATTAGAAACTTGTCTTAAGGCAATAATGAGGAAAGCCGTAAATAAAAATGTTATAAAGGTGTGGCGCCAGAATCGAACCTTGAGGTACTCCACAATTTATAAAACCATAATCTGATAACTCGCTATTAAATTGTACACAAAACGTTCTTTTTGAGAAAAAACTTTGAAAAAGTTTCACCATTTCTGCTTTAAAACCAATTTCAATCATCTTAAAGAGAATACCGCTATGAAAGGCATGATCAAAAGCTTTTTCAACGTCTAAAGAAATAGCTACTGTACAAAAACGATTTCTAAGATTAGAAACTACATCATTATGAAATTTTAATAAAGCATCAGAAGTAGAATGACCCCTTTTAAAACCAAACTGAAGAGGCGGAATATATATATCATTAAATTGAATGTCCATTTTTTCTCTAATAATTCGTTAAAAAACTTTGCCTAAATTTGAAAGCATTGATATTGGCCTCAAGTTGTTAATGTCAATATTTTTTTTGTTTCTTTTGTATAGGAACAATTTTAGAAATTTTCCATAAGTCAGGGAAATATGAATTATTTAAACAATTGTTAAAATAACTAAAAGGTATTCTAATGCTTTAGGTGGTAACTTTTTAATAATAAAATTAGAAATTTTATCCAAGCCAGAAGATTTTTTATTATTTATTGAAAAGATAAATCATCAAAAGTCGTGAGATTTTCGCATTTTTGTATGTTAGTAGATAAGAATTGATCAGAAAAAACAAACGGATATTGAATATCACTAATAGTATTATTTATAGTATCTGAAATTTCTGAAATGTCTCTTAATGGAGAAGAACCTGCATAAATATTGGAGAAATGATTTCTTAATTCACACAAAATCGAAGAATTTTCTTCAATAATAGTTCCATTAATAGATATACTTTTGAAATTATTATTTTTTTTTGTATCCAATAATATTAAAAATATTTTTATGAGCAGTTGGACCTGGTTTAATTTGCTGTAATTTTTTACTAAAAAAAGAACATTGTTTAATTTCTACTTGTCTTTTAATTATGATATTTAATAATTTTATTTGTTTTGAAAGAAGTAAGCAATTAGAACTAGACCTATTCAAATTGTGATGATAAATTCTTTGTAAGTCCTTTTGCCACCTATATTTAATAATAAACAAATGTTTAATGTTTTCAGAAATTATAAATTTTTTATTCTTTAATTCAATTTTATTAGAGTGAGTGTTAATAACTTCTTGCAAAGTGTCTGTAAAATCAGTAATATGTTTGTCAATTTCCTGATTCCAAAAATTTTTATTAGAAACTGGGAAGTCGGATAAAATTCTGTACAAAATATCATTTTTAAAGTTTTTCCAGTTTGTTTTTTTGTATGAAGTGAAAAAAGCTAATGGAGTTATAATTACTTCAAAGTTTGATAATTTTATTTGAAGTTTTAGTGGAAAATGATCAGAAAATGTGGGTAGGGAAGATATTACAAAATTTTGATTTACAAAATTAATATAATTTGTACTAACTAAAAAATGATCAAGAAAGGAAGAACCACTAGGATATGAAGGTTCTGTATGAGAAACACGTTTAAAAAATAAAGAGTTCTGTTGCAAAAAATTGAAAAACAAATTTCCATTTGCATTGCAAATTGAATCACCCCAAGATATGTGCTTAGAATTGAAATCTTCACCAATAAATGCTCCATCAAAGTTTTGAGAGAAGTTACTTATGGCTAATAAGCCATTTGTTAGTTTTATAGAATTAAAATTACAGGGGATATAAATTGAACCTAATAGAATATTTTTAATTGACCCATTAATTAAAAGTTCAATAGTTAAAAAAACATTCGGAATTTCTAAATTCGGTACATTCACTTTAGTATATTTGTATAATTTTCTTAAAATAATAGCTACTCCTTGAGAATTAGAATTTCTTATAAAAGTATAATTATCAAGGTAAACTCTATTTCTATTTTTTAAATGAGTTTCTTGTATAAAGGCAATATCAATGTTATTTGAAACTAAAGTATTTAATAAATCAACTCTTCGACTTACCTCGATGAGAGATCTAACATTGAAAGAAAGTAAATTTAACACATTATGGATCATATTTATTTTAAACTTGAGTTAAAAGATCACGGCATTGCTGTTTAGCTTCTTCTATTGAAAGTTTTTTATAATTTTTGATAAATTTACCTATTTTATCTTCTAAAGATAAAATTTCAGGTTCACAAAGAATTTTCGCAATATCCATAAATTCTTTAATTAAAGGAGATACAAAAATAGAATTCACAGGACTAAAAGAACTTGAAGATTTGAATAAGCTTGAAAAAGTTTTATTTGGGTTAACAAACTCAGTACTTTTTAACTCTGAAGCAACAATATTATTGACTTTGTTATTACCCTTTTTAATTTCAAGAAGGTTTTTTTTTAAGTCTAAATACTTTTTATAGGCAGAGCAACCCATATAATTAGAAGGATGACCATGCATCTTGCAATTTTTACAAAATGGAAGATTGTCTTTATTAGAAACAAAATTGCACTCACCAGGACCATGAGATTCATTACATTTAACACAAGCAAATGGTCTATTACAATTTTTTGATATGTGTCCCCATTGTTGACAACGCCAGCACTGTATTTCTTTTGAATTTCTCTTTGGATATTCCCAAGAAATTCTCTGATTCAAAATATATTTTAAACTAGTTAAATCATTGCAAGATTTTCCAGGTAATAACGACACTAAAAATAACCCAGTGTCAAAGCCAATTTTTCTAGAAAAGGGTGTAGAAAAATTTGAAACAGATTCAACTGTATTAGGAATTAGTAATTCAATTTCATTATGTATCATTTGAGTTTCTGTTTTTAAATATAATCCTCTCAAAACACGTTTTTGTTCAATCGGCGTATATGAATATGAATCTATATTTTTATTTTTAAGAATTTGCATCATTTCAGCGTGAATTGAAGCATCTTTAAGAAATATTTTTCTCTTATATTTATTTTTGTTGACAATTTTGTATTCAACCTTTTTAGAATTAAGTTGATTTAATAAATCTTGAATATTAACATTAAAGAGAAATATGGGTGGCCAAAATGGTTTTGCTTTAACAACGGAATTTTTGGTTTCTTTCGTAGAAAGAATTTTAGTGTTAATATTTTTTCTTCTTGAATATTTAACTCACCTAAGATAGAAAATCTGTTTTGTGAATTTTGTGTATTTTGTATATTTTGTGTATTTTTAGAAGAAAATAATTGTATATTATCATTTTGATTTAGTGAATTAAATTTAGAAACATCTATCTTATCATTATTACTACGCTTTCGTTTTTGTACTCTTTCGAAATGATCTGAAGATAATGAAGCAAATGAATCACCAAAATCCATTGAGTTGTTAAAAGTATCGCCAGTTTTATGAAATTCCATTTTATTCAAATTGTCCTGACTTAAAAATTTATGGATGTTTAAATTTTCATCAACTAACTTAACATCATTAATTATAATGGCTTTCTCTTTCAAATTTTCATTTTTATAGTAAGATTTCTTTCTAAAATTCTTTTCATCCTTTGTTTTATAAGATTCCTTAAATGAATCGTCATCTTCCAATGGTTTTCCTGATTTTTTTAAACATTTCTTTTAGGATTAATAATATCCTTGATCATTTCATGTGATATATCCTTTTCCGTCCTTTCAATAGGCAAATTATTTTTCATCTTATCAGAAGGCAAATCTTTTTGAATTTTATCTGGGGGCAAAGTAATCTCTCACATTTTGGAATTAAAATTCATCTTCTAATAGAATTTATTTCTTAATTTTATTTATAATTATAAAACTTGTATCCTTTTATGAAGAAATTGAATTAAAAATAATTTTTTTTAATATTTTATAGAATATTTACGAATTCAATTAATATTTTTTTTTCAAATAGACAAAACACGTCTTGAATGCTCAGTTTTTTTCACAAAACTCTTTTTATATTGAAAGAAAAACTAAAACATACTTTGAATATATATGAAGGGTGTTTTTTATAGACGTATAGAACTTTAAATTGCAATAAAACAACGATGGATTATTCGATTGACATGAATTTTATTTATCCGAAAGACAATATTGTGGCATTATATTTTAAATATGATTTCTGGCATATGACCACCACGGCTGGCTCGGTTGTAGTCCAATCTGGACGTCCAATTTTCCATGACTTTTAAAACATTTGTGGCCGTATATCGGCAATAACACGGCGAATGTTGTCTTCCAAATGGTCAAGCGTTTGTGGCTTATCCGCATAGACCAATGACTTTACATAGCCCCACAGAAAGTAGTCTAGCGGTGTAAAGTCACAAGATCTTGGAGGCCAATTCACAGGTCCAAAACGTGAAATTAGGCGGTCACCAAACGTGTGTTTCAATAAATCGATTGTGGCACGAGCTGTGAGACATGTTCCGCCGTCTTGTTGGAACCACAGCTCCTGGACATCATGGTTGTTCAATTCATTAATGAAAAAGTCAGTAATCATGACTGTAACGTTCTGGACATCATCGTTTTTGAAGAAGTACGGACCAATGATTCCATCAGCCCATAAAGCGCACCAAACAGTTAGTTTTTCTGGATGTAACGGTGCTTCGACATACACTTGAGGATTAGCTTCACTCCAAATGCGGCAGTTTTGTTTGTTGACGTAGCCATTCAACCAGAAGTGCGCGTCATCGCTAAACAAAATTCGCGCGATATGTATTCCGCACAGAACCATTATTTTCGAAATAAAATTGCACTATTTGCAAGCGTTGTTCAGGCGTGAGTCTATTCATGATGAATTGCCAAGCCAAACTGAGAATAAATCACTTGACAGCTGTTAAATCGGTCGCCATCTTTAACAGTAATGCCAACTTAAAGTTCTATACGTCTATAAAAAAACGCCCTTTATATTAAATTATTATTTTTGATACTCATATACAATAATTATCAATAACTATCAAGGAACTTGGTCGTAGCTGGTATAGCACAATGCTATACGGAAAGTGAAAAATATAGTATAATTTAAGGCTGCTATTGTGTCATAAAAAAAAATATCTTACTAAAATGTGTCTTTGAGTGTGTGCGTGTGTTTGAGTTTGTTGTTCTTAATGTTGTTAAGAGGATAATGGAAAATAGGACACATCCAATATAAATTTGATTAAAATTTTCAATTAAAGAAAGTTTTGTTTTTCTATTCAGTTAGGCTTGTTATGAATGAGTTAAAAAAATTATTGTTTTCCTTTGAGGCTTCACTTTTTCTAATTTTACGCAACCATGTGTTTTAGAAATTTGTTTTTTCCAGAATAACGATTTTTTTAAATTTATTTGTTTTAATTAAGATTTTCTTTAATGGTGTTTGCAGTTGAAAAACTGCCTAAAGGTCTTGCATTGGTTGTTAAATTTCTAACAATTTCTAAAGTATGCTGCAGATATTTGTTTTCTTCTAAGCAATTTTTTGTTAAATGAAACGATTTTGTGTGATATCTTAAAAGAAGTTATTTAAAGTTGTTCAGCTTCAGTTTTTATGGGAAACTAATCTTCGAAAAATAAAGACTAATTTTTTTATTTGTTTTAAACATTAATATTTTATTTTTCTTTTACTAAAGATACTATGAAAGCTCAATTTTTCTAAGGTTTTGAAAGGGAAAATTTTGATATTTCATTTATCCCTAGATTTCCACCAATATACTCGTAAATACTTGTTCTGTGTAAAAGTTTCTTACTCGTAATTTTTTGCAACGACCTTAAGATTTGTCATTATAAACTCTTTGTTCGCATACAGCTACAACTACTATTAATGTTGTTTGTTTGCTGCTATCAAATTTTATGTAAAGCAATATCAACCCCTTAAACTGACATCCTGTTTAGTTGACCAAATATTTTAATTTCATTTAGAAATGGGGTCTATATTTTCTGTAACACAATATATTATTTGGAATCAAAAACTATAAGAAAACTTAATATTTTTTGTTGCTAAATTCAATTTAAGTTAGTTTACTAAATGTGTTATTTTCCCCAGTATTTTCATCGAAAATTTGAAATTGCTTACTTAGTGCAAATATTCATATTGACTATTTCATAGAAACTACTCCGATCTTCAATGCATTGCTCCTAGACTTCATACACTCTTAGCAAAACATTTCAATAATGTTAAACCAACTGACTAAATGGAATTAAGCAAAAACAAAAAAAGAGTGATTTTTGTTAAACTTTTTGATTCCAAATAATTTATTATGTTATATATTATACAGGTGCAATTTTAGATAAATATTATGTTTTTCTTTTTGTTTCTCATACTCGTTAAATACATTTCAATACTGTAACGCAGCTTACTTTTCCGGCTGGGGTATGACTCAATCAACCCAGGTTCTTACCAAAGGTCTGCTTGCTTTGAATTAAAACACGTTGATGTTTTCGTGTTACACAGTACAATTTTTATTTACGAAGAATAATTTAAAATATATAAGCACATAGATATGTATGGAGGGTTTTGTGATTCGTCGGACGATACCTTCAGATCGCTCGGACTTTAACTCCTCGTTCACACGGTTGACCAATACTCACTGTACTTGTACTGAGACTCGGCTCAGTTGACCCATACTTTGCTAGTACACGGCTGAATCGCTTGGCTCGGGTTGTGAAGTGTTCGAATTCCCTGTGTTAAACAGGTTATTTATTATAGCGTTAGTTGTTAGTATCGATGCAGGTCATTTCCAAAGACCGTGCACTCGGCTAGTGGTGTTATGGATACGAGGTAATTTTCAAAGACCTTACACTCCCCTAACTACAGATGTAGAACAATCGCCAATATCAACTTCGTACTATAGTTAAAGTAGCTTGATTGTAACTATAATTCGTACAGTGTCGGTTCGCTGCCAAGCCTTGTCTACTTATACTGATTCTCACACCTACCGTTTGAGAATTGCAACTCACTGATGTCGATGTTGTGTTTGGTAACACACTGATGTAGTATTTACGTGTGCACTATACATAGTGGGTTGATATATTAAGGCTTGGTAATTTGTTTGTAACGGTTACGTTACAATACTACCTATAGTATAACATAGAAGAAGAATAAAAATAAAACCCTTGTATTCAATTGTAAAATGTTTGTTCTAAATTTTGTTTATTTAGTTCAACGCTTACTCTGCTTTGTTTTCTAAATTTCTGGTTTGAATATTTGAAAAATTTTCGTTTTTCTATTGACTCGATTCTCATTAAGTCAGTTGACTTAGCCACATAAATATTCAAAAGGTTTGTTGGGAATTTATGAACGTTGGGAGTAATCTCCTGAATCTAAAATTTCCTCTCATTAATGAAATTCCTTAGAAATGTATTGCACAAAGTCAGCTCTAAGAGTTCTTCTCTAACACTGTTAGTAATTGTGGGCTTATTTCTTACATTCATAATTTTCAATATTTACTATTATTAAATGCAACTAAGCACTCACCCTCTGGTTTATGTTCATTCCGCCCTAAGTCGCGCTGTGTGTATTTCCATCACAACCTAACACAATATGGTTTTTCTCTGCCTGCGTATATACAACAGGGGCAATGAGGCTTGTTCCGACCGCTGCCCTTGAGATTTTACTAAGCGGCATTACTGGCACTCAGTGCCTTTGAGATAAGATCAAAACTGGTCTGGCATTGCCTAAAACTTCTAAAAAGACTAGCTTCTAATAACAGGATTCACTTGGTATGGGTGCCAGGTCATTGTGGATATATAGGCAATGAGAAGGCAGACGAACTCGCAAGAAAAGGGGGCAGCTAATAAATTTATTGGCCCAGAAACATTCTGTGGGCTCCTTTTAGCTCTACTAAGGTCATTTTTAGGGAGTGGCTTAGAAAAGAATTGCAACAATACTGGCTGAAAAAAGCAAGTATCAGGGTAGCGAAAACATTCATGCTATTCCGATTTCGGAAGAGAACAAGGAATTTACTTAGCTTTACCCGGTCAGGAATTCGCATTGTCACTTGATTCCTGGAGAATAAGAGGATTAGGCAAAATGACTTATTGAGTCACTGTGATGGTCTAATTTGGATCCGTTTTCGCTACTTAGGAAAATATCATCTTAAACAGTCGGACACGGCGGACAAATCAACGAAGTAAGTTTCTAAATTCTTAATGAATACTCGACTCTGGGAGGATTTGTAACTTGAGAGTAGTGTCACAATTGGAGTTACAGACTACTTACTGTAGTGTACCTCCGCTTTCACGGCAATTCGGTCCTTATTTGTATGTTCTGAAGTTAGAATAGCACTAATACCTTTCCTAATCAGTATTAAAGGGCTGCACAAGCATACTTGAAACAGCTTTTAAGCATCATCCCTGATTTCATATACTTCTTAGATCCGGCTCGTATCCCTTGCTTGGATGAAGCTAAGTATATCTAGAGAGGAGTGCTCACTAATCTAATACGGGCTTTGCTATTGCAGTTGACGTCCAAGTTTCTTGCGCTCGTTGCATGTTTAAATTATGTTTTTTTGAGGTACTGTCCTCTTTGTCGTAGTGGCAGCATTCGTTGCTGTTATTTTTGTTCTAACTGCGGCTGCTACTTCCAATGTCGATGGAGTGTCATTGGCTATGAGCCCCTGTCTTCACCTTCAGTTGGATCTAATCAAAATTCAGAAATAATTTCTTGCCCTGCTCCAAGATCCGTTCTCCTATTCCTCATCAAATAAGAGGATAACGAGTTGTCGGTCATTCTTCTCTCTCGACAGCCCACCATTTTTCTGGTCAACAGCCCAACATTCTGTTTCGTAAGCCTGCTCAGCAGTGTGTCTGGTTCCAGGACATCTTCCGGTGTCAAGTAGATGACACATTCGGGGCATTTCCAAACCCTTATGGCAAGTAAGAGACAGCCAATCGTCTCTATATTTGCAGTAAATCTTTGGCTATGGTGGATATTTGTAGACTTATCCACCTCAGACAATAAAATCTTCTACATCAGAGCAATCTGGCTAGCACGCTGTTCCTCTTCTGGGTGCGTGGTAAAGGGATGCGTTCATCATGTCCCTGTACGTTCGTCTGGAAATGCTCTCCTTAGGAGTTTCCTAAGTTTTCCTATCGTACTCTGCAGGTTGCAAATGCTACGCTTTTACCTGTAGCATCACGTCACTCAGTGAATTGTTCGCCTTTTTTTCCTTCTTCGATCTGAGCACATCGAATGCGCTCTTTCGATTTGGTTTTTTGGCCGTCATGCCATCTCTTATCTGAACTTTATGTGAAGTACTCATGCTTCTTCTGGTCAGCCGCTTCACTTAGTGGACTTGATGTCATCAGCAGCTCTTGATTCTAATGAACCCTGAGAACTTTTATGGATGGTCTATGCAATTAGAGCCATTTATGCTGGAAGATCGATCGGTATTGCTGGGCCTGTTTCCGTTCAAGGTGTACGTGTTTCTCCTAAGACTTATCTGACATGGTTGAACTTAGGCCGGGATAGCTGCCTAGTTCATTGACCCTCACTACGTCAATGTATATCAACCAAGAGGGTACGTTATTCTTAAGGAAAATTTTAAAAAATCATGAAAAATAATGTAAACTGTTTTTTAAAGACGTATAGAACTTTATGTTGGCATTACTGCTCAAGATGGTGACCGATTTAACAGCTGTCAAGTGATTTGTTCTCAGTTTGGCTTGGCAATTCATCATGAATAGACTCACGCCTGAACAACGCTTGCAAATAGTGCAATTTTATTTCGAACGAGATTGCCGCTGTTTCCGATTTTCATAAGCGAATTTTGTTTAGCGATGACGCGCACTTCTGGTTGAATGGCTACGTCAACAAACAAAACTGCCGCATTTGAAGTGAAGCTAATCCTCAAGTGTATGTTGAAACACCGTTACATCCAGAAAAACTGACTGTTTGGTGCGTTTTATGGGCTGGTGGAATCATTGGTCCGTACTTCTTCAAAAACGATGATGGCCAGAACGTTACAGTCAATGGTGATCGGTATAGAGCCATGATTACTAACTTTTTCATTCCTGAATTGAACAACCATGATGTCCAGGAGCTGTGGTTCCAACAAGACGGCGGAACATGTCACACAGCTCGTGCCACAATCGATTTATTAAAACACACGTTTGGTGACCGCCTAATTTCACGTTTTTGACCTGTGAATTGGCCTCCAAGATCTTGTGATTTAACACCGCTAGACTCCTTTCTGTGGGGCTATATAAAGTCATTGGTCTATGCGTATAAGCCACAAACGCTTGACCATTTGGAAGACAACATTCGCCGTGTTATTGCTGATATACGGCCACAAATGTTGGAAAAATAAATAAAATTCATGTCAATCGAATAATCCATCGTTGTTTTATTGCAATTTAAAGTTCTATACGTCTATAAAAAACACCCTTTACTTAGCAACCCAACATAATATTTTAATATTTCGTTTCCCAATAATTTAATATGTTGGATTTCTCATATTCTTTATATTGACTATTTTTTTTCGTGAATATCGATAATTTGAATTTGTTTAACTAAAATTATTTATTTATTTTAGAATTAGCAAAAAAATAGGTGTTCAAAGAAACTTATTAATTTACCATTTCATTAAAAATATCTATTTACTGTGAAGATTATATAAGATTCGGCCCGGTTTTAATAAAAAAAACATCAATTAATTTTTGCTGTACTTGACGCTTTTTTGTTATTAAGAACTACAACTAAGTATATTTAAGTTATTTTGCAAGTTTTTTTTATTTTTTTTTTTTGTTTTTTGCTTTCAGCCGTAACAGTAACTGTTTTGTTTCAATTTATTTACAGTTAAAAAAGCAATTATTACAAACAAGACACATAACACAAAATATAAAAATGTCAGTTTGTGCATAGAAGCAGAAGCGCATACAGGGGCAGCAAAAAAATAAAATTTTGCTTATCATACATTCAAAAAATTTTATATTTCTAGCTGCATTAACTAGGAAATATTTACTTGAATTTTTTGGCTTTTAAAAGTTTCAGATACGCGCTGGTACGCATACCAATCCAGGATTATTAAAAAATATAAATTTCTCTTCTGAGAAACGACTAACAAGAAAATATTTTTTTGACTTTTAAATAAATATTATTTCTCAAATTTCATACCACCAAAAAAATTTCATAAAGATATGCTTCTTTAAGAAAATCAATTAAACAGTTCCAGGACTGTGAAAAAATTTTAATTTATGTTAAGGAACATATTTTTGTCTTAATTAATTGAAATTTTTTGGTTGAGCTTTTGCCTCACTTAAGAACTACTAATGAAATTGTTTAGAAGTCAGTTAAGCAGAACCAAGCATGAAATTGCTCCTATAAAACAAAAATAAAAAAAAACATATGAGGCACACAATTGTAATTTGGTATTTTTTTTGCAAGGTGATCGAGGAGCTCTTTTACGTTTATATAAAATTGGTTTAAATATTTGATGAACATTTTGCAAATAAAATAAAAAACTTTTTACACCTAAATATAAACATAAAAAGATTATAAATATTTTATTAATTATTATAATCAAATTGGTGACCTCGAATATGTTTTTGCTTGCATTTTTTCCCACTGAAACACGTCAAATGAAAATGCTTCGTTAAGGAAGTAAATTAATTTAAATTTTAAATTAAAAATTTGCCAACACACAATTAGTGACCACAACTAACACATCATGGGCAACTATTGTGCTTTTCAAAATTAAGTTTTTAATTAACAGCTAATGCAGTCCATTATTTAAATAAACAGAAAACTTTACTTAAAAATCAATAAATACAAATACTGTGTTCAAAGGCTTAAAAACTATTATTTTTTAAGTTATCTAAATGAACATGTTGCATGACTTAAGTATTCACTCAATGAAGCTTTTATATCACGATCCTGGAGCATAATGTAATCTATAATTTAACAAAAACCTCCTTTTGATAAAATGTTGCCTTGTTGATAAATTTTCTTAGAGAAAATATAAGTAGCCAAATAATATCAAAAATTGCTATTAAAGCTTTTATTTAAATGGCTTTCTATTTATATTTCTTTTTTTACTCCGTTTTTAAATGTACCGCAATCAATAAAAAAACCAAAAATAAACTTAAAAAAGCAAATACATAGATAAACAAGTGAACCACTAGTAAATTCAAAAGAATGGATGAATAAAAAAATGCCACAAATAACATTTGCAAAGTGTCTGTTCATTTGTTTGCTTATTATTCAAGGTTAGAGGCTGATAGAAACAAAATTCGTTTAAAAATAGTAACAAGAAACCTGTGATAAGTGTCTATTAACTTGACATTTAAAGCAGAGAATAAAATCACTAATCATCAAATATTTATAACACGACACAAATAAAAAGCAAAAAATAAAGATTTAACGAAAGATTTAAGATTTGTAGAATTTTTATCTAAATAAGCTTTTCAAAGCAGTCATATAATTTGAAAATTTCGTTGATATATATTTAAATTTCTCTTTAGGTTATATAAAATTAAAGTTTTGGATTTTATAATTGTCAATAATAAAATCGCTGTTAATTTAATTTTAATTTACTTCGTGTCAGATTTAATTGGAAAATAATTAAAAGCAAAGGGATAGAAAAGAAATCCTTTAAGTCAACAGTCACACTCAATATTCCGCTCTAGTTAATTATTATTAAACTTGTTAAATAAATTGCAATGGAGACTGGAAATTGGTTAAAAATAAACTCATAATTTCATAAATTCAATTTCATAAAAGTACCATAACCTTAAAGATACTTTGATATTAATCAAATATGTCCCACCAGCTAGGAAAATTTTTATTACATAAAATTAAATAAAAAAAATAGATAATGCAGATCTAGTGGCTTTTATTGAAAATTTTATTTGGCAAAATCTCATATTTGTGAAGGTAAAGAATCTTTATATTTTCATTCCAAAACAAAACAACGAATACTAACCATTATTTAATATTAATTGATGCAAAAGTTTTAATTTTATTTAGTTTTAAGTGGCAGTACTTCCGTTTTGACGGAATAAATTAAGATACACAAGCTTTAGATTTAAGCTAAATCTTATTGGTTTAAATTTAAAATCAAATTTATTTTAAAGCTTTACTTTAAAAGGCATATTGGAAATAAGCAAGTTGTTCCCTGTTACCTCAAGGTCAATAAAATCAAATGTTTTATGAAATAAAATTTTAAGTATTTATAACATATTAAGTTGCAAAAAAAAAGATTTCCTTTTATTTGCATTTGTTATATATAAATTGTTCAAAAATTAAAAAAATTTTTAAAATTTTTGTTGTGTTATCTTGAAAAAGAAAACAATTTAGCTGTGAAATTCCATTTGTTTTATTTGTTAAAAAAATTATTTATACTCAATTTATTTTGATAAATATCAAGCAACTGCCTTCATTTTTATACCTTCACTGTAAGTAAGAAAGGTATATATAACTCTGTGATTCCGTTTGTAATTTCTACACCCTACATGGAATACCCTATAAAGTATATATATTCTGGATTCTTATAAGTAGCGGAATCGATTTAGCGATGTCCGTCTGTCCGTCTGTCTATCCGTGTAATAGTTGAAATCAACTTTCAGAAGAATCTAGACCACATACAGAAAAGTATATCATACCAAACGGTCAGTTGTTGCTGTAAGACTATTGCTATTGAAATTCAGCCAGATCGGTCTATAAATGGTGGAGCTATGAGTCAAAAACCAAAACTACCTCTATTTTTTTACCATTTTTTGAGTGGCTTTTATGCCTATTTTGTCTAACCGAAGAAACGAACCAAAAAACGTGATACGCAGTTTTGTTTGTAGTATAAGTCATATTATCTGTGCTAAAAATGCAAGCAAGCGGTCCACAAATGGTCTAGGAATATCAAAAATACAACCGAAATTTTAGATTTTCATTAATTATGGCTTTGTTTTTTTTTGCGTTTTTTATCTAAACTGAAAAAAGTAATACGCAGTTTTTTAAAACATCACATTCATAGTATCGTTACCAAAACTCAGCTGGATGGGTCCATAAATGGCGGAGCTATGAGTCAAAAATTGCGATGACCTCTATTTTTGAATATTTTTGGTGCGTTTTTTGAGTAATTTGTCTAAACTACAAACTTGGTAGAAAGTTTTATTACAAATAATAGTTGTAATGTCTGTGCAAAAAACAAAAAAAATCGGTAGACAAATGGACCAGAAAAATCAAAATATACAACCGAAATTTTAGATTTTCATTAAGGTTTGCTTTGTTTTTTGCGTTTTTTATCTAAAGTATAAAAAAACTTAGTAAACAGTTTTTTCAGATATCATATTCATAGCATATGGACCAAAATTCAGCTAAATCGGTCTATAAATGGCTGAGCTATGAGCCCAAAATCGCGACTATCTCTATTTTTTACCATTTTTGGTGAGTTTTTTGCGTAATTTGTCTAAACTACAAGACAGACAATAAAACGTGGTACGCAGTGTTATTACAAATAACTACCGTAATGTCTGTGCAAAAAATCAGATAGATCGGTCCACAAATGGACCAAAAAAATCAAAAATACAACCGGCATTTCACATTTTCATTAATTTTTGTTTAGTTTTTGCTTTGCTTTGCTTTGTTTTTTTTTTGTTAAAATTTTTTAGCTGTCATGTGCGTAATGCTTTGTACACACAAACACGAAAAATAAAAAAGTTTATGTGTGCCTTGAGTATAATAGTAAGAAAGAGAGTGCATTAGATTTTTCTGGATAATAAATATTTAATTAAATATGTTTGGCTTAAAAATTTTTACAAAAATTTGCAAAATTAAATGTAAATAAATTGTTTTGTTTTTCTATTTAATATCTTTTTTTATTAATTTAAAAATTGAGTGCCTGCAGACATTTTAATGCTTTTAAAAATGAAGTTTCCAGAAAGGATTGTTTCTTAGAACTCGATAATTTTAGTCGTATTATAAAAATTTATTTTTTTTTAGATATTTCGCTCCAATAATAAATAAATAAATTTTTATATTTAATACAACCTCAAGCTGAACAAAGTATGCATTTCAGTCACATAATTTTTTGAAGTGAGTGAAGATAAATATGGTTAGTTAAATATGTTTTCAGGTAATTCCTTATGTTTTTTAGTATTTGTAAATATCTTTTCAGTATTTTTGACATACTAAGATACAAATGTGCATAAATACGTCGATTTCTCTAATAGATTGCAAACGAACCATAGAATATTATCGCCCAAGTACTCAGAAAAAACTTTGCATTATTTTTAATAAAATTTTTTAAATTCACTCATTCCTCAGTACTCTTCTTCTGAGGGATTTTTACCATTCCCCACTTTACTGAGGTACCATTCCCGATTTTGGCCAGGAATATTTATTCAGTAGGCTCTAAGCTTTCTGGAAGTGTTTTAACATTTTCGGAAAAGCTTGTAGTTTTTATTTGATGATGCAAAACGGACACTACAAAAATCCTTGAGTACAAATAAAAATTAAAATAAAATATTTAATTTTAATAATATTTATGCGACCTTTATTTGTTAATATTGTTAATTTCAAAATAAAGTTTTTTGACCTCGAGCTTGAAAAAACTTTATTTTGAAATTAACAATATTAATTAAAATAAAATTTCAAAAATATTTTAAAAATAGTCCAAAATAACTTATGAGTATTTTGCCGGTAGGTTACAAATAGATATGATCTCCCCTTTAAAATGATGTGTGTCTTATCTTACAATATTTAATGCAACAGCACTGGGGTATATGGAAATTTCAAAATAATATAAAATAACTTCCGAACGAACCATAGAAGATTACGAGATTCGACCTATATCATTTTAAAAGGGAGATCGTCTAGATTTGTAATCTATCTTCTAAGTACTCAGAAAAAACTTTTCATTGTTTTAAAAAAAATTTTAAATTTCCTCCTACCCCAGTACTCATAGTCTGAGGAATTTTTATCATTCCTCATTTTGGCGAGGTACCATTCCCGATATTGCAACAGAAACTTACTGAAACCAAACTGGAATGAAGTTCTACGCTTTCTGGAATTGCTTACGTGATATTTCGTAGTTTTTATTTGATGATGCAAAACGGAAATTGCCAAAACCCTTCAGAGCAACAGCACTGGAGTATATGAAAATTTAAAAAAAAATTTAAAATATCCAAAAATATATGAATATATGATTGGTAGGTTACATATATAGATGATCTCCGCTAAACTATTGCTTAAAACATTTAACATTTAATGACGTATTTGATAAATATGCCAATAATACTGAAAATATATTTACAAATACTAAAAAACTTAAGGGTACGTTAAAAAATGTTAAACGGGGCATATTTATCTTCACTCATTTAATTTTTTCTATGGTTTTGATATTATAGAAGAATGTGGAAAGTTAAAAATGTTAATATTTCGCTAACACAGTGAAGGGTATATAAGACTCGGCACTGCCGAATTTAACTTGTTTGCTATAATTTTAAGTAAATAACTCAAGCGTATTTAGAAACAGTCGAAATGATACTTAAAAAATTTGTTTAATTGTATCTCCAAACAGCCGTAGCGCAAATTAATGCATTTACATCAAAGTAAATTAATAGGTTTTAGTGATTATCTTGATCAACAATTTATTTTGTTTCTTTTCTAATTAAACCAAAAGTTTTGAAAAATATTTTTTCTTTTTGCTAAAACAAAGAAATATAATTAAAATTGGTTCAGTGTACCACCCTTTTATTTTTTTTTTAATTTTAAATTAATATTTACCTGTGCTAGTGTTTAATTTTCTTGTTTATATTTCAATAAAAATTTATTTTATAAATTAAATGAATTTTTCTGCTTATTTATTTCACTCAGCACTTAATTAAATCTTCTAACTAAAAGCATAGAGTCCTTAAAGAAGTGTAGAGCTGTATGCTGAACATTTAGCTGCACTTATTGTTGCTCTATATAACAACAGCTCTTTACACAAAATGTACAATTTAATTGTGCTGGTTACGTTTGTATGACAATGACATTAATTAAAATAGTAAAATTTCATAAGAATTTTTTATTCTGTTGCTTCTTTCTCTATTCTATTCTAATGCTTTTTACATGTTCCTGTACTAGGAGTGTGTAAAATCAATTTCTATGAAATCTATCCTATAATGTCCAATAATGAATTTATGCTTTGTAATTTACGAATACAGGCAAACGTTTTAAAAAATTCAATAGAAAGAAAGTGAGTAACAAATTGAATATAACAAAAGGTGTAATGAAAATGAGTTTAAAGTTCTGGATAGGAAACTTGAAAAGGAATGGTGTCTTATAACTTAAAATGTTGTGAATGCATATACTCGTACTAGACTAAGACTACGCCAGAGCAAACTAAAAATTATCTTTTGGGTAGTAAAATTCAATATAAAATAGCCCACTGAAAGTAATAAATTTTAACCTTTTCCTTCTACCTGGATCTGAGGCAGGAGACTAGACAAAAACCTAGATTTTGGATAAGAAAATTACATAGGAAATTGTTCTTTATACTTGAAAGAATATAGATAAAAAGAAAAAAATTTTGGAAGGGGAAATTTTGTTTATTTACTAGTAATTTGAATCAGTGCTTTATTTCCACACTTAATTCCAAACGCCAATTTGTTAATTAGGATTTGAAAAAAATTTTATAAAAATTTTAATTTTACAAAATTTTGTCAAGGAAAATTTCCTTAATTTTTCTCTCTCTCAAGGAGCAGCGAATGCATGAAAATAGTGCTTAATTATTTGAAAAATATTCGTTGAAAGGAGTTAGGATTTACCATTTTAGTAGCAAAATATCTCTTTTTCTTTCACCCTGCATTTGCTGCTTGTCAACAGACTTCAGCTTCACGTGACTTGTTTTTATGCTAGCACAAGCACACATTTCAATACCTTAAATGTGCTCGTTTAATTCTCCTTCTAGAAACAGTTTTTCTAAGAACTCTTATGGTATATTTTTCATTTTAATTTTCTTTTATATTTACCAATCAAGCACATGGCAATGATGATTAATAATGTTTTTAAAACTTGAAAAGTATAAAACAATAAGTAAAAACAACTATTATTGCCACGGGTAATATTTATAAAGGATTGAAAATTAAAAAAAAAATTTTAAAAATCTTGTGCTAGTTTAAAAACTGTTAGTAAATTTAAGCTTGTTATCACACAAAAATTTATTTGTGGCAAACAAATTTTTTAGTTACTTTGTTGAAAATAATGTCAAACAGTATAAAATATTATTAAGAGAAACAAATTTTGATTTCTGTATAGATAAATCTAAAAAAAATTAGCTTAACACTTTAAGCTTTTGTTTGGCAGTAAATTAATTCTCTCATATTTTTTTTTCAGTGTAGGCTTGTGTGAGAAGAAATGAACGGATAAATAACTTTATTTATAATCAATTCATTAACGAAATAAATCAATTAAATACAATATATTTGATAAATGATAAGTGAAAGATATAAGACAAAATAACAAAACCCACTGTCAAGGAACTTAATTATAAATTAATTGAATTACATGAAATTAAGGAAATGAAATATATATGAATCAGTCATGAAGGCTGTGTAATTTTTAATTTTATTAGTTTCTTGTTTCTCACCTTTTGAAGTGATAAATAATTTGATGGGTTGTAAAACATTTTGGGTTGACAATTTCTGCTTAAAACTTTAATATCAAAATTTAAATTATTTTAAGAAAAGATCATTCTACATTTAACTTATACTTAAGTAATCGAAAGATTAGAAATTGCTTACTGGACTCAGCCAAACGAAACATTATCAAGAAGCACACTCGAGAAAACGATGGAGAGGATATATTAGAATCAGGCAAAGCAGTTGATGTGGTTTGCATAACGAAACCTCAGAATATATACTTTGTGACTTTCTGGCCTTAGGAAAAGAGATAATCAGCTTCATTCGGGGACTAATTCTTAAACGGTAAGCTCCCTAGGTGCAGGTTCATTGGGCTCAATAGACAAGAAATTAAATCGGCTATGGCGAGTTTTAAATATATACCCTTCAGTGTTTCAGCCAAATAATTATATTCTTCATTTTCCACATTCTTCTTAAACATTAAAAAAGTTATAAAGGGTGTTTTTTATAGACGTATAGAACTTTATGTTGGCATTACTGTTCAAGATGGCGACCGATTTAACAGCTGTCAAGTGATTTATTCTCAGTTTGGCTTGGCAATTCATCATGAATATCCAAACGATCATCAAATAAGGCGTAGATTCGTCGAATGGGCCCGAAACGAGATTGCCGTTGTTCCCGATTTTCATAATTGAATTTTGTTTAGCGATGAAGCGCACTTCTGTTTGAATGGCTACGTCAACAAACAAAACTGCCGCATTTGGAGTGAAGCTAATCCACAAGTGTATGGCGAAACACTGTTACATCCAGAAAAACTGACTGTTTGGTGCACTTTATGGGCTGGTGGAATCATTGGTCCGTACTTCTTCAAAAACGATAATGGCCAGAACGTTACAGTCAATGGTGATCGGTATAGAGCCATGATTACTAACTTTTTCATTCCTGAATTGAACAACCATGATGTCCAGGATCTGTGGTTCCAACAAGACGGCGGAACATGTCACACAGCTCGTGCCACAATCGATTTATTGAAAGACACGTTTGGTGACTGCCTAATTTCACGTTTTGGACCTGTGAATTGGCCTCCAAGATCTTGTGATTTAACACCGCTAGACTACTTTCTGTGGCTCTATGTAAAGTCATTGGTCTATGCGGATAAGCCAAAAACGCTTGACCATTTGGAAGACAACATTCGCCGTGTTATTGTCGATATACGGCCACAAATGTTGGAAAAAGTCATCGAAAATTAGACGTCCAGATTGGACTACATCCGAGGCAGCCGTGGCGGTCATATGCCAGAAATCATATTTAAAATGTAATGCCACAAGATTATCTTTCGGATAAATAAAATTCATTTCAATAGAATTATCCATCGTTGTTTTATTGCAATTTAAAGTTCTATACGTCTATAAAAAACACCCTTTATATCTAATTGAAACGGCTAATTTACTAGAACCAAATATTGTTAAAAAATTTGTTTTTATAATACGACCTCAAGATTAATAAGCCAATATAAAAAATAAAAATAAATATATGAAAAAATTGATAAAAATAAGTTTGTTATTAATCCTAAAATAAATAATTAATTTCAGTTCCAGAAACTAAAACTAAGAGTTCTAAAAAAATATTTTTTCTGAGAACCTTATTTTTAAAAATTTGCAGGCACTCAATTTTTAAATTAATAAAAAAAAATTCTTTTTAATCGGAATTCAAAATAAATGTCATTTAATTTAAAATGTTTATAATAATTTTTTAAACCAAACATATTTAATTTAATATCAAATAAAGAACTTCGAATTAAGGACAACAATCAAAAAATTCTCGTTCAATAATAATTTTCTATTCGTAGTTTTGTTACACTGTAGTGTCATCTGTTACCGTGCAGTGTCATAATAACAAATATACAAAAAAAAAAAAAAACACATCTGCATAAACTTCTCTGAATCCTCAGTATAAATGAAATGGTTCATATTACATCCCCTTCGGTATTTACTGAATAAATAACTGATGCAAATATCATGAGTAATACAATAAATTTAAAATATCCAAACACAATTCTGGAATTAAGCAGAAATAAAGATTAATATTTTTACTTTAAAGTATTTTTTTTTTTTAATTTTCTAGAATTACTAATTAAAAAGTTAAAACATACAAATTTAAAACAAACAAAAATTTAGCATTATTCTGCGACTTTTTTAAGTTTTACAGCTTAATGAGAGCAAGTCTACTCTTACAAGGTGGCAGATTTAATGGATCCCAATGTAGACCATGTAGACAAAATAAAAAATTTTTTTTTAACGGATTCAATATTATTGACATTAACCATATATGTCAGATCCCAAATAATCGAGCCGTATTCAAGAATAGGTCTTACTAAAGATGTATACAATTGCTTATATGTTCCTGAAAGCTCCTTAGCTTTCCCTGTGGCACACCAGATAAAACAGGAATTGGCTTAGAAGAGAAAGTCTTAACCCTTCGTCAGGCATATATTTTGAGCCCTTAGTTCTCTCACATGGTGTCTGGCTGTTTGCCGTTAAAGTTTTTACTAAGATAGGAAAATATTTGTTATATTTTGTGTTTCTATTTCTTTTATTTCTATGTTATTAGCTACCTGAGGAAGAAAAAATAGACCTGAAAAAATCTTTGGAATGAAAAGGGCAACAATTTTTTTGTTCTATATAAATATATTTCTCTTTATTATGGGTAAAGTAATAAATGCTTATGACAAAATAGAAAATTATTATGAAGAATACATTGATTTTTTTATTCAGAATTTTGCGGAAGGCAACAAAAACATAAATAATCTACTTTTGAATGTTGCTGACAAACAGGATTGTTGCATTTGCAGCAAAAAAAGCGTGTCTTACGGCGTATTTTGTCACCTTGCTGCAGGCAAATTCTGCAAACTTTTTTGGCAGCTAATGTGTCTGGACCACTGCGTGAAGCCACATTAAGGTTTGCTATATTGAGAGGTCTCCCAAAGAACGCTTCAAATGCTATACGAGTTGTTGGTTGAGCCACAATGTGCGGATTATTGATGCGATTTTCAACGTTGGCCAGTACCAATTGCTTTGCAAGTTTATATAAAAATATGCGTCTTCTTTCTTTTCTTGTATTTTCATCATTTAGCTTACATATAATGTAACTTGCCAATGCCATCACATCAATCATGTTCCAGAAAAACGCGTATGTCCAGCGTCTGGTTGCCCGTTTTGTTGTGTAATGAGTTAGCATTTGATCCATCGTATCGACTCCGGCTTTAGTTGAATTATAAAATAAAATTGCCTCCGGTTTCATGGCTACTCCTTCAACATGTTTCGTGTAATGCACGGTTGAAATTAAATTGACTGCCTTATTTTTTTTGGGCACGTAGCTGCAAAGTCCAACAAGATTTTCATGAAAACCAAACACACTTGAAAGAATTGGTCGTCTGGTGCTCTTCATAACTTCCTTATGAAGACATCTTTTGTTTGCTCGAATGGTGCCAACAAATGCCAGTCCCATAGCAGCAAGTCGTTTAGCGCCGTTCAATGAGGTGAAAAAATTATCAGAAATAATTGTTCTGCCGCTGCTTGCGTAACAATTTGCGAAATACATTAGAACGTTTTCACCTTGATTTATCTCCCGATTGTCTCCTTCCTCTCCAGTGTATAGTTTTCTTTTCAATGGAAATTTAGTCTTAGCATCGCATGCCCACCAAACTTTAATCCCATACCTTGCAGGTTTTGATGGGATATATTGGGTGAACTGCTCATCGATGGTGATATTTTCATAAGGTTCATAATAATTTTGCAGATTTTCATTGAGAAAATTCCAAAGGTCCCGGATAGGAGCTGCTTTATCTGTTTGCTGTCGGAATGCCCGCGTACGACTATTATCGAAACGAATATATCTGGATTATTATGGCTGAGACTAGAAGCCAACAAAATCCCAATGAATGCATCTAGCTCAGAGCTTGTCAAATCAATCCATTTTCTTTGGGTAGACTCTGGATGTTCTTCATTCCATTTTCTAATTGATTCTCGCCCATGCCGATTTATTTCACTAATGATGACGAACGTAATATTGGTTGAGAAAAATAGCTTGAATACCTCAACTGGATTGGTGAGCCTTGTTTTTGTTCCAGATTGAAAACGCATGATATTATGCTGGCGCAAACGAGATGCAGGGGGTTCAGTTTCGTTCCATTTAGTACCGTCTTTACCATAAAAACAGCCTGAGTCGATTTCATTTGCTGCTTCACTTCCACTTTCTTCTTCTACGTCTTCATCACTATCATAAAGTTTGTTAGGTTCAATTTCCAAATCCTTTTCTATGTCTGATGCATCATCTTCTGGCACATAATCAGCAGTGTCGTCACCATCGTTTTCAAAAACATCATCATTTCAGCTTCTACCTGACTTTGAAAATCACGCACTAGTGCCTCTGACAATTGGGGTTGCAAATTCGCGCTACGCAAGCGTGTATTATAAATAAATTCCAGTTCATCAGCCATAATATACTAACAACGCAACAAATCTACCTGCGTAAAATTATTCACAAGTTCAAAATTACCGCACAAAAACTAGATTACTTCTTCACTGTTCAACGTTCAATGAATAACTAACTCACAAACAAAATCAGAAGAAAGAAGGAAGCATAAAAGAATAAAGTAAATAAAGAGTGATTTTTTTGCTATTATCTTTTTGGCAACACTAGTTTTGACAGCTCACGCACGTTTTGTATCTTGTGTCATTGTCAAACATCTTCAGTTTGGTCTATAATTTAATCATGAATCGTCTTACAAACGAACAACGCTTGCAAATTATTGAATTTTATTACCAAAATGCGTGCTCTGTTAAGAAAGTTCATCGCGCGCTTCTTCCATTTTATGGTCAGTTTAATCGACCTACTGAGGCTTCTATTCGGGATATTGTAACAAAATTTCGCACCAAATTTACATTGTTGGACATTAAACCACCAACACGCTTACGTAGAGTGCGAACTGAAGAAAATATCGCAGCCGTATCGGCCAGTGTTGGTGATGACCGTGAATTATCGATTCGGCGCCGTTCGCAGCAATTGGGCCTCTGTTACTCCACTACGTGGAAAATTTTGCGGAAGGATTTGAGTGTGAAGCCTTATAAGATACAACTGGTGCAAGAATTGAAGCCAAACGACCTACCACAACGCCAAATTTTTGGTGAATGGGGTCTTGAAAAGTTAGATGAAGATCCACTTTTTTATCGAAGAATTGTGTTCAGCGACGAGGCTCATTTCTGGTTGAATGCATACGTGAACAAGCAAAACTGCCGTATTTGGAGTGAAGATCAGCCAGAAGCATTGCAAAAGCTACCAATGCATCCACAAAAAACAACCGTTTGGTGCGGAGTATGGGCTGACGGCATCATTGGGCCGTATTTCTTCAAAGATGATGCGAATCACAACGTTACTGTGAATGGTGAGCGCTACCGTGCGATGATAACAAACTTTTTTTTGCCCAAAATGGAAGAGCTTGACTTGCATGACATGTGGTTTCAACAAGACGGTGCCACATGCCACACAGCACGCGAAACAATGGACCAATTGAGAGGCGAGTTCGGTGAACAGTTTATTTCACGCTTGGGACCAGTCAATTGGCCGCCCAGATCGTGCGATTTAACGCCTCTAGACTATTTTTTGTGGGGCTATGTTAAGGCTAATGTCTATAGAGACAAGCACGCTTCGATTGACGCACTGGAAGCCAACATTGCCAACATTATTCGTGAGATACCGGCCGAAATGTTGGAAAGAGTATGCCAAAATTGGACTAAGCGGATGGACCATTTGAAGCGCAGCCGCGGCCAACATTTGCATGAAATAATCTTCAAACATTAAATTATATCGACCCAACTATCGATACAAATAAATATTTCATGCATTTTTCTGAATTTTATGTGTTTTTTTTTTTAAATTTCCGATAGTTCTTATAAAATCACCTTTTACAAATTCCCAACTCGTGCCATGTGCTTTGCCTATGCGTTCATACAAAATGCATAGGGGTCTGGCCAGACACCATGTACCAAAAGTAAGGTGAAGATTTTTTATTTGGCTTTTTGGTCCTGTTCCAAGGACTTTTTTTCAATTATTAATTTATACATCGAAAGCCAACAATATTTTGGGAGATTACCTGAAATTACAGCCATGTACCTAAAATAGAAGTATGCTAAATTGAAGCATGAAAATGAAATATGTCTGGCCAGAACCATGTGCCACTTCGAGGGTTAAAGCAAATATGTTGTCTTCTATTTAACAAGTATTATTTAGTCCACAGTAAACATTTTGGTGTAAATCCCATCAGGTCTAGTTTCTTTTTATCAGCCAACGCGTTTAAAATGAGCAGATTTAGGTATGCACTGAGTCATATACATATATCTTTTATTATAAGAAATGACAACAATGGCGTTAATGTGTTGCATGTTATTAGCTGGATCAGAGTTTTCAAAAAGATTAAGCCAGTGGGTGTTAGATAAAAGCTCAATAAATAAACTATAGTTTGTTTTATTAAAGCAAAAGCAAAAAGACTTACTCTTTGCTGTTCCAAGTAAAGATACTGAAGCAGAAAAAGCTGTCATTGACACATTTTTATTTCAATAGTAGGATAGTATAAATCTTCAGGCTGAGAAAATGGATAACAGCAATTTATGGTTACATCAGTTAAATCATTTATAAATACTAAATGCAGTGGACGTTGTAGACACCATAATTTGATAAAGATTTACGAGTAGATCAAAGAGATAATTAACAAAATTTAAATGAAAAAGTGTAGTTCCTGACATTGACGGAATAAAGTAGAATACCTCATATAAAAAGTCCCATGATAAAAGCTCCATGTTAAAATCACCAAGAGCCATAATATAATCGCTTTGATTAGCAGAATGAGAGACTTTCTTGGAAATTGGAGGGATATAAGAAGAGGTAATGAAAATTTTTCTATATAAATATTAAATTAATTTTGATACCAACAAACTCAATATTAAAAAGACGGACATTGTTTAGAGATTCAGATGGCAAATTATTGGCTACTACAATCAGAACTCCACCATCTTTAATATTATTCCTACGATCACGTCTATAAACTTGATAGTTATCACAAAGAATTTCACAATTTAATATATTCTCAACATACCAGGTTTCAGTAAGAACAATGATTTCGTATGTACCATAGAAGAAAAACTTTGATTGTATATTATACTTAACTTCGTATTTAAACCACGAACATTTTGATAAATTATAGAAATATGATCAGATAAGGTATTCAGTTTTTTGCAATATTCAGGCCAGCTGATGGTAAACGTGCAGAAACTCTTCTATTATGTGTGAATTCGCGAACGAATCTATTAAATAGCCAAAAGTTAGGAAATAAATTTTCAGTTATACTATTTTTAAAGGAAGTTATCGATCTCGTCTCAGAATATACATACTAATATATACAGAAACACTTAAGTCCACTTCAAATTTTTCTTTAATATAAAGCGTGACATCCTCGGCAGTAGTTTCAAGAGATAAACGTGAAAAAAAATAATTTTTTTTTTGGAGGAACAGCTCAGAAACAGTATCTTTTACTGACATTATTTCAACTTAGAGTAGTTGAAGTCGCAGCAATAGCAGGAAGTTTTTTATATGGATCCAACATGCTTAACGTAGTGAATGATGGTGAAGGTGTACAAATAGATACAGCATTAAATTATGAGGAAGAACAACTGGCATCAACAGACGGTGAAGTAAGATTCTTATCAATGAGTGTGACAATTTCATATGTGAAGTAAGTGTACTCAGCTAGACAAAATTTTTGATTATTTATTAATTTGGGTTTGGGAGTTTTTGTGAGATTTTGAAAGGTATTCTATTTTTTCATAATGCTTTTAATGGCAATATGTGTTGGAATATTAGTAAAAAGAGAAATTGCGTCGAATAATACTAATATTTCATGTTTTCTGAAATTCTACTGTCATAAGTTTGCCTTTTACCTGTGTTGCATTCTTTATGTTATACTCTTTTGAAATGATGTTCTGCAAAATTTGTCCAATATATTTTGATAGATCGTATAACGGTACATTCCTAGACGAAATAATTGGGCGGAGAGGGGTATTTTCTTTATGTGTATTCATTATTAAAGAACAAAAAATAAAATTGTAATGTACGTCATGTAATAAAATGACTTATATTTTATAAGTACAATTAGTTAAGGTGTAAAATTGTAATTAATTTAATTTTAATATAAACGATACCCTTGAAAAAGTCGACAAAAAATTGACGAAACGTTGGGTAAACTTGTAATAAAAGTTTATTTCAGTAACATACTCTTTGCTGGGATTCACAACTTTTTCAAGGCAACGCAAATGACAAGCTCAAAAGTTGTTAAATTGGACATGCCAACGAATTTTATAAATTGTTTCTTTATTATTATTTATGGAATGAATAGGAAGAGAATAGTACTCAATTTTATATTATAATTTCAAATTGTATGACTGTAAGTTTCTCTTTAGCACCCGCAAATCATTTACAACACCATTATCTTGCCCCAATTGCTTTTGTGGTGTGATAATTGATGTTGATTAAGCAAATTTTGCGTGTGTGTATTCCTCAATATTTTTCATTTACAATTCGGTTCATTAGTTTGTGTGGCAATAAAAATAGTGATATTTCATACCTAATCCTTAAGTATGAGTAAACAATTGAGCTGTTATATTGAAAGTAGTATAAGTAGACTTTATATTTACTAAAATTACTGCTAACTCGTTTTCTTTTTAAAGTGGACTTTCAAAAACAACAGTTCAATTAATGAAAATTTTCTTCAACTCTAATTTGTTTTTGTTTCTAATGGATAAAATATAGACCTTATCAGCGAGTAACATAACGTAAAAGATTTTTATGCAATTTTAAGAAACTTAAGCTAATTATTAAGCAATAAGTAAATTTTTTTTTGTGAATTTTATACAAATGGAAGCAATAAATTTTTTATTTGTTAAGAAATTCAATTCAAAAAAATTTTAAAGTTTTTTGTAAAATTCTTAATCGATTTGATGATACTTTTTGTAACAAAATAGGAAAATAATTTATTGTCTCACTCATAAAATTACTTTTGTTGGGAGAATTGAATTCGTTAACAAATAGATTGCCAGATTTGGTAATGAAAATTTTTAGTTGGGACGACAGAAAATACAAATATTATTAAAAGAATTAAATTTTGATTTGTACATGCAAAGCAAAAATATGATTGAGGCAATATAAGCTAGGGGAAACTTAATGTGTTTACATTTATTATATTGCATCTAATCATATATATTTTTATATCACACATATTAGTAAATATTATAATATTTCTTAAATGCAGGTGTCCAGGTTCAAATACTGGTTAGGTCTAAAATCTGGTTTATATAAATAAAAAAAAAAACATTTTTTGTATATATAAATTTTTTTTTATATAATTATTTTTTTAATTTGTTTCAATAAAGTTCTTATAGGGAATTTATACTGCATCAAAATCTAGTTCATACGAGATTTTGAATAAAGTCAAGTTTATTTTGACTAGATTTCCCGTACAAAATAAAATCTAGTTTTCTACTAGATTTTGACAAAATCTAGTTAAATTCTTGGTGTACTTAGTCTTACAACTGTGATTTTGTTATAAAATACTACACTACACAGGAAAATTTGGCGTTTTTATGAAAATATGATATAAAATATGAAAAACTGTAAAAGAAAATTAAATAAAAAAAATACACAAATAAAAGATAATCACTTCGTTGACCAGCTAATTTAAACTGTATACATTTTGAAAGAGTTTTTTTTATATTCTATTGATTTTTTTGTTTCTCTTAATTTATAATTTAATACATTATACGGGTGGTTTGATTTAAATTACAAATTTATTTGACTCTACCAGGCTTCAAACTAGGCCATATGCAGTTAAGAAGCATTAACTCGCTGCTGACCTACTTCAGCCGCAAAACTCAGTTGAGTCTGAGTAATTGAGTCTTTGTTTTTTTTTACTATTTTTAATGGAAGAAATTGATTTCAGAGAAAATACAATACTGCAATCATAACGTGTTTGTTATGCATATAAATATTTATGTTGCAGCTGGAATTTTATTAAAAGTAATATGATAAATAATATAGTTAAAATAAAGCATAAACATGTTTATCGTAACCATAATAATGTTAAAATTTTTAGTTAGAACAAACTATGTTTGATGTGACCATATTTTACGATAGTATTTCCTTGCGTATATTATCGAATTGAGTGATGAGGCAATGAAAACATTTAAAAATGTTAGCGAAATATTAAGATTTTGTACTTTCCATATGCTTCTATAATAGCAAAAGCATGCAAAAATATAAGGGAGTGAAGATAAATATGCCGAGTTAAATGTGTTTTAACGTAAAACCCGAAATTTTTTAGTATTCGTAAATATTTTCAGTATTAATATCTTATTTATCAAATACCTCTTACGTCATTGAATATTAAGTGTTTTAAGCAATAGTTTAGCGGAGATCATCTATATTTGTAACATACCAACCAAATATTCAGATATTACTTTAGATATTTAAAATTTTTTTTTAAATTTTCATATACTATAGTGCTGTTTGCTCTGAAGAGTTTTGGCAATTTCCGTTTTGCATCATAAAATAAAAACTACGAAATTTCCCGTATATGTTAAAACACTTCCAGAAAGCGTAGAACTTACAAATTTCATTCCAGTTTGGTTTCAGTGAGCTTCTGTTGCAAAATCTTGAATGGTACCTCGCCAAAATGAGGTATGATAAAAATTCCTCAGAGTATGAGTACTGGAGTAGGAGGGAATTTAAAAAAAAATTTTAAAAATAATGCCAATTTTTTTTCTGAGTACTTAGAAGATAGATTACAAATCTAGACAACCTCCCTTTTAAAATGATATATTTACATCTTATCTCGTAATCTTCTATGGTTCGTTCGAAAGTTACTTTGGATTATTTAGAAATTTCCATATACCCCAGTGTGATTTTAGCAACTTGCCGACGAACCAATAAATATTGTGAGATGAGACACATATCACTTTAAAGAGGAGACTGTCTAAATTTGTAATCTACCGCCAAAATACTCAGAAGTTATTTTGGACTATTTTTAAATTTTTTGTTTAAATTTCCATACACCCCAGTACGGTTGTACTCAAGGATTTTGGTAGTTTCCGTTTTGCATCATAAAATAAAAACTAAAAATTTTTCCGGAAATGTTAAACACTTCCAGAAAGCTTAGAACCTACTGACTAAATATTCCTGGCCAAAATCGGGAATGGTACCTCAGTAAAGTGGGGAATGGTAAAAATCCCTAAGAAGAAGAGTACTGAGGAATGAGTGAATTTAAAAAATTTTATTAAAAATAATGCAAAGTTTTTTCTGAGTACTTGGGCGATAATATTCTATGGTTCGTTTGCAATCTATTAGAGAAATCAACGTATTTATGCACATTTGTATCTTAGTATGTCAAAAATACTGAAAAGATATTTACAAATACTAAAAAACATAAGGAATTACCTGAAAACATATTTAACTAACCATATTTATCTTCACTCACTTCAAAAAATTATGTAAGTGAAACACTTGTTTATTAAGCTTGAGGTCATATTAAATATAAAAATTTCTTTATTTATTATTGGAAAGAAATATCAATAAAATAATAAATTTTTATAATACGACTAAAATTAATGAGTTCTAAGAAACAATCCTTTCTGAGAACCCCATTTTTAAAAGCAATAAAGTGTCTGCAGGCACTAAATTTTTAAATCAATAAAAAAAGAAATTCTAAGAAAGTTATTAAATAGAAAAACAAAAAAAATTTATTTTCATTTAATTCTGAAAATTTTTGTAAAAATTTTTAAGCCAAACATATTTAATTAAATATTTAATTATCGAGAAAGATCTAATGAACTCTCTTTCATAAAGATGTCTGTATTCCTACTATTTTACTCAAGGCAATAAAAACCACATACACACACATAAACTTTTTTTATTTTTCGTGTTTGTGTGTACAAAGCATTACGCACATGACAGCTAAAAAATTTCCACAAAAAAAAACAAAGTAAAAGCAAAGCAAAAACAAACCAAAAATTATTGGAAATGTGAAATGCCGGTTGTATTTTTTGATTTTTTTGGACCGATCTTTCTGATTTTTTGTACTGCGTACCACGTTTTATTGTCCGTCTTGTAGTTTAGACAAATTACGCAAAAAACTCACCAAAAATTGTAAAAAAATAGGGGTAGTCGCGATTTTGGACTCATAGGTCCGCCATTTATGGACCCATTCAGCTGACCTTTAGATACGATACTATGAATGTGATGTTTGAAAAACTGTGTACTCCTTCTTTTCAGTTTAGATAAAAAACGCAAAAAAACAAAGCAATAATTAATGAAAATCTAAGATTTCGGTTGTATTTTTCATATTCCTCGGTCATTTGTAGACTGATTGCTTTCATTTTTAGTACAAGTATTATGACTGATACACCAAACAAAACTGCATACCACGTTCTTGGTTTAGAAGAAATACGCAAAAAAAACCCACTCAAAAAATGGTCAAAAATAGAGGTAGTTTCGGTTTTTGACTCATAGTTCCGCCATTTATGGCTGAATTTCAATAGTAATAGTCTTACAGAAACAGCTGACCGTTTGGTATGCTATACTTTTCTGTACGTTGTCTAGGGTCTTCTGAAAGCTGATTTCAACGACTACACCGACAGACAGGCGGACATCGCTAAATCGACTCCGCTACTTATAAGGATCCAGAATATATATACTTTATAGGGTGTCCCATGTACGGTGTAGAAATTACAAAGTTATATATACCCTTCTTAATTACAGTGAAGGGTATAAAAAGTAGTAGTTGATAAAGATTTATTTATATAAATACAGAAGTAAGTTTCTATTTAGTCTTAAAATTGTTTTAAACAGTGAAAATTTTCGTTCGACATCAACGTATGTAGAATATTCATTTTCTACAATATTTTCTTTTCTGGAAGGTAAAGTAAAAATACTGAAAATTATTTTAACTTTTTAAATCCAGAACTTTTTTTAAGTTGCATCAAGTTTTGTATTTTATTTTTGCTAATTAAGAAAAAAAATTTCAACGTCTATGGCTTCTGAAGTTGCCATATCTAAAATTGACAATACGGCAACTTTAAATGCTTGAAGTTCATATTAAAAGTTATGGGGAACACAAACATGTTTTTAACTTATCATACACTTTTTTGGCTAAATTCTATAGGGTCCGCCAAATATCTTTTTTTTTTTTGAAAATGCTATAAAAACATCGAGTGTAGCTTCGGCTGTGTGGCACGTAGCGCCGTCCTGTTGAAACCAAATGTTGCCAATATCCTCCTCTTCAATTTTTGTGAACAAATTCGTTCAACATGGCCCGATAACGATCGCCATTGACTAACGGCCATTCCTTGCTCATTTTCGAAGAAAAATGGCCCAATTATGCCTCTGGACCAAAATCCGCACCAAACAGTGACTCGTTTTGGGTGCGTCGGCTTTTCAATGTATGCGTGCGGGTTTTCTGTGCCCCAAATGCGACAATTTTGCTTGTTTACATACCCGCCAAGATCAAAATGAGCTTCATCTGAAAAGATGATTTTTTTTGGCAAAATCGGCATCTTCTGTAAGTCGATCGCAGGCCCACTTAGCGAAGCGAAAACACAACCATATTCTTTCAGCGGAAGGATAAAACTAATTATCTGTCAAATCAGACATGAGCTAAGTGTTACCATTCACGAAATAAGCACTAGTTAAAAAAAAAAAGTTCGATGGCGGACTCTATATTTGTAATTTGTAACCAAAAACCATTCCTCTTTCCGATAACATCGTACTTTTAGTTATGGTTTAGTTGTATAATGGCCCTAAATAGTGAAACACGTAAAGATGACTTTAAAAATATGTTTTTGCTACATGATATCAATGAATGAATCTATTGCATCCAATTGATTTCCAATTTCTTCAGCCACACGATGCATGGCTAAGTATGTGACGTGTAACATTTTTGTATAAAATACCTTTAAAAAATTTTCACACTTAATCGGTTATGGCGCTACATCAGTCAAGTAGAGCAAAATTTTATTTCTGATAAAGTATTCTCCTAAAAGCAAAATTGAATCACTTAAAGAATAGAAAAAAAAATCATTTAGCCAAATAAAAAAATTGACCAGAAAATAGAACTCGATAAAACTAGCAACAGAAACAAGGCGAATGTACCATACATTAAATGTTGTTGCTCAAACAACTTTAAAAATCTGATCCACTGACTACACTTTCCAACGAATTGGCCTTGAACAGAAAGATATTTCTAAGCAATAAATTAAGAAAAGAGACAATTTTCTTTTATAAAATATAACAAAATATTTAAAAAAATTTTTACAAAATATTACGAAATATGACGCAAAATATGCATTTATAACAAAATATGGAAAAAGCTGAATTTACAGTAAAACATGCTGATGGGGTGGACTGTTGCAGAGTGTGTGTTGCCTTGTAAGTTACTTCCTATAGTATACTAAGTGAAAGAGTTTGAAATAAAGATTCCGAATAATTATAAATATTCTTAAAGTGGTTTTCAATAATTTTGGATAAAATCACCCTCATCTATATACAGTCCACCCCATCATTTGGTCCTTCGGGCCGGATACTGGATTCAGGATATAAGATCCTTGGATATTTCTTTTCTATCGTTTTACGTAGTGAAGTAAAACAACAGGTTTGTGTAATTTTTAATATTCTATTTCATGTTTGATAGCAAGTGCATTTGTTATACTTCCTGCTATTCATTTCTAAATGTACATATAAAGGGTGTTTTTTATAGACGTATAGAACTTTAAATTTGCGTAAAATTCGATTGACATGAATTTTATTTATCCGAAAAATAATCTTGTGGCATTACATTTTAAATATGATTTCTGGCATATGACCGCCACGGCTGGCTCGGATGTAGTCCAATCTGGACGTCTAATTTTCGATGACTTTTTCCAACATGTTGTCTTTCAAATGGTCAAGCGTTTGTGTTAAATCACAAGATCTTGGAGGCCAATTCACAGGTCTAAAACGTGAAATTAGGCGGTCACCAAGCGTGTCTTACAATAAACCGATTGTGACACGAGCTGTGTGATATGTTGCGCCGTCTTGTTGGAACCACAGCTCCTGGACATCATGGTTGTTCAATTCAGGAATGAAAAAGTTAGTAATCATGGCTCTATAGCGATCACCATTGACTGTAACGTTCTGGCCATCATCGTTTTTGAAGAAGTACGGACCAATGATTCCACCAGCCCAAACAGTTACAAAGAAGATCAACGCACCAAACAGTCAGTTTTTCTGGATGTAACGGTGTTTCGCCATACACTTGTGGATTAGCTTCACTCCAAATGCGGCAGTTTTGTTTGTTGACGTAGCCATTCAACCAGAAGTGCGCTTCATCGCTAAACAAAATTCGATTATGAAAATCGGGAACAACGGCAATCTCGTTTCGGGCCCATTCGACGAATCTACGCCTTATTTGATGATCGTTTGGATATTCATGATGAATTGCCAAGCCAAACTGAGAATAAATCACTTGACAGCTGTTAAATCGGTCGCCTTCTTGAAGAGTAATGCCAACTTAAAGTTCTATATGTCTATAAAAAACACCCTTTATTTTAAAGTGGGAAAATTCTAACTTTGAAGAAAGGAAGATTAAAATTTTATTAAACAAAATTAGTTCAAAGTTATTCACAATTAAGTTCAACATAATAGACATATATTCATAAATATAATAACTTGTGAAAAAAAAAAATTTAAAGGTCAAATTTACATACAAACGTACGGTTCCCATTTACTTATTTTGGCAAATATATACATACATTTATTTTCAAAGGAGAAAATAAATATTTATTTCAAATATATGTACATACACATTTCTTAAGGAAAATATAAAAAAAAAAATATTTACATACATACATATATGAAAATATTGAAGTACATTACGGAATTTCCTCCTCTTCATTTCGTTTACCTACAAAATTTTAAAGCAGTGATTAAAAAAAAGTGCATCGATCGTTTACATTACTCTCATTTAGTTTTGTTTCCCCTACAAAATAAATTCAAGTTAATCTATTCTCATTTGCATTTATTTCCAAAAAAAAAAGGAACAAGAAAAAAATATACTACCTGCGTTCCAATTAGCGGAGAAATAAGTTATAAATTTAATAAATCCCTTATTGTGTTTTTTTTTGGATGGTAGAGTTGCGATCACAATTATAGCACAAATTTTGTATTTTCTTCATGGTAACCAAATAAAATAAATTTATTCAGAAGAAAGATTTTCGTACTATTATTAGTTAAAAAAAAATAGGTAAAATAAAAATTATTAGAAAAAAAAATTTCGTAATAAAATAATAAGAAATTGCAAACAATTTTTTTAATTGCCGACAAGTACGGAAATTATTCATGCCAAACATAAATTAAAATATATTCACATATCTTGCATAGGGCATAAGAAAAACTAAATAAATTAAAACACAATATTATTGGCCGCTATAATTCTACACACTTCTTTTCATACAATTAATTGTATTTGATACACTTAATCTACTTTTGTAATTTAGCCCGCGCCAACAAATTTAACATTATTGGAAAAATTTAAACTACGAAAAAAAAGAAAAAAATCTTTTTTGTAAGGGGCTAATATCTTTTTTTTTCTCTCTTGTTTTATCGCAAGAAAGTCATTTCAACTTTCCAGGAAAAATATAAAATTCCAATGGCCTATATTTCTACACCGGTAATTGAACTTTAATTATTACAACTGTTTGTTTACATTAAATTGGCTTATATAGGTATTGCATTTTTTTGCCTTTCATCTTCAGTGGTTCTACATAGTTTTTTTCGATACTTACATACATTAAAATTTTAATTCATAGTTAATGGATGAAAGTTCTTACTATCCCTAAAATATACCTATACCTATATATCTACATACACTTTGGTAAAAAAAAAAAAAAAATTATTCATCACTTTCCTTTACTGTTTATTCTCTTTGAATAAACAAAGTTCTCTTGTATACTTGTATTGTTAAATATTCTACATTTTTTGTATCATATCCTGTCGGTTTTTTCAAGTTGCATTTTTGTGTAAATTGTGTCCAAAGGAAGCTCACATTATTAGAATATGTCCTCGATTTTTGAAAATGGATTGCTCTACAAAATATAAAGAAATAAAGAAACAAAATCTGTGTCTGAATTGCTTCTCTAAAATGCATTCTGTAAAAAATTACACTAGTAAAAATAGTTGTTTCCAATGCAGAAAAAGGCACAATACTCTGCTTCATAGATATTCACCTGGTCCTATCACACCAAAACAGAGTGAAAGAAGTGCAGATATAGTCTCGAACCTGTGGTAGAATAGTTTCTTCTCCAGGACTTTCTTATAATGAAAAACACCCTACCATTCTACCATATGAATGTCAATATTCAAGACTTTTGGTAAAATTCGTTCATGGTGGTAACCAGCTTGTTCTTCGAATTATAAGAACACAGTACTGGATTCCTGAGGTAAAAAAACTAATAAAAATTACCATCAATAAATGCAAACCCTGCATTATTTTCAAAAAAAAAAATGCCAGAAGCAAATCATGGCATCTCTACCCCCAGAGAGATCAAGCTTCTCTCGCCCATTTTCACATGTAGGGTTTGATTTCGCTGGACCTTTGACATTAAAAGTTATTCTGGGAGAGGTTGCCGTATGTCCAAAGGTTATGTATGTGTCTTCGTTTGTTTCACTACGAAAGCCATACACTTAAAAGCAACATCTGATCTTTCAACATCAGTATTTCTAGCGGCATTCCATCGTTTTGTATCCCGTCGTGGATGTCCTCTTCATTTATATTCCGATAATGGAACAACTTTCGTTGGCGCGTCCAAAATCATAGCCAAGAATTTTATTCAAAGTTCACATCAAGTTGTTTCCGCTCCATTTCATTATCAAAACATTACATGGCATTTCATTCCTCCAGGCGCACCTCATATGGCTGGGCTATGGAAGGCTGGTGTTAAAAGTTTTAAGTCACATTTTCGGAAGATAGCTAAGGATTTTAAGTTCACATTCGAAGAGTTTAGCACGCTATTGTCCAGAATAGAAGCGTGTCTAAACTCACGTCCTTTGTCTCCTATGTCAGAGGACCCTACCGACTTGAATGCTTTAACTCCTGGCCATTTCCTTATTGAAACACCTATCCTATCTCCTATAGATCCGCCCATAGGTGAGACAAGATTATTATTATATATATATATATATATATATATATATATATATATATATATATATATATATATATATATATATATATATATACTTTTTAATGTTTAACATAAAATAGTTTTATTACAGCAGAACAAACTATTATTAATTCCAGTTCATTATGCCAAATAAATCAGTTCATTCGAAGAAATCCAAATTATCTACACATGCTAAAGCAAAAGGTAAATTTCTCAAAAGGTCTGTTTCATATCAGTGCCATATTTGCAAACGGTCACATGGATTAAGTAAGTGCAAAAAGTTCTTACAAATTAATGTCTTGACCACAGTCACTCGCATGGAACTTGTTTTAGAAAGCACGGTTGCAAGTACTGTAACGAATTGCACCATTCTCTTTTGCATTTCAACAATCGTCTAACTAAAGATATAGAACCGCTTCCTGAGTCTTCTCGATCACCTAAGATGGGGTGGACTGTATATAGATGAGGGTGATTTTATCCAAAATTATTGAAAACCGCTCACTTCTCTTTTTTTTCTTTCTTTTAATATGACAATAAGTTTCGTTAAGAAACATATGATTAAATGAGAGCGAGAATGTAACTGATTTAATGTGTTTAGTAAGCATAAGAATTTAATACAGTAATATGGCTGTATTGTTAAGCTTGAGGTCTTATTTTTCAAAAATTTTTTATATATCGATATTTCGCTCCAATTTTTGTAGCTTCTTCAGGATATAATTATAAATTAATCAAATTTTTAAAAATACATATTTCAAAAATTTTCTTGACAAAATTAAATTAGGGTGTACAATAATAAGGGTATCCCAAACAAAATTTTAAAAATATTTCAAAGTAATATGTTAAAAATGTATATATAAAACAATTGTTATAAAAATGTATGTGTTAAATGAATTTAATACAGATTAATGGTGATACCAAAAAAAGAGTTTTTGTTTTGACATTAACACATGCCCTTACAAATTGATGAAATTTCCTGCATATATTGTGATTCACAAACATATTAACTGTAGGTGGGTATCAGGCTACTCTGACAAACATGAAGGGCATGAAGTCCCTTGCCCTGGTTATTATTACAATAAAAAAATTTATTGTCACAACTGATATTTTACTTGTAAAGAAATTCAATCTTGTGATGTTATTTTTTGTTGGAAATTATTCAAAAACATTTAAAAAATTATTATATATTTTACTGTTAAAATCCTTAAGCGATTTGATGGTTCTTTTTGTAGAAATAAAATGAGCTCAACACACTGATTGTTAGATATTTAAAATTTATTTATGTCAGATAAAATTTGTGTTGGTAACAAATTTAGTTCTCCCAACCTTTTATTAATAAGAATTTTGTTTATTTATGAATTGAGTTTTTAATATTCTTTTACCTTTTTTTGCGTTCGTTTGTTAAACAAAATTTTTTCAACAAGATTTACTTAATATGCCTTTTTTTGAATTATGTAAATATCTAACCTTTTCTTAAATAAACGACAGAATTTGCAGCAATAACCAACATTGAAGGATTCAACTGAAAATAATTTTTGCAGCACTTTAGCACAGGCAGGCAATTGTTAATTTAAGCATTCTCGATTGTTTCCTTCTTCCTGTTTATTTTATAAATTTGTAAAAAGTTAGTTATAGATTAATTAAGTCTTACTTTTTTAATTGAAGAGTCAAATTTTTTTTAGTTTATTAATTATAGTATCGGCACTTCGCTATAACTTCTTAGTGTAGCTTTTTCACTTCTTAGCTAAGTGTTTTTTAATTGATTTTCTTTTATAATAAACAAATCACTACTTTTTTTCTATTTAATTCAATTTTTTCTCCCGCACTTCCGTTAACTACTAGATACCATTACAATTTAATGTTAATGTAACGCGGCAACTTTCTGTTTCTGCTTTTAAAAAATTTAAAAATAAAAACGAGATAAAGTTTTTGCTTTATTCCTTTTTTGTTTTGTTCTGTATGAAATCCGTTTTCACGTTGTGTGTTGTTAGACTTGATGTGGCCGTTTGATTTCTTAAAACTAAATGGATGCTGTTACAATTTGGAAGCTAAGCAACATGTTGGCGGAGCATTGTATAGTAGTTAGTTGCATATTTAAACACTGCAAATGTTATAAATACAAGTTTATAATGACAGGCTAAATGTTGTATGGCAAAATGTTAACTAACAGTGGTGGACTGCATTATCTTTATTTAATTTACTTTATTAAAGTGGTTATCAAGGAGTAGAAAGAAAAAACATTATAATATTTGCTAATTTAGCTAAACTCAGCACAATATCCTATTAAGGCCTTGACAGGGTCACACAAAATTATTTGATGTAATAAATTTTTGAAAAATCTTTCAATATATTAGAAAAAAACTTTTTTTTAACATAAAAATATTTTTTCTTACAAATCATTAAAAAGCAGTATAAATGTGTGTGTGTCTTTAGGTTTATTTTATTAAAAAAAATTTAACTTATATAACAAACTTGTATTGGTATATGTTATAATTTCTATTTGGAATTTAAAAGTTTAACAAAATATTAATCTTTATTATTTATATACTCTTTAATTACATTCAGTAATACCCACCTGGCATTCGAATGTAAAAGAGAAGAGAAGAATAAAAATAGAATGTATAGTTTTCAATATTAAAATGTTGGTTGGGAAATTTATTTATTTATTCAGTTCAATGCTTACTCAATTTTTTGTTTGAATATTTGAATCTCTTTGTAACTATTGATTAATAATTCTTATTTAGTCAATAGCTTTAACAATACAAGGGTTCTAATGCTTGCAAGAAACGTTGGGAGTAATCTACTGAGGAATCAGAGTAGCGTTTGACGAAATGGTCCATATAGGTATGCTATTCCCTTCAGTACTTATTTTACTGAATAAATAACTCATGAGAATATCATGAGTAAAAGAATAAATTTACAAACCAACACAATTTCTGGAATTAAGCACAAATAAAGATTAATATTTTGTTAAATAACAAACATTTGATGGAATATGTGTTTATAAAAATTTAATAACAGTATAAATGTGTGTGTATCTTTAGGCTTATTTTATTTAAAAAAAAATTAACTTAAATAACAAACATTCATTGGAATATGGGTTTATAAAAATTTAATGATATAATGAGTTTGTGTATTTTATACATATTATTACGTTCTTACCCTATTATAAACACGTTTATTTTATTGAGGTTCGTATTTTAAAATAAAACTCAATTAGTTCTCTTTTCTTAACACTTTATTTATAACCGTCACAACGATACTTTATTGTTTTTCACACACCTTGTTTACAGTCTGATGTCTCAACCAGCACTGAACTGCCTTAACAATCTCAGCACTGATTTTTATACTTTTTGCTTTAGCACACTAACGGATATTTCAAATCTTTAGTTTAGCCGAGAACCGTCTACAAACTTATAGAAGTTACTGCATACTTCTAGGTGTATCATGTATAGAACAAAAAGGTAAGTGACAACCAGATATAAATAACACACATCTTACACACAAACATTACACTATAAAATACTACGAATTAACATAAACAATGAATTGCTACATTTAGACATACATAAATAAAATTTTCTAAGAATAAAAAAACAGTCATACAATAAAGTGATTTGCGTAACAATATAAAAGAGTAACGTTACTGACTGACTGACTTATATCACCCAGTCCAAACGGCTAAAGCTACGGACTTGAAAATCGTTAAGCAGGTGCATGTCCCAATGTATAGGACGAATAAGAAGGGACTTTTGGAAATTCGAATATTAAGGGGGCACACCCCCGGGGTGTGTCTTCTCGGTGAAATTCCACCTTGATGTATCACTACCGGGGAATATAGGTGCGCCAGCACCTGGAACTGCCATGGGTTTGAATCTGGCAGAAGGAAACCTGAGGGTTTACCTAAAGGATACCTTCGGGGTCCGACCAGTGACTCTCAACACTGGTACCACGGGAGCCGGTAGCCCCACAGAGGAAGCACTAATGACCGAGCAATGGGTTAAGAGCTGATGCTCACGAATGGTTGAACAATGAGTGCTCGGAGTCTGTGGACCGAACTTCGTTTCAACCCCACGGGGTTTAATGGATGATGTTCTGGGGACAACATCCCTCGTTCGTTGTTCGGTCAGTGGACTTCGTGCACACCCAAATGCTCGGACAGCGGAATCTGTGACCAGTAATTGGTGAGGTCCCCTTCGGGGGTTCACGTGGTGGCTGTGGTTGAAACCAAAAGGTACGGTGGAAACGGAGTTCATGTCACCATTGGCAGGGTGGCATGTTCTTCGATGTGCTGTTTCATAGAAACAGATGTCACTTGACACGGGTTTTGGATAGGCCCAACTCCCTTAACAAGGGTGGTGTATGTGACATGGCAGAAACACACACAATTTGCTACCTGTGTCCTTTATTGGTCACAGGGGCTATAGTGGTAGGCATGAATACCACTAGTGGTTTGACAACGGTGAGATTAGGCCCTAGCGGCAGGTGCTCACCTAAATCATCCACATGCATTAAGGGGGTAAAAAATAGTAAAAACGGGTAAAATCGAACTTTTTATATCTCCGGAAATACTACAGATAGAGCCAAGGTTCAAACTACAAAATAAGCGGATGGGTATTTGGTACTTTTCGATATTTGTTCATTTGTGGCATAAAAAGGGTAAAAACTAATGATAGTAATTTTTTTTAACTTCATTTATTTTTTAAAGTAACAATCACAGCAACAAAAACTAAACTGTATTCTTATCTTCTTAAAAAGGTCTCCAATGTATATTGACACTTTTTTTTTTAAATTCGAGCAAATAAGGGGTAAAATATGTGCCCCTTTTTACTAGTATTTCTAAATATGTATCATAATGTAAATTGATGAAGCATATAAACATTTTATTACTAATTTGCAGCACCTAATAAAAATGAATGGTAAAAAAAATGTATTAAGGGATAAAAAAATTTCCAAAAGACAGATTTGTACTTTATATATAAACAAGTTTAATGGTATTTTAATGTTATGTGCAAAACCTAGAGTTTTCGCAGTAGAATTAAATGGTTCTTAAAAAAATATAAAATCATTAAGTGGACAAAACGGCAAAGCAAAACAAAAGCAAAGCAAAATCAAAAGCAAAGCAAAAATAAAAACATAGCAAAAATAATACAAAAGGAAAAGTAAAAACAAAATCAAAAGCAAATGAAAAAACAAAAGCAAGGCAAAAGCAAAGCAAAAGCAAAGCAAAAGCAAAGCAAAAGAAAAAGCATTAGTGATCGGACGTGTTTTTTACTGTCGCACAATTGTTCTGTAACTTATAACAAATTTTAATGAAAATAATTGCTACTTCCTGTTAAAACTGTGAAATTTGACATTGATGTTGCTTGTTGCAGTGTAATAAAACATTTTATTGTTTTTATTTGCAATTAAATATTTGGTGCTCCTCTGTGCAACAACAATTCACTTGCATTTTTGATTTTTTGTTCATTGCAAAAATTTTTGTTTTCCAACAACAATTAAAAATACATACATATTTTTCACATTTGTTATTTTCATCATTTTTTATTATGTTTTGTTTACCATCATATTTTCTGATACTGCTCGATCTGGTAATACCAATGTTTATTCTGGTTCTTGTCTGTGATAAGTATTTATTTATCAGTATTACCATTTACATATACTGAATATTAAATCACTGAGTGTCCAACGTTAGATATGGAGTGTGGATATGCTAATTGTTCAATTACTACTTCTAATGAACGGATGGTATTATGTTGGCTGTGTGTCAAACACTTTCATTTCAAGTGTAGTGGGCTTAAGGGTCGAGATGCAGATTCGCTGGCTGATCCGCAAAAGTTTATGCAGTGGACTTGCCCTTCATGTAGGAAAATAGGTATTGAATTTTACAATATTTTTAAAAATTCGAAAGAACAGTTCGACGAAATTAATATCGAGTTTTTGGTTTTGCAAAATAAACCCAAAAAATTTGACGAACTCTTTAACAATTACCCGAATTTGGATAAATTTGCTGCAAATACTGGTCAACACAGTTCTTCACCTAAGCATAAAAGGCCTAACTTGAAATCCACTGTGCCTAAAAATTCTGAAGTTATCACAATCTTGATAAAGATATTTGCTTCACCAACTGTTGATGCCAGTTGTTTTTCTTCACAACTTAATACTGCATCTATCTCTATGCCTTCACCATCATTTACTGCTTTGGACACGTTGGACCCATATAAATCATTGCCTACTATTTCTGAAACTTCACCTGCACAGGAGAGAAACAGCTCCCAATCTTTAAAAGATACTGTTTCTCTACCACCTAAACCACTGAAAGCTGTTCTTCTTAAAAAATCGGTTTTTGTGTCACGATTATATTCTGATACTACTGCTGAGGATGTCACGTTTTATATTAAAGAAAAATTGGAAACGGATTTAAATATTTCTGTATATAAGTATGTTTTTTCTGAGCCGAGGTCAATAACGTCCTTCAAAATTAGTGTTCCTGAAAATTTATTTCAAACTTTGATGAATCCTAGCTTTTGGCCAGTGAATACATTCGTTCGCGAATTTATACATAATAGAAGAGCTCCTCCGCGCTTACCACCAGCTGACCTGAATATTCCAAAAAACCAAATACCTTATCTGACCATATTTCCATCATTTATCAAATTGTTCGTGGTTTAAATACGAAATTAAGTACAATTTACAATCAAAGTTTTGCTTGCACATATGATATCATTGTTCTTACCGAAACCTGGCTTATTGGTAATATATTAAATTCTGAAATTCTCTGCGACAACTATCAAATTTATAGACGTGATCGTGGAAATAATATTAAAGGTGGTGGTGTTCTTATTGCAGTTGCCAATCGTTTGTCTTCCGAACCTCTAAACAATGACCGTCCTTTGGATATTCAGTTTATAGGTGTCAAAATTAATTTAAAATACAGGAAAATTTTCATTACCTCTTCCTATATTCCTCCAATTTCACCTGAAATGGTTTTCACAAAACATGCTGATGCTATAAAAGATGTAGCTCATTCTGCCAATCAAAACGATTATATTATGGCTCTTGGTGATTTCAACATGCCGTTATTATCATGGGACTTTTCTTCTGATGTATCCTATTTTATTCCGTCAATGTCAGGAACTAGACTGTTTCATTTAGACTTTGTCAATTCTCTGTTCGATCTAAATCTTTATAAACTAAATGGTGTCTATAATGTCAACTCGAGACTACTGGATTTAGTATTTATAAATGATTTAACTGATGCCACCATAAATCGTTGTTATCCGTTTTCCCAGCCTGCAGATTTATACCATCCTACTATAGACATAAAAATTTCAATGCCAGTTGCTTCTACTTCGGCCACTTCACTTGGGAGTGCGAAGACTTACTCTTTTTACTTTAATAAAACAAACTATAATTTGTTTAATGAGCTTGTGTCTAACACCCACTGGCATAATCTTTTAACAAACACTGATCCAGCTAATAACATGCAATACATTAACACCATCGTTGAAACGTTTCATAAAACAATATATATTTATGTATATGACTCAGTGTATACCTACCTATTTCTTCTAAATTTAAACGCGCTGGTCCACCTTGGAATTTTACTTGATGTAAAGTTGAATTTTATTCAACACATTTCTTCAACTGTTGCAAAAGCACGCAGTCTGCTTGGTTTCAAAAAACGCTGGGCTAAGGAGTTTTCTGACCCGTATATAACAAAACAATTGTATACATCTTTAGTAAGACCTATTCCTGAATATGAATATTATTTGGGATCCGAATTACATGGTTCATGTCAACAATATTGAATCTGTTCAAAAACAGTTTTTGCTATTTTGCCTACGTGCTTTACATTTTGATCCATTAAATTTGCCACCTTGCTCGGTCGACTTTGCTCTCATTATACTGCCAACTTTAAAAAGTCGTAGAATTATGTTAAATGTTACTTTTGTCTTAAATTTGTTAAAAGGAAATGTTTGTTCTGATTTGTTGATAAGTAATATCTTTTTTAACGTTCCTTCAAGATTTACACGTCATTATAATCCTCTATCTGTAAAAGTATCCCCAGCTAATTATGCCAATTCTGACCCTTTTTTGAGAATTTGTAATCAATTTAATAAATTTTATAAACATGTTGATTATTCATTAAATAATGATACTGTAAAAACTAAGTTAATTGTATTTTTAAATAATTAATTGCATTATGCTACAGTCTCTAAGGATCTTGAATCCATAGATATTAATAAATAAATAAATAAAAAAACAAAAGCAAAGCAAAAGCAACAACAAAAGCAAAAGCAAAGCAAAAACCAAAAGCAAAACAAAGCAAAATTAAAAACAAAAGCTTTCTTTTGTACGCTGACGATCTCAAGATCTATTCTAAAATTGATAGCTTAGCTGACGCTAAAAAATTACAATCTGACTTAGATAAATTAAGTGATTAGTGTCTCTCTAATTAACTCAAATTTAATTTGGGTAAATGTGTACATATCTCTTACACCAGACTTCGAAACCCGCTAACTACATCATACCATATAAATTATGATATTATAAAACAGGATCAGGCTATTAAAGACTTAGGTATTCATTTCGATTCCAAGTTAGCTTTTCTCCCCCATTTAGACAAACTCATTCCAAAAGCATATTCAGCCTTAGCTTTTATAAAAAGAAGCTGTAAGGAGTTCAAAGATCCCTACACTTAAAAAATGCTGTACTCTTCTTACGTTAGATCTAAGCTGGAATATGGGGCTATAATTTTGAGCCCACATCGGGACATTCATATATTGCGTATTGAAAAAATTCAAAGACGTTTCAATAGTTATACCTTACCTCACTTGAGTTTTCTCGAACCGCCACCCTCATATGAGTCACGATGTCTACACTTAGGCATGATCACACTTGAAAAGAGACGTAAAATTCAATCAATGCTGTTTATATATGATTTACTAAATGGAAATATGGACTGTACAGAACTTTTAAATACTATCCCATTTTGTGTACCTAGTAGACTATCACTTCGACATAGAAACATGTTTTATATTCCATTAAGCCGTAGAAATTATGATGCTAATAGTCCATTGACTAGATCTTTAACATATCTTAATGCTATAAATGAGCACCAATTAATTGAATTTAATGTATCAAAAACGCACTTTAAGAATTTTCTTCTTTATAATTTAAATTAATTTGTTAATTTCCTTAGTTATGTATTCAAGATAATATATGATTTAAATCCAATATTTTGTCAATAATTTATATTAAGGAATCCATTCCCATAGACTACAATAAATAAATAAATGAAAAAAAGCAAAGCAAAAACAAAAGCAAAGTAACAGTAAAACAAAAGCAAAGCGAAAGCAAAGCAAAGCAAAATGAAAAGAAAAAGCAGAAGCAAAACAGAAGAAAAAGCAAAAGAAAAAGCAAAAACAACGCAAAAGAAAATGCAAAAGCAAAGCAAAAGTAAAAACAAAATCAAATTCAAAAGCAAAACAAAAGCAACACAAAAACAAAACCAAAGCAAAAAAAAAGCAGAAAAAAAGCAAAAGAAAATGCGAAGCAAAGCATAAGTAAAAACAAAATCAAAAGCTAAAGTAAAACAAGAGCAGAAGCCAAAGCAAAGCAAAAGAAAAAAAGCAAAGCAAAAGTAAAACAAAAGCAAAGGAAAAGCTAGAACAAAGCAAAAGAAAATGCAAAAACAAAGCAAAAGAAAATGCAAAAGAAAAAGCAAAACAAAAACAAAACCAAAGCAAAAAAAACAAAGCAAAGGAAAAAGCAAAAGCAAAGCAAAAGGAAAAGAAAAAACAAAAGCAAAGCAAAAGTAAAACAAGAGCAAGGCGAAAGAAAATGCAAAAGCAAAGTAAAAGCACAGCAAAAACAAAAGCAAATCAAAAACAAAGCAAAAGAAAAACAAAGCAAAAGAAAATGCAAAAGTAAAGCAAAAGGAAAAGAAAAAACACAAACAAAAGAAAATGCAAAACAAAGCAAAAGGCACAGCAAAAACAAAAGCAAAGCAAAAACAAAGCAAAAGAAAATGCAAAAGTAAAGCAAAAGGAAAAGTAAAAACACAAACAAAAGAAAATGCAAAACAAAGCAAAAGGCACAGCAAAAACAAAAGCAAAGCAAAAACAAAGCAAAAGAAAATGCAAAAGTAAAGCAAAAGGAAAAGTAAAAACACAAACAAAAGAAAATGCAAAAGCAAAGCAAAACGAACAGCAAAAACAAAAGCAAAGCAAAAAAAACAGAAACAAAGCAAAAGAAAATGCAAAAGCAAAGCAAAAGGAAAAACAAAAACAAAAAAAAAAAACAGAAACAAAGCAAAAGAAAATGCAAGAGCAAAGCAAGAGGAAAACAAAAGCAAAGCAAAAAAAAAAGCAAAGCAAAAGCAAAAACAAAGCAAAAAAAAAACCAAAGCAAAAACAAAGCAAAAACAAAGCAAAAGAAAATGCAAAAGTAAAGCAAAAGGAAAAGTAAAAACACAAACATAAGAAAATGCAAAAGCAAAGCAAAAGGAACAGCAAAAACAAAAGCAAAGCAAAAGAAAATGCAAAAAAAAGCAAGAGGAAAACAAAAACAAAAGCAAAGCAAAAAAAAAAGCAAAGCAAAAGCAAAAACAAAGCAAAAGCAAAAAAAAAACCAAAGCAAAAGAAAATGCAAAAGTAAAGCAAAAGGAAAAGTAAAAACACAAACAAAAGAAAATGCAAAAGCAAAGCAAAAGGAACAGCAAAAACAAAAGCAAAGCAAAAACAAAGCAAAAGAAAATGCAAAATTAAAGCAAAAGGAAAAGCAAAAACACAAGCAAAAGAAAAAGCATAACAAAGCAAAAGAAAAAGCAAAGCAAAAACAAAGCAAAAACAAAGCAAAAGAAAATGCAAAAGTAAAGCAAAAGGAAAAGTAAAAACACAAACAAAAGAAAATGCAAAAGCAAAGCAAAATTAACAGCAAAAACAAAAGCAAAGCAAAAACAAAGCAAAAGAAAATGCAAAACATAGCAAAAGGCACAGCAAAAACAAAAGCAAAGCAAAAAAAAAGCAAAAACAAAGCAAAAGAAAATGCAAAAGTAAAGCAAAAGGAAAAGCTAGAACAAAGCAAAAGAAAATGCAAAAACAAAGCAAAAGAAAATGCAAAAGAAAAAGAAAAACAAAAACAAAATCAAAGCAAAAGCAAAACAAAAGCTTAGCTAAAGCAAAAGGAAAGTAAAACAAAAACAAAGCAAAAAAAACAGAAACAAAGCAAAAGCAAAATGCAAAAGCAAAGCAAAAGGAAAAGCAAAAACACAAGCAAAAGAAAAAGCGAAGCAAAAACAAAAGCAAAAGAAAAAACAAAGCAAAAGAAAATGCAAAAGTAAAGCAAAAGGCACAGCAAAAACAAAAGCAAAGCAAAAAAAAAGCAAAAACAAAGCAAAAGAAAATGCAAAAGTAAAGCAAAAAGAAAAGCTAGAACAAAGCAAAAGAAAAGGCAAAAACAAAGCAAGAGAAAATGCAAGAGCAAAGCAAGAAGAAAACAAAAACAAAAGCAAAGCAAAAAAAAAAGCAAAGCAAAAGCAAAAACAAAGCAAAAGCAAAAAAAAAAAACCAAAGCAAAAGAAAATGCAAAATTAAAGCAAAAGGAAAAGCAAAAACACAAGCAAAAGAAAAAGCGAAGCAAAAACAAAAGCAAAAGAAAAAACAAAGCAAAAGAAAATGCAAAAGTAAAGCAAAAGGCACAGCAAAAACAAAAGCAAAGCAAAAAAAAAAAAGCAAAGCAAAAACAAAGCAAAAGAAAATGCAAAAGGAAAAGTAAAAACACAAACAAAAGAAAATGCAAAAGCAAAGAAAAGGAACAGCAAAAACAAAAGCAAAGCAAAAACAAAGCAAAAGAAAATGCAAAAGTAAAGCAAAAGGAAAAGTAAAAACACAAACAAAAGAAAATGCAAAAACAAAGCAAAAGAAATTGCAAAAGTAAAGCAAAAGGAAAAGCAAAAACAAAAGCAAAGCAAAAACAAAGCAAAAGAAAATGCAAAAGTAAAGCAAAAGGAAAAGTAAAAACACAAGCAAAAGAAAAAGCATAACAAAGCAAAAGAAAAAGGAAAGCAAAAGGAAAAGCAAAGCAAAAGCAAAGAAAAAACAAAAGCAAAAGCAAAAAAAACAGAAGCAAAGCAAAAGAAAATGCAAGAGCAAAGCAAAAGGAAAAACAAAAGCAAAGCAAAAGCAAAGCAAAAGGAAAAGCAAAAACAAAACCAAAGCAAAAAAAAACAGAAGCAAAAGCAAAGCAAAACAAAAGCTTATCTAAAGCAAAAGGAAAGTAAGACAAAAACAAAGCAAAGGAAAAAGCAAAAGCAAAGCAAAAGGAAAAACAAAAACAAAAGCAAAGCAAAAAAAAATAGCAAAAACAAAGCAAAAGGAAAAGCAAAAACACAAGCAAAAGAAAAAGCGAAGCAAAAACAAAAGCAAAAGCAAAAACAAAAGCAAAGCGAAAACAAAGCGAAAGAAAATGCAAAAGTAAAGCAAAAGGAAAAGTAAAAACACAAACAAAAGAAAATGCAAAAGCAAAGCAAAAGGAACAGCAAAAACAAAAGCAAAGCAAAAACAAAGCGAAAGAAAATGCAAAACAAAGCAAAAGGCACAGCAAAAACAAAAGCAAAGCAAAAACAAAGCAAAAGAAAATGCAAAAGTAAAGCAAAAGGAAAAGCAAAAACACAAGCAAAAGAAAAAGCATAACAAAGCAAAAGAAAAAGGAAAGCAAAAGAAAAAGCAAAGCAAAAGAAAAGCAAAAGCAAAGCAAAAACAAAAGCAAAAGCAAAAAAAACAGAAAAAAAGCAAAAGAAAATGCAAAAGTAAAGCAAAAGGAAAAGCTAGAACAAAGCAAAAGAAAATGCAAAAACAAAGCAAAAGAAAATGCAAAAGAAAAACAAAAAAAAAAACAAAGCAAAAGGAAAAACAAAAACAAAAGCAAAAGCAAAAAAAAAACAGAAACAAAGCAAAAGAAAATGCAAGAGCAAAGCAAGAGTCAAACAAAAGCAAAAGCAAAGCAAAAAAAAAAGCAAAGCAAAAGCAAAAACAAAGCAAAAGAAAAAGCGAAGCAAAAACAAAAGCAAAAGAAAAAACAAAGCAAAAGAAAATGCAAAAGTAAAGCAAAAGGAAAAGTAAAAACAAAAGCAAAGCAAAAACAAAGCAAAAGAAAATGCAAAAGTAAAGCAAAAGGAAAAGTAAAAACAAAAGCAAAGCAAAAACAAAGCAAAAGAAAATGAAAAAGTAAAGCAAAAAGAAAAGCAAAAACACAAGCAAAAGAAAAAGCAAAAAAAAAGCAAAAGGAAAAGTAAAAACACAAACAAAAGAAAATGCAAAAGCAAAGCAAAAGGAAAAGTAAAAACACAAACAAAAGAAAATGCAAAAACAAAGCAAAAGAAATTGCAAAAGTAAAGCAAAAGGAAAAGCAAAAACAAAAGCAAAGCAAAAACAAAGCAAAAGAAAATGCAAAAGTAAAGCAAAAGGAAAAGTAAAAACAAAAGCAAAGCAAAAACAAAGCAAAAGAAAATGCAAAAGTAAAGCAAAAGGAACAGCAAAAACAAAAGCAAAGCAAAAACAAAGCAAAAGAAAATGCAAAAGTAAAGCAAAAGGAAAAGTAAAAACACAAACAAAAGAAAATGCAAAAGTAAAGCAAAAGGAAAAACAAAAACAAAAGCAAAGCAAAAGGAAAAGCAAAAACAAAACCAAAGCAAAAAAAACAGAAGCAAAAGCAAAGCAAAAGCAAAACAAAAGCTTAGCTAAAGCAAAAGGAAAGTTAGACAAAAACAAAGCAAAGGAAAAAGCAAAGCAAAAGGAAAAGAAAAAACAAAAGCAAAGCAAAAGTAAAAACAAAATTAAAATCAAAAGCTAAAGTAAAACAAAAGCAGAAGCAAAAGTAAAAACACAATAAAAGCTTGGCTTAGCAAAAGGAAAGTAAAACAAAAACAAAGCAAAAGAAAATGCAAAAACAAAATCAAAAGCAAAACAAAAGCAAAAACAAAAGCAAAGCGAAAGCAAATTAAAAGCAAAAAGAAAAAGCAAAAACAAAGCATAAGCAAACAAAAACCAAAGCAAAAGAAAATGCAAAAGCAAAGCAAAAACAAAGCAAAAGGAAAAACAAAAACAAAAGCAAAGCAAAAGGAAAAGCAAAAACAAAACCAAAGCAAAAAAAACAGAAGCAAAAGCAAAGCAAAACAAAAGCTTAGCTAAAGCAAAAGGAAAGTAAGACAAAAACAAAGCAAAGGAAAAGCAAAAAAAACAGAAGCAAAAGCAAAGCAAAAGCAAAACAAAAGCTTAGCTAAAGCAAAAGGAAAGTTAGACAAAAACAAAGCAAAGGAAAAAGCAAAAGCAAAGCAAAAGAAAAAGCGAAGCAAAAACAAAAGCAAAAGAAAAAACAAAGCAAAAACAAAAAAAAAGCAAAAGCAAAAAAAAACAGAAACAAAGCAAAAGAAAATGCAAGAGCAAAGCAAAAGGAAAAACAAAAACAAAAGCAAAGCAAAAAAAAAACAAAGCAAAAGCGAAAGCAAAGCAAAAGGAAAAGCAAAAACAAAGCAAAAGAAAATGCAAAAGTAAAGCAAAAGGAAAAGCAAAAACAACAAAAAAAAGAAAAAGCAAAAGCAAAGCAAAAGTAAAAACAAAATTAAAATCAAAAGCTAAAATAAAACAAAAGTAGAAGCAAAAGTAAAAACACAATAAAAGCTTGGCTTAGCAAAAGGAAAGTAAACAAAAACAAAGCAAAAGAAAATGCAAAAACAAAATCAAAAGCAAAACAAAAGCAAAAACAAAAGCAAAGCGAAAGCAAATTAAAAGCAAAAAAAAAAGAAAAAGCAAAAACAAAGCAAAGCAAAAACAAAGCAAAAGGCACAGAAAAAACAAAAGCGAAGCAAAAAAAAAGCAAAGGCAAAACAAAAGCAAAAGAAAAAGCAAAAACAAAAGCAAAGAAAAAAAATAGCAAAAACAAAGCAAAAGTAAAACAAAAGCAAAGCAAAAACAAAAACAAAGCAAAAGTAAAACAAAAGCAAAGCAAAAACAAAAACAAAGCAAAAGTAAAACAAAAGCAAAGCAAAAACAAAAGCAAAAACAAAAGCAAAGCGAAAGCAAAGCAAAAGGAAAAGCAAAAAACAAACCAAAGCAAAAAAACAGAAGCAAAAGCAAAACAAAAGCTTAGCTAAAGCAAAAGGAAAGTAAGACAAAAACAAAGCAAAGGAAAAAGCAAAAGCAAAGCAAAAGTAAAAACAAAATCAAAAGAAGAAGCAAAAACAAAGCAAAAGAAAATGCAAAAACAAAATCAAAAGCAAAACAAAAGCAAAGCAAAAACAAAAGCAAAGCAAAAGTAAAACAAGAGCAAAGCGAAAGAAAATGCAAAAGTAAAGCAAAAGTAAAAACAAAATCAAAAGAAAAAGCAAAAACAAAGCAAAAGAAAATGCAAAAGCAAAGCAAAAGGCACAGCAAAAACAACGCAAAAGAAAATGCAAAAGCAAAGCAAAAGTAAAAACAAAATTAAAATCAAAAGCTAAAGTAAAACAAAAGCAGAAGCAAAAGTAAAAACACAATAAAAGCTTGGCTTAGCAAAAGGAAAGTAAAACAAAAACAAAGCAAAACAAAAGCAAAAACAAAAGCAAAACGAAAGCAAATTAAAAGCAAAAAAAAAAGAAAAAGCAAAAACAAAGCAAAGCAAAAGCAAAAACAAAGCAAAAGGCACAGAAAAAACAAAAGCGAAGCAAAAAAAAAGCAAAGCAAAAGCAAAGGCAAAACAAAAGCAAAAGAAAAAGCAAAGAAAAAAAATAGCAAAAACAAAGCAAAAGTAAAACAAAAGCAAAGCAAAAACAAAGCAAAAGTAAAACAAAAGCAAAGCAAAAACAAAAGCAAAAACAAAAGCAAAGCAAAAGGAAAAGCAAAAACAAAACCAAAGCAAAAAAAACAGAAGCAAAAGCAAAGCAAAACAAAAGCTTAACTAAAGCAAAAGGAAAGTAAGACAAAAACAAAGCAAAGGAAAAAGCAAAGCAAAAGTAAAAACAAAATCAAAAGAAAAAGCAAAAACAAAGCAAAAGAAAATGCAAAAACAAAATAAAAAGCAAAACAAAAGCAAGAACAAAAGAAAAAGCAAAAACAAAGCAAAAGAAAATGCAAAAACAAAATCAAAAGCAAAACAAAAGAAAAAGCAAAGCAAAAACAAAAACAAAATCAAAAGCAAAAGCAAAGCAAAAGAAAATGCAAAATTAAAGCAAAAACACAAGCAAAAGAAAAAACAAAGCAAAAGAAAATGCAAAAGCAAAGCAAAAGGAACAGCAAAAACAAAGCAAAAGAAAATGCAAGAACAAAATCAAAAGCAAAACAAAAAGCAAAAACAAAGCAAAAGAAAATGCAAAAGTAAAGCAAAAGGAAAAGCAAAAACACAAGCAAAAGAAAATGCAAAAGCAAAGAAAAAAGGAAGAGCAAAAACAAAAGCAAAGCAAAAACAAAGCAAAAGAAAATGCAAAAGCAAAGCAAAAGGAACAGCAAAAACAAAAGCAAAAAAAAAGCAAAGCAAAAACACAAGCAAAAGAAAATGCAAAAGCAAAGAAAAAAGGAAGAGCAAAAACAAAAGCAAAGCAAAAACAAAGCAAAAGAAAATGCAAAAGCAAAAGGAACAGCAAAAACAAAAGCAAAGCAAAAACACAAGCAAAAAAAAATGCAAAAGCAAAGAAAAAAGGAACAGCAAAAACAAAGCAAAAGAAAATGCAAGAACAAAATCAAAAGCAAAACAAAAAGCAAAAACAAAAACAAAGCAAAAAAAAAACAAAGCAACAGTAAAACAAAAGCAAAGCGAAAGCAAAGCAAAGCAAAATGAAAAGAAAAAGCAAAAGGAAAACAGAAGAAAAAGCAAAAGAAAATGCAAGAGCAAAGCAAAAGTAAAAACAAAATTGAAATCAAAAGCTAAAGTAAAACAAAAGCAGAAGCAAAAGTAAAAACACAACAAAAGCTTGGCTTAGCAAAAGGAAAGTAAAACAAAAACAAAGCAAAAGAAAATGCAAAAACAAAATCAAAATCAAAACAAAAGCAAAAACAAAAGAAAAAGCAAAAAAAGAGCAAAAGAAAATGCAAAAACAAAATCAAAAGCAAAACAAAAGCAAAGCAAAAACAAAGCAAAAGAAAAAGTAAAGCAAAAGTAAAAACAAAATCAAAAGCAAAACAAAAACGAAAATGCAAAAGTAAAGCAAAAGGAAAAGCAAAAACACAATCAAAAGAAAAAGCGAAGCAAAAGAAAAAGCAAAAACAAAGCAAAAGAAAATGCAAAAGCAAAGCAAAAGGCACAGCAAAAACAAAAGCAAAGCAAAAAAAAAAGCAAACACAAAGCAAAAGAAAATGAAAAAGTAAAGCAAAAGGAAAAGCAAAACAAAAGCAAAGCAAAAACAAAGCAAAAGAAAATGCAAAAGCAAAGCAAAAGGAACAGTAAAAACAAAAGCAAAGCAAAAAAAAAAGCTAAAACAAAGCAAAAAAAAAAAAAGCAAAAACAAAGCAAAATAAAATACAAAAGCAAAGCAAAAGGAACAGCAAAACAAAAGCAAAGCAAAAAAAAAGCAAAAACTAAGCAAAAGAAAATGCAAAAGCAAAGCAAAAGGAACAGCAAAAAAAGCAAAGCAAAACAAAAGAAAAAGAAAAAGCAAAAACAAAGCAAAAGAAAATGAAAAATTAAAGCAAAAGGAAAAGCAAAAACACAAGCAAAAGAAAAAGCGAAGCAAAAGAAAAAGAAAAAGCAAAAACAAAGCAAAAGAAAATGCAAAAGTAAAGCAAAAGGAAAAGCAAAAACACAAGCAAAAGAAAAAGCAAAAACAAAGCAAAAGAAAATGCAAGAACAAAATCAAAAGCAAAACAAAAAGCAAAAACAAAGCAAAAGAAAATGCAAAAGTAAAGCAAAAGGAAAAGCAAAAACACAAGCAAAAGAAAAAGCGAAGCAAAAACAAAAGCAAAAGAAAATGCAAGAGCAAAGCAAAAGGAAAAACAAAAACAAAAGCAAAGCAAAAAAAAACCAAAGGCAAAGCGAAAGCAAAGCAAAAGGAAAAGCAAAAACAAAACCAAAGCAAAAAAAACAGAAGCAAAAGCAAAGCAAAACAAAAGCTTAACTAAAGCAAAAGGAAAGTAAGACAAAAACAAAGCAAAGGAAAAAGCAAAGCAAAAGTAAAAACAAAATCAAAAGAAAAAGCAAAAACAAAGCAAAAGAAAATGCAAAAACAAAATCAAAAGCAAAACAAAAGCAAGAACAAAAGAAAAAGCAAAAATAAAGCAAAAGAAAATGCAAAAACAAAATCAAAAGCAAAACAAAAGCAAAGCAAAAACAAAGCAAAAGAAAAAGCAAAGCAAAAGAAAAAGCAAAGCAAAAACAAAAACAAAATCAAAAGCAAAAGCAAAGCAAAAGATAATGCAAATTTAAAGCAAACGGAAAAGCAAAAACACAAGCAAAAGAAAAAGCGAAGCAAAAACAAAATCAAAAAAAAAAACAAAGCAAAAGAAAATGCAGAAGCAAAGCAAAAGGCACAGCAAAAGAAAATGCAAAATTAAAGCAAAAGGAAAAGCAAAAACACAAGCAAAAAAAAAGCGAAGCAAAAACAAAAGCAAAAGAAAAAACAAAACAAAAGAAAATGCAAAAGCAAAGCAAAAGGAACAGCAAAAACAAAAGCAAAGCTAAAACAAAGCAAAAGAAAATGCAAAAGTAAAGCAAAAGGAAAAGTAAAAACACAAACAAAAGAAAATGCAAAAACAAAGCAAAAGAAATTGCAAAAGTAAAGCAAAAGGAAAAGCAAAAACAAAAGCAAAGCAAAAACAAAGCAAAAGAAAATGCAAAAGTAAAGCAAAAGGAAAAGTAAAAACAAAAGCAAAGCAAAAACAAAGCAAAAGAAAATGAAAAAGTAAAGCAAAAAGAAAAGCAAAAACACAAGCAAAAGAAAAAGCAAAAAAAAAGCAAAAGGAAAAGTAAAAACACAAACAAAAGAAAATGCAAAAGCAAAGCAAAAGGAACAGCAAAAACAAAAGCAAAGCAAAAAAAAAACAAAAACAAAGCAAAAGAAAATGCAAAAGTAAAGCAAAAGGAACAGCAAAAACAAAAGCAAAGCTAAAACAAAGCAAAAGAAAATGCAAAAGTAAAGCAAAAGGAAAAGTAAAAACAAAAGCAAAGCAAAAACAAAGCAAAAGAAAATGAAAAAGTAAAGCAAAAAAAAAAGCAAAAACACAAGCAAAAGAAAAAGCAAAAAAAAAGCAAAAGGAAAAGTAAAAACACAAACAAAAGAAAATGCAAAAGCAAAGCAAAAGGAACAGCAAAAACAAAAGCAAAGCAAAAAAAAAAACAAAAACAAAGCAAAAGAAAATGCAAAAGTAAAGCAAAAGGAACAGCAAAAACAAAAGCAAAGCAAAAACAAAGCAAAAGAAAATGCAAAAGTAAAGCAAAAGGAAAAGTAAAAACACAAACAAAAGAAAATGCAAAAGTAAAGCAAAAGGAAAAACAAAAACAAAAGCAAAGCAAAAGGAAAAGCAAAAACAAAACCAAAGCAAAAAAAACAGAAGCAAAAGCAAAGCAAAAGCAAAACAAAAGCTTAGCTAAAGCAAAAGGAAAGTTAGACAAAAACAAAGCAAAGGAAAAAGCAAAGCAAAAGGAAAAGAAAAAACAAAAGCAAAGCAAAAGTAAAAACAAAATTAAAATCAAAAGCTAAAGTAAAACAAAAGCAGAAGCAAAAGTAAAAACACAATAAAAGCTTGGCTTAGCAAAAGGAAAGTAAAACAAAAACAAAGCAAAAGAAAATGCAAAAACAAAATCAAAAGCAAAACAAAAGCAAAAACAAAAGCAAAGCGAAAGCAAATTAAAAGCAAAAAGAAAAAGCAAAAACAAAGCATAAGCAAACAAAAACCAAAGCAAAAGAAAATGCAAAAGCAAAGCAAAAACAAAGCAAAAGGAAAAACAAAAACAAAAGCAAAGCAAAAAAAAAGCTTAGCTAAAGCAAAAGGAAAGTTAGACAAAAACAAAGCAAAGGAAAAAGCAAAAGCAAAGCAAAAGGAAAAACAAAAACAAAAGCAAAGCAAAAGGAAAAGCAAAAACAAAACCAAAGCAAAAAAAACAGAAGCAAAAGCAAAGCAAAACAAAAGCTTAGCTAAAGCAAAAGGAAAGTAAGACAAAAACAAAGCAAAGGAAAAGCAAAAAAAACAGAAGCAAAAGCAAAGCAAAAGCAAAACAAAAGCTTAGCTAAAGCAAAAGGAAAGTTAGACAAAAACAAAGCAAAGGAAAAAGCAAAAGCAAAGCAAAAGAAAAAGCGAAGCAAAAACAAAAGCAAAAGAAAAAACAAAGCAAAAACAAAAAAAAAGCAAAAGCAAAAAAAAACAGAAACAAAGCAAAAGAAAATGCAAGAGCAAAGCAAAAGGAAAAACAAAAACAAAAGCAAAGCAAAAAAAAAACAAAGCAAAAGCGAAAGCAAAACAAAAGGAAAAGCAAAAACAAAGCAAAAGAAAATGCAAAAGTAAAGCAAAAGGAAAAGCAAAAACAACAAAAAAAAGAAAAAGCAAAAGCAAAGCAAAAGTAAAAACAAAATTAAAATCAAAAGCTAAAATAAAACAAAAGTAGAAGCAAAAGTAAAAACACAATAAAAGCTTGGCTTAGCAAAAGGAAAGTAAACAAAAACAAAGCAAAAGAAAATGCAAAAACAAAATCAAAAGCAAAACAAAAGCAAAAACAAAAGCAAAGCGAAAGCAAATTAAAAGCAAAAAAAAAAGAAAAAGCAAAAACAAAGCAAAGCAAAAACAAAGCAAAAGGCACAGAAAAAACAAAAGCGAAGCAAAAAAAAAGCAAAGCAAAAGCAAAGGCAAAACAAAAGCAAAAGAAAAAGCAAAAACAAAAGCAAAGAAAAAAAATAGCAAAAACAAAGCAAAAGTAAAACAAAAGCAAAGCAAAAACAAAAACAAAGCAAAAGTAAAACAAAAGCAAAGCAAAAACAAAAACAAAGCAAAAGTAAAACAAAAGCAAAGCAAAAACAAAAGCAAAAACAAAAGCAAAGCGAAAGCAAAGCAAAAGGAAAAGCAAAAAACAAACCAAAGCAAAAAAACAGAAGCAAAAGCAAAACAAAAGCTTAACTAAAGCAAAAGGAAAGTAAGACAAAAACAAAGCAAAGGAAAAAGCAAAAGCAAAGCAAAAGTAAAAACAAAATCAAAAGAAGAAGCAAAAACAAAGCAAAAGAAAATGCAAAAACAAAATCAAAAGCAAAACAAAAGCAAAGCGAAAGAAAATGCAAAAGTAAAGCAAAAGTAAAAACAAAATCAAAAGAAAAAGCAAAAACAAAGCAAAAGAAAATGCAAAAGCAAAGCAAAAGGCACAGCAAAAACAACGCAAAAGAAAATGCAAAAGCAAAGCAAAAGTAAAAACAAAATTAAAATCAAAAGCTAAAGTAAAACAAAAGCAGAAGCAAAAGTAAAAACACAATAAAAGCTTGGCTTAGCAAAAGGAAAGTAAAACAAAAACAAAGCAAAACAAAAGCAAAAACAAAAGCAAAACGAAAGCAAATTAAAAGCAAAAAAAAAAGAAAAAGCAAAAACAAAGCAAAGCAAAAGCAAAAACAAAGCAAAAGGCACAGAAAAAACAAAAGCGAAGCAAAAAAAAAGCAAAGCAAAAGCAAAGGCAAAACAAAAGCAAAAGAAAAAGCAAAGAAAAAAAATAGCAAAAACAAAGCAAAAGTAAAACAAAAGCAAAGCAAAAACAAAGCAAAAGTAAAACAAAAGCAAAGCAAAAACAAAAGCAAAAACAAAAGCAAAGCAAAAGGAAAAGCAAAAACAAAACCAAAGCAAAAAAAACAGAAGCAAAAGCAAAGCAAAACAAAAGCTTAACTAAAGCAAAAGGAAAGTAAGACAAAAACAAAGCAAAGGAAAAAGCAAAGCAAAAGTAAAAACAAAATCAAAAGAAAAAGCAAAAACAAAGCAAAAGAAAATGCAAAAACAAAATAAAAAGCAAAACAAAAGCAAGAACAAAAGAAAAAGCAAAAACAAAGCAAAAGAAAATGCAAAAACAAAATCAAAAGCAAAACAAAAGAAAAAGCAAAGCAAAAACAAAAACAAAATCAAAAGCAAAAGCAAAGCAAAAGAAAATGCAAAATTAAAGCAAAAACACAAGCAAAAGAAAAAACAAAGCAAAAGAAAATGCAAAAGCAAAGCAAAAGGAACAGCAAAAACAAAGCAAAAGAAAATGCAAGAACAAAATCAAAAGCAAAACAAAAAGCAAAAACAAAGCAAAAGAAAATGCAAAAGTAAAGCAAAAGGAAAAGCAAAAACACAAGCAAAAGAAAATGCAAAAGCAAAGAAAAAAGGAAGAGCAAAAACAAAAGCAAAGCAAAAACAAAGCAAAAGAAAATGCAAAAGCAAAGCAAAAGGAACAGCAAAAACAAAAGCAAAAAAAAAGCAAAGCAAAAACACAAGCAAAAGAAAATGCAAAAGCAAAGAAAAAAGGAAGAGCAAAAACAAAAGCAAAGCAAAAACAAAGCAAAAGAAAATGCAAAAGCAAAAGGAACAGCAAAAACAAAAGCAAAGCAAAAACACAAGCAAAAAAAAATGCAAAAGCAAAGAAAAAAGGAACAGCAAAAACAAAGCAAAAGAAAATGCAAGAACAAAATCAAAAGCAAAACAAAAAGCAAAAACAAAAACAAAGCAAAAAAAAAACAAAGCAACAGTAAAACAAAAGCAAAGCGAAAGCAAAGCAAAGCAAAATGAAAAGAAAAAGCAAAAGGAAAACAGAAGAAAAAGCAAAAGAAAATGCAAGAGCAAAGCAAAAGTAAAAACAAAATTGAAATCAAAAGCTAAAGTAAAACAAAAGCAGAAGCAAAAGTAAAAACACAACAAAAGCTTGGCTTAGCAAAAGGAAAGTAAAACAAAAACAAAGCAAAAGAAAATGCAAAAACAAAATCAAAATCAAAACAAAAGCAAAAACAAAAGAAAAAGCAAAAAAAGAGCAAAAGAAAATGCAAAAACAAAATCAAAAGCAAAACAAAAGCAAAGCAAAAACAAAGCAAAAGAAAAAGTAAAGCAAAAGTAAAAACAAAATCAAAAGCAAAACAAAAACGAAAATGCAAAAGTAAAGCAAAAGGAAAAGCAAAAACACAATCAAAAGAAAAAGCGAAGCAAAAGAAAAAGCAAAAACAAAGCAAAAGAAAATGCAAAAGCAAAGCAAAAGGAACAGCAAAAACAAAAGCAAAGCAAAAACAAAGCATAAGAAAATGCAAAAGCAAAGCAAAAGGCACAGCAAAAACAAAAGCAAAGCAAAAAAAAAAGCAAACACAAAGCAAAAGAAAATGAAAAAGTAAAGCAAAAGGAAAAGCAAAACAAAAGCAAAGCAAAAACAAAGCAAAAGAAAATGCAAAAGCAAAGCAAAAGGAACAGTAAAAACAAAAGCAAAGCAAAAAAAAAAGCTAAAACAAAGCAAAAAAAAAAAAAGCAAAAACAAAGCAAAATAAAATACAAAAGCAAAGCAAAAGGAACAGCAAAACAAAAGCAAAGCAAAAAAAAAGCAAAAACTAAGCAAAAGAAAATGCAAAAGCAAAGCAAAAGGAACAGCAAAAAAAGCAAAGCAAAACAAAAGAAAAAGAAAAAGCAAAAACAAAGCAAAAGAAAATGAAAAATTAAAGCAAAAGGAAAAGCAAAAACACAAGCAAAAGAAAAAGCGAAGCAAAAGAAAAAGAAAAAGCAAAAACAAAGCAAAAGAAAATGCAAAAGTAAAGCAAAAGGAAAAGCAAAAACACAAGCAAAAGAAAAAGCAAAAACAAAGCAAAAGAAAATGCAAGAACAAAATCAAAAGCAAAACAAAAAGCAAAAACAAAGCAAAAGAAAATGCAAAAGTAAAGCAAAAGGAAAAGCAAAAACACAAGCAAAAGAAAAAGCGAAGCAAAAACAAAAGCAAAAGAAAATGCAAGAGCAAAGCAAAAGGAAAAACAAAAACAAAAGCAAAGCAAAAAAAAACCAAAGGCAAAGCGAAAGCAAAGCAAAAGGAAAAGCAAAAACAAAACCAAAGCAAAAAAAACAGAAGCAAAAGCAAAGCAAAACAAAAGCTTAACTAAAGCAAAAGGAAAGTAAGACAAAAACAAAGCAAAGGAAAAAGCAAAGCAAAAGTAAAAACAAAATCAAAAGAAAAAGCAAAAACAAAGCAAAAGAAAATGCAAAAACAAAATCAAAAGCAAAACAAAAGCAAGAACAAAAGAAAAAGCAAAAATAAAGCAAAAGAAAATGCAAAAACAAAATCAAAAGCAAAACAAAAGCAAAGCAAAAACAAAGCAAAAGAAAAAGCAAAGCAAAAGAAAAAGCAAAGCAAAAACAAAAACAAAATCAAAAGCAAAAGCAAAGCAAAAGATAATGCAAATTTAAAGCAAACGGAAAAGCAAAAACACAAGCAAAAGAAAAAGCGAAGCAAAAACAAAATCAAAAAAAAAAACAAAGCAAAAGAAAATGCAGAAGCAAAGCAAAAGGCACAGCAAAAGAAAATGCAAAATTAAAGCAAAAGGAAAAGCAAAAACACAAGCAAAAAAAAAGCGAAGCAAAAACAAAAGCAAAAGAAAAAACAAAACAAAAGAAAATGCAAAAGCAAAGCAAAAGGAACAGCAAAAACAAAAGCAAAGCTAAAACAAAGCAAAAGAAAATGCAAAAGTAAAGCAAAAGGAAAAGTAAAAACACAAACAAAAGAAAATGCAAAAACAAAGCAAAAGAAATTGCAAAAGTAAAGCAAAAGGAAAAGCAAAAACAAAAGCAAAGCAAAAACAAAGCAAAAGAAAATGCAAAAGTAAAGCAAAAGGAAAAGTAAAAACAAAAGCAAAGCAAAAACAAAGCAAAAGAAAATGAAAAAGTAAAGCAAAAAGAAAAGCAAAAACACAAGCAAAAGAAAAAGCAAAAAAAAAGCAAAAGGAAAAGTAAAAACACAAACAAAAGAAAATGCAAAAGCAAAGCAAAAGGAACAGCAAAAACAAAAGCAAAGCAAAAAAAAAACAAAAACAAAGCAAAAGAAAATGCAAAAGTAAAGCAAAAGGAACAGCAAAAACAAAAGCAAAGCTAAAACAAAGCAAAAGAAAATGCAAAAGTAAAGCAAAAGGAAAAGTAAAAACAAAAGCAAAGCAAAAACAAAGCAAAAGAAAATGAAAAAGTAAAGCAAAAAAAAAAGCAAAAACACAAGCAAAAGAAAAAGCAAAAAAAAAGCAAAAGGAAAAGTAAAAACACAAACAAAAGAAAATGCAAAAGCAAAGCAAAAGGAACAGCAAAAACAAAAGCAAAGCAAAAAAAAAAACAAAAACAAAGCAAAAGAAAATGCAAAAGTAAAGCAAAAGGAACAGCAAAAACAAAAGCAAAGCAAAAACAAAGCAAAAGAAAATGCAAAAGTAAAGCAAAAGGAAAAGTAAAAACACAAACAAAAGAAAATGCAAAAGTAAAGCAAAAGGAAAAACAAAAACAAAAGCAAAGCAAAAGGAAAAGCAAAAACAAAACCAAAGCAAAAAAAACAGAAGCAAAAGCAAAGCAAAAGCAAAACAAAAGCTTAGCTAAAGCAAAAGGAAAGTTAGACAAAAACAAAGCAAAGGAAAAAGCAAAGCAAAAGGAAAAGAAAAAACAAAAGCAAAGCAAAAGTAAAAACAAAATTAAAATCAAAAGCTAAAGTAAAACAAAAGCAGAAGCAAAAGTAAAAACACAATAAAAGCTTGGCTTAGCAAAAGGAAAGTAAAACAAAAACAAAGCAAAAGAAAATGCAAAAACAAAATCAAAAGCAAAACAAAAGCAAAAACAAAAGCAAAGCGAAAGCAAATTAAAAGCAAAAAGAAAAAGCAAAAACAAAGCATAAGCAAACAAAAACCAAAGCAAAAGAAAATGCAAAAGCAAAGCAAAAACAAAGCAAAAGGAAAAACAAAAACAAAAGCAAAGCAAAAAAAAAGCTTAGCTAAAGCAAAAGGAAAGTTAGACAAAAACAAAGCAAAGGAAAAAGCAAAAGCAAAGCAAAAGGAAAAACAAAAACAAAAGCAAAGCAAAAGGAAAAGCAAAAACAAAACCAAAGCAAAAAAAACAGAAGCAAAAGCAAAGCAAAACAAAAGCTTAGCTAAAGCAAAAGGAAAGTAAGACAAAAACAAAGCAAAGGAAAAGCAAAAAAAACAGAAGCAAAAGCAAAGCAAAAGCAAAACAAAAGCTTAGCTAAAGCAAAAGGAAAGTTAGACAAAAACAAAGCAAAGGAAAAAGCAAAAGCAAAGCAAAAGAAAAAGCGAAGCAAAAACAAAAGCAAAAGAAAAAACAAAGCAAAAACAAAAAAAAAGCAAAAGCAAAAAAAAACAGAAACAAAGCAAAAGAAAATGCAAGAGCAAAGCAAAAGGAAAAACAAAAACAAAAGCAAAGCAAAAAAAAAACAAAGCAAAAGCGAAAGCAAAACAAAAGGAAAAGCAAAAACAAAGCAAAAGAAAATGCAAAAGTAAAGCAAAAGGAAAAGCAAAAACAACAAAAAAAAGAAAAAGCAAAAGCAAAGCAAAAGTAAAAACAAAATTAAAATCAAAAGCTAAAATAAAACAAAAGTAGAAGCAAAAGTAAAAACACAATAAAAGCTTGGCTTAGCAAAAGGAAAGTAAACAAAAACAAAGCAAAAGAAAATGCAAAAACAAAATCAAAAGCAAAACAAAAGCAAAAACAAAAGCAAAGCGAAAGCAAATTAAAAGCAAAAAAAAAAGAAAAAGCAAAAACAAAGCAAAGCAAAAACAAAGCAAAAGGCACAGAAAAAACAAAAGCGAAGCAAAAAAAAAGCAAAGCAAAAGCAAAGGCAAAACAAAAGCAAAAGAAAAAGCAAAAACAAAAGCAAAGAAAAAAAATAGCAAAAACAAAGCAAAAGTAAAACAAAAGCAAAGCAAAAACAAAAACAAAGCAAAAGTAAAACAAAAGCAAAGCAAAAACAAAAACAAAGCAAAAGTAAAACAAAAGCAAAGCAAAAACAAAAGCAAAAACAAAAGCAAAGCGAAAGCAAAGCAAAAGGAAAAGCAAAAAACAAACCAAAGCAAAAAAACAGAAGCAAAAGCAAAACAAAAGCTTAACTAAAGCAAAAGGAAAGTAAGACAAAAACAAAGCAAAGGAAAAAGCAAAAGCAAAGCAAAAGTAAAAACAAAATCAAAAGAAGAAGCAAAAACAAAGCAAAAGAAAATGCAAAAACAAAATCAAAAGCAAAACAAAAGCAAAGCGAAAGAAAATGCAAAAGTAAAGCAAAAGTAAAAACAAAATCAAAAGAAAAAGCAAAAACAAAGCAAAAGAAAATGCAAAAGCAAAGCAAAAGGCACAGCAAAAACAACGCAAAAGAAAATGCAAAAGCAAAGCAAAAGTAAAAACAAAATTAAAATCAAAAGCTAAAGTAAAACAAAAGCAGAAGCAAAAGTAAAAACACAATAAAAGCTTGGCTTAGCAAAAGGAAAGTAAAACAAAAACAAAGCAAAACAAAAGCAAAAACAAAAGCAAAACGAAAGCAAATTAAAAGCAAAAAAAAAAGAAAAAGCAAAAACAAAGCAAAGCAAAAGCAAAAACAAAGCAAAAGGCACAGAAAAAACAAAAGCGAAGCAAAAAAAAAGCAAAGCAAAAGCAAAGGCAAAACAAAAGCAAAAGAAAAAGCAAAGAAAAAAAATAGCAAAAACAAAGCAAAAGTAAAACAAAAGCAAAGCAAAAACAAAGCAAAAGTAAAACAAAAGCAAAGCAAAAACAAAAGCAAAAACAAAAGCAAAGCAAAAGGAAAAGCAAAAACAAAACCAAAGCAAAAAAAACAGAAGCAAAAGCAAAGCAAAACAAAAGCTTAACTAAAGCAAAAGGAAAGTAAGACAAAAACAAAGCAAAGGAAAAAGCAAAGCAAAAGTAAAAACAAAATCAAAAGAAAAAGCAAAAACAAAGCAAAAGAAAATGCAAAAACAAAATAAAAAGCAAAACAAAAGCAAGAACAAAAGAAAAAGCAAAAACAAAGCAAAAGAAAATGCAAAAACAAAATCAAAAGCAAAACAAAAGAAAAAGCAAAGCAAAAACAAAAACAAAATCAAAAGCAAAAGCAAAGCAAAAGAAAATGCAAAATTAAAGCAAAAACACAAGCAAAAGAAAAAACAAAGCAAAAGAAAATGCAAAAGCAAAGCAAAAGGAACAGCAAAAACAAAGCAAAAGAAAATGCAAGAACAAAATCAAAAGCAAAACAAAAAGCAAAAACAAAGCAAAAGAAAATGCAAAAGTAAAGCAAAAGGAAAAGCAAAAACACAAGCAAAAGAAAATGCAAAAGCAAAGAAAAAAGGAAGAGCAAAAACAAAAGCAAAGCAAAAACAAAGCAAAAGAAAATGCAAAAGCAAAGCAAAAGGAACAGCAAAAACAAAAGCAAAGCAAAAAAAAAGCAAAGCAAAAACACAAGCAAAAGAAAATGCAAAAGCAAAGAAAAAAGGAAGAGCAAAAACAAAAGCAAAGCAAAAACAAAGCAAAAGAAAATGCAAAAGCAAAAGGAACAGCAAAAACAAAAGCAAAGCAAAAACACAAGCAAAAAAAATGCAAAAGCAAAAGCAAAACAGAAGCAAAACAAAAACAAAAACGAAAGCAAAGCAAAAACAAAAGGAAAAGCAAAAACAAAGCAAAAGAAAATGCAAGAGCAAAGCAAAAGGAACAGCAAAAACAAAAGCAAAAGCAAAACAGAAGCAAAACAAAAACAAAAACGAAAGCAAAGCAAAAAAAAAGCAAAAACAAAGCAAAAGAAAATGCAAAATTAAAGCAAAAGGAAAAGCAAAAACAAAAGCAAAGCAAAAAAAAAGCAAAAACAAAGCAAAAGAAAATGCAAAAGCAAAGCAAAAGGAACAGCAAAAACAAAAGCAAAAGCAAAACAGAAGCAAAACAAAAACAAAAACGAAAGCAAAGCAAAAAAAAAAGCAAAAACAAAGCAAAAGAAAATGCAAAATTAAAGCAAAAGGAAAAGCAAAAACAAAAGCAAAGCAAAAAAAAAGCAAAAACAAAGCAAAAGAAAATGCAAAATTAAAGCAAAAGGAAAAGCAAAAACAAAAGCAAAGCAAAAAAAAAAAAAACAAAAACAAAAGCGAAGCAAAAAAAAATCAAAGCAAAAGCAAAAACAAAGCAAAAACAAAACCAAAGCAAAAGAAAATGCAAAAGCAAAAGGAAAAGCAAAAAAAAAACCCCAAAGCAACAAAATAGCAAAAACAAAGCAAAAGCAAAGCAAAAACAAAAGCAAAAGCAAAACAGAAGCAAAACAAAAACAAAAACGAAAGCAAAGCAAAAACAAAAGGAAAAGCAAAAACAAAGCAAAAGAAAATGCAAGAGCAAAGCAAAAGGCACAGCAAAAACAAAAGCAAAAACAAAAGAAAAAGCAAAAACAAAGCAAAAACAAAACCAAAGCAACAAAATAGCAAAAGCAAAGCAAAAAAAAGCAAAGCAAAAACAAACGAAAAAGCAAAAACAAAGCAAAAGAAAATGCAAAAGTAAAGCAAAAAGAAAAGCAAAAACACAAGCAAAAGAAAAAGCAAAAAAAAAGCAAAAAGAAAAGTAAAAACACAAACAAAAGAAAATGCAAAAGCAAAGCAGAAGGAACAGCAAAAACAAAAGCAAAGCAAAAACAAAGCAAAAGAAAATGAAAAATTAAAGCAAAAGGAAAAGCAAAAACACAAGCAAAAGAAGCAAAAGGAACAGCAAAACAAAAGCAAAGCAATAAAAAAGCAAAAACAAAGCAAAAGAAAATGCAAAAGTAAAGCAAAAGGAAAAGCAAAAACACAAACAAAAGAAAAAGCAAAAACAAAGCAAAAGAACATGCAAGAAAAAAATCAAAAGCAAAACAAAATCAAAGCAAAAACAAAGAAAAAGGAAAGCAAAAGAAAAAGCAAAGCAAAAGCAAAAGCAAAGCAAAAACACAAGCAAAAGAAAAAGCGAAGCAAAAGAAAAAGCAAAAACAAAGCAAAAGAAAATGCAAAAGCAAAGCAAAAGGCACAGCAAAAACAAAAGCAAAGCAAAAAAAAAAAGCAAACACAAAGCAAAAGAAAATGCAAAAGTAAAGCAAAAGGAAAAGCAAAAACACAAGCAAAAGAAAAAGCAAAAGGAAATGCAAGAAAAAAATCAAAAGCAAAACAAAATCAAAGCAAAAACAAAGAAAAAGGAAAGCAAAAGAAAAAGCAAAGCAAAAGCAAAAGCAAAAGCAAAGCAAAAACACAAGCAAAAGAAAAAGCGAAGCAAAAGAAAATGCAAAAGCAAAGCAAAAGGAACAGCAAAAACACAAGCAAAAGAAAAAGCGAAGCAAAAGAAAAAGAAAAAGCAAAAGGAAAAGCAAAAACAAAGCAAAAGAAAATGCAAAAGTAAAACAAAAGGAAAAGCAAAAACAAAGCAAAAGAAAATGCAAGAGCAAAGCAAAAGGCACAGCAAAAACAAAAGCAAAGCAAAAACAAAATAAAAAGCAAAGCAAAAGAAAATGCAAAAGTAAAGCAAAAGGAACAGCAAAAACAAAAGCAAAGCAAAAAAAAAACAAAGCAAAAGAAAATGCAAAAGTAAAGCAAAAGGAACAGCAAAAACAAAAGCAAAGCAAAAAAAAAAAAAGCAAAAGCAAAGCAAAAGAAAATGCAAAAGCAAAGCAAAAGGCAAAGCAAAAACAAAAGCAAAGCAAAAAAAAACACAAGCAAAGCAAAAGAAAATGCAAAAGGAAAGCAAAAGGAACAGCAAAAACAAAAGCAAAGCAAAAACAAAGCAAAAGAAAATGCAAAAGTAAAGCAAAAAAAAAAGCAAAAACACAAGCAAAAGAAAAAGCAAAAACAAAGCAAAAGGAAAAGTAAAAACACAAAAAAAAGAATATGCAAAAGCAAAGCAAAAGAAAAGGCACACCAAAAACAAAAGCAAAGCAAAAAAAAAAGCAAAAACAAAGCAAAAGAAAATGCAAAAGTAAAGCAAAAAAAAAGCAAAAACACAAGCAAAAGAAAAAGCAAAAACAAAGCAAAAGGAAAAGTAACAACACAAAAAAAAAAAAAATGCAAAAGCAAAGCAAAAGAAACAGCAAAAACAAAAGCAAAGCAAAAACAAAGCAAAAGAAAATGCAAAGACAAAGCAAAAGGTACACCAAAAACAAAAGCAAAGCAAAAACAAAGCAAAAGAAAATGAAAAATTAAAGCAAAAGGAAAAGCAAAAACACAAGCAAAAGAAAAAGCGAAGAAAAAGAAAAAGCAAAAACAAAGCAAAAGAAAATGCAAAAGCAAAGCAAAAGGAACAGCAAAACAAAAGCAAAGCAATAAAAAAGCAAAAACAAAGCAAAAGAAAATGCAAAAGTAAAGCAAAAGGAAAAGCAAAAACACAAGCAAAAGAAAAAGCAAAAACAAAGCAAAAGAAAATGCAAGAACAAAATCAAAAGCAAAACAAAAACAAAGCAAAAGAAAAAGGAAAGCAAAAGAAAAAGAAAGCAAAAGCAAAGCAAAAGGAACAATAAAAACAAAAGCAAAGCAAAAAAAAATCAAAAACAAAAGAAAAAGCAAAAACAAAGCAAAAGAAAATGTAAAAGCAAAGCAAAAGGAACAGCAAAAACAAAAGCAAAGCAAAAAAAAAGCAAAAGCAAAAACAAAGCAAAAGAAAATGCAAAAGCAAAGCAAAAGAAACAGCAAAAACAAAAGCAAAGCAAAAACAAAGCAAAAGAAAATGCAAAAGCAAAGCAAAAGGAACAGCAAAAACAAAGCAAAGCAAAAAAAAAGCAAAAACAAAGCAAAAGTAAAGCAAAAGCAAAAGAAAAAGCAAAAACAAAGCAAAAGAAAATGCAAGAACAAAATCAAAAGCAAGAAAAAGCAAAAGAATATGCAAGAACAAAGTCAAAACAAAAGCAAAGCAAAAACAAAGCAAAAGAAAATGAAAAATTAAAGCAAAAGGAAAAGCAAAAACACAAGCAAAAGAAAAAGCGAAGCAAAAGAAAATGCAAAAGCAAAGCAAAAGCAAAAACAAAAGCAAAGCAAAAGCAAAAGAAAATGCAAAAGCAAAGCAAAAGGAACAGCAAAAACACAAGCAAAAGAAAAAGCAAAAGAAAATGCAAGAACAAAATCAAAAGCAAATTAAAAGCAAAGCAAAAACAAAGCAAAAGAAAAAGCAAAAACAAAGCAAAAGAAAATGAAAAATTAAAGCAAAAGGAAAAGCAAAAACACAAGCAAAAGAAAAGGCGAAGCAAAAGAAAAAGAAAAAGCAAAAACAAAGCAAAAGAAAATGTAAAAGCAAAGCAAAAGGAACAGCAAAAACGCAAGCAAAAGAAAAAGCAAAAACAAAGCAAAAGAAAAAGTAAAAACACAAACAAAAGAAAAGGCGAAGCAAAAGAAAAAGAAAAAGCAAAAACAAAGCAAAAGAAAATGTAAAAGCAAAGCAAACGGCACAGCAAAAACAAAAGCAAAGCAAAAAAAAAGCAAAAACAAAGCAAAAGCAAAGCAAAAACAAAAGCAAAGAAAAAAAACAGAAACAAAGCAAAAGAAAATGCAAGAGCAAAGCAAAAGGAAAAGCAAAACAAAAGCAAAAGAAAAAAAAAAGCAAAAGAAAATGCAAAAGCAAAGCAAAAATCACAGCAAAAACAAAAGCAAAGAAAACACAAAGCAAAAGAAAATGAAAAATTAAAGCAAAAGGAAAAGCAAAAACACAAGCAAAAGAAAAAGCGAAGCAAAAGAAAAAGAAAAAGCAAAAACAAAGCAAAAGAAAATGCAAAAGCAAAGCAAAAGGAACAGCAAAAACAAAAGTAAAGCAAAAACACAAGCAAAAGAAAAAGCAAAAAAAAAGCAAAAGGAAAAGTAAAAACACAAACAAAAGAAAATGCAAAAGCAAAGCAAAAGGAACAGCAAAAACAAAAGCAAAGCAAAAACAAAGCAAAAGAAAATGAAAAATTAAAGCAAAAGGAAAAGCAAAAACACAAGCAAAAGAAGCAAAAGGAACAGCAAAACAAAAGCAAAGCAATAAAAAAGCAAAAACAAAGCAAAAGAAAATGCAAAAGTAAAGCAAAAGGAAAAGCAAAAACACAAGCAAAAGAAAAAGCGAAGCAAAAGAAAAAGCAAAAACAAAGCAAAAGAAAATGCAAAATTAAAGCAAAAGGAAAAGCAAAAACAAAAGCAAAGCAAAAAAAAAGCAAAAACAAAGCAAAAGAAAATGCAAAAGCAAAGCAAAAGGAACAGCAAAAACAAAAGCAAAAGCAAAACAGAAGCAAAACAAAAACAAAAACGAAAGCAAAGCAAAAAAAAAAGCAAAAACAAAGCAAAAGAAAATGCAAAATTAAAGCAAAAGGAAAAGCAAAAACAAAAGCAAAGCAAAAAAAAAGCAAAAACAAAGCAAAAGAAAATGCAAAATTAAAGCAAAAGGAAAAGCAAAAACAAAAGCAAAGCAAAAAAAAAAAAACAAAAACAAAAGCGAAGCAAAAAAAAATCAAAGCAAAAGCAAAAACAAAGCAAAAACAAAACCAAAGCAAAAGAAAATGCAAAAGCAAAGCAAAAGGAACAGAAAAACAAAAGCAAAGCAAAAAAAAAGCAAAGCAAAAACAAAGCAAAAGAAAATGCAAGAGCAAAGCAAAAGGAAAAACAAAAACAAAAGCAAAGCAAAAAAAATAGCAAAAACAAAGCAAAAGAAAATGCAAAAGCAAAAGGAAAAGCAAAAAAAAAAAACCCAAAGCAACAAAATAGCAAAAACAAAGCAAAAGCAAAGCAAAAACAAAAGCAAAACAGAAGCAAAACAAAAACAAAAACGAAAGCAAAGCAAAAACAAAAAGAAAAGCAAAAACAAAGCAAAAGAAAATGCAAGAGCAAAGCAAAAGGCACAGCAAAAACAAAAGCAAAAGAAAAAGCAAAAAAAAAGCAAAAGGAAAAGTAAAAACACAAACAAAAGAAAATGCAAAAGCAAAGCAGAAGGAACAGCAAAAACAAAAGCAAAGCAAAAACAAAGCAAAAGAAAATGAAAAATTAAAGCAAAAGGAAAAGCAAAAACACAAGCAAAAGAAGCAAAAGGAACAGCAAAACAAAAGCAAAGCAATAAAAAAGCAAAAACAAAGCAAAAGAAAATGCAAAAGTAAAGCAAAAGGAAAAGCAAAAACACAAACAAAAGAAAAAGCAAAAACAAAGCAAAAGAACATGCAAGAAAAAAATCAAAAGCAAAACAAAATCAAAGCAAAAACAAAGAAAAAGGAAAGCAAAAGAAAAAGCAAAGCAAAAGCAAAAGCAAAGCAAAAACACAAGCAAAAGAAAAAGCGAAGCAAAAGAAAATGCAAAAGCAAAGCAAAAGGAACAGCAAAAACACAAGCAAAAGAAAAAGCGAAGCAAAAGAAAAAGCAAAAACAAAGCAAAAGAAAATGCAAAAGCAAAGCAAAAGGCACAGCAAAAACAAAAGCAAAGCAAAAAAAAAAAGCAAACACAAAGCAAAAGAAAATGCAAAAGTAAAGCAAAAGGAAAAGCAAAAACACAAGCAAAAACAAAGCAAAAGGAAATGCAAGAAAAAAATCAAAAGCAAAACAAAATCAAAGCAAAAACAAAGAAAAAGGAAAGCAAAAGAAAAAGCAAAGCAAAAGCAAAAGCAAAGCAAAAACACAAGCAAAAGAAAAAGCGAAGCAAAAGAAAATGCAAAAGCAAAGCAAAAGGAACAGCAAAAACACAAGCAAAAGAAAAAGCGAAGCAAAAGAAAAAGAAAAAGCAAAAGGAAAAGCAAAAACAAAGCAAAAGAAAATGCAAGAGCAAAGCAAAAGGCACAGCAAAAACAAAAGCAAAAACAAAAGAAAAAGCAAAAACAAAGCAAAAACAAAACCAAAGCAACAAAATAGCAAAAGCAAAGCAAAAAAAAAGCAAAGCAAAAACAAAAGAAAAAGCAAAAACAAAGCAAAAGAAAATGCAAAAGCAAAGCAAAAGGAACAGCAAAAACAAAAGCAAAGCAAAAAAAAAAGCAAAAACAAAGCAAAAGAAAATGCAAAATTAAAGCAAAAGGAAAAGCAAAAACAAAAGCAAAGCAAAAAAAAAAGCAAAAACAAAGCAAAAGAAAATGCAAAATTAAAGCAAAAGGAAAAGCAAAAACAAAAGCAAAAAAAAAAAAACAAAAACAAAAGCGAAGCAAAAAAAAATCAAAGCAAAAGCAAAAACAAAGCAAAAACAAAACCAAAGCAAAAGAAAATGCAAAAGCAAAGCAAAAGGAACAGAAAAACAAAAGCAAAGCAAAAAAAAAGCAAAGCAAAAACAAAGCAAAAGAAAATGCAAGAGCAAAGCAAAAGGAAAAACAAAAACAAAAGCAAAGCAAAAAAAATAGCAAAAACAAAGCAAAAGAAAATGCAAAAGCAAAAGGAAAAGCAAAAAAAAAACCCAAAGCAACAAAATAGCAAAAACAAAGCAAAAGCAAAGCAAAAACAAAAGCAAAAGCAAAACAGAAGCAAAACAAAAACAAAAACGAAAGCAAAGCAAAAACAAAAGGAAAAGCAAAAACAAAGCAAAAGAAAATGCAAGAGCAAAGCAAAAGGCACAGCAAAAACAAAAGCAAAAACAAAAGAAAAAGCAAAAACAAAGCAAAAACGAAAGCAAAGCAAAACAGAAGCAAAACAAAAACAAAAACGAAAGCAAAGCAAAAAAAAAGCAAAAACAAAGCAAAAGAAAATGCAAAAGCAAAGCAAAAGGAACAGCAAAAACAAAAGCAAAAGCAAAACAGAAGCAAAACAAAAACAAAAACGAAAGCAAAGCAAAACAGAAGCAAAACAAAAACAAAAACGAAAGCAAAGCAAAAAAAAAAGCAAAAACAAAGCAAAAGAAAATGCAAAATTAAAGCAAAAGGAAAAGCAAAAACAAAAGCAAAGCAAAAAAAAAGCAAAAACAAAGCAAAAGAAAATGCAAAATTAAAGCAAAAGGAAAAGCAAAAACAAAAGCAAAGCAAAAAAAAAAAAACAAAAACAAAAGCGAAGCAAAAAAAAATCAAAGCAAAAGCAAAAACAAAGCAAAAACAAAACCAAAGCAAAAGAAAATGCAAAAGCAAAGCAAAAGGAACAGAAAAACAAAAGCAAAGCAAAAAAAAAGCAAAGCAAAAACAAAGCAAAAGAAAATGCAAGAGCAAAGCAAAAGGAAAAACAAAAACAAAAGCAAAGCAAAAAAAATAGCAAAAACAAAGCAAAAGAAAATGCAAAAGCAAAAGGAAAAGCAAAAAAAAAAAACCCAAAGCAACAAAATAGCAAAAACAAAGCAAAAGCAAAGCAAAAACAAAAGCAAAAGCAAAACAGAAGCAAAACAAAAACAAAAACGAAAGCAAAGCAAAAACAAAAAGAAAAGCAAAAACAAAGCAAAAGAAAATGCAAGAGCAAAGCAAAAGGCACAGCAAAAACAAAAGCAAAAACAAAAGAAAAAGCAAAAACAAAGCAAAAACAAAACCAAAGCAACAAAATAGCAAAAGCAAAGCAAAAAAAAAGCAAAGCAAAAACAAACGAAAAAGCAAAAACAAAGCAAAAGAAAATGCAAAAGTAAAGCAAAAAGAAAAGCAAAAACACAAGCAAAAGAAAAAGCAAAAAAAAAGCAAAAAGAAAAGTAAAAACACAAACAAAAGAAAATGCAAAAGCAAAGCAGAAGGAACAGCAAAAACAAAAGCAAAGCAAAAACAAAGCAAAAGAAAATGCAAAATTAAAGCAAAAGGAAAAGCAAAAACAAAAGCAAAGCAAAAAAAAAGCAAAAACAAAGCAAAAGAAAATGCAAAATTAAAGCAAAAGGAAAAGCAAAAACAAAAGCAAAGCAAAAAAAAAAAAAACAAAAACAAAAGCGAAGCAAAAAAAAATCAAAGCAAAAGCAAAAACAAAGCAAAAACAAAACCAAAGCAAAAGAAAATGCAAAAGCAAAGCAAAAGGAACAGAAAAACAAAAGCAAAGCAAAAAAAAAGCAAAGCAAAAACAAAGCAAAAGAAAATGCAAGAGCAAAGCAAAAGGAAAAACAAAAACAAAAGCAAAGCAAAAAAAATAGCAAAAACAAAGCAAAAGAAAATGCAAAAGCAAAAGGAAAAGCAAAAAAAAAAACCCCAAAGCAACAAAATAGCAAAAACAAAGCAAAAGCAAAGCAAAAACAAAAGCAAAAGCAAAACAGAAGCAAAACAAAAACAAAAACGAAAGCAAAGCAAAAACAAAAGGAAAAGCAAAAACAAAGCAAAAGAAAATGCAAGAGCAAAGCAAAAGGCACAGCAAAAACAAAAGCAAAAACAAAAGAAAAAGCAAAAACAAAGCAAAAACAAAACCAAAGCAACAAAATAGCAAAAGCAAAGCAAAAAAAAAGCAAAGCAAAAACAAACGAAAAAGCAAAAACAAAGCAAAAGAAAATGCAAAAGTAAAGCAAAAAGAAAAGCAAAAACACAAGCAAAAGAAAAAGCAAAAAAAAAGCAAAAAGAAAAGTAAAAACACAAACAAAAGAAAATGCAAAAGCAAAGCAGAAGGAACAGCAAAAACAAAAGCAAAGCAAAAACAAAGCAAAAGAAAATGAAAAATTAAAGCAAAAGGAAAAGCAAAAACACAAGCAAAAGAAGCAAAAGGAACAGCAAAACAAAAGCAAAGCAATAAAAAAGCAAAAACAAAGCAAAAGAAAATGCAAAAGTAAAGCAAAAGGAAAAGCAAAAACACAAACAAAAGAAAAAGCAAAAACAAAGCAAAAGAACATGCAAGAAAAAAATCAAAAGCAAAACAAAATCAAAGCAAAAACAAAGAAAAAGGAAAGCAAAAGAAAAAGCAAAGCAAAAAAAAAAGCAAAAACAAAGCAAAAGAAAAAGCGAAGCAAAAGAAAATGCAAAAGCAAAGCAAAAGGAACAGCAAAAACACAAGCAAAAGAAAAAGCGAAGCAAAAGAAAAAGCAAAAACAAAGCAAAAGAAAATGCAAAAGCAAAGCAAAAGGCACAGCAAAAACAAAAGCAAAGCAAAAAAAAAAAGCAAACACAAAGCAAAAGAAAATGCAAAAGTAAAGCAAAAGGAAAAGCAAAAACACAAGCAAAAGGAAATGCAAGAAAAAAATCAAAAGCAAAACAAAATCAAAGCAAAAACAAAGAAAAAGGAAAGCAAAAGAAAAAGCAAAGCAAAAGCAAAAGCAAAGCAAAAACACAAGCAAAAGAAAAAGCGAAGCAAAAGAAAATGCAAAAGCAAAGCAAAAGGAACAGCAAAAACACAAGCAAAAGAAAAAGCGAAGCAAAAGAAAAAGAAAAAGCAAAAGGAAAAGCAAAAACAAAGCAAAAGAAAATGCAAGAGCAAAGCAAAAGGCACAGCAAAAACAAAAGCAAAAACAAAAGAAAAAGCAAAAACAAAGCAAAAACAAAACCAAAGCAACAAAATAGCAAAAGCAAAGCAAAAAAAAAGCAAAGCAAAAACAAAAGAAAAAGCAAAAACAAAGCAAAAGAAAATGCAAAAGCAAAGCAAAAGGAACAGCAAAAACAAAAGCAAAGCAAAAAAAAAAGCAAAAACAAAGCAAAAGAAAATGCAAAATTAAAGCAAAAGGAAAAGCAAAAACAAAAGCAAAGCAAAAAAAAAAGCAAAAACAAAGCAAAAGAAAATGCAAAATTAAAGCAAAAGGAAAAGCAAAAACAAAAGCAAAGCAAAAAAAAAAAAACAAAAACAAAAGCGAAGCAAAAAAAAATCAAAGCAAAAGCAAAAACAAAGCAAAAACAAAACCAAAGCAAAAGAAAATGCAAAAGCAAAGCAAAAGGAACAGAAAAACAAAAGCAAAGCAAAAAAAAAGCAAAGCAAAAACAAAGCAAAAGAAAATGCAAGAGCAAAGCAAAAGGAAAAACAAAAACAAAAGCAAAGCAAAAAAAATAGCAAAAACAAAGCAAAAGAAAATGCAAAAGCAAAAGGAAAAGCAAAAAAAAAACCCAAAGCAACAAAATAGCAAAAACAAAGCAAAAGCAAAGCAAAAACAAAAGGAAAAGCAAAAACAAAGCAAAAGAAAATGCAAGAGCAAAGCAAAAGGCACAGCAAAAACAAAAGCAAAAGAAAAAGCAAAAAAAAAGCAAAAGGAAAAGTAAAAACACAAACAAAAGAAAATGCAAAAGCAAAGCAGAAGGAACAGCAAAAACAAAAGCAAAGCAAAAACAAAGCAAAAGAAAATGAAAAATTAAAGCAAAAGGAAAAGCAAAAACACAAGCAAAAGAAGCAAAAGGAACAGCAAAACAAAAGCAAAGCAATAAAAAAGCAAAAACAAAGCAAAAGAAAATGCAAAAGTAAAGCAAAAGGAAAAGCAAAAACACAAGCAAAAGAAAAAGCAAAAACAAAGCAAAAGAACATGCAAGAAAAAAATCAAAAGCAAAACAAAATCAAAGCAAAAACAAAGAAAAAGGAAAGCAAAAGAAAAAGCAAAGCAAAAGCAAAAGCAAAGCAAAAACACAAGCAAAAGAAAAAGCGAAGCAAAAGAAAATGCAAAAGCAAAGCAAAAGGAACAGCAAAAACACAAGCAAAAGAAAAAGCAAAAACAAAGCAAAAGAAAATGCAAGAACAAAATCAAAAGCAAAACAAACAGAAACAAAGCAAAAGAAAAGCAAAAACAAAAGCAAAGCAAAAAAAACAGAAGCAAAGCAAAACAAAAGCAAAAGAAAATGCAAAAGCAAAGCAAAAGGAACAGCAAAACAAAAGCAAAGCAAAAAAAAAGCAAAAACAAACCAAAAGAAAATGCAAAAGTAAAGCAAAAGGAAAAGCAAAAACACAAGCAAAAGAAAATGCAAAAGCAAAGCAAAAGGAACAGCAAAAAAAAAAGTAAAGCAAAAACAAAGCAAAAGAAAATGAAAAATTAAAGCAAAAGGAAAAGCAAAAACACAAGCAAAAGAAGCAAAAGGAACAGCAAAACAAAAGCAAAGCAATAAAAAAGCAAAAACAAAGCAAAAGCAAAGCAAAAACAAAAGCAAAGCAAAAAAAAACAGAAACAAAGCAAAAGCAAAGCAGAAACAAAAGCAAAGCAAAAAAAACAGAAGCAAAGCAAAACAAAAGCAAAAGAAAATGCAAAAGCAAAGCAAAAGGAACAGCAAAACAAAAGCAAAGCAAAAAAAAAGCAAAAACAAACCAAAAGAAAATGCAAAAGTAAAGCAAAAGGAAAAGCAAAAACACAAGCAAAAGAAAATGCAAAAGCAAAGCAAAAGGAACAGCAAAAAAAAAAGTAAAGCAAAAACAAAGCAAAAGAAAATGAAAAATTAAAGCAAAAGGAAAAGCAAAAACACAAGCAAAAGAAGCAAAAGGAACAGCAAAACAAAAGCAAAGCAATAAAAAAGCAAAAACAAAGCAAAAGAAAATGCAAAAGTAAAGCAAAAGGAAAAGCAAAACAAAATCAAAAGAAAAAACAAAGCAAAAGAAAATGCAAAAGCAAAGCAAAAGGAACAGCAAAAGAAAATGCAAAATTAAAGCATAAGAAAAAGCAAAAACAAAGCAAAAGAAAATGCAAGAAAAAAATCAAAAGCAAAACAAAATCAAAGCAAAAACAAAGCAAAAGAAAATGCAAAAGCAAAGCAAAAGGAACAGCAAAAACAAAAGTAAAGCAAAAACAAAGCAAAAGAAAATGAAAAATTAAAGCAAAAGGAACAGCAAAAACACAATCAAAAGAAGCAAAAGGAACAGCAAAACAAAAGCAAAGCAAAAAAAAAAAGCAAACACAAAGCAAAAGAAAATGCAAAAGTAAAGCAAAAGGAAAAGCAAAACAAAATCAAAAGAAAAAACAAAGCAAAAGAAAATGCAAAAGCAAAGCAAAAGGAACAGCAAAAGAAAATGCAAAATTAAAGCATAAGGAAAAGCAAAAACACAAGCAAAAGAAAAAGCGAAGCAAAAACAAAAGCAAAGCAAAAGAAAATGCAAAAGCAAATCAAAAGGAACAGCAAAAACAAAAGCAAAGCAAAAAAAAAGCAAAGCAAAAACAAATCCAAAGCAACAAAATAGCAAAAACAAAGCAAAAGCAAAGCAAAAGTAAAGCAAAAACACAAGCAAAATTAAAAGCAAAAACACAAGCAAAAGGAAAAACAAAAACAAAAGCAAAGCCAAAAAAAATTAAAGCAAAAACAAAGCAAAAGCAACAAAATAGCAAAAACATAGCAAAACCAAAGCAAAAACAAAAGCAAAGCAAAAACAAAACCAAAGCAAATGAAAATGCAAAAGCAAAGCAAAAGGAACAGCAAAGCAAGAAAAAAAGCAAAGCAAAACAAATCCAAAGCAAAAGGAACAGCAAAAACAAAAGCAAAACAGAAGCAAAACAAAAACAAAAACGAAAGCAAAGCAAAAACAAAGGAAAAGCAAAAACACAAGCAAAAGAAAAAGCGAAGCAAAAACAAAAGCAAAAGAAAAAACAAAGCAAAAGAAAATGCAAAAGCAAAGAAAAGGAACAGCAAAAACAAAGCAAAAGAAAATGCAAGAACAAAATCAAAAGCAAAACAAAAAGCAAAAACAAAGCAAAAGAAAATGCAAAAGTAAAGCAAAAGGAAAAGCAAAAACACAAGCAAAAGAAAATGCAAAAGCAAAGAAAAAAGGAAGAGCAAAAACAAAAGCAAAGCAAAAACAAAGCAAAAGAAAATGAAAAATTAAAGCAAAAGGAAAAGCAAAAACACAAGCAAAGCAAAAAAAATAGCAAAAACAAAGCAAAAGAAAATGCAAAAGCAAAGCAAAAAGAAAAGCAAAAACAAAACCAAAGTAAAAAAAAAAACAAAGCAACAGTAAAACAAAAGCAAAGCGAAAGTAAAGCAAAGCAAAATGAAAAGAAAAAGCAAAAGGAAAACAGAAGAAAAAGCAAAAGAAAATGCAAGAGCAAAGCAAAAGTAAAAACAAAATTGAAATCAAAAGCTAAAGTAAAACAAAAGCAGAAGCAAAAGTAAAAACACAACAAAAGCTTGGCTTAGCAAAAGGAAAGTAAAACAAAAACAAAGCAAAAGAAAATGCAAAAACAAAATCAAAATCAAAACAACAGCAAAAACAAAAGAAAAAGCAAAAAAAGAGCAAAAGAAAATGCAAAAACAAAATCAAAAGCAAAACAAAAACAAAGCAAAAGAAAAAGTAAAGCAAAAGTAAAAACAAAATCAAAAGCAAAACAAAAACGAAAGCAAAGCAAAAACAAAAGGAAAAGCAAAAACAAAGCAAAAGAAAATGCAAAAGTAAAACAAAAGGAAAAGCGAAAACACAAGCAAAAACAAAGCAAAAGAAAAAGTAAAGCAAAAGTAAAAACAAAATCAAAAGCAAAACAAAAACGAAAGCAAAGCAAAAACAAAAGGAAAAGCAAAAACAAAGCAAAAGAAAATGCAAAAGTAAAGCAAAAGAAAATGCAAAAGTAAAGCAAAAAGAAAAGCAAAAACACAAGCAAAATTAAAAGCAAAAACACAAGCAAAAACAAAGCAAAAGAAAAAGGAAAGCAAAAGAAAAAGCAAAGCAAAAGCAAAGCAAAAACAAAGCAAAAGAAAAAGCAAAATAAAAAGAAAAAGCAAAAGCAAAGCAAAAACAAAGCAAAAGAAAATGCAAAAGTAAAGCAAAAAGAAAAGCAAAAACACAAGCAAAATTAAAAGCAAAAACACAAGCAAAAGGAAAAACAAAAACAAAAGCAAAGCCAAAAAAAATTAAAGCAAAAACAAAGCAAAAGCAACAAAATAGCAAAAACATAGCAAAACCAAAGCAAAAACAAAAGCAAAGCAAAAAAAAAGCAAAGCAAAAACAAAACCAAAGCAAATGAAAATGCAAAAGCAAAGCAAAAGGAACAGCAAAGCAAGAAAAAAAGCAAAGCAAAACAAATCCAAAGCAAAAGGAACAGCAAAAACAAAAGCAAAAGCAAAACAGAAGCAAAACAAAAACGAAAGCAAAGCAAAAACAAAAGAAAAGCAAAAACACAAGCAAAAGAAAATGCAAGATCAAAGCAAAAGGAACAGCAAAAACAAAGCAAAAGAAAATGCAAGATCAAAGCAAAAGGAACAGCAAAAACAAAACCAAAGCAAAAGAAAATGCAAAAGCAAAGCAAAAGGAACAGCAAAAACAAAAGCAAAGCAAAAAAAATAGCAAAAACAAAGCAAAAGAAAATGCAAAAGCAAAAATAAAAGCAAAAAAAAAAACTCAAAGCAACAAAATAGCAAAAACAAAGCAAAAGCAAAGCAAAAACAAAACCAAAGCAACAAAATAGCAAAAACAAAGCAAAAGCAAAGCAAAAACAAAAGCAAAGCAAAAAAAACATAAACAAATCAAAATAAAAATCAAAAACAAATCAAAATAAAATACAAGAACAAAATCAAAATAAAAAAAAAAAACCAAAAACAAAGCAAAAGAAAATGCAAGAACAAAATCAAAAGCAAAACAAAAGCAAAGCAAAAGCAAAGCGAAAGCAAATTAAAAGCAAAAACAAAAGAAAAAGCAAAAACAAAGCAAAGCAAAAACAAAGCAAAAGAAAAAGCGAAGCAAAAACAAAAGGAAAAGAAAAAACAAAGCAAAAGAAAATGCAAAAGCAAAGCAAAAGCAAAGCAAAAAAAAAGCAAAGCAAAAACAAAGCAAAAGAAAATGCAAAATTAAAGCAAAAGGAAAAGCAAAAACACAAGCAAAAGAAAAAGCGAAGCAAAAACAAAAGGAAAAGAAAAAACAAAGCAAAAGAAAATGCAAAAGCAAAGCAAAAGGCACAGCAAAAACAAAAGCAAAGCAAAAACAAAATAAAAAGCAAAGCAAAAGAAAATGCAAAAGTAAAGCAAAAGGAACAGCAAAAACAAAAGCAAAGCAAAAAAAAAGCAAAAACAAAGCAAAAGAAAATGCAAAAGTAAAGCAAAAGGAACAGCAAAAACAAAAGCAAAGCAAAAAAAAAAAAGCAAAAGCAAAGCAAAAGAAAATGCAAAAGCAAAGCAAAAGGCAAAGCAAAAACAAAAGCAAAGCAAAAAAAAACACAAGCAAAGCAAAAGAAAATGCAAAAGGAAAGCAAAAGGAACAGCAAAAACAAAAGCAAAGCAAAAACAAAGCAAAAGAAAATGCAAAAGTAAAGCAAAAAAAAAAGCAAAAACACAAGCAAAAGAAAAAGCAAAAACAAAGCAAAAGGAAAAGTAAAAACACAAAAAAAAGAATATGCAAAAGCAAAGCAAAAGAAAAGGCACACCAAAAACAAAAGCAAAGCAAAAAAAAAAGCAAAAACAAAGCAAAAGAAAATGCAAAAGTAAAGCAAAAAAAAAAGCAAAAACACAAGCAAAAGAAAAAGCAAAAACAAAGCAAAAGGAAAAGTAACAACACAAAAAAAAGAAAATGCAAAAGCAAAGCAAAAGAAACAGCAAAAACAAAAGCAAAGCAAAAACAAAGCAAAAGAAAATGCAAAGACAAAGCAAAAGGTACACCAAAAACAAAAGCAAAGCAAAAACAAAGCAAAAGAAAATGAAAAATTAAAGCAAAAGGAAAAGCAAAAACACAAGCAAAAGAAAAAGCGAAGAAAAAGAAAAAGCAAAAACAAAGCAAAAGAAAATGCAAAAGCAAAGCAAAAGGAACAGCAAAACAAAAGCAAAGCAATAAAAAAGCAAAAACAAAGCAAAAGAAAATGCAAAAGTAAAGCAAAAGGAAAAGCAAAAACACAAGCAAAAGAAAAAGCAAAAACAAAGCAAAAGAAAATGCAAGAACAAAATCAAAAGCAAAACAAAAACAAAGCAAAAGAAAAAGGAAAGCAAAAGAAAAAGAAAGCAAAAGCAAAGCAAAAGGAACAATAAAAACAAAAGCAAAGCAAAAAAAAATCAAAAACAAAAGAAAAAGCAAAAACAAAGCAAAAGAAAATGTAAAAGCAAAGCAAAAGGAACAGCAAAAACAAAAGCAAAGCAAAAAAAAAGCAAAAGCAAAAACAAAGCAAAAGAAAATGCAAAAGCAAAGCAAAAGAAACAGCAAAAACAAAAGCAAAGCAAAAACAAAGCAAAAGAAAATGCAAAAGCAAAGCAAAAGGAACAGCAAAAACAAAGCAAAGCAAAAAAAAGCAAAAACAAAGCAAAAGTAAAGCAAAAGCAAAAGAAAAAGCAAAAACAAAGCAAAAGAAAATGCAAGAACAAAATCAAAAGCAAGAAAAAGCAAAAGAATATGCAAGAACAAAGTCAAAAGCAAAACAAAAGCAAAGCAAAAACAAAGCAAAAGAAAATGAAAAATTAAAGCAAAAGGAAAAGCAAAAACACAAGCAAAAGAAAAAGCGAAGCAAAAGAAAATGCAAAAGCAAAGCAAAAGCAAAAACAAAAGCAAAGCAAAAGCAAAAGAAAATGCAAAAGCAAAGCAAAAGGAACAGCAAAAACACAAGCAAAAGAAAAAGCAAAAACAAAGCAAAAGAAAATGCAAGAATAAAATCAAAAGCAAATTAAAAGCAAAGCAAAAACAAAGCAAAAGAAAAAGCAAAAACAAAGCAAAAGAAAATGAAAAATTAAAGCAAAAGGAAAAGCAAAAACACAAGCAAAAGAAAAGGCGAAGCAAAAGAAAAAGAAAAAGCAAAAACAAAGCAAAAGAAAATGTAAAAGCAAAGCAAAAGGAACAGCAAAAACGCAAGCAAAAGAAAAAGCAAAAACAAAGCAAAAGAAAAAGTAAAAACACAAACAAAAGAAAAGGCGAAGCAAAAGAAAAAGAAAAAGCAAAAACAAAGCAAAAGAAAATGTAAAAGCAAAGCAAACGGCACAGCAAAAACAAAAGCAAAGCAAAAAAAAAAGCAAAAACAAAGCAAAAGCAAAGCAAAAACAAAAGCAAAGCAAAAAAAACAGAAGCAAAGCAAAAAAAAAAAGCAAAAGCAAAAGCGAAGCAAAAGATAAAGCAAAAACAAAACCAAAGGAACAAAATAGCAAAAACAAAGCAAAAGCAAAGCAAAAACAAAAGCAAAGAAAAAAAACAGAAACAAAGCAAAAGAAAATGCAAGAGCAAAGCAAAAGGAAAAGCAAAACAAAAGCAAAAGAAAAAAAAAAGCAAAAGAAAATGCAAAAGCAAAGCAAAAATCACAGCAAAAACAAAAGCAAAGAAAAAACAAAGCAAAAGAAAATGAAAAATTAAAGCAAAAGGAAAAGCAAAAACACAAGCAAAAGAAAAAGCGAAGCAAAAGAAAAAGAAAAAGCAAAAACAAAGCAAAAGAAAATGCAAAAGCAAAGCAAAAGGAACAGCAAAAACAAAAGCAAAGCAAAAACAAAGCAAAAGAAAATGAAAAATTAAAGCAAAAGGAAAAGCAAAAACACAAGCAAAAGAAGCAAAAGGAACAGCAAAACAAAAGCAAAGCAATAAAAAAGCAAAAACAAAGCAAAAGAAAATGCAAAAGTAAAGCAAAAAGAAAAGCAAAAACACAAGCAAAAGAAAAAGCGAAGCAAAAGAAAAAGCAAAAACAAAGCAAAAGAAAATGCAAAAGCAAAGCAAAAGGAACAGCAAAACAAAAGCAAAGCAATAAAAAAGCAAAAACAAAGCAAAAGAAAATGCAAAAGTAAAGCAAAAGGAAAAGCAAAAACACAAGCAAAAGAAAAAGCAAAAACAAAGCAAAAGAAAATGCAAGAACAAAATCAAAAGCAAAACAAAAGCAAAGCAAAAACAAAAGCAAAGAAAAAAAACAGAAACAAAGCAAAAGAAAATGCAAGAGCAAAGCAAAAGGAAAAACAAAAGCAAAGCAAAAAAAAAGCAAAGCAAAAGCAAAAGAAAATGCAAAAGCAAAGCAAAAGGAACAGCAAAAACAAAAGCAAAGCAAAAAAAAAGCAAAATGAAAATGAAAAATTAAAGCAAAAGGAAAAGCAAAAACACAAGCAAAAGAAAAAGCGAAGCAAAAGAAAAAGAAAAAGCAAAAACAAAGCAAAAGAAAATGCAAAAGCAAAGCAAAAGGAAAAGTAAAAACACAAGCAAAAGAAAAAGCAAAAACAAAGCAAAAGAAAATGCAAGAACAAAAGCAAAACAAAAGCAAAGCAAAAACAAAGCAAAAGAAAAAGGAAAGCAAAAGAAAAAGAAAGCAAAAGCAAAGCAAAAACAAAGCAAAAGAAAATGAAAAATTAAAGCAAAAGAAAAAGCAAAAACACAAGCAAAAGAAAAAGCGAAGCAAAAGAAAAAGAAAAAGCAAAAACAAAGCAAAAGAAAATGCAAAAGCAAAGCAAAAGGAACAGCAAAAACACAAGCAAAAGAAAAAGCAAAAACAAAGCAAAAGAAAATGCAAGAACAAAATCAAAAGCAAAACAAACAGAAACAAAGCAAAAGAAAATGCAAGAGCAAAGCAAAAGGAAAAACAAAAGCAAAAACAAAAGCAAAAACAAAAGATAAGCAAAAACAAAACCAAAGCAACAAAATAGCTGGGCATAAATCTGATCAAAGATATAGAAATATTAATGCACAAAAAACAGCTTTGTCATCTCATTGTGCAAAATTGAATCATTATCCGAAATTTGAAGATGTTTCAATATTAGATAGAGAAAATAATTATAAACGTCGTTATTTATTAGAAATGTTAGAAATAATAAATGTATCAAATGATAGTAGAATTAATTTTAAAATGGATACAGATAATATAGCACAAAATTATAGATATTTAGTAAGAAAGAGATAGAATATAATATATATAGATAATAAAATATTAATCTTTATTTGTGCTTAATTCCAGAAATTGTGTTGGTTTTAAAATTTATTCTTTTACTCATGATATTCTCATGAGTTATTTATTCAGTACAATAAGTACTGAAGGGGAGAGCATACCTATATGGACCATTTCATCAGACGCTACTCCGAATCCTCAGTAGGTTACTCCCAACGTTTCTTGCAAACATTAGAACCTTTATATTGTAAAAGCAATTGACTAAATAAGAATTATTAATCAAAAGACACAAAAAGATTCAAATATTCAAACAAAAAACTCAGTAAGCATTGAACTGAATAAACAAATAAATTTCCCAACCAACATTTTTAATATTGAAAACTATATATTCTATTTTTATTCTTCTCTTCTCTTTTACATTTGAATGCCCGTTGGGTATTACTGAATGTAATTAAAGAGTATATGAAAAACAAAAACAAAAAAATTATAAAAAATAATAAGAAAAACATAGGGTTTTCCTACAATGAGCACTTGTATTTGTATATGTAATAATTTCTATTTGGAATTTAAAAGTTTAACAAAATATTAATCTTTATTTGTGCTTAATTCCAGAAATTGTGTTGGTTTTAAAATTTATTCTTTTACTCATGATATTCTCATGAGTTATTTATTCAGTACAATAAGTACTGAAGGGGAGAGCATACCTATATGGACCATTTCATCAGACGCTACTCCGAATCCTCAGTAGGTTACTCCCAACGTTTCTTGCAAACATTAGAACCTTTATATTGTAAAAGCAATTGACTAAATAAGAATTATTAATCAAAAGACACAAAAAGATTCAAATATTCAAACAAAAAACTCAGTAAGCATTGAACTGAATAAACAAATAAATTTCCCAACCAACATTTTTAATATTGAAAACTATATATTCTATTTTTATTCTTCTCTTCTCTTTTACATTTGAATGCCCGTTGGGTATTACTGAATGTAATTAAAGAGTATATGAAAAACAAAAACAAAAAAAATTATAAAAAATAATAAGAAAAACATAGGGTTTTCCTACAATGAGCACTTGTATTTGTATATGTAATAATTTCTATTTGGAATTTAAAAGTTTAACAAAATATTAATCTTTATTTGTGCTTAATTCCAGAAATTGTGTTGGTTTTAAAATTTATTCTTTTACTCATGATATTCTCATGAGTTATTTATTCAGTACAATAAGTACTGAAGGGGAGAGCATACCTATATGGACCATTTCATCAGACGCTACTCCGAATCCTCAGTAGGTTACTCCCAACGTTTCTTGCAAACATTAGAACCTTTATATTGTAAAAGCAATTGACTAAATAAGAATTATTAATCAAAAGACACAAAAAGATTCAAATATTCAAACAAAAAACTCAGTAAGCATTGAACTGAATAAACAAATAAATTTCCCAACCAACATTTTTAATATTGAAAACTATATATTCTATTTTTATTCTTCTCTTTTCTTTACAATATAAAGGTTCTAATGTTTGCAAGAAACGTTGGGAGTAACCTACTGAGGATTCGGAGTAGCGTCTGATGAAATGGTCCATATAGGTATGCTCTCCCCTTCAGTACTTATTGTACTGAATAAATAACTCATGAGAATATCATGAGTAAAAGAATAAATTTTAAAACCAACACAATTTCTGGAATTAAGCACAAATAAAGATTAATATTTTGTTAAACTTTTAAATTCCAAATAGAAATTATTACATATACAAATACAAGTGCTCATTGTAGGAAAACCCTATGTTTTTCTTATTATTTTTTATAATTTTTTTGTTTTTGTTTTTCATATACTCTTTAATTACATTCAGTAATACCCAACGGGCATTCAAATGTAAAAGAGAAGAGAAGAATAAAAATAGAATATATAGTTTTCAATATTAAAAATGTTGGTTGGGAAATTTATTTGTTTATTCAGTTCAATGCTTACTGAGTTTTTTGTTTGAATATTTGAATCTTTTTGTGTCTTTTGATTAATAATTCTTATTTAGTCAATTGCTTTTACAATATAAAGGTTCTAATGTTTGCAAGAAACGTTGGGAGTAACCTACTGAGGATTCGGAGTAGCGTCTGATGAAATGGTCCATATAGGTATGCTCTCCCCTTCAGTACTTATTGTACTGAATAAATAACTCATGAGAATATCATGAGTAAAAGAATAAATTTTAAAACCAACACAATTTCTGGAATTAAGCACAAATAAAGATTAATATTTTGTTAAACTTTTAAATTCCAAATAGAAATTATTACATATACAAATACAAGTGCTCATTGTAGGAAAACCCTATGTTTTTCTTATTATTTTTTATAATTTTTTTTTTTGTTTTTGTTTTTCATATACTCTTTAATTACATTCAGTAATACCCAACGGGCATTCAAATGTAAAAGAGAAGAGAAGAATAAAAATAGAATATATAGTTTTCAATATTAAAAATGTTGGTTGGGAAATTTATTTGTTTATTCAGTTCAATGCTTACTGAGTTTTTTGTTTGAATATTTGAATCTTTTTGTGTCTTTTGATTAATAATTCTTATTTAGTCAATTGCTTTTACAATATAAAGGTTCTAATGTTTGCAAGAAACGTTGGGAGTAACCTACTGAGGATTCGGAGTAGCGTCTGATGAAATGGTCCATATAGGTATGCTCTCCCCTTCAGTACTTATTGTACTGAATAAATAACTCATGAGAATATCATGAGTAAAAGAATAAATTTTAAAACCAACACAATTTCTGGAATTAAGCACAAATAAAGATTAATATTTTGTTAAACTTTTAAATTCCAAATAGAAATTATTACATATATATAGATAATGAATATTGTTTTTTGTTAAATTGTGTTTTGTATAAAATTGTTATTAATGTTGTTATTGTTTTTGTATATGTTTTTTAAAAAATTTGAAAAAAGTTTTTAGTATCATAATTTTTATTTACATATCAAAAAAAAAATTTTCATTTCATTATAAAATTATTTTCCTTGAGAAAGACATACAAAGGCGTGTCGAAATATTGGAAATTAATTTAATAATAATTAAAATATATAAAAAGACCTAAAAGCTTAAAAAATATTTATTTATTTATTTTCAGATAAAAAAGGTCAAATAAACAAGATTTATAAACAAAGCAAAAGAAAATGCAAAAGAAAAAGCAAAGCAAAAACAAAAGCAAAAGCAAAAACAAACCAAAAGCAAAGCAAAAGAAAAAGCAAAAACAAAGCGAAAACAAAAAGAAAAGCAAAGCAAAAGTAAAAGCAAAAACAAAATCAAAAGCAAAAACAAAACCAAAGTAAAAAAAACAGAAGCAAAAGCAAAGCAAAACAAATAGCAAAACAAAAGCTTAGCTAAAGCAAAAGGAAAGTAAGACAAAAACAAAATCAAAAGCAAAACAAAGCAAAAAAAAATGCAAAAACAAAATCAAAACAAAGCAAAAAAAAAATGCAAAAACTGTTAGATTTTGTACACATTTACTTATTCTTCATTTGTTAGTTAACTTAAGGAGGAAGATGTTATATATATATACTTATAATATGGTAACACATAATATTTAATATATATGGTAACACATTATAGTACGTAAGATATGGTAACTATGTATTCTGACATAAAAATAAAAACATCATTAATCATCTTGAAGTCTACTAAATAAAACATGGCGCAGCCGATAAAGGAAAAATAAGATTATAAAATTGAAATCAATGCCACAGACACGTGCACAGGTTAAAAACGAAAATTTAGAAGTAATGGCTACTCCACCTGAACAAAGTCACGCTAACTACGATGTTCGACGACCAGATACATTGCAATTGGATGGAAATATTGCAGAGAACTGGCGTGTGTTTAAACAAAATTTTGACATTTTTGCTATTGCTATAGGTTTGGACGAAAGGCGTCCACAGCAGAAGACTGCAATTTTTTTAAATGCTTGTGGGCCAGAAATAATTGAGATTTTTAATACATTAGGTTTGTCTGAAGCTGAAAGAAAAGATTATAATTCGGTTATTAATGCAATTGAAAAATATTGCATTCCGAAAAAGAATGAAGTGTACGAAGCGTTTAAGTTCAATTCAAGGAGACAAGAAGAGGGGGAGTCTTTTGATGCTTATTTACTTGATTTACGGAAATTAGTCAAAAGTTGTGGCTATAGTGATTCAGATAGAATGATACGAGATAACCTAGTTGTTGGAGTTTATGACAACAAATTACGTAGAAAATTCCTTGAAACAGATAATTTGACTTTACAAAAAGCGATAGAAATCGCTCGGGCATCTGAATTAGTTGAACAACACGCAAATGATATGCAAAAGCTGAAAAATAATGCAACAGTGGATGCGTTAAACTCAAAACCAAAATATTTTTATAATAAAAAACATTCAGTAAAAGCTAATAATATGAAAGAAATTAATGCACAAACGAAAAATGAAGTAAGCGAACAAAAAATTGATTGTAAATTTTGCAAAGGCACACATGCTTACCGACGGTGCCCAGCATTTGGTAAGTGTTGTAAAAACTGTGGTCGATTGAATCATTTCAGCATAGCATGTTACGCATCGAAAGTCCGTGAGCTGAAGGTACCCGATAACTCTATACAGGAAGATTCCGACTTATTCTTAAATAATATTTCTGATCTAAGCATTACAAGAAAACGATGGTATGAAAAAATACGAATAAACGACTGTTTTATGAATTTTAAGTTGGACACAGGGGCGGATGTTAGTGTTTTACCATACAGATATTTTAAACGTATGAAAATATTGAATTAAAAAAGGGTGGTCTCCACCACAAAGTTATGGGGGATCTGATTTAAATTATAAAGGAACAGTTGATTGTATTGTCATGTGTCGCAACGAAATAACAAGTTTACGGTTCACAGTGATTGATACATCCTATGAGCCATTGCTAGGCTTAGAAGCTTGCGAGAAGCTTAATCTAATTAAACGTATAAATGTAGTTCAGAATTCAACAAAAGAAGCATTTATTGAAAAGAATCGAGATATTTTTGAAGGTTTGGGTTGTTTTGTCACCAATTTGGATATTAGAGTAAAGAAAAATGCGACTCCAGTTGTTAAAGCCGCAAGACGAATACCATTGGCATTAAATGAGGGAGTAAAACAAGAATTAAATAATATGGTTGATCGTGGTGTCATAGAACGTGTGGATGGTCCAATCGAGCGAGCATCAAACTTAGTTATAGTCGAAAAGAAAAACGGAAAACTTCGTTTGTGTTTAGACCCACAAGATCTAAACTCTGACATACTTGTTGAAACCCATACAATTCCGTCGTTCGAGTCCATATCAGCAAAGCTCGCTGATAAACGTTATTTCACTGTGCTTGATTTAAAAGAGGGCTTTTGACAGGTAGGTCTTAGCAAAAAAGCAAGCGAACTATGCACTTTTACAACACCGTTTGGAAGCTATCGTTTTAAAAGGCTACTATATGGTATAAAAATAGGCCCGGAAGTTTTTCAAAAATACAACGAACGTAATTTCGAAGATATTAAAGGTGTAATTGTTTTCATAGATGACATACTTATTGCTGCAAACAGCATTGAAGAACATGACCGTATTTTAGAATCTGCGATGGCAAGAGCACGAGACTTAAACATCAAGTTTAATATAAACAAAATACAGTATCGTGTTACAGAAGTTAAATATTTAGGGAAAATAATTTCTCATGCTGGTATTAAATGTGATCCTGAAAGAGTTGAAGCTATTTTGCAAATGGATAAGCCTAAAGACAAAACTGATTTACAGAAACTGCTTGGTATGATAAATTATATACGAGAATATATTCCAAATTTAGCAGAAATATCACACCCGTTACGTGAATTGTTGAAACAAAATGTTGTTTTCCAATGGCAGTTTGTGCACGAAAATTGTTTGACAACAATTAAAAAATTAATCGCTAACGCTCCTGTATTAAGTTCCTTTGATGAAACGAAGGAAATCACTATTGAAACTGATGCTTCTAAATTTATTATTGGGAGTTGCTTGACACAAAATGGTAAGCCTATCGCATTTGCGTCTAGAAGTCTTACAGACTCTGAAATTAATTATGCTCAAATAGAAAAAGAGCTTTTAGCTGTTGTGTTTGCGTGTAAAAAATTTCATTATTATATTTACGGTAGAAAAGTTACCATAAAAAGCGATCATAAGCCTCTTGTAGCGATCATGAAAAAGGACTTTTCTAAAATTCCATCAGCAAAACTTCAGCGCATGAAATTAAGTTTATTGAAATATGATATATCTTTAATACACACTCCGGGAAAGTTTTTATACATCGCAGACTACCTATCAAGATATTATGACAAAAATAATACTACATCAGATTTGGAAGATATTAACGAATTTATACATACTATTAATATGACGCATGAAAAATTGGAAAAATTTAGAAAAGAGTTAAGTGCCGATAAATGTTTAAATGAGTTAAAAAATGTATTGATTAATGGGTGGCCAGTAAATAAAAATTATTTATGCGAAGAAGTTAAATTTTACTGGAAAATGCGAAACGATTTGTTTATAGAAAACGAAATAATTTTTCTTAATGATAGAGTAATAGTACCAGTTGGCTTGCAAAACGAAGTTATGTCTCAATTACATACTTCTCATTTGGGTGTGGAAAAAAACAAAAGCAGAGCACGGAGTTTAGTATACTGGCTTAATATTGATGCTGAAATTGAAAATATGATAACAAAGTGTTCAGTTTGTCAAAAACATCGTTCATCTAATATAAAAGAACCCCTTATGCATCATTACCTTATAATAAACTGGGCATCGATATTTGTGAATATGGTACAAAAATTTTCTTGATTGTGGCAGATTATTATTCTCGATATTTAGATATTATTCAAATTAAATCAAAAACTGCGAATGAATGCATAGATAAGCTCAAGAATTGTTTTTCTCATCATGGAATACCTATTGAAATAGTCTGCGATAATATGCCCTTCAACTCTAACCACTTTCAACAATTTTGTAAAAAATATGATATAAAACTCACTACGACTAGCCCTGGCTATGCTCAGTCTAATGGTTTTGCAGAAAAATTCGTAGGAATAGCAAAAAGATTGATAAAGAAAACGCAAGAAAATCAGGAGGAATTGTGGTTGGCTTTACTGGAATACAGAAATTCTCCCTTGAAAGAAGTTAATGCCTCTCCTGTTGAAATTTTAATGAGTAGAAAGACACGAACATTACTTCCTGCTAAAACCAGCCTATATGAACCAAGAACAGTACCGAATATTAATAAAAATATTGACAAGAAAAACAATTATTCAAAGAAATACTATGATCGTAAAGCAATGTATAAGCAACCATTTATCCAAGGAGAGAAAGTATGGTACAACCATAACAGAAATGGTTGGACAAAAGCAATTATTTTAGAGTCTCATGATGCTCCAAGGTCATACTGGATAAAATTAGAGGATGGATGTGTATATAGAAGAAATGCCCGTTGGCTTCGAAAACGCACTTAAATTTTTTTAATAGTACGTAATTATTTTAATTTTTAGATTTTGTACACATTTACTTATTCTTCATTTGTTAGTTAACTTAAGGAGGAAGATGTTATATATATATACTTATAATATGGTAACACATAATATTTAATATATATGGTAACACATTATAGTACGTAAGATATGGTAACTATGTATTCTGACATAAAAATAAAAACATCATTAATCATCTTGAAGTCTACTAAAAAAAAGCAAAAGAAAATGCAAAAGAAAAAGCAAAGCAAAAACAAAAGCAAAGCAAAAACAAAGCAAAGCAAATACAAAAGGAAAATCAAAAGCAAAGCAAAAGAAAAAGCAAAAATAAAAGCAAAATTAAAGCAAAAGCAAAAAAAATCAAAAGCAAAACGAAAGCAAAAGCAAAAACAAAAACAAAAGAAAAGCATTTCAAAACCAAAAACAAAAACAAATCAAAAGGAAAAACAAAGCAAAAACAAAAGCAAATCAAAAACAAAAGCAAAGCAAAAACAAAAACAAAAGCAAAAGAAAAAGCAGAAGAAAAAGCAAAAACAACGCAAAAGAAAATGCAAAAGTAAAGCAAAAGAAAAAGCAAAGCAAAAGAAAAGCAAAGCAAATTAAAAGCAAAAGTATGCTATATTATTACTTTTATTTATTTAAATGATATATAAATGAATAATATTTAATATATATGAAAGTTAGTTTTCTTTTAAAAATTATGATCAATTAAACACGTTTATTTTAAGACAATTGGCTCCGTCGTACGTCTTTTGCTTTTACTTCTTCTCGTCGACTCCTCTTTTTTTTCATCTCTAACGCGCCATTAACTACTATCTGTCACTTGTCATCTGTCATGTTAATTTCAACCCCACATCTCGGCCATCCTGCGGGTACAGATCTTCAGATTCATCATCAAGTAATTCAGGCCATGACTTCATGAATTCAGCACAAGTGGCAGTTCGTCTAAGACCTTCGTGTTCGCCTAATTTTACAACGTCGTACGTATCATTCTGCTTAACCTTGATAATCTGATATGGACCCAGATACTTTGGCTTAAGTTTCAGGCTTGGCCCAAATTGGGTTCTCTTAATAGCAACACAATCATTCAAACGATATTGTCTAGGTGGTTTACGTCAAAGATTATAACTCTTCTTATTTTCGGCTTGAACTTGAAGTATTTGTTTTTTAGCTGTCTGCCGCATTTCGTTTCGGTGTTCATCATAGTCAGCTACCAATTCTTGTTCGATGAGCTCTTTTAAATGGAAGTCGTCTTTGGTTCTCATCCTGGTTCTAACAAACATTTCGAAAGGGGTGGTATCTAGACTTCGATGGTATGTAGAGTTAATAACTAACTGCACTCTAGGCACCAATCTATACCACTTCGACGGGTCTTCTACACTCAGTTTTGATAAAACAGGAATTATGACGCTGTTAAGTCTTTCGACTTGTCCATTCGCACGCGGCAAGCCAGTAGTAATCAGGATGTGCTTGATTTTTTCTTCTTCGCAATAAGCTCTGAAATCGTCGCTGGTAAAAGCTGAACCACGATCCGAAATTATTTGAAAAGGGTTTCCAAAAATTGAACTTTGTGACTGTAGTCGAGAAATAGCATCTCTAGCTGATGTCGTCTTTGTGGTATAAAGCCAGCAAAATTTGGTAAACGAGTCAATGACGGCAAATATATGATTATACATCTTGCTTGTAGATTCCAGAGGTCCAAGGTAGTCAATATGGTAGGTGTGTAACGGCATTGATTCTTTTTATAACGGATTTAATTCACCTTCCTGCTTTCCTCTCTTCCGGTTGGTTATGATACATGGAATACAATTAGTGATGAATTTATGAATTTTGTCTTCGAGTTTCGGTATAAAATATTCTTTTGTTATAAATTCTTTTGTTTTTTTAATTGAAAAGTGACCCCTCTCATGTGCTCTTCTTATTATTTCATAGTGCATACCTTTCGGAATCAACAACAATTCACAATCATTTACGAGTTTGTACAAGATATCTCCTTTCAAGAAATAGTCATTATATGATGATCTATTCTCTAAAATGTCCTTGATGGTTTTGAGATCTTCATTTTGGTCTTGCAGACGTTTAATTTTTGGAATGATGTTATCCTCTACGATAATTGCTATGGGATGTCGGCTAAGTGCGTCAACGTGTCGCATTTGAGACCCAGGACAATGTATAACTTCGTAGTCATACTCCTGTAAAAACAAAATCCATCTAGCAACTCTTGTACTCAAATCTCTCTTATCCAAAGTCTTCGCAAAAGCATTGCAATCTGTCACTAACTTGAATCGTAGACCAATCAATTATACTCTAAATTTCTTTAGCGCTTCTATGACCGCCAAAACTTCGAGCTCATAACTTGTGTACTTGCGTTCTGGTTCCGTCGTCTTCTTACTCATATAATAAACAGGGTGTAAAAGTTTATCACTTGGAGACTTCTGCAACAACACTGCGCCGTACCCATCTATTGACGCGTCAGTATGTACCTCTGTGTGATAGTTCTGATTAAATATATTTAACACGGGACCATTACTTAAAATAGTTTTCAGTTCATTAAACGATTTTATCTGTTCATTTTCAAATATATACTTGGCACCTTGTTTTTTTAGATCGGTGAGTGGCTTGGCTATAATTGAAATATTCGGAATAAACTTTCTAAAATAACCGGCAAGGCCCAAAAATCTTTCTAACTGCTTTAGGTTTTGAGGGACTGGATAATTCACCATTGCAACTGTTTTTTCAATAGACGGTGATATACTTTGATTTTCAATAACATTCCCCAGAAATTGTACTCTTTTCTTTAAAAATTGACATTTTTTAAAGTTTATGTCTAAACCATAGTCTTTGCTAAGATCTAACACAAGTTTTAGATTATATAGTGCTTCTTCTTCGTCTTTTGCTGGAATGATGATATCATCAATATAAGGTAAAGCTATGCCTTCTCGGTTTAAATCACGAAATACTGCATTAAGGTGTCTTTGAAATATACCAGGAGAGTTTGAAAGACCAAATGGAACCTTTCTAAATTGGTATTGACCATTATGCGTTACAAATGATGTGTACTTACGACTGTCTTCATTCACGGGAACATGAAAGAAACCGTTACGTAAATCAATAGTGCTAAAAATTATACTATTCTGTAGACGATCAAGTTGGTCCTCTATAAGAGGCAAAGGATATCGATTCTTGACTATTAACTTATTGATTCTTCGAAAATCTACACACAACCTTGACGAAGCATCTTTCTTTTTTGCCAAAACTATTGGACTGCAGAATTCCGACTCAGATGGTTCAATAATTCCTTCTGTTAACCATTCTTCTATTTGCTTTTCAACAATAAATCTTTCTTTTATCGGAAGTCGTCTCGGATTACAAAATATATGTTTCTCATCTTTTAAAACTATTCTCATTTCTACATTAGTATTTTAAATTTTTCAGGTTTATAATTTTGTATCATTTCAACCACTTTGTTTAGCATATTCACTAGCCGTCTCATCAATATTAATAGTACTTACATTTTCATCCGCACACACATCCATGATCATTATACCATGTACCTCTCCAGAAATTTCCTCTTTAATTTTCCTTATCTTCAAACCATGAGGATTAATAGTTACTTCGGAAACTGTACAAAAATCATTTCCCAGTATCACATCAACGTCGATACAAGTAAACGGAACTACATGAAAAGTCAGATCATAAATTTCTCCTTCAACCAGAACCTCAGTTTTAAAATTTCCCATTGGTTTAACTTTAGATGTTGTAGTTCCAAAACCAATTAAATAAAAATCGGATTTTGAAAGTTTAGGTTTCTTTAGTGAATTATACACCTTTTCCGTTATGATGTTAAATTTACTGCCCCTATCAAATAAAGCCATCCATCCTTGGTCCGAGAATTTTTTATTTACCTTCATTAGGTTCTCAACAGCTAAATGCCTCACATTTGCTCTTTCGAGTTTCAGTGGACATTCTTTCGAGATATGACCATATTTGTTACAGTTAAAACATTTGATACCTCTTTCTTTATTTTTGCAATTCTTAGATGTGTGTCCCTTATCACCACAGTTATAACAATTAATAGTTTTTTCATTTTTAACGGACGTTCTATTGTTACTAGTTATTTTGATTTCATTTTTCTGCTTAATGTTTCTCTCTTGCATCGTTTCATAGCATTTAAGTTTTTCTTTAAAGTCTTTCAGATTACACGCCCAATACAGTATAGTCTTATTTATGGTCAAGTCTTTAATGCCATCAATTACATATTGAATTAGAGCATATTCTTCTACATTACCGCGCGAAGCTATTTCCTTCATTTTCAGAAAATACTCTTGGATACTCTCATCTTTATTTATTTTTCTTTCAGTTAACATTTTATGTATTTGTGCACTATTGGCTGAACTGTCAAATTCATTGACCAAAGCTCGTTTCAATTTAATCCATGTTGTTATGCCTTTCTCACTTGCAATAAATAATTTAGCTAAACCTCTAAGTGACTTTTTGGCGAATATAAACTTCTGAAATTCGTCCCAATACATTATTGCTGAAATTTCTTCAAAATTATTAATCCAAACATCTACCGGTATTCCACTACTACCATCAAATGGTCTAATAGCGTCTTCAATGTCATGGAAATTAACAGAAAATCTTGGCATATTAAAAGATGATACATTACCCCGTTCAACTGTCCATGTTTTATTTTCATTCTCACTGTTGTCAACGTATTTATTCGTTATTTCAATTTTCTTGCCTCGTTCTGAAATCATTCCTCCCGATCCTGATGTTGGAAATGAGACACAAATAACAAATATTGGAAAAAAAATTAGAGATCACATTAAACTGTCTTTATGGAGAAACAAATAAAACAACAAACCATGTGTGTGTATTTGTACTTTTTTTATTCATGTAATAAAAAAAACTTCAATAAATAAACAATAAAAATAAAAGTGTTACAATTCATTTCTTAAAATAAAAGTCTTAAAAATTGCATAACATATGGAAAAGATTTATTTATAACAAAAGCTATGCTTCTAGCACACTATAATTGTTGTGCTTTAACATTTCTAACTCTAAAGTCTTTAATTCTAAATCAACTTTTTTAACTTGCAAGTTTGCAACATGTTCTTCTTCTTTTAACATCAAATATCTCTCTTTTAGATCGTTAGATTTTTCCATTAAAAGCAGTCAAATTTTGAGTTCAATGCGTTATGAGACTCTTCAAACTTTTCTAGGTTTTATTTAAGGAGATTCAGCTTAATGTCAGCTTTAACTAACTTTTTATTTACTCTAAAAGCTTGCTTTTCAGTTTTTTTGTATTTCGTTTCGCTTTTTACTTTTAAAACATCAAACGTTTCCATTTCTGTATCATTGTCACTATCGTTAATTGATGTAGATATTAAATCTTTAACTACCGTAGGATGTGGTTCAACAATGTCATTGGTAGAACCAAAAGTTTTATTAGAAGGAAGGCCCTCAACAGCTACTCCTATACCAGCGGCTAATACGATTTGTTCTTCAGCAGGGGTCAAGGGCATTTCTTCGTATGAACCTCCTCCAGTTTTTTTCTTCGAAGTCATGTTAAATGACATCTTCTTTTTCACGTTATGCTTCTGGTCAGCAAAAACCTAAAAACAAAATACAAAGGCGTTATAAAACAATAACGCAACAAAGAGAGTGGCTGTCGTTGTCAATGATGAATATGAAAAGCAGCCCAATGCATTATTGTACGTATGTGTATAAAAATAAAAACACTAAATTTTAAGAGGTTAATGATTATAAATAGCATACATATCCACAATGTGTATGCATTGAACAGCGGACACTCTCTTTGCACCAAATTAAATTCACTTACTTTTCGCCATGATCTCACATCTTTTATTGGCGGCCCAGCTCTATTCAATTTGTTTGATAGCTGATCCCAAACCTTATTTGCAGTCAGTCTTCCTTGGCCACAGTTTGGTATAATATTTTTTGCCAAATGTGGATGTTGTGTCATAAATTCAGTCATTAGTTCTTTCTGCATAGCATTTTTTTTATTTATAAAAAATTAAGTGCCTGCAGACACTTTATTGCTTTTAAAAATGAGGTTCTCAGAAAGGATTGTTTCTTAGAACTCGTTAACTTTAGTAGTATTATAAACATTTATTTATTTTTTTTTTTTGATATTTCGCTCCAATAATAAATAAATAAATTTTTCATATTTAATACGACCTCAAGCTGAACAAAGTATGCATTTTAATTAAATACTTTTTTTGAAGTGAGTGAAGATAAATATGGTTAGTTAAATATGTTTTCACTTAATTCCTTATGTTTTTTAGTATTTGTAAATATCTTTTCAGTATTTATGACATACATATTTATAAATATGCTGAGGAGACATATAAGTACATACATAGATACAAATGTGTATAAATACGTTGATTTCTCTAAGAGATTGCAAACGAACCATAGAATATTACGGGTTGGTACACATATCGTTTTAAACAAGAGATCGGCTAGATTTGTAACCTATCGCCCAAGTGCTCAGAAAAAGCTTTGCATTATTTTTAAAAAAATTTTTAAATTCCCTCATTTCCCAGTACCTTTCTTCTGAGGGATTTTTATCATTACCCACTTTGCTGAGGTACCATTCCCGATTTTGGCCAGGAAAACTGCCAAAATCAAAATGGAATTTAATCTGCAGGCTCCAAACTTTTAGGAAGTGTTTTAACATTTTCTGAAAAATTCGTAGTTTTTATTTTATGAGGCAAAACGGAAACTGACAAAATTCTTGAGAACACCACTACTGGAGTATATGAAAATTTCAAAAAAATTTTAAATATCCAAAGTAATATCTGAATATTTGGATGGTAGGTTACAAATATAGATGACCTCCACTAAACTATTGCTTAAAACACTTAATATTCAATGACATAAGACGTATTTGAAAAATATGTCATTAATACTGAAAATATAATTACAAATACTAAAAAACTTAAGAGTACGTTAAAAAATGTTTAACGCGGCATATTTATCTTCACTCATTTAATTTTTTCTATGGTTTTGATATTATAGAAGAATGTGGAAAGTGAAAAATATTAATATTTCGCTAACACAATGAAGGGTATATAAGACTCGGTACTGCCAAATTTAACTTGTTCTTTATTAATTCTGTTCTGAACGTACCCCAGTTTAATTGAAAACATGCTGGCATTTTGGCAATCAGTTCCTGCAATAGTGATGAGTTATTAAGTTCGTCAAACACAAGCTTTAATAGTTGTTTCTAAGCCTTTTACTTCTATGGCAAATGCTGTAATTGTATGTAACTTTTGTGTGTTAAGAGATGGTAATAGTTTTATTCTATTTTTTAGTGAACCTAATATTTCTTCAGGTTGTCCGTAAAGAAGTTTTAACGTTGACAATGCATCTGATATACAAGAGGGGGAATTAATATATGTTGTACTGACCGTAAGGCTTCTCCGCGTAATGCCTTTTGTAGACGAATCAAGTTTTCAGCATCGGTTAAGCCGAAAGTAGAGGTGGACCATTCGTATGTTGATATAAAAAGTGGCCATTCTTCGTGTAGTCCGGTAAAAGTTAGCAAGTCTTTAGGCACTGTTTGGCGTGCATTTATTTGTTGCTGAGTGAGGTTCCGTTGATCACTGTATACTGGTGGTATTAGATTAGCTGCTGATGGCATAAAAGACGTTAGCTCATTGAAGCGAACATTGAATGGTAGAGCTTGGTTGTTAATTTGCGTTGGTGTAGTGAGAAAAATTTATATTTGGATGTGAGAAAAACGGCTGTTGCCTGGAAAGGCTCGGCCTGACATATGTTGGTGGTAGATTATTATTGCATATGGGAAGTTCAGTGCTGTTTTTATGATTTATATTATTACTTACTTCCTCTGAAATATAATGATTATGAATTTGTGGGGCTTTATTAAGAAACGTGGAACTATTTGAAATTGATGGTTGTATTGAGGACTCATTCATCAAATTTAATTGCGATAAAGTAAAAGGTATTGTTGATTTTTGTTGAGTTTGTGTGTGGTATGTTCTTTTATTTGACAAGAAAAACGTTTTTTGGCTTCCAGCGCGTTTGATTTGCTGTCTAGCGGTATCATATTGTTCACCAATATTTAATAGATTATTACTGAGCCAAGCACGTACAGAGGTAGTATCCGAATCAGAATCACTCAAGTCTTCATTGGTATTTTCTGCGAAGCAGTTCTCTTTCAAGTTTTGCTTCTTCTTCCAAACGATTAAGCTCCAATGTGTGTCTACGTGAACGTGAAGTATGAGTTTTCGCTAAAAATTACTTTGTACCGATAAAGGAGACTTTGGTCGGGTTGGTTGTTTTATAAAACATTTTTTGCAGATCCATGCATGTTGCAATTGATTATTGTCAACTTTAGCACAGACTAAATGAGATGTTAATTGACATGTGTCGCAGATTACGCTGTCGCTATTGTCCGTTGGTTTACGGCATATGTCACACGTAATTGGAGTTACTGTGATAGTGTTTTCTATATGGTTAGTGTTGGGGGTGGTGTTAAGTGATTGACCCTGTAAGGATGAAGAAGAATCCATTATGGAGATATGTTGGGACTTACAATTATTCAGCCAGGTGGTTGGTTATTCAGCCAAGTGTTTCTTCAATCATAAAAAAAAATCAGGTATTAAAAGTTGTTGTGGGAGAGTCCGCTCCAGAACTAAGCTACTGGATAATTTTCAACACACGTTATTTTAAAAAAAAAATTCTAACTTTATTTCAGTTAAATATTTTAATAATTACAAATATAAAATGTGCTTAATAATGCTGTGTGTTTTAATTCAGGTTTTCTTGCTGCCGCTCAGTTAAAAAAGATGGCTGTTCTTCGTGACGGAACAAATAATCGAGAATTTTTTTTCTCATTTATCTGAGCTTCGTTTTTTTAACACAACACAATACAGTGTTGTCAATAAATTCATAATTCATAAATAAAATAATACAGTGGCGGTAACATTAGTGCTTAAACGTATTTTATTCTCAAGACATAAATTTTATTCTGAAGAAAGAAAAGAAAAAAACAAAATACAATTAACTTTGTGTTATTATTATTTTTATTCATCTTAGGAATGTCACAGCCGCGTTCAAAAGATTTAATTATATTGCTGCATTGCGACAATTGATGCATGCCGCACTCTCTTTCGTGTCGTCGTGTAGGCTGCTGTGTCGAATGTGTTTAATGCTTAAATCGAATTTTTTTTTTTAAATTTGACTTTAATTATGGGGCACCCTGTAGTTATGGTTATAGTTTCAAAGTCAATAATGTTTTTTTCAACAAATTTTTCAAATATCTTAATTACTTCAATAGTTATGAGTTTTGCAACGGATAAGGTTAAAACGAACCACTGTGCGTCGGCCTGCCACACAAATGAACCAACCCAAGACTAATAATTATGAAAAGTTGGTCCCTCTTACACTTTTATTCAGCGCAAAGCAAAAGCAAGGAAGTAAAATAGGTAAACAACGGTTTTTCCAAAAGTAAACATTCACTCTTATTAATGCTCTTTAGTTGCTCTCTCCCACATTTTGCCACCATTTATATTGCTTTTGGTTGTTGTTGCTGGTCTTTCATAAATGTATTTTGTATGCCAAAATACAACAAATATTGCGCGCGCAGCATTTATAATTAAACAGCAACAATTCTGATTATTCTTCTTCATTCAATTTTCTTTCTTTTGAACAAAAAAAAGAAAAACAGTCCCTAATACCAGAACATGCCAAAAAGACAGAAAGGAAAAACTTTACAGCAACAAAGCAAATCAAAATAAAATAAAATGGAGATGGATTGTGAAAGAGTGACAAAATAGAAAAGCTGATAATAATAATAATAATAACAACAGCAACAACAAATACATCAAGTTGACAATACTTTTTTTGCCATAAACGTGTAATACGTGATGATGATGGTCTGGTAATATAATAAATATGATACGACTTTATAGTAGACGGCAAATAATAGATAAATTAAAAACACATACACATATGTATTTACATCAACACACTTGCTGACATATTCATGCTTGTACGTGTCGATAATACGAAAACAAAATTTGAATTTTTGAGTTATTTTTATAAGGCAAACTGTTGAAAGTAGTGTAAATATTAGAGAAAGAGAGAAAAAAGCGCTTAAATGAAAAATTTTTTAAAATATTTATGTTCCAAAACTTAAATATGAACAACTAAAATTAAATAAGAAATTATGGAACGTGAATAAAAAACTGTTCAAATTTAAAAATTTTATTTTCATTTTCTAAGTTAAAAAAAAGCTCACATATACTATTTAAATCTTATTATGAATAACTGTTCAATATACTTTTCGAAAACTTGATACCTATTAAGTACTGTTCATACAAAATCTGGTCGTATACGCATTTTAACATATACTTAAAGGAAAATGTTAATCATAAATAAGTAAATATTTATTTATTGCTTTTAAAGGAAATATTAAAAAAAGGATTACAATTTATTTACTCTTATCAATTTTCGGGCTTCTGCCTTGATGAATCCCATTAACTGCCGAACAACATTTTAATCTATCTGCGCCGCATATTTGTTCCACACTTTTAACATATTTTTAGCGTCAGGACCAACAGTACCACTTTTCTTTAATGTGTCTTTAACAATAGCCCAGTATTGTTCTATTAGCGGAAGTTATGAACGGTTATGAGAGTTCATGTTTTTGCCACTATATCAACCTGATGCCACAATATCGCAGTTTTTGAGTAAAGGCGACGATAACTCAGCCAACATCTTATTTTAAAGTTGTGGCGTTTAATTAGATGCAGCAACCGTTTCTGCAGGCATTCTTTAATATATAAGAGATGAAAAGTGGTGTGTGTTTTAGACCACAACTGCAGATTTCTTGCCAAATCACGATATTTTTACCATTTTTGGGTATTTGTGTTTTGAATCGGAATCTCCACGTTTCGCTGCAACCTAAAATGTTTAACCTGATAGCTGTTTTAAGTAAATTTTGATACAGGTTTCATCATACAGCAGTTGTTGAATTTTGTAAACACTTTATCGTAAAGAATGCGTGCCTGTTTTCGGATATTTGAATATGGATCCATCCAGACGAATTCTTCGGCAGTACCTGCACTGGTGTTATATTGTTTGAACGACCATTATCAGAGAGACCTTGATTTTGCTATATTGAGTGCATTATATATTTTGTATGTTCTGGGCTTGCAATCTCTACTAAAGATTTGTTCATATCTTTTCAAGACCCGCATTTACATTGCTTTTTGGAAGCTTACTTTTTTGTAGTCGTTGCACCTGATCACATGTCTGTAGTGCTGTGTGACTTTCAAGTATGCTTGTGCAGCGCTTTACTCTGTATAAACATGTATCTAAAAAATGTTTTAAAAACTTGCAATAATTGCAGTTTGAGTTTTTTAAGTAAAAAAATAAATAAAATAAAATAAAGTTTATATAACTTTTTATATAAAAATTTACTAAATTTTTAAAAATCTTTTTTATTAAAAAATTTGAGTTTAAAAAATATTCGTTTTGCAATTTTTTGATTTGCTGTAAAATTTAGATAAAATAAATTTTTTTGAAAATTAAATTTCACATTTTTGTAGGAATATAATGTTTTTTCTAGTTCTATTCAAAACTAAAATTTTAAGAATATTTTTGAAAAATCGAACTTATCCTACTAATAAAAAAAATTTTATAACACTTTTTTCGGAATATAATGTTTAGGTAGTTTTTTAAGTTGTGTTTTAAAATTCAAAATTAATTTTGAAAATTTTAACTCACCCAAAAACATTTGAAAGTTAAGTTTTACAACATTGTTTTAAACTAAAATTAATATAATGAAACATAGCTCATGTTATAATATAAGACAAATTTAATTTGAAGTAAATGGTATAGAAATTTAAATTATTTTATATGAAAAATTATTATGTATGTATATATTTATATGAATTTTATTAAAATTTTTTAATGTGTTTTTTTAATTTTAATAAAATAACTCTTAACCAAACAATAAAACCGTTAAAATATTCAAATAAGCCTTTGAAAAGAAAATAAATGCATATATGTCATATGATGGTATTTCCATTTTTTGTAACAACTACAACAACAGTAGACGTTTAACGCAAAAGTAAACGAATGGAACGAACGACTAAAAGAAAATTTGAGCAAAAACAGAGGGCATAACACATTAAATGGTGAGTGAGGAAAAACGTTTCGTCTGGCCAACACAGAAAACGAACAAAGAGAATATGACTTAATTTTTTTAATTTAAAATAGAAAATTCTAAAGAAATTTTCATTTAAAAGTGTAGTTTTTTCATTCTTTCAAAAAAAAAAGTGGGAGGTAAAAATATTAAAATTTTTTAAGAAATTTTTTTAAAGAAATAAAACGTAATAAATCAAAATTTAAAGTGATGAAAATTTAAATTTCCTTTTGGTGAAAATTTTTTACATATAGAAATAAATTGTCTCGGTGAAATATTGAAAGGTGGACGGAAAAATTGGCAAAGTGAAGAAAATGTAAATGTACAAAAGTGCCTATACATACGCCGCAGCCGTTCTGACAAAATACTCGTAGTAGTCCTAAGTTATTTTTATATAATGTAGAGGAAACACAAAAAAAACAGCTTTGCTAAAATTTACAGAAAATAAAAATATTCTGGTCTATAGTATCAAAAGAATTGAATATATAAAACACACGGTAAAAAGTAAAACTGTAACCAAAAGAAAAAAGAATAACAAAAGGCATAAAAAAGAGACCGAAAAAGAAATTCACAGAAAATTGTGTAACAAGAATTTTTGAATAAAAATATATTCAAGTAGCTAAGAAAAGAATAGAATTTTCTTTCCAAAATTAACCAATTCTAACGAAAAATTAATTATTTAAAGTAATCAGATTTAATGTTAAAACAAATGGCAAGCAAAACCAAAAAAAATATGTTCGGCAAAGTGATTAATATGTCTGGTTAAATGAAAAACCCCAAATGACAAAAATCAATTGAATTACTAGTTTTTTTTTTAATAAAAAATACTTAAAAATATTTAAAAATAAAAAAAACTTTAAAAAATATAATTTCAATAAATGTTACAAAATAAAATAAAAATTCATAAAGAAAATAAAGTTTCAGCCAAACTTTCCCCCTTCCATTAGTGAAATTAATATTCAAAATGTATCACAAAAATCTCTCTCTTACCACTCTACACCGCAGCTTAACATAAAGTTAAACCCACACTTAAAAACACATATCTATAGCTTGTGTCATTTGTCGTTCACAAGGGAGACAAACGTGTCAATTTAATAACCAGCAACAAAGTTAGGTGTAACCCTGGCAAGTTGTATAAACATACAGACATTAAATTAATTTTATAGGAGAATTTGATTGAAATAAAATGAAGATGTCCTTCAGATAAATCCCTGTCTATAAGAGCAGAGTTATCTTAATTAACTTTAAATTAAATAAAAACTTTTATTTAGACTTAGTAATAAACTTGATTATGTTTTCACTTTGAAAGACAACATTTAAATTGTTTTCTTTCCGAATTTAAACACAGGTCTTGATTACAAGGAGCTTAAAAATTATCTGTCTTGAAAAATGTTTTAAAAACAGTAAAATGACACTTCAGAGCTGTATAAAGCTTTTTTTTAGTGACTTAGTACTAAAAATATATATGTATACACATATATTTCAATAAAAAGAATTGATATGGAATTATTGAATATATCGAAAATGAACTATAGCGCAAATAATAAATTATTAATTAACGTAAAATTTATAGTCCAACTAAACATACTTAGAATTATATGTATATATATATTTTTTTATAATATTAGTACTAAAAATTTAATTAAAATGAAATACTTAATAACTATTTATACACTTCAACTTTTAGTTCTAAGATTCGAATAAATTGCTTATTTTTATTCTAGTACTAAATTTTAAAAATATGGTATTGAAATTTAAATAGCTTAATTCACTTGAAACTATCTATGTACTACAAAATTCAGTAAATAAAGTTATTACTCACTGCAATCTGCTAAAGCAGCGGATAATAACGTGCTTTAAGAATTTTTGTTTTGACTAATATACATTTTCTTTATTTTGTACTAATTATATTTCATTAAAAAGTTTATATTTTTAGAACTAAAGTTAAAAATCGTATGTTTTATATTATACTATATTATAGTACTAAAGCATTGGGTTGAACTTTAATAAGTAACAAACTCTTCTAAAATTACTAAAAAATATTTTCAACCAAGTTTTTAGTAATAATTATTTTGGCATATATTTTTAGTATTATTTTTTTTAATTTAGTACAAAATTTAAATTAAAAAATTTATATATACGAATATAATATCTGTTCTGCTAAAACTTTAAAAAAAATGGTTTTAGTACTGTCATTAAAGGTTAAGTATTTTTAATGATACTTATGTTATTCAAGTATAAAACCAATTGAACAAAAATTTTTTAGAACCAAAGTTAAATATTGTATTAAACACATGTCTTATTTAAAATTGTTATTAGTATATATTTTTATTCCAAATTTGAGCTGAAAGCTTAAAATGTCATTGCTCTTCCCCTTTTGTTGTTTCTTACTTTATAATTTGTAATTACAATTTAATAGAATTAATAAATAAATATTACAAATTTTTAGTACTAAAATAAAAAAGAATTATATAGTACTAAATACAAATAAATTAAAAAAAACTCAGTTTTATACTTAAGGTTTTAGTTTCAACAAATCTATATTTGTCCGTTTAATTAAGAAGTCAAAAAATTGTTATCACTATAACAATATAACATATAATTCAATTCCTTGTAGTAAATATGTGTGAAAGGCGTCAAGTTAAAATAACGGAGTAGCTAATTAGAATAAAAAAGCAGCTGGCAATAAAAAATAAATTTATTCTTTTGCTGTAAACAAATTTTTAGTACCAAAACACATTTTTGCAGCTAGTGTAGAGGATAATTAAAACGCTTTTAATTCAATTTAAATTAATTTCTTGCAGTGAATCCTCAACTCAAACACTTCGGCCAGTACTAAAATAACAAAATTAACATGCTAACAATTTTTTAACAACAAACAAAAACTTTAAACTTTATTTTTCATGTTAATTCTTAAATTTTAATCTTTAAAACTTCAAAAAAATCTTTCTGCTCAAAGTCAATTTATATTCATCAAATTTTTAAGCAACGAAGAAACAAATTTTGAAAATATGCAAAAGGAAATGCACAAAGTAAAATGAAAAAAAAAATTTTAATTTAAGTAACAAGTAAAATTAAAAAAAAAAATAAGACAGAAACAGACAATAATAAATTTTAATAATAATATTAACAAAAATAGCAACAAAAGTTTTCGATATTCGTTGAGTTCCTATAATGATGGCTGAAGCGGCAACAAATGCAACAACAATAAAAACGATTTCTTGAAATAAAAATAATAAAAAAAAAATTCTCGCTGAGAGACACAGAATCACACAACACAAAACTCATCAACATAAACACATCTTTTCTATATTAAAAAAGAAATTATGTTGATATTGATAAAAATGATGTTGCCAGCAAATAAACAAACATTAGCAACAACAATACCTGATATAACAATAACAACAACTGTAACTACCACGAGTACATCAGCAGAAATGTTAATAAAAAGCAAATATTGATGTTAAGACAACGAGCTTGAAATCAAAAACAATAACAACTTTACCGTAGTTTTTGTTTTCACAACACAACTACAAACAAAGGAGAAAAACAACACAAAACTTAAGGACTCTACTTTTTCTCTGTATCCTGTTATCATTTATTTCTATTGCAGATTTATGGTTTTCTATGTTTGACTTAAAAAAAAAATATATAAGTTCTACAGCTTTTGAGGTGAGTGCCTGAATTAATGAGTTTTAAATTTACATACATAAGAGTACATAAATGAAAAACCATTAAATTGATTGAAGTATATACTAAAGGAAGACCGTCACATGCAATTTTAGTAAAATTTTAAATAATTCACAAATTGTATGAATAAATGAAATATCTTCAATATACTAATAATATTATTTCATTTAATCAATGAATATTTTTTTAAGTTAATGTAGGTATTAGACTAGTGCTCCGTAGTTCATTTTAGTGAGCCCTCTTCTTAGTTCAAAAATTAAAAAGGAATAGTTCGTTCATTTAGTTCATTTGATCTTTTGTATCTTTATCACTTATACTTTTGATTGTCATTGAACATTCTTTATTATGTAAAATGATATCTAAAAGGGTTGAAAGCAATTTTCTTGCGAAAATAGAAAGCAAAGCAACAAAACAATATTAAAAGAATTTTAAATTTAGTTTTCGATTTCTTTTTTTTTAAGTAATTCAAAAAGTACTTTAGTCACTATGGCTAAAAAAAAGTTAAGGTTTAATTTTAAAATCTTAAAATTAAGCTTTTTAACATCCATAATACATTTTCTCTCCTTCAGTTTATTTGTTTTAAATACCATTTTTGTAAAAGAAAATAATTTTGCAACTTTGGTTGTCGTTGAAGCTTAGTTCGTTCGTTCATTTATAGGTCGTTTATTTAAAATAAAGAGCAAGAAAATGAACTATAGGAATTCAAAACACTGACTAGTTCGTTCAGTTCAAAAAAGTGAAAAGTACAATGTGAACAGTTCGTTCGTGTACTACCCAAGACTAGTAGGTACTATTTCACTAGTCTTATGAACGTTTAAAAAAATTATTTCATTTAGGGTCATTATTACATATAACTAAAATTGGACAGATAAATGAACTGTTATATTTGATAGTGGTATAAGTCCACTTTACAAAAAAAAAAATTAGTTAGTGGTATTTTTGGTAAGATATAGACACCATCTATCCATATTTTATATTTATAATTACACATCAATGGATCAAGTCCATTCTTTAAAACTACTACTACTAATATTACAAAGCCGAATGTTTTTGAGTGTGGATGTATGGATTTGGCAATGTGCCGATGTGTGGATGTTTGTTCCTCTTTCACGCAAAAACTACTGAATGGATTTTAATGAAACTTTGCAATAATTTAGCTTATACATCAGAATAACACATACGCTATAATATATAAGGATATTGTGTAAATTGTCCAAAATATAACGATAAGTGTCAAGTAAGTAGGAAAAAATTCTATAATCGGCGACATGTTTTGCTGTGCGCCGCAAATATCGTTGAAGTTACACATATATAATGTATGAACGATATGTTTATCATAAATAGTCCTACAAAAAAGTCTGCGACAGCATATGTCTATCTCTTATGTGGAAGCAATTATCGTCAAAATAGTGAACCATAATTACAATAGAAATTTATCATTTATTTCTAATTCATATTTCTTAGCAATTAATGACTGTATTTATTTGGTTGGTTTTTTCAATAATTGATACAAACGCTTTCTAAAGATACCGACCGGGCCGGGTGAGACCGGACAAACACATCTAGTTTTCTTCATAAAGTAATCAAACGAGTTACGAATAATGTTATCGCAATAATATTATTTCTGAAAGTGGCATAAGTCCATTCTTTAAAACCACATTCTTATAGCAATAATTATTGAATATTATGACTTCACGTACGCTGAGCTTTAGCAGATGTTCTTAGCAACATCTGCGCAAGATATGTAAGAAAATGCTCCATTTAAAATAATATTTTTATTTGGAAAACAGAAAAATTACTATTGTCCTTGTTTTTTAAACCGAATTTAAAAGCAATTTTTATTTTAAAACGAAGTAAAGATTTTTGGTATTCCGCAAATCGCATTCACATATTTTCATGTAAATAGGTAAATTGTAAATACAATATTTATAATTGTAATAAATGGTTAAAAAGGCATGAAAAAAGTAATTAAGACATACAACTTTTTTAATTTAAAAAAAATTAACCACAATTTAATATATTTAAGTTAAACCAAATTTAATTAACAATCACTCTAAAATTTGTTCAAATTTTCACTCCAAGCATGAAAATTAATTGAATGAATAAAATAAACTTTTTGCACCCATTTTTGTAGAAATCGCAACAAAAACCACTTTCCGACAAAAGCAACCAATGTTTGCTAATTTTATGACATAAAAACGTTAACGTTTAGTAAAAAGTCAAACTTAACTTCGAGTGATATCAAAACTAATTTTTTTCCAGAAAACTGAATACAGTCTAAGCTCGGTATAATAAATATTCACTTCAACGAATTCGGGATATAACGAATGAGTAAATATGTTGCATTAACTGATTGTAAAAAAAAATTTTGTACTCAGTATAACGAATGGTTGAAAAAATGCCTAAGAAAAAAGAAAAGCAAACAATAACAAAATGTCTTTACAATTCGGTATATTACCGTTATATTTTCTATGTATGGAAATGAACAGGTTTATTTTAGTTTTAGTTTTACTAGAGAACCATGGGCAATAGAAAAAGAATTTGTTTGAGTAAAAAAATTAAAATTGCAAATTGTAATAAATATGGATTATTGAAATTTCCATAATTAAATACTTTTAAAAATAGAAAGTAAATTTGTTTCTAATTTAGAAGATACCAATAATGGTTCTAAAGAGCGAGTATCCAAACATGGAAGAAAAGCTTTATATGTGGTTTTTTAATCAAAGAAAAAATATTTCCCCGCAAATGGCTTAGTACTAAAACGAAAGCCATAGAAGAAGCTGTAATGTTTTATTTTGAACAAATATTTATTAAATTATTATTTATATGCCGGCGAATATAGCGCCACTGGCAAATTTATGTAATTTATATTTTTTTTATATTTTTTTTATATGCCGATTTGAAGGCAGAATATTAATTCATTTTTTATTTATTTAAATATGCCGATTTGAAGGCAGAATATTGATTCATTTTTATTTAAATATGCCGATTTGAAGGCAGAATATTGATTAAAATTTATTTCCAAATTCTTTTCCTTTTATACATTTTTTAAATCTACAAAATTTGACAAACAATAAAACAAAACTACAAATTCAAATAATAACAATTATTACTAATATTATAAGGATAGTTATCAATTACAATTATTAGTAATATTATAAGGATAGTTATTAATTACAATATTATATGGATAGTTATAAATTAAAGTAATTATTAATAATTGTGGATATAAATATAATATATTGAGCTTTTATATGAAATATACTACAAAGCTTAATAATGGTGGTTTTAATGCTAGTGATGATTGGTTAAATAAGATTTAAAAACAGATACGTCAAACGACTTCTGAAAGAATCTGATGAAAAATTATCATCAAGAACCTTTTGAAGAAAATTTAGCAAAATAATACACGAAAATGGTTTAACACATGACTCAGTATTCAACACTGACAAAACGGTTTTATATTGGAAGATGCTCCCAAACAAAATGTCCGTACATGCTGGAGAAGTAAATGCACCCGGTAGAAAAGTATATAAAGATAAAATAATCACTCTTCTCTGTGTAAACGCATCAGAAAAGAAAAAAATTACTGCTCTGATTCAAATGTGTGTTCTCGAGGTCACTATAGTTTTGTAACATATTAAACGGAGGTTTTTGTAAACATTACTTAATTGCACTTCGGTTGAGTCATTCTTAAAAGCCGATAATTTTAACCTTGAGAGCTTTATTGATTTGTGACAATACCCCAATGTATTTGTAAATATGTGTAGTGCATATTTATCTAAAATATACACTTTTATTGCAATAAATAATTAATTTTATTGAAGTAAATTATTAAATCTTAACCATAAATATGTATAAAAAACTGTCGAATATAACGAATTTTCCGACACTATATCATGCAGCTATTTTTTTGGTTTTAAACATTTTTTGTTTTAAAATTATTTTATTAAAATATTACCCCCTTATCCAAAAAAAAAAAAAATTAACGTAGACTTTAAAGTCAACGTTATCGAAATTTTTCATATAATTTTTTTTATACATTTTACTTTAAAGTCTACGTCAACTTTTTTTTTTGGATAAGAGCATTAATCTTTATTTATGCTTAATTCCAGAATTGTGTTGGGTTATTTTAAATTTATTGTTTTACTCATTATATTCTCAGGAGTTATTTATTCAGTACAATAAGTATATAGACCATTTCATCAAACGCTACTCTGAAGCCCCAGGGGTTTCCCACAACATTTCTTGGCAAACATCAGAACCTTTATTTTGTAAAAAAACATTGACTAAAAAAGAATTATTTGTCAATAGCTCCAAATAGATTGAAATATTCAAACATATACCTTACACAGATATTTGCTTGTTATATCTGATAAAACTATGTACAACTTTTTTTTATCCGTTTTGTAATTTAGACAAATGCGTAAAGAACGCACCGAAAATTGTCAAGAAATAGAGGTAGATTCACTTCGGAGTTTATAGCTCCTCTATTTATGAACAAATTATTCTTAATAACAAGACAAGAAATTCCAACAAATTGACACAATAAACTTTTCTGTAGGTCTTAGGTCTTCGCTAAATCGATTCCTTTTTTTTATAAGGATCTAGGATACTCGTATATATACTTTATAGGGTGTCGCATGTTCGATGTAGAAACACACGTAATGACAAAAAATTATATATTTACCCTTTTACTCTTTTTATGAAGCTTATAATAATATTGTGTCACAAAAAAATACCTGGGAAGTGATAGGGTCTAGGACAATAAGACTAGAAAAATCTCATAGAGTAAGCCCATAGAATGATGCTCTTAACTACTCCTGCTAAGACCAACTTTCTATGGCACTTAGAGCCTCGTGTGTTTGGCATAATCCTACAGGGAGATGCAACAGTTCTACTAGCTTTCCCTACTATGTGTTCAATATGCCTCTTGAATGATAAGCGGCTGTCAATCATAACTCCTGGATTGTTTAGCGAATCATTGCAAGTGATGTCACAGTTACCTACTCTTACTGTTAAAACTCCCTAGTATGTCGGCTCGATATAACTACAGCCTCCGCCTTGTGGTTCACTAACTGCAGACGCATGAAAGTTAACCAAGACTGCACTACTCTAATGCTCGCATTTGTAATTGTTTCCACTTAACTTCAATTACCAATGCGACCGGGCGGCAAATTCAGTCGCACATTATGTTCCACAAAAGTAGCCCAAGAACCGATCCCTGTGGGACTCCTCCCGTCATCGGATATTCTTTGTTGCCCTCATCCGTATTATAGATTAGGAAACGGCCAACAAAATAATCCAAACAATGTCCACCAAATACTCCAGAATCGGTTAGTTTCATAGTCCTACCATGATCTTTTCTCAGCACGTGGTAAAGGGTGTCCCAACAAGAACGCAAGATTTAAATTTTAAATAAAACACAGATATTTAAAAAAAAAAATTGTGAAACTTTATTATATCGTAAAGTAGACAGAATGAGGTTATGTATGGAACAACATATTGGGCAGATGGCCGCCGCGACTTTGCTGGCACACACGCGACCTTTTAATAAAATTTTCAATGACCGTTTTGCATAAATGCTGCGGTATTTCATTAATGCAGCGTCCAATTTCCTCTTTTAAGGCTTGTGTCGTCGTCGGCTTATTCGCGTAAACCATCGACTTCGAAAAACCCCAAAGAAAAAAGTCTAATGGTGTTAAATCGCACGATCTAGGTGGCCAATTCTGGTCTCCAAAACGCAAAATAACACGACCGGGAAATGACTGATGCAGCAATTGAATTGTTTCTCTGGCTGTATGACATGTGGCGCCGTCTTGTTGAAACCACAAGCCCTCCACATTCATTTCTTCAATTCTAGGCAAGAAAAACCTGGTTATCATTTCACGATACCGAACACCATTGACTGTTTGCGCTTAACCTGCCCCATTTTCATAAAAAAAAGGTCCAATGATTCCTCCAGCCGAAAAACGACACCACACAGTGACATTTTGAGGATGCATTTGCTTCTCGTGAATCACTCGAGGATTTTCCTCACCCCAAATGCGACAATTCTGCCTATTGACGAAGCCATCAAGATGGAAATGGGCCTCGTCACTGAAGATGATTTTATCGCCAAAATCAGCATTTTCATGTTGTCTCTCCAATACCCAATTAACGAACTCCCTTCGCTGTCCATGGTCAGCTGGCTTCAGTTCCTGAGTCAATTGAACTTTCTATGCATGAAGATGCAAATCTTTCGTCAAAATTCGCGGCATAGTGGATTTGGAGACACCAATTTGTTGAGCTCGGTGTCGAATTGAGGTGGATGGAGTTTGAGCGACATCACCACGTACAGCTGAGACATTTTCGGTCGATCGACCTGGTCGAAGGCGCGTTGTTGTCTTTACATCACTAACAGACCCAGTTTTGGCAAATTTATTTATTAATCTCTTTACAGTTGACTCTTTTGGAGCATTGTTGTAACCATAAATTGATCGCAATTTGCGAACTGTAGCCGCAAAACTTTCACCATTTTGGTAAAACAATTTCACAATGAGAATGCGTTTTTTCATTCGTGTACGCTCCTCGTACCTTCTACTAGCAAACAATAACAATAGTTCAAATGTCATACACTTCGAATGGCGCCAAATTTAAATCTTGCGTTCTTGTTGGGACACCCTTTATTTATTGCCTTGCTGTCTCCACAAGCACCTTTATGACATCAATAGCAGATCTCCCCTTTCTAAAGGCAAATTGATAGTCGTGTAGTCTCCTGCTTATAATGGTCTATATCAGTTTTAAAAACGTATCAATGAGACATATTGGTTGATACGAAGAAGGATCACACGGCGGTGTGAAACAATGCTTCTAAGTAACACGGGATCCGTTGTCATCGCCGTGTTAAAACACTTGAGCTTCTGCATAACGATCTTATACGCTAACCCAAAGGGATTATTGTCAAAATCGTCACAAATACTCATGAAACTTTGTCTCTTGCTCTCCCTTATGGATTTGTTTAGCTTCTTCTTCGTCATTCTGAAGTCGTAGTTGGCATGCTGGGCCTTTTAAATTACCTACGAGCTCTTATAAATACAATCACATCTTAGTTTTCAAATGTTCTCGTTCCACAAGTAAACTGGATCCATCCTTCCTTCCTTCTCTTCATCGACATATCACAATTATCCCTAAATTTACTAAAATATCATCTTGCCGCTTCATCTGATAACCCAGATATCTGTCCATCACCAAAGCAGACTTCAAAGATTTCACGCCAACTCCATCTAATGGCTTTATGGTAGCTATGGGTATAGATACCACTAATACTCCACCTTACGCGAGCAGCAACGGTGTTGCTAGCAGATGCTTAAAACTAAGCTCTGTGACGTTTTGCAGTGGTTGAGGCTTAGCTGCATAAATCTCATGTTCTAGACTTGCGAGTCTCGAGAGCCAGTCTACACTTGGGGCAGGTGGAAGATCCTGTAACATTCCCTCTATTCTCCTTGCAAAGAACACAGCTTGGCCTGTTTGAACAAGTCTTTATCAAATCTCCTTTCTCTCCACACTTTATAAACGTGTCCTTTTAGTAATTTTTGCTCCTACAATTCGCCACTATCTTCTCACGAATCCTGCGTACAAGCCAACCTATTCTTATTTTGGCAGTTGCCAGTAGCGTATTGGCCAAGGGTACAGCTAGTGCAGACCCCAGACGCTGTCCTAATCCATCTGATCAAGGATTTCTGCAGGCTCTCCATCCTCAGTGCTTCCAAAACTTCCCCGTTGGTCTTAACTTCATTTATATCCGTAATTTCGACTATAGTCTCCTGTCTAGCTCCTCTAACTTCAGAATTTTTCCTAGGACCTCGGTTACTGCGGCCCTAAGCTGCAAAAGTGCGCTCTAACTTATTCAGTTTAAGAAGCAGTTCTCCTTTGTTCGTCTTCTTAATGGTCTTCATATTCTCAACTAGATTGCGATTTTGTCCATGCTAGGAAGAACCTTTGCTCGCTCGTTACCGATTTTTCAGATTTACTACCACGCGTATTCACAATTCACATTTCGGTTCGCTTTTCTGCAAAAGTTTTTCTTTGCGTTTGAGCCTGTAAGTGAGTCGGTTTTCACCAACCGTTCCAAGAGCGGTTACTATCTTGGCTGCCTTGGAAATATCTGCCATTTGGCAGGGGCGTTTCTAATTCGCCAGATCTACCTCTGTTGACACTTTTTACAACGGGTGCTTTGCAATCATTCTACCTATTTTTATTTTATTGGCCTTTTGCGTTGTTTTGTTTTTGTTTATGTGTGTTTGTTGAAGGGGAAAGAAAAATAGGTGATAATGGGAAAGGAAGATTGGAATTGTATATTTTGGTTGGCGAATGTCTACATCAGATGGTCGATCAGTGATCAAGAATGACACATTGCGTAAAATTTTATTATACTCAACCCCTGTCCTTCCCATGAGGCAGACAACAGGCCCAACAGATCTGTACAGCTCCATGTTATAGAAGCCACAAAAACTGACCGGAGGATTTCCTATCCGCCACCTGGGGAGATAACAACTCCACGCAGGTTTATTTATATAAATAATATATACAAGGTGGGCGAAAAGAAGTCATCCGCTGTGTTTTGGCTCTCATTTTTTTCTAAATGAAAATGAAATGTGTCCTTTTGGAATAACATGTGCTATAGTCCTAATTCGTTCAATTGCGGCAGGAAAAAACTCGGTTAACATGGCTCTATAGCGCGCACCGTCCACTGTTGTCGTTTGACCAGCCCAATGACTCCTCCAGCGTGAACAGCGCACCATGCAGTCACTTTGAGCCGGTGTAATAGCAATTCGTGCATCACTCGTGGATTTTTAGTGACTCAGAAGCGATAGTTTGACTTGTTCCCGTACCCGCTGAGGTGGAAATGAGCCTAGTCGCTCAATATGATTTTGGTCGAAAAATCGTCCACTTCGATTATTCCGCGTTCTTGGGAAGTCTATCGCTCTATGGCTTGTTCACTTGTATTTTACATCTGCCTAGTTCATAAATGTCAAAACAGAATTGACATTGGCCGCCATTTGCAAAAATAAGAGCATCTTCCAATAGGGTGATTTTTTATAGCCCACCCTGTACTTCATGATTGAGGAATCATCTTTGTAAGTCATCAAATTGTAAATGGAAATCAATTTTAACAGGTTGGGATAAATCAGCTGTAAGGCGAATTGCCTAACGCATACACCTGTATAATTACACCATGAAATGTAATGTGCATTTACATAATCCGTGGCGACTTTTAGAAACATCAAAAGTTGTCGAAACAAAATATTTTTAGCATTCTTATTCATTCAGCCTTGAAGCTACCTGTCTTCTTTTTTTCCATCTTAACAAGAGATACGAAAAGAGAACAAAAAAGAATTGCCGAGCTCGAGCAATTTATACCTCTATCCATTCTTCTTTCCTTTCTCTCCTACAAAATCAAGAATCGCGCAACTAAAATTGCGATTTCTTTTTAAAAATGATTCCTGTACGAACACCAGAAGCAAGTAAGCATAAGTAAAATGTTCTACGCAAATATAAATACATTTCTATAGATGTGTGTAGTAGTGATACACAGTAAAGCTCTGTTCACATGAAAAGTACAAGTCATATGGAATGTAAAAATTTTTTAATTTATGGATTTTCATATGTACGTCATATATTAATTTTGTTGTTTTAATTCAATTTATATAATTTTCTTATTTTTATTTTTGACACCATTCAATACATACATATGTTTTTATATATCAAATAGAACGTACTCTAAAAAAAATAACATTGCTAGCACACATAAGAAAAACACATGTATTATGTTTTAAAAAGGTGTGCACTAATTTTACATAAGAAAAATTGACATTCCACATTGACAATACACGCCATGCAAACAAAGCTTTTCGTTACTTAGGGCATCAGTACCTAAAACCGGCTGACATGGCGCACAAATCACTCAAGATAGATTTGTAACATTAGAGTAATGTCGCGGTTCAAAATCTAGTTCTGGCAATGCAATAAAATATTAGCGACAAAATATTTAAGAGAAAACTTAGTTCAAAATTTTTTAAATTAGATTTTTTATTGAAAATTTTTTACCTTAAGATCTTTTTGAACAACTTTTTTAAGATTCAGAGTTTTCGCAATGTTTCTTAAAAGCTTTCTAACACAAAACTTATTTTATTTTAACTTAAAAAAATTAAATTCGCAAGTTAAAAATAAAAATAATATTTTTTTTTTTTTTGCAGACTTCTAAAAATATCATCAAAAACATGCCTCAATAATATTCTTCAAATGAAAACAAGCTCAAAACGCGATACACCTAAAGTCTTCCAAAGCATAAAATTTGTAAAGAAACGATCATTTATAAAAACTAAGAGCAAGCTGCGACAACAACTAACACAAACACAACTAAAACATGAAACTATTAAAATTTAAATAAGATAGTCAAAATAAACCAAAATCTCCAAGAGCTAATAACAAAAAAAGCAAAGAAAACAAAACTAACGCCTGTTACAAGGCATGTTTATACCTGATTCTTTACGTAGCTGTATGATCGAGACGGACGTTAATTCTTATCTACAAACATCATCCTCAGGACAGGTGCTGAATTTATACGTGGTATCAGTTTTTAAGCAATTAAATGAAAAAAAAAGAAAACCCAAAATAATAATTTTTCAAAAATAACATTTGAATACTTAAACAAACAAAATAATTATTTTGTATGACCAGCTAAATGAAACTAACAGCATCAAACAGAAACCAAGCTCATTTAATTTGTCTAACATCATCGAACCCCCTCTCAGAAAAAAAAAGTTTAATTAAAAATATTGAAATACCTACTGAAAAGGATCACACAGCTTTTCCATTTAGCAAATTGTGTTTTAACAACAAAACAAAACAAGCGAAAAGCCCCCCAAAAATATATGAAATAATACAAACAACAATAAAACAAACAGAAAAAAATCATAACTCTGTATAACTCTCTGTCTCTCTCTCGTTAAATAAGTAATTACAAAAGTTACTAAAACCTCTCTCTTTCTCTCTGTCTGTGTGTGTGTTATTTTTTTTATATAAGCAAAGTTTGTTTTGGTGTAATTACGTACTATTTGTCATATTTATTTTATAGTTTCTTCTCCTTCTTGTTTTGTAATTTTAAATTTATTTTATCATATTTTTTCTTGTAATAACTCTCCTTTCTCTATTTTTTTACCTCTCCCTTTCTCTCTCTCTCTCGCGCTCTTTTGCCATCATATTCTCATTCATTAGAAATATCCTTAATACGTGTTATGGTTGTATTTTTTATTTATTTAAAAGGCTGTGTGTGTTTCTGTGTGAAATCCCGTATTGTTTGTTATTTTCATTTATTATTTGAATGTGACCCCTTTACTTTGTTGCACTCATACAAATACTCATATGTGGCGAGAAGTAAATTTATAATGAAGGCGCGGGCAGCAAATTGGCGTATTAAAAAGATTTAATTGAAGGCGAAAGCAAACCAGTCGCAAATTTCAATATACTAAATACTTATTTTGCCACAACAACAGTTTCATATATTAATCGTCAGTTTCAAAGTCAGTAGGAAAAAAAATATTTAAACAAAACAAATTGTAAACGAAAAAGCAACGCGAATTCATACAAGGTGATATCAATGAAGCAGCAGTGCTTTTCAGGTTTTTCCTTGATTTGTCAAATCGTGGCTTTTTTGAAATATCAAGAAAGTTTTAAAAACAGAGATGCTTCATGATTGCACATTGTATCAAAATTTTTATTTTATTGAAGAAAATTTATTTATTTATAAAAATATTTATTAATTGCAAACGGAAGTAGTTTCGTGTCTTTTTGAGAAATTTTTATAGGAAAAAGAATAGCAACGACAACAAATAAACAGGTGAATGATTTTGACATTTGCATTCGTGCAAAGAGCAAAAATATTTCGTTCTGAAACTCTTACTTTAATGTTCGATTTTCTTAAAAAAAAATTTTTTTAGTGAGCATATCAGCTATTTATAGCGGGTCTGGCTGTAAATTTTTATTTCAATTTATAGTCTTCCCGTAAATTTTTTCGGAAGACCAGACACATTTTTTGCCATCTTTTAGTTGCATTAATAAAAAATAAATTTTTAGCTCAGGTCACTAAAAAATTTCCAAGTCTGACTAAATTAAAAATTCATGAACAAAAATTGGTTTTTGGGTTTTAAATCACAAATATTTAAGTCTAATTAACTAAAATCTGACTGCATTTCAATAGGTAAAACGTTATCCCACAAGCTTCCGACACTCAATAAGACTAACCTAAGACTCCTTACGGGTTGTTCAAAGAGGCACGGTTTCACTGCAGTGAAATAAGAAGTATGGGCGCCAGCCTGTGGAGGTGATTTTTCAGTATTAGCATATGCTAGAAATATATTTCATTCATTGATTTCATCTGAGGATTTTATCTTGATCATTTAATTTATAGGCTACACAAAAGATCCTTTGGGTCTCGATGCAGGAGTCAATATTGATTAAAATAACAAATCTGAGTACATAAGCTTTACGACTTCTCGGTCTTAAGACAAACAAGTAGTTGAATAGAAGCCTAGATCTAAAGCCATGAATTATCCTTTGAACTATAGTTGGTACTGCCCAACAACGGTAATAATAAGAATAATATTTAAATGGAACTGTATATTGATTATCGCTCAGCTTATGACATTACTGTCGCTAGTAGTGTTCGTTTGAGAGTAATGATTCTAACTACTGGTCATTGACAATAAGATATAATTAAAAAGTTACTTTTAAATCTCTGAATATTTAGTATTTCTAGTGTATGTTGAGCAATACAATTAATCTAACAAATTACTCTGCTCTTTTTTGGTCTGGTATTATGCTGTACACAAAATTATTGCCAGATGAGAGAAGAGGCGTTCTTGATAACTGCCTACAAATATCTTAGAATTCTGATAGACTTCAATATAATAATTGCTACTTCACAAAGAAGACGTACATATACTCGTATATCCCAATTAAGTCTTCGCAAATTATTGGATTTACTGTTTTTTAGGGCAACGAAATCATGTCGAATTCAGGTGTTTAACTGCACATTAATTTACGGAAAAAAGAATAATAAGATACTTAATGCAACATCTCACTTACTTTTTAAAGAGAAAAATTGTTATGAAGTGAAAAACCTTACCCTTTTGCGCTATCGCCTAAGTTATAAATTTAATTTTCTCAATAAATCTAATTCATGTCCTCCATATAATATTTTTTTATACTTTTTCCTTGTATTCTTTAATAAGCGTTTGTGTCATTTATTATTTTTTTTTGTGTTTTTTATTGTATTCAATTTCCGTTTCCTTTTTTTTAATACTCATTAAACCTTTAAAGTTTTGGTTATTCTTATTATTTTCCTTTTTGTACCCTTTACTGTAAAAAATGTATACATACAGAAATTTGTGATACCATTTGTAATTGCTATACCGTACATGTGCTACCCTATAAAGTATATATAGTCTAGATTCCTGAAGAAAGTGATTCCATTAAGCGATGCTTGTCTGTCTGTCCATGCGTATGGGTTAGTGTTGAAATCAACTGTGGCGTGTTGTGTGTTGACGTCTTATATGTACTAGGACTATGAATACAGAAATGGAGGAGCTTTACACATTTCTTGATTTAATATGCATTTATAATTTTTTTTTTTTTTTTTGTAATAATGTTTATAAAATTTATTAAATTGATTGCAAATTCTTAAAATATAGATCGTGAAGGAACATTAAAAAAGATATTACTAATGAAAAAATCAGAACATACATTTTCTTTTAACAAATTTAACACAAAAGCAACATTTAGTATCATTATGCTGTGACTTTTTAAAGTTGGCAGTTTAATGAGAACAGGTCTATTGGTATAAGGTAGCAGGTTTAATTGATCCCAATGTAGACCACGTTGACAAGCTATAAAAAAATTTTTTAACGGGGTCAATATTGTTGACGTGAACCATATATGTCGGATTCCAAATTATCGAGCCATATTCAAGAATAGGTCTTACTAAAGATGTATACAATTGTTTCTTTATATACGGCCCAGCGTTTTATGAATACAAAGAGACTACGTGCTTTAGCAATAGTCATAATGGCTTTGACTATTGATGTATAAAATTAATTTTTTTAAATAAATTATTTTATCATTTATTTCTTTGTAATAAAATATTATTTAAATCAATACTTTGCAGTTTCATTGCAAAAGCTCTTTAATATTTTCTTTTGAATAATTGGCTGCAGCAGTGAAGGGTATATAAAATTCGGCAATGCCGTATATAACTTGTTTTTATATGAAATGGTCATATAAAATGGAAAGGAGTAGACACATTGTGTTATGTGTTCTTATTTTTATAAAAATTTTTTTTATTATTGTGTCGTTTGTTTTTTGGTTTCTTTAATGTATTTTACTCGTATTACTTTCTTATAAATTCATGGATTTTTATCTTATTTATAATTCTGCTATATACGTTCCTGTGTAAGAGTATTTCAATGGAAATTTGTTTTAAGCTAAAATCATTTAAGTGTTATACCTAGATGGTTTTTATTTACATTTTTGTTGGTTGTTTGTGTATTAAAATATTATTTTTTTTTTAATGTTAAAATTTAAGATGAAAATTTTCAAACTGATTGAATAATCAATCAAAACTTGAGTAAAAATTGGACTAAACATCAAGTCTCTTTAAGCACATTAGAGACGGCAGGCTACCGACTACACGATTTAAAGTGACGTTAGCTACAAATGTCGCCATGTAGTCAGCTACTTAATTTTTTTTATTGAATTGTTTATAAATGTAAATAACAGCTGTTGGTTACAGAATGTGGTGCCACGTAAATTTTTTTAATATGAGTAGAAATAAAATTATTGATAATTTGCGTACATATAGCACAAAATAATGTAAAAACTATACAATTCCTTTCTTTAATACCTCTTGATTGTCAAATAAAATAAAATAGTTTCAAACGCAAATTTTTTTTATTACAATGTCAGCACTAAATTGTGCATTGTCGCAAACGTAAATAGAAATTAACCTGAGTTGACGACAGTTACAACGGTGGTCGTGTAGCTATGTAGTCGTACTTTCGTGAAAATAATAATTTTCATATAAACACAGGTTGTAGTTGGTAGCCTGCTGTCTGGAATGTGTTTAGTGCATGAACTTGAATAGATTACCATTACAGCGCGGTAGTAAGTGATAAGCTATACAAGATTAGGTTATTATCTAAAAAAAAAAAAAAAAAAAAAAAAAAAGTAGCAGCCATCCGTGTTATAGCAATTGTTGCAAACTAACATGGCCAAGGACTTGTCAAAAATACATGATTCAATATTAACCAATCGTAAAATAAGTTTGCTTAGTCTACACAGTGATAGAAAAAAGAATGAAGTGCAAATACCTAAGATACCTGTCGAGTACAACAAGAATCTGCCTTCGAAATTTGCTCAACACCTCTAAAATTTTGTGTTACGGGTACAAAACCGATTTTTCATACTTTGATGCACTTATAAACCAGTAACTTAGTTGAATATCAACCGATTTAAAATTTGTCAGCGCATTTAGAAAGAACGCATTACGACCGCTCGATGTATATATCTCAATTCAGTAAACTTGAGCAATTCATGTGTATTTCTCCACCAAACAAAAATTTTTTTTCATTTTTTCGCCATTTTTAAAGTTTATAGCCGTTTTTACGCAGTATTTTATAAAGAAACCATACAAGTTTTTAATTTACTTTCAATATATATTTCTTAATGAGTAAAACCCGTTCAAAATTTACTAAGTAATTAAAGTTTTTATTAAAAAATTTTTTCAAAAAACCCAATTTTGACAAAATAGACAGTTTTTCTTTTAACTCAGCATCATCAGTTTAAGTGACCAATAATATTCTAACAGCATTTTTCCATTGCAACCATTTCTTTGTCAAAATGTTTGCGCTGTTCATTGATGAATTAGCCCAGGTTGTCTGGAAGAAGTAAAATGTGAATACAGGAAATTAATTTTTATGGACATATTGCAGCCAATTTCATTAACAACCGCAACATAGTTTTCACTTCAGTGATTATCAAGAAAATTATCACATATTGCAAAAATCACAGAAGAATAATTACTGCAATATCGAGTCACAAAGTACATATATAAATAGTAGTAATAGAGGTAATTCAAGTTTATCACAATGTTAAAGTGAAAAGATTCAAAACAAGGACTATTAGTTCTTATACGTTAGCAAACAGTCAAGTGATATTTTATGGCACTAGTTAATTTTCCCAGAGATATTTTAAAACCAGTAACAATATCAAGTTCATACAAACTTACAGCCGTGTTAAAACTTTAACAATAGTGCGCTCAAAAAAGTTCAGTAGGCTAATTGAAGGCAAATTTCATTGAACGCTTTACTCTTGTTTAAGATAAAAATAAAATTAAATTTGAACATTTTTCGTTGCAAATGTTTCCGTTTGTTTCAGATGTTTGATAAACGCTTGCCTTTATTCTAAAAAATTTTAATAATTCAATAACGTAAAATATGAGAAAATTTGTAGTTCTTATTTCAAAAATTTATCTAAAAATTAAAATTCACACATAAGTTGAGTTTATTTATATATTTTTTGAAATCTTTGATTTATATAATAAATTCGGTAACAAACACACAAATATATATTAGAGAAAAAATTCATATAAAACGCGATAACCGAATATTTTTAATAAAAAAGTGAAATAACAAAATAAAAAAAATTCTTATTTTTCTTAATAATAAAATGGTTACATGGCTGTCCAGTTCATAATATACGAAATATAAACATGACAACAATAAACAAGCAAACAAGATGAGTTGCCATACCCAAACATAAAACATCTTAAAGCATTCTGCTGTGCCGAGTCTTATACACCCTTCAAATGTTCATACTTTCAGTTTTGAACATTCTTCTTTCTTAAATACTAAAAAAAAATTATACAAAATATTTCTTGGAAGTGAAGTGAAATGAAGTGAAGTTTATAAAATTTACCTGTTGGATGTTTCTGAGTACGTAAATTTAGTAGAGCTTATAAGTACAAAAGCCTTCAACAACTCTTTTATCTTTTAAAAAGGTTTTACTGTAAACTACTCATACGGCTATGTGGGATATTGTGCTTCGCTTAGGGACAAACGTGTTAATATAGAGAAAAGAAAGAGAGTTTTCTTAAAGTCTGAATTCACAACTCGCCACTGATTAAGGTTTCAACAATCATAATAATATTAGTTAAACCACATTCGTTAGTACAACAAATATCGTGAATTCTAGTCTTACGGAAGACATTATTTCCATATAATTTCCTTCACAAAAAGGCTAAGCTATAAAAGAAAAACTTAAAAAAAAACATAAACTAGTTCTATTAAAGAAGAAGTAAGAGTGGTATTATTATATTATTTATGTATTTATATGTATATATAATTTGTTAAATGTATGTATTAGTAAATATTTAATTAATCTTTCAAACCTTTTGTATTATTACACTCTGCAACACATAAAAGGAAACTACTTTTAGTCCTCCTTCTCACCCTATAAAGTACATATATTCTGAAACCTTATAAATACACCAGGACCACACACGGAAAGTTTAGTTGAGCAATTCTTTCTCAATTCTCTTTTAAAATTGCCGCTGTGTCTACACACAGCAATTTTGTTTCGCCTATTTTAACATTCTTATTCAGTAATTCATTCAGCCTTCAAGCTACCTGACTTCTTTTTTTACATCTTTATAAATGATACGAAAAGAAAACAAAAGGCAATTGCCGAGTACGAGCAAGTTTGTACCCCTTTCCATTCTTCTTTCTTCTCACTCCTAGAAAATCAAGAATTGCCCACAGGCTACGGATTACAACCTGTCAAAAAAAGAATGCATGCGTTTATATTGAAATAATTATTTTCAAGACAGCACGGCTACATGGCTACATATCCATTGTTGTAGCTGTCGCCAACTTAGGTTAATTTCTATTATGTCGGCAGCAATGAACAATTTAGTGTTGCCAGTATAATAAAAAATGAGCGTTTGAAAATATTTCATTTTATTTGACAATCAAAAGGTGGCAGAGATATTAATCGAATTGCTTTTACATTCATATATGTTATAAGTATATCTATATACACAAATGAATGTGTGTTTATGTTGTTTTGTGAGCTTGAATAAATAATTTTATTTTCATACATATTAAATATTTGAACGTGGCACCACTGAATTATGTCTTTCTATAACCAACAGCTATATATTTGCATTCCTAAACAATTGCTGTTTGCGCTTCTAAATTAATTAAGTAGCTGGCTACACGCCGACATTTGTAGTCGTGTGTTCGGTATCCTGCTGTCTCGAATGTGTTCAATGAATAAGGCATGTTTGTAGAAGATCTGTTTTCGTGTGTACGTGCTCACACACTCCGAACGTGTGTTATTGCTTTCATGAATAAGTGTGTGTTCAAACATATCACAGACGGTTGCAGTTTTTCACTAATACCTCCGCCATTTATGAACCGAGGTGAATTTCTTTCTTAGTCTAAAGGTAGGATCCCACAATCGGCGTAAATAGCACAATGTGTACCGATTTTAATCGTTCTACATTGCCGCACATTTCAAATCTTAGCACTACTTATTTTTGAGTACTCACATTATCGTCGCATATTGTGGTTTTCGCTTCATATGGGCCAAAAGAAAAATACTAAAATAATCGGTACTATACGTTCACACTATAAGTATATTCAACACTTGTCAATTTGAAAATTGATAATTTGATTTGTAATTTGAAAATTAAAAATTTGTCATTTTCGTAATTAAAAAAATAACTTATTTTAATGGATTTTGCAGAGAAAAAGAAAATTGCTGTAGCTTTGTGCATTTTGGCATCCATAATAAAAAAGGAAATTAATAAAAAAACAATGACAAATAGACAAATTTGGTTAAGGGAGCGATTGGAAAAAATAAATGATTATGGTCTATATGGGACTATTCTACGCGAATTTCGTGAAGTGGGAAACCAAACATTTCTGTTTAAAAATTATATACGAATGAATGAAGAAAATTAAGTAAAACTGCATGGCCGTCCAAAATGGCCAATGTGGTATTACTCGTATAGTATCAGCTTCCTACCCAGATTTTGTTTTGAGTTTTTTCTTCACAATTAAAAAAGATGTTTTAATATTTGCCCATTTTGCTTTGCAGCCCTCTTCTCCATGCTGTGGAAAAAGCTCCGCAATGTTTTGCCAGACTATGTCTCTCTTGTGCCGGTCCTTGTACTCGTAATTTGAGGAAGAATATTCCCAGATACACGTGAGGGGCTTGATAGCTTAAATGAATTCGTGTGTGGATTTATTTGACCACGATGAAATAACTTGTGGTTTCTTTCTCTTCTTTTCGGGGGTTGGTAAAATGCTTTCTTGACTGATTTCATTTTCATTAAAGATAAAAATCCCATCCTCTGAATCCATTTTAGTAGGTTATTTTTTTATTTTTTCAAACAGCTGTGTCAGTATATCGGTTAGAATCGGCAACTTTAATCGGTGCATTTTTCATAGTTTTATCGGCCGGAATTGTACAAAAGAGGAATCACATTATCGGCGATTACAACAAAAAATTTTTTTGTCATAGTTAGAACGATTTCTGCCTTCATCGTGCCGTTTAAACTAATTACGAGTATGTGTGTTCACATTATCGGCACATAAAATGTGAGATCTTAGCTTAACAGACTAAAAATTAACAATTATTCAAGCAATGATTAAATTGTGCTTAATAACATTTACATTGAGGGAGTAATAAATAAAATCGTAGATTTCAATAGCAACTTGACAACAGCAACAACTGACATATTGGTAGGCTAAACTTTTTTGTGCGTTGTTTAAAACACCTACATATAAACTTTGCAAGGTGACACATTTACAAATTACAAACGGAATCACAAGCTATCATATGTTTATACCCTTACAGCGAAGGGTATAACTAAGTTAAAATGATCTTGCATTCAATATATAAGAATTTAAGAAGGATGTTAAAGCGATTCTTTTGTGGATGTTATTATTTTGAATTAATAACCTAAAATCAATGTTTTATAATTAACAAGCAAATATTCAAAGAAAATTATTTGACATTCTTTTAATATTTACCAAGAATTTGTAAATTTAATAATTTGGCTACGATAGTGAAGGGCATTACCGAATTTAACTTTTTTTTTTAAATTAGTAGACAATTTTAGATTTTATTAAATATTTTATTTCGTATAGATCTAAAATCTATTCTCTAGCACAGTTTATTTGTTTGTATATTTATATCAATTCTGCGTATATATAAGTCCTTATTATTGAAGGTATGTAACATTTTTATTTTCATTCTAGTCTTATCCTATAATCTTCTGTAAGAATACTATTAAAATATAATACTTGGATATTTCCGAACGAATACTACTGCGCCCATTTTTTTAAATAAAGAATTCCTTTCAATTTATTAGATTTGGTATATTTTTCAAATATACCTATTTGTATCACAGAAATATAATACATTAAATTGTAAACTAACTTGAAGGTAACTTATATTGCCGCCAATATTATGAGTTTATTAGGCATTCGCTGCTAATTCACCTACTTTAGCATGATGTTAGAAATGAACAGAATTGCAAACAAAAATTTTATAAAAATCTAGCTTGAAAAATATATTTATTTTATTTCAAACTGACCTACCAAAAGAATTTTTATTATTAAACACACTTATTTTGTATGCGAAATGCGTATGACAAAAAAAAAAAAAAAAAAAAAAAACGTGACGTGATGACTGACTATAAGAAAAAGAAGAACAAAGTAGTGGCAAATATTTTTTTTGTAAGTTAAATGATTCTCTATTGTGCATTTATATGCAAACTGTTGTTTGGGTCAATGTACGTTAAAAATAACTATTAAACATTAGAAAAGAGAAACTTGTAAAAGGCTAAACGAAAAGAATGTAAAGTTAAATAAAGATTTAAAATTAAAACCTTTTTTAGAAAATGTTTTATTTTTTTTTTTTTTATAAAATAGGTATTACATTTTTCTTTTACATTTAATGATCTGTGCACTTTTACTCCTCTTTTTTTAAGCCGCTCGTTGCCTTTTATTTGAATTTTAAAAATTTTTAATTTTTTTTCTTATTAACTGAATGTTGTAATTGCCACTTTTGTAACAAAAATTATGTCTGTTGTATACTTTTTTAAATAAAATTATTTAATTAATGTGTATTTAATATAAATGTTTAAATGTTTGTCTTTAAAACTCATAAAAAAAAAAAATTAAATATTTAGTAGAGATTTAAACCTTGAAAAAACAATTCAAAACTAAAAAAAAAAGATCAAATAAACTGCATTAATTTTTTGAATTTATATGTGTCTATAATAATAATTAGTGTTTCTATTTTTTTACTTCAAAATATTTATGCTCTTTAAATGTCACTTTTTATGCGCTCTTTTAAAAACAAAGTTTTAATGTTTTTTAAACATATATTTCTCTCTCTTTCTCACTCTCTTTATCTTTTGTTGTTTCTGTTGTATGTGTGTATTCAATTAGGATGAGTTTCATCCGTTTATTGAAGCCCTACTACCGTACGTCAAATCATTTTCGTATTCCTGGTTTAATTTACAAGCAGCCAAACGAAAATATTACAAGAAAAATGAGAAACGCATGTCACTGGAGGAGGAGAGACATTGCAAAGATGAGTTACAGGTGAGTAACAATGAGACTCACTTTTGAATTTAAGACAGAACTGAAACCTAGAAAAAAATGCATACTTAAAAAAAGCGTCGATAAGTTTAAAAACTCTAAAACGGTGTTAAAAGCGCCCAACTAACAATCCAGTGTCAGCTTTTGAGCTTCAAAGAAATAAAAAAAAGAAAACTTAAAAACGAAACTTACACTTAAATTACATAAATATCCGTTTGGAGGTATTTACATATTAAATATTTTTAACTCCCTCTCTCCTTTTTGTTGTAGAATGAAAAAGCCGAGGTTAAACAAAAATGGGCTTCTCGCCTGTTGGGTAAATTACGAAAAGACATAACCCAAGAATGTCGTGAAGATTTTGTGCAATCGATAACAGGCAAACGTAAATCAATATGTGTTCTTTCCAATCCGGATCAAAAAGGCAAAATGCGTCGCATTGATTGTCTTCGACAGGCGGATAAAGTATGGCGCTTAGATTTGGTTATGGTTATACTATTTAAGGCCATACCTTTGGAGAGTACTGATGGTGAGAGACTAGAAAAGTCTCCCGAGTGCATACATCCGGCCTTGTGTGTAAATCCCTATCATATTAATGTTTCAGTGCGAGAATTAGATTTATATTTGGCTAATTTCATTAATACACATGATCCCTTAAGCAGTCCTACCCCTTCTTCACCTCATCCGGGCTCACCTACCACACCTTCTTCGTTAATGCTGTACAGCAGTGCGGAACATAATGCCAATAATAATAATAATAATAATAATCCAGCCGATATTAAAAAACACTCCGAAGAAGAACACAAATCGAAAGGTATGTATGAAGGACAAATTTAAAAATTTTATTTTGTGTTTTTTTGTTCACCAACCACAAATACTGTTTAGCCGATGTAGAGAGCACACCTTTTGCTGGCTATAGTCATAACCCCTACAATGGCGTAGTCTGTAATGATATTATATTGGCTACTGGGGTATTTTCTTCCAAGGAACTCTGGAAGTTGTCTAAAGGTAATTTAAAATTGAAGCCAACATGTGTCAGCGCTTTTGAATGGTTCATTGTGGTAATGAAGAACCAACAAATTCTTTCGTTTTAGCTTCAATTCTGGAAGAAACCGCCAATGATCTCATACAGGCCAGTTCCATTAAATTGGAACATTCAACAGCAGCTTATGAATGTCAAACATATCAAATGACCGCTTCTTCAGCACCATTGGGTTCAGTAGTTAGCGGTGTGAATAGTTTGAGTTCCACGGCTGGAGGTATGGTAACGGGTGGAGATGGCAGATCATCAGTTAGTGCTTCCATGGTTTTACCTTCTGGTTATAGCAGTAAGTATTCGCTATTTAAATTATTTTCTTATCTATAATAACTTATATACATATATTTTATTTTATTTATTTATTTATAATTTATTTAATCATGAGAATAAATTCTAAGACTATATGTAAATGAAGAGCGATAGCTGCATAGGCTATCGGCTCATATAATAACTTAATTTTAATGCGTTTCCCTTTAAAATTTCTAGTTGATTTTGTAGATCCACGCAGCAGTATGCATCTTTCCAATTCCTCTTTGTTGCGCGCTGCTGCTGCCGCTTCCTGTAAAACTGATCCTAATGGTTCACCGCAAGATACTATTAGTGGTCCCAGCAGTTTTTCTGTGATATTAAGACAAAATGAAGACAATGGCAGCAATAATGGTGGTTCTAATAACGACGATGTAGCCTTACAGCGATACACACCAACCAGCAATAGAGTTCTACTGAGTATGGGTCAAATGAGACCAGGAGAAGGTTGGTCATATTCTTTCTCATATTTTTAATATTCAAAAACTAGTTTATTCATTTCTTTACTTTAGTGCTGATGCAACATAATGTGAGCTCTACTTTGGTGCCAAATGCTGTTAGTCCAGCTTTGTATTATCCTCAACACAACAGTCCTTCTGGCAATCCCTCAGACAACAGTGAAGAAGCTCAGCACCAACAGCATCAACAGCAGCAACATCAACAACAACATCACCAACAACAGCAGCAGCAACAACAACATCATCATCAACAACACTTGCATCATTCTCAAACTTCTTCCACACCAAAATATTCCACAGAAGTCATAAATCACGGCCAAGACATATCGGAATTTGTGGCCTATGTCTGTCAAGATACTTCCGGTATAAATCCTACTGAACCCGATCTACATCCCCATCATCATCAAACGTCTTCCCATTTTCAACTGCAACATGCAGCGGCTGCAGCAGCTGTAGGTCGTAGCCCCAAGTTATCAGCTGTTTCAGCAGCTGCGGCTGCTGCTCACTATCAGCAGTACAGTACCATGTTACCTCCGCCTCCTTTACCGCCTATGGCGCGACCAGTAGCCATAATACGATCTACTGGCGACTTAACCCTGGTGGCCTCACCTCCTGCCTCCTCAAGCATAACACCGCCTCCCTTGACAAGTGTCAGTTCGGCTGGAGACTCACCGCGTCATCACCATCAGGGTCACCAGCAGCTACAGCAACATCATGGACATCATCATCATCACCACCATCACCAACAACATGGGCATCATCAACAGCAACAGCAGCTGCATACAACCATAGATCACAGTACTAGTAGCGGCTTGAGTTCTATGTCATCCAAACTAACCAACACTACAGCTTCCAGTAGCAATCATGATGCTACAAACAGCACCATCACCGTGGGCAGCAGCGCAAACTCTTCCGATCTGATAGTAGCCTCAACATCGTCTGTTTCACCACCACCTGCACCTACACATAGCCCGCAGTCTAATATTATTGATGTGGCTCGCTGCAAGACCTCACCCACTTTATCCTCGTCAGCCACAGCAGTTTCCACCCCTACTTCGGCTTTAACACGCATAGCAGCCCAGCCATATTCTCAAACGAATGGACGAGAATACTTTAATCATTTCCACACTCAAACAACGCCGGTATGTTTTGAATACAAGTAGTTGACCCAGAAACATGTACTTCACTTAAATTTATTTATGTTTTTAGCTGCTGGGTTATACTACAATGTCTGGTGTTATTAGTCCCACAAATTTAAGTTTATATTCCTCGTCATCGGGTGTTTCATCACATCGCACAACTCCACGCTCACGTTGGAATCCTTCGTTTCTTTCTATGGAAGATGATTTTAATATGATGGGTCACACATTAACGAGCACAAATCCTGAGGCAACACCCGTCATTCTAATGGAAGATTGTAAGTATTTTCCAAATTATTAAAATCGATAAATTTTCTTAAGAAAAACTTGGGATTTTATTTCTATTCAGAAGGTATCCATAATTTTATATCATATGAAAAGATTATCCATGGCTTTATTTTTGTACAGGAGCTGTGTCTCATTTATGATTTCTGAAGAAAAATTGTCCTAAAAATATAATAAATGTTATAAAATTAATTAAAATACATATAAGAATATCAAAAGCATTTATAATTTGCATAATATTTAGTAACATTATAATTAGATTTTCTATGAAATTTGAAATTAAAAACTGCTATTTTTAAAAAAAGGCAAAGTTATCATAAATTTTTTAAGATATATTTACTTATCTGAGGAGTCTCAGTTGAATATTCACCCAAAAGCTATGAAATCTACGCCCAATAAGGCGTCTGTGCGATTGATACGTTGCGGGAATGTCGAAAATTTATGGTATTTGGAGCAAGATTCCAGACCTCATTGAAGTTGTCAGGACGAGAAAGAGAAGAAAACTGTGGAGCATTATCTTCTTTGCCCTTGCGCAAGTTTTACTTTAGGTCTATCTGGCAATTGGCTTAACTGACGGATTCGTTCTCTTCTATTCTTACCGCTTCCTTGCTTTTCTTCATTCGTTTGATTCCTATTTATCGTTTTCCTTCTTCATTCTTTTTTTATGTAGATATCACAAAAAGACTACTCAGAGGACTCAAGTGAGAGCTCTTCTGCATTTCTTATAGTGGTGCTCCGTGTCTTATAATTTTTATGCAAAAATTTCAGTTGAAATCTAACTTTTGTACAAATTTTTAATTACGATAACAAGTTATTTTCAACGTTTTTCTAAAAAAAACTGAACTTATTAGTAAATGTTTAAACAAATATAACTTAAAAATCAAGTTTTTCAAATTAAATAAAAAATATCATTAACGTTCTTTTTAAGAAAATAAAATTAAAGACGCATTTTCTGTTAAATATTTAATTTACGATATATGAAGGTATTCCACCAATAACTTTCTAAAGAAAAGTTAGAATTATCTTAATGGTGTTTTTAAGAAAGAAAAACAAATTATCGATACTTTTTCTGCTAAATATTTACTATAATATTACGACACAGTTTATTAATCCCCTAAGTTGTCGTTTAATTGTAACAAAAGCATACACCAGAGAACTACAAAATCGCAGTTTTAGTTGATTGGATTAAAACTTTCTTATGTATAACACTGGTCAACAAAATTTTGTAACAAGAAAGGTACTTACCAATTTGGAATTACCTAAATACCCTCATTTTATCACCGTATTTATTTTGATTCCATCAGTTCTAGTTTTCGTGTTACAGCTACTATCCGTAAAATTTAAAATTAACCATTTTTGTTCCACTTTTGCATTCAGAGATTTTATTTATGTGAATAGTATAGTGTTTTTTTCTATTTATTGAGTTAAGCGACTGTTAAATAATGTCAAGAAAGTGCAAAAATGATCCTGACAGGTTTTGTTATATTTGTGGTAACATTACTTTTAAAACTCAGCGAAGGAATTTGACACCATTAGTGACTAAGCTATATGAACAGTATTTTGGCTTTGCCGTCGGACAGCAAGACAAAGCGTGGGTTCCACACATCTGCTGTGTTACATGTGTGGGTCTTCTTACTGGATGGGCGAGGAGATCTCGATCTATGCCATTTGCAATCCCCGTAATTTGGACAGAACCAACGAATCACTCATCTGATTGTTATTTTTGTGTTACTGATACGAAAGGTATCACAATTAAAACAAAAAATAAAATAACATATCCTGACCTGCCATCTGCTAAAAGACCGATCCCTCATAGTGAGGAACTACCTGTACCAGAACCACCAGAAAGTAATGGACAGGAGTGGTGACGGCTTTTTATATTTGAAGGAAAAGTTTCCTAAATTGAGTGAGGCAAAAATTAAAGAGGGCATATTTGTTGGCCCACAAATTAGACAATTGATGAAAGACGACATATTTAAAGAAAAATTCAGTGATTTGGAAAAATCTGCTTGGGAATCTTTCATGAAAGTAACTTTAAATTTTCTAGGAAATCACGTATCAAATGACTATAAAACTATTGTCGAGGAGCTGCTATCTGCTTATAAGGCTTTGGGTTGTAATATGTCATTGAAAATACACTTCCTTCATTCACATTTAGACTTTTTTCCTGAAAATTTGGGCGCCGTCAGCGATGAACATGGTGAAAGATTCCACCAAGACATTTCTACCATGGAAAAACGATACCAGGGCAAGTGGAGTCCACGTATGCTAGCGGATTACTGTTGGACATTACAACGAGATGTACCTGAAGCAAAATACAGCAGAAAATCATAAAATTTTATTTAAATTAATACTGTAACATAATAAAATAACTTACTTTTGTTAACAAAATCTCAAATTTTCTTAATTTATATAACATCTAATTACAAAAAAACTATTCGTATTGGAAGCATTCTAATTTTATTTATATTATCCATATCCTTGTTCTAAAGATAGCAAGACAAAAGTTTTCATGTTACACACAAAAAGTTTTTTTTTGTCGACCAGTGTAATCAATCAAATCACACCAACAAACCATTTGACATAAATCATGTTCGAGGCACGATTGGAACTGATTGTTTTTTTTTTTGCTGTTCGACACGATTTAATCAAAAAAGCAAAGTTCAAATACAGATATTATCATGCATATGCCTTAATTATTTAAGTGCAAAAACACATAAACAAATACTACACAGTAGCTTACTAAAATATGTGTGATCGTTGCATATAAAGGGTGTTTTTTATAGACGTATAGAACTTTAAGTTGGCATTACTGTTAAAGATGGCGACCGATTTAACAGCTGTCAAGTGATTTATTCTCAGTTTGGCTTGGGAATTCATCATAAATAGACTCACGCCTGAACAACGCTTGCAAATAGTGCAATTTTATTTCGAAAATAATGGTTCTTTGCGGAATACGTATCGCGCGAATTTTGTTTAGCGATGAAGCGCACTTCTGGTTGAATGGCTACGTCAACAAACAAAACTGCCGCATTTGGAGTGAAGCTAATCCTCAAGTGTATGTCAAAACACCGTTACATCCAGAAAAACTGACTGTTTGGTGCGCTTTATGGGCTGGTGGAATCATTGGTCCGTACTTCTTCAAAAACGATGATGGCCAGAACGTTACAGTCAATGGTTATCGGTATAGAGCCATGATTACTAACTTTTTCATTCCTGAATCGAACAACCATGATGTCCAGGAGCTGTGGTTCCAACAAGACGGCGCAACATGTCACACAGCTCGTGCCACAATCGATTTATTGAAAGACACGTTTGGTGACCGCCTAATTTTACGTTTTGGACCTGTGAATTGGCCTCCAAGATCTTGTGATTTAACACCGCTAGACTACTTTCTGTGGCGCTATGTAAAGTCATTGGTCTATGCGGATAAGCCACAAACGCTTGACCATTTGGAAGACAACATTCGCCGTGTTATTGCTGATATACAGCCACAAATGTTCTAAAAAGTCATCGAAAGTTGGAAGTCCAGATTGGACTACATCCGAGCCAGCCGTGGCGGTCATATGCCAGAAATCATATTTAAAATGTAATGCCACAAGATTATCTTTCGGATAAATAAAATTGATGTCAATCGAATAATCCAGCTATGTTTTATTGCAATTTAAAGTTCTATACGTCTATAAAAAACATACTTTACATATGTGTACTGAATTGCTTGCATTTTACAAATGTCGTGTACGAAATGTTGTGTACGATTTTGTTGTGAGTTGAAAAAATGACTAGCGCCGCTTCCAGCTCTCTGGTATACACGAACTCCAAGTTTTTTGTTTAAATTAGAATGATCATACCGCTCAGGATTATCTAACAATTACAAGTTTAGGAACTATTAACAAAGCTATTATTTTTAAAAACAAATAATGAGTTTTTTGCTTAGATTTTAAAAACAAAATCAAGTGTTAACTTGAGAACAGATCAGCAACATGTATATTGGATATGTGGGTTAAAAGTAATTTCGAAGAATGCATTTTATTATAAATTTTAAGTCATGCTTTTGGTAAGAACTATACAGTGTATACGAGTATGCTTAAAAGGATTAAAGCCAGGATATCATCTTTTTCAAGACTTTTAGCTACAAGTTTATCCACGTTTTATTTTTATCTTTCTTGTTGCAGCTGGCCGCTACAGTGATGAATATGTAACCAGTCGTGACTATGTTACATGATTATAAATGCCACATACATATTATAGGCTCTTCTAGAACTGCAATAAAATTTAATTTAATTCATTATAAAACTTTAACTAATTACGGAAAACAATTTAAATTATAATTGTAGATTTATAAAAGTTAACAAATAATTATTCACTTTATTTTAAAATTAAGTATGACAAGGTTTAAGTAATAAGAAATACTATTAGACAAGAAGATTAGGTGAATGATGTGGTGAAAAAAAGGAAAATAATAAAAATACACAAACCAGAGGCTTTAATTAACAAAAAAGAAGAAAAAAATTATTAAAATGTTAAGGCTCAAATAAAGAACTAATAATATACATACGAGTATAAGAATTATTATGAAAAACATGTACAATTAAAAGAACCAATAATTGCAAGAAATTAGAAAGAAAATTTAAACTGAAAATAAAAAAAACTAGAACTGCAATTTATTATAAACAAGCAAAAATAAGAAAACAGAAACGATAGACATTATATATACATATGTATTTAAGATATATACAATTAAAAGAATAGGATTTTTTTATATTAAAAATTAAAAATAAATAATTTCTTATTATATAATATTTTTAATGAAAATAAATTTACTCGAGATTTAATAAGAAATTATGAATAAAATCAAGAGCATTTTGGAAAATCATAAAACAAGCAAATATTCAGTGGACTTTTTAGATTTTTTCCCAAGCTTCATTTTTTCAAATCTTAAACTAAAATTAAAAAGCATTTTGTCAAGCCAGTGCTAGATAAAATTATGATTTTTGCGAGTTTTCATGCATTTCGGTGATCAAATTAATCATTAAGGCTGTTGCGGATTAATGCCTTCAGATGTACTGCGAGCTTGGTTAAGTATGTTGAAACATATTTGCCGATTTCGGTTTTAAATGTGGGCCAGCTCTTTATGTAAAATTGAATTTTTAATATATCATGGGGCAGATATATCTGATGCTGAGGCAGTGTCCCGTAACTCCAGATTGGCTTAAGGATAGAATTGTACAGCAGCAGCTTGCAATCCAAGCTATTTGTATCACTTTTAGCTCCATTTGAGTTAGTTTAGTTTTAATGTAGATTTTCCAAATCAAAAGCTTATCAAGGTATATGCCGAGGGATTTAACGTTCGTGTGAACACGTTTACCTGCGTAATGTAATGCGGTTATCTTTATTCTCCGTTTTTTTTTAAAGTGACTCTAAAGGATTCTAGATGCTCTTTGTTCTAGATGTTGTGTATAATCGGCAAATTTAAAGTATGAATATTAAGTGTATAAAAAGTAAAGAAGTGGCCTCAAAATACTTCCCTGGGGAACTCCAGCTTCGATTAGCTGAGATGAGCTGAAGATGTCCCTTTATTTTACGAAAAACTTTCGACCAGTTATATAGCTTTCTAGCAGATTAGAGATGTTTTCTATAAAGTTAGCCCTAATTTGTGCATTAGACCTTTGTGCTATGCTTTATGAAAAGCTTGGTAATTCGGAATACATCTTTTCTCAATTAAAATTGGTTGTAACTTAGCTAAGTATTAGAAGTTTTTAAAAAAAGTTTTTATGTGGCCTTTTCTCGGCTTAGGTTATCAATGACCAGCAAAATATCATAAAAATACAAATAAAATTGTTTCTGATTTTATCCATACCTGGATATGTTAGACAGTTCAAATCCGCAATGGTTAATTTCGACTCCCGAAGCTCAAATCTAAGAGGCACAGGCGGGTGGGCAAACCGGTAGCAACTAAAATCTAGGACTCACTATCCTACTTAGTCGTACGATCTGTCTAAAAACGCATGTGTGCTAAAAAAGTATGATAGTGTGTATTGAAAAAGCATGTGTGTGACAGAATTTTTGACAGGTCTGTTCGATTTTTTAATGTTATGAAAATTTTCATAAAGTAAATTTTATCTGTGCGATCAGAGTTGCATTTTCTATGTTCAAGGCAGAAAAATAGCAACAATATCAAGCTTGTGTTTTGTTTATACAAACTTTTAAGTTATTTTTCATTGCACATATTTGTAAAAAAGATATTTTGCGGCAAAGAAGAAAATGAATACTTTTAAAAGTATTAAGGTGGGTAAACATATGTTTTTGCATCTTTTTTTGTATAATAGTGTGGCATAAAGTTCGCCATTTTAAAGTGATTTCTTCAAGTAGGACAGAATTCTGTCACACATTATTTTGACATAATCGTACGATCGTGTAGGATAGTCCGTCAGTACCTTAAACAATGTTGGTGAACTCATTAGGGGCAAATACCTTTTTCAAGTGGCTAACGAATAAATTTTTTTTCTCAGTGTCATTCCTTGCCAAATCTAAATGTTACGTTCACAAAGGACACTTACGAATTGTGGGTCTTTTCAAATTTGATCTGGTATAGCTTTTAAAATTGTTCATAAAATTGTTTTTTGGTTGTATTTGTATAATATATAAACTAAATAATTTATTATAAAAAATTTTCTGAAGATGTAAGGAAATATTGAAAAATTGTTAAATTAAATAAAACTCGAATGAATTTATTTACGTTAAAAAAATACAAATAAATTTAGAAATTTAGTGTAAAAAAATTATAAAAAACTCCGGTGGCCATTGATTAAACATAACATACGACAACAAAAATATAAAATAAAATTAATAATTTATTATATTGGTGCTTTAAAAAATAAAAACAAAACTAGTTTTACATAAAAGATAATTAACTTACAAAAATCTCAAATGATAATTAATGCTCTTTAGATTTTAAACAAATGGTTCCTTTATAAGAAAACAAAACAAAACAACACAAAAATTATATAACAAAACTTGAAGACAAACTTAAAATTTACTAAAAAAAAAGAAATGAAAAGGAATAAAATGGTTTTATAATATTATATTAAGACACAGCTTCAAGTTAAAAAAGAAAAATGCTTAATGATTTAATTAAAAGAAAAAGGTTACTAAAACTGCAACAAAAACCAAACTAAATAAAATAAAATAAAAATTCCACTGAAAAAGAAAATGCGGAGAGCAAGATTGGGAGAAAAAATTTGTATTAAAAAAATTTCTTAAGAATAATTTATATTATTTTTATCACGCTTTAGATCATTTTGTTACGTTTTTCAATAGTCTCATAATAAGTCAACTAACAAGTATGATTATACTTGGTTGCGTTTCACTAAAGAATTGTTATGTGGCTATTGAAAAAATTACCAAATTAACTGAGCGCGATAAAAAGTTATGTCACAAATATATATTGTGAAATATTTTAACATTTTTAAGAATTCTTTAAGAATTTTTAAAATAATTTATTTCTATATAATTATTTATTTAGACTATTGATTTTATATATACAATTAATTATTATTGAACTTTAGTATTTTTATAAGAATTATTTATTATTTTCAATATTTCGCCTTCCTGTGGAAAGCTTTTTCAAGAAATTAATATTTATAATTTAATGTTTATAATTTTCCTGCAGAAGCTTTCCACAGGAGGCAAGATATTGCAAATAATAAATAATTCTTATAAAAAGACTAAAGCTCAATAATAGTTAATTACATATATAATTTATTTCTTCTAAAAATAGATTTTTTATAAAAAAAAAACTATATAGTAACTTTTTTAAAGAAAACTGATTTAGCTTTCTTTAAATAAAGGAATTTTCTAAATAAATTTTAGGCTTATAAGAAATTATGGAATAAATTTGCCTTAAAAACTTAAAATTCGGTAAATCCGAATCTTAGGATTTTGTGGGGCAAATAAACGGTCTTGGGATAAGACTTTGGAACCAAATTTTGGGTTGATAGTTATGAGCACCCTATCCGATATTTTATTTATCAATATTTTTGTGAAATGTTAACTTTTAACTATCAGTTACTTAATAATGATTCCAAAAAAATATATACCATATAAAGTAAAAGTGTACACTAAATTTAATTTAATTCAAAATTGTTATAAATATTTTAATACAAAGAAAATGCACTTCTTATTTACAAAGAATTATATATTAAAAAAAATCTTTTTATAAAAATTCAGGGTCACTAATTATAAATTTTTTAAGTAAAATTTATTCTATAAATTATTTCTAATAAAACAGAAATGTCTAAAATAGAATTAAGGCCCGATTAAATGCATATTTATAAACGATAAATTTCATTTAAATTATTTACAAACGAAATTCATAGAAAAAAATTCTTCTTTAAATTTTTCTTAATATATTTTTTTAAAATAATTTTTAGTTATTGAAGATATTATAATTTTTGGTTTTTTCACAATTTATAAAAAAGGTTAAAGTTTTTTAAAGAGTAAATGCAAAAATGTGTAATTTTTGAATTTGCAAATTTTTTGAATTTGTAAAAATGTAATGTAAAATAACAAGTGAAATATTTAACAAGTAGTTGCCGTTTGGCGACTTGTTAACAAATTGGAACAAACTTTTTTTCCAATGAGAAATATAATTTTAAAGAATCATTCAGGTGCTTCTAAAAAATAACAAGTGTATTAAGCTACGGTCACATTACACAAATATTTGTCGAAATAAGCGTAACCACTACTTTTTGGCAAATATTTTTATTGTCTAACATGAAAATTGATTCAAATTATATGATGTTGTATTTTAATAAAAAATTAAACTACTTTAAGCGAAAATTTCTTCAAAATATATAAATGTATATGTAGATGAAAGCGGTTATACCTATTGCGACAAATATTTGTGTAGTGTACTTTAGGCCAAGATTATGCCTTACATAAAAGTTTTCAAATAAACTAACAGCCAATACTCCGCTGAAATTAAAATTTTTTCTTTTTCTTGCTCTCTGTTTATAAGTTAATAATTTTAAACACGGAGAAATCTCTGGGAAGCTTAACAATATTTCTTGCCCCTACTGCGGTTCACAACTCAATTGCAACATTTGTTATTGATGTGTTGTTTGTAATCGGTAATAACACAAAAAAGTTGTAGCTTCGAAATTTCAACTAAAGTGAAGTTGAGTTGTAAACCATAATAGGGACATTCGATGTTCGAATTTAGCGTTATGTTTCAGTCATTATTTGTTTAAGTCTGTGTTTAAGTTAATTAAAGGTAGAAAAAGACATTAATTCGATTTTAAATAAGAAAAATTATAAATTAATAATATTTAAATAAAAAAAAACCTAAAATATAGTAAACAGACAATAGTAGTTTTAAAAGTAATACCAATTAAAAAAGCAACAAGTAAAACAATTAGTTACTATTTATATATGTATATATATACATATATATATAATACTATATATATATATAGAAGATACTATATAGAATTATATACTTACAACATATATATTTAAATATATATTTATAAAAACCAAACCTTTAAACAAACAAAAAAAAACATTTAAAAAACTCCCATGTAATTTTTACATGATTATTTATAAATATACACTGAGAGAAAAAAACTAATTAAATGGAAAAACCAGTAGCTAAAAAATGTAAAAAATAAATACCAAGAAAAGAAAATCCGAACCTAAATTAAGTAGAAATATGAATGAAATTGCAGAATATTTGATAAACAATTGAAAAGGTGTTCTTTATGAAGCAAAACAAAAGTTCTAGCGAAAAGAAAAAAACTTTCAATAGATTTCGAATTAAAATAAATAAGCTTTTGCAAGATTAATTGATTAATAACAGTTTTTCTTGCTAACAAGAATTGAAGTTTTTTTTAATAAAACAACAAATTTAAAAATTTTTACATTTTGCATCTAACTTGACCACAGCTAACGTCAGGTTATTTAACAATTAACCAACAAATTTTTTATTCAGATTATGATTATTACAAACATAATTTTTATTCAAAAGCTACAAAAATTTACTAGATAAGTGAAGTCTTTTATAAAGTGAAGTAATCGCTAATCACATCACACAAAAATTAAGTAAACCACAAATTTGCCTTAGAAAAAGTCAGAGGCAATTCAGATTAGTTATAGACAAATTTTTTTGCTCAAATTTTTTCTGCAGAAATGAACACATTAAAGATATATGTTTCTTTATCTATAACTTTTCTATAGTTTTTTTTAATGACGTTATATTTAAATTTGTTGAATTTCAAATAAAGAAAATTTGTTTAATAATTAATAACATTTTGTTATAAAGAAGTCAAGTTACTAATAAATTTTCGGTAAAGATATTAATTTATTGATAAATATCAAATTATCTATGATTTTCCTATAAAAAATTCAAATTATCAATATTTTTTTAAATATTTTTTTTTATAATCAAGTCAAGAATCGATAAATTTTCTATTAAGATGTTAAATTATCTGTAATTCTCACTAAAGTTCTTAATTTATCGATATTTTATGTTTAAAACTGCAAAATTGTGAATAACGTTTTTATAAAACAGCTAAATTATCGGTAGTTTGTCTACAAACAGTTCAGATGTTATCGATTACTTTTTAGTAAACCTCTACGAATACCTAGATTAAAAGGGCCCCTATGCCTATGAGGCAGTAAATATCGTTCGAGATTATTTTTTTTTTTAATGATTTCATTTAAAATATTCTTCTTTTCTAAAGAATTTGCATGAGAAAATAACTAAGCAATTAATTGAACAAATAATGAAATAATAGAGGAAATTAAATTGTTAGGGTGTTAATGTGCCTAAGTTTTAAAAACAAACAAAAAATAACATGAAAATTATACACAGGCATACATAACTGCATGCATAAATACATACATACGAGTACATACGTAAATATATAAAATTATCCATATAAAAAATTAAATTAATTAAAATATTGACAGAATTAACGAAAATGAAAGAATAAATATTAAAAAAAGCCGTAGGACAAACAATTAAAAAAACTATTAAGTTAAAGTAATTAAATGATATTATAATAAGTGCTAGTAAAAAAGATAAAATACTTGTTTAAGAACTTAGAATACTATAAAAAAAATAATAATAATAATTTTTTTATTACAAAAAAGAAATTAGTTAAGGATTTTCGTATATAATTTTAATTAAAAGTAAGTTTTATTTCAGTGTAGTGGATAGAAAAGAAATGAAATTCGGAGGAATGTTGTTACTTGAGAACTCAAAAGCAGCAGGGACTGGTAAAAAATGCTTAAATTAATTAAATTACTCTAAAGAAAACAGGTAAAAAATGCCTTTAAAGGTTTTATTGCCCGGGATCTTTTCTAGAAGCTCTTTAAAAAACTCTAAGAATAGTTTTTCATATGAAAATGTTACTTCAGCTGGTTACTGGGGTGTAACGTATATGAATAATATTCTTAGAGTTTTTAAACCCATAAATACGGCTCAATTTTATTACTTAAAATATTGGAAAATTTCTGCAATTTTATATGGAAAAACTTTTTATTTCTCCCACTCATAGAAATTATTTTATTCTTTTATGTATCACAATTTAAGACTTTATATTTTTATTGTTAACTTCTAAGACTACGTTGAAGTCTATCTATATCTCCATCTCTCTCTCTCTCTCTCTCTCTCTCTCTCTCTCTCTCTCTCTCTACTTCTATTTCTATTTGTATTTATATTTTTATCTTTCTAAAAAAAAATGGGCAAATTACGGCACTTAATATCGATCAAAATATGAATACAGTTTAAATCAAAATTTCGATTAACTTCGAATTTTTATTATAAAGATTGCTTTTTTTTGTCCACTAACTATGTATTTGAATCAGTAAATTAATGTTCAACTGGTCATTGACACATATTTTCTGTTCATACTAAAGAGGTTGATATTTCAAAAAGAAACTTCTTTTTAGAAGTATCTAATTTTGAAGCTTTTCTTACGACTTATCATCTTTTTCTAAAAATGTCACGGCTTTTTCTAAATTAAAACTATTAAACAAGCAAAGTTTTTTTTTAACAAAAATATATCTGGACGCTGTAATACTTGCTCAATGTATTTTTTTAATATTTTATTGAATCAGTTAACTTTTAAAATAAATATTTTTTAAGCTGAAACTGATAATTAAATTACCTAAAAATTTTTTATGAAAAATACTCAAATTTATTTGAAAAATTGAGTGTTTTGCACACAAATTTTTTAGACGATTTTGGATTGTTTGTTTCCTGTAAACAGCCAACAAGAGATTTTTAATTGAAAAGTTTTTTTAACTATGTTTTACCATTACGGTTTAAAAAAAAAAATTTTTTTAGTTTCCTTTTTTAAATAAAATTTTTTTTTAAATAAATAAACGACGAATAATAAAAAAAAAAAATAATTTAAAACCCTTAAAAATCTTATTTTTTATAGGTGGTTCTTACAATTAATTTTGTTAGAAAAACGTATTTGAATATGTTGTTTTTAAAAGTAAATTTTTTCACTTTTAAGTTAAATCAAATGTAATATAATTAAGAACCGAAGAGATTTAAAAAAAAAATAATTCTGAAAAGCTCCTTGAAATATGTTGGTTAAAAAAAGGCTTTCAACAACTGGTCATTGCGGATGCCTGATTTCATGAAACATATTTTGATAGGTTTTTCAAAAAAAAAAATAATAATAAATAAGTAAAATTTGTTATTTCTTTCAAATAAATTTTGCTCAAAAATTTCTTATAGACGAAAGCCTTAAAACATATTAAATCTATTCAAAGCAGATACTTCAAGTACAATTTCAAAATTCTTTCTAAAAACAATTTTTGCTGCAACTGGTCATTGCAGGAAATTTTTTTTCTTTAAACCAGAAGAGAAATTAAGTCATTTGATATCCATCGATACTTCAAAATAATTTAAATTGGAATTCGAATCGATACTGAATGCCATAATCATACCCCTGTAGTTGAAGTGGTTTAATTATTTCTTATGTTCGGAAACGAAAAGGAAATCAGGAAATCTTGGAATGATAAAACAAAATAAAAAGAGTATAAGAGAGAGAGAGAGAGAAAGAGGGATGAGTTGAATAGAAGTATTTTCTAAATAAAATTGATTTTAAATTTGTCTTATATCAAAATTTATTTAATTTTTTTAAACGTGAATGTAGCTGCCTATACAGTTTCTCTACAATAAAACAATTTTTTTTTTTACTATTTCAAAGACCTTGCTGAGAGACGAGTAATCAAGTAATTTTATTATTAGACCCCTTTCACACTTAACAAGTGAATTGAGCAAGTAGATTTTAATTATTTTTATATTTCCTTTTGAACTTGGTCACATTACAAAAATTTACTATTTCTTTTTTCGTTTTCTTTTGCTTAATATTCTAAATATTTTTAATTTCTTATATGTTGTTTCACTTACTCACTCACAAAACAGTACAAAATCAAAAACATACACAAATCCCTTAAGCACACACACACATAGAAATTGAAAGAACAACACGAATTGACGAGTATGTGCTGAAAAAGTAAAAGCTTACTTTCTTTCAAACCGCTCATCTGCAAACACAAGAGTTGCACAAGTCACTTGCCAAGTGTGAAAGCCTCTAAGCAACAGTTTTACCATTACGGTTTAAAAAAAAAAAATTTTTTTAGTTTCCTTTTTTAAATAAATTTTTTTTTTATTATTATAGTTACTATTTGCTCCTAAGTTTGCTGACATTACCTAGCTAATGACTGTAGATTAGATTAGTCAATGAAAAGAATTTTGACTAAACTATGATTTGTAATAGTTCAGTGAACAAGGTAAATTTGGGCCGTAACCATACAATTTATTTAGCAAAATTTTCTTGAACGTTCAATAACTTCTTTTGAACTGAACGACTTTTTTCCTTTTTAATATTAATTTAAAATTGTCTTTGCCTCTCTAAAGCTCATTTTTACATGTTACCAGAGTTAAAGTGTAAACAAAAATTATGTGAGGTACTTTTAAAATCAAAACTGAGTGTTAAGTTGAGGACCTAATTTAAAGCTTAAGAAAAAGCTGGTTATCGTAAATTTAACTATTGGTGAACTACTAATTTCAGTTGTTATTTATAATTTTTTAAGTTAAAGCTAAAAAATAAATAGTTTTAAGAAATTTGTTTATTATAAAAAGAAATACATTTTCAAAAGAAAAAATGAATTTATTTTTAATTAAAAATTATTATTGTTTTTTAAATATTTGAAACCTAAATTTTATTCAAATAATAATAAAAAATAACTGACTCTATAAATATTTCCCAAGCTTAATGTTTCCAATTAAAAATCAGTGAATTTTATATTCGACGATCCTTTTCATGTCTTCTTCAGGAAAAAAAATTATTTATAATACATTTAAATGTGTAATAAATATATAATATATTAACAAAATATTAATCTTTATTTGTGCTTAATTCCAGAAATTGTGTTGGTTTTAAAATTTATTTATTATTATTTAAATTCCAAATAGAAATTATTACATATATAATATATTATTATTTTTATTAGTCTGAAGAAGTCGAAGTATTAGAAAAAAATAAAATTAAGCGATTTTTAATTGAAGCAGTAAGCCTGAAAAATATTTATTAAAATAAAATTTATTAAAGTCAAACACAAGTTAACAGAAATTTTTTTTTTTTTTTTTGATTTAAGCATATGTTTTTATTTATTAAAAATAATTTTTTTTAATTATTAATTAAAAAATTGTATGACAATTTTTTTTGTATTATTTTACTTATATTACTTTTATTTTGTCATAAAACAATTAAAATATAAAATAACAAATATGAATAGAATAAAAAACAAAATAGAGGTAAATAAAGTAAGTCAAATTTTAGTTTTTTTTTTTTTTTTTGAAAATTTAACAGTCAATCAATATTATTCTGTTTGGCATCATCGATAACACACACCGTTTGAGGTCGGTTATGGATAGTTTATTTTTATTTGGTATTTTCAAAGAAAATGGAATGTCGTTATTGTGCTGTATCGATGTTGATTTTGTAGTTTTTTTTTTTAGAAATGAGTTCACTAACACCACCTTTTTTCAAAACTTTAACTGGTGACTTAATTTCTCCATAAAATTAAGTTTCACTTCAATAACACAGAAACATTTTCGTTAAAAATTATAAACACACGAAAGCGTTGCTTGTCAAAAATTCTCATATCCATGTAATTTGTATGAAGAGTATTTATGTAATTTACATGATGGCAAGAAAATCCAATTTTGGGAGAGCATCAAACGTTTTTTTTTTGTTTTGTTATTGTTGAATCTAGCGTTTTTTACTCAATTTTTAATTTACATGCGGCTGTAAGACAGATGATGGAAATATTATATAAAGTATTATATATACATACAAAATCTGTTTTGCGCTGCATATTTATTCTAAATTTCTAACATGTTTTTGGCGTCTGCAACAGCTATACCAGTTTTCTTTAATTTAGTTTTGACAATAGCCCAGTATTATTTAATTGACTGAAACTGCGGATAATTAGGAGGATTTATGTATTTTTCCACTATATCGATCTGGTTTCTTTGAACCACTCTCATCATCCCAAAATTTTAATGGAGAGTTGTGGCGTTTAATTAGAGGTAGCAATCGTTTCTTTAGGCATTCTTTGATATAAATTTCTGATGTCATTGCTGAAGGGATAATAAACAACTTGCTTTTTGGAACACAACTGCAAATTGCGTGCCAAATTATGATTTTTTTTAACCAATTTATTCATTTTCATGATCAAAATTTCTATATTTCACTGCAACATAAAATTTTTAACCTGTTAGCTGTTTTGAGTCAATTTTAATATACATAGGTTTCAGGTAGTTGTTGAATTTTGTTAACACTTTTTCGTTATATTTCAATGGCACTCAGCTTTACACCCCGATTTGGATGTATTATTTCACGACAATTTTTGAATCCAGCAACCAGACGAAGTCAACAACTTTTTTTTTGCTTGCGATCTGTACTTAGGGTTTGCTTATATGATTTTTAAAACCTCATTCACCGTGCTTTTTGAAAGGTGTAGTTTTTTGCAATCACAAAATTTTTGCTATGTTGATTCTCGGTAACTAACAAAACTTACAAATAAAGTAATACTGACAAATTTCTTTGTGTGGCATTACAGTATATATTTTGTGTTGACACTAGGTTTTTCTGAAATACTTGTTTAAAGCGGACAGATTTTGTGTGAAGAATTCTTTATGTGAGTTTAAAAACCGTCGACGCGGTCATTATATAATTAAGGCCGAGGTCTCTTTTTGAAGAAAGTGGGCTCAGAAGTGAATAAAACTTGGTTAATTTTTTTTTTTTCAATATATTTTCAAATATATTTTGAATGATAATTTATTTTCACAGTAATTAAAGCTTGAGTTATTTAACACATGTCGATAACCCTTGATTAGCCTCATATATTTTATTATAAATATTTATTTTGACAAAATGTAAATTATTTGGTGTTTAATTTAACTTTTGTTGCGTTTGCAAAGTGCATGATTGTTTGTTATTATGAAAAATATATTGTTTATTTAGCACAATAACAAAATTTATAATAATTGAACAATAATTATTTATTTATATTTAATTCCTTTCGATTTATTTTCATATTAAAGGTTTTCATATTATTATTTAATTTTTTTTAAATCTTTTTGGTTTATTTGATTTTATTTTTTAATAAAATTAAACAAAAAGAAAAATAAAAAACAATATAATTTTTATAAGAAGAAATTGGCTGTGAATACTTTATTTAAAAAGTAAAAAATATTTAGAAAAAACTTAATAATTTATAAGTCAAATAATGAAAAAAAACACATTTAGAGCAAAAGAAAACAATACAGAAAATCAAACTAAAGTAAAAAGAAACTAACAAAAATAATTCAAAAATATATAAAAGAAACAAAAATTAAATTAAAAACTTTTAGTTGAAACAAAAAACACAACTAAGCAAAAAAACTTATTTCAAAAGCAATAAAGCAATGGTTCATATAAAAAGCTTTAAACTATAAAAAAAAAAATATTAATAAAAATAACAAAAAAGGAAATTTTATAATAAAAATTTTAATAAAGGGCATATAGCAAATATTTTAATACTTAAAAAATAAACGGTATAATTTGAGTTATAATTTAATCTTGTAATTTAAATTAATTTTAAAGCTGAAGCCATAATAGCAAAACAGAAAAAGGATAATAAATAATATTTTTTAATTTGTTTTTAATTACTTGTATAAAAAGAATATGTTAAGTTTCATGTTTTTATTTTGTAAAAATTAAGTTTGTTATTTATATTAATTATTGCTGATTATAACATTGCATAATAAATATTTAATTAAAAAGAAAGCAAAAACATAAAAAACAACAATTAATTATATTATATATATTATTTCATATGATTATTATAAACATAAACATAAACACAAAAAAAAAGTGAGTAAAGAAATAAAATATTATTTAATCTCAACAGCAAAGTTGATCTAAAAAACTTTCAAACTTACTGGTCATTTGCTTGAAAACGACAGCATCAACTTTGTTAATGTTGTAGATTGAAATTGAAAAAAAAGAAAAAATAAAAAAATAAATAGTGTTTCATTTTATAAATGTTCTTTTACTTTTATTTTATTAGTTCGTATTTCGAATTTCGTAATAATTTTTATTCGGGGGCTGCCATAGAATACAATGTTGGTGTTATTGGTTTTGAAATCGACAAAAAAAAATTACTTTGATGTCATGAAATTCAATATTATCGGCTTTAGGTGTCACAGCAACCAATTTTGTTGCTTTTGTAATTGGAAATAAGACAAATAATACTTGACAGCAGTCAGATTCCTTTTTTGCTAAAATTTTGCACAAATATCCGGGCATCGGAAACTTTTGGATGTTAGATGCACACGCAGTTCCCCACAGCTGTATGCCATATGTCCAAATTGGTTTAATATTTATAATAGAACTTTATATTCCAAAGAAAGAGATGAAAATGGACCTATTAACCACATTAGTCGAGCTGTTTTTAGTTTCATAGCTGAGATTTTGGCTTCAATGTGGCGTGACTATGTTAGGCGTCTGTCTAGATGGATTCCTAAATAATTAATTTGGGTTTCTACCGGAACAATGACGTTACTTATTTTTATTGGCGGACAATTTTCCTTTCTTAGTGTGAAAGTCACATTGGCACACTTTAATGGATTTACTTTGATTTTCCATTTATTTAGCCAACCTTCCAGCTCGTTTATATGAGCTTGTAAGTGCTCAGATGCACTTCCTGGAAATTTGTTCACACTTCTGTCATCTGCGGAAGCCGAACTGATGTTCTGGAATAATATTTCGCTCTGCTAGATGTGACGTTATTTTCTGGAGGAGGACCTGGTTTTTGGTTTTTGGATCATGACAATTTCTCAAATCTTCCAAGAGGACGGGAAAACCCCCACTCTTAACATGTCATTAAAAATGAATTCTCACAGCGCAATCTTTGAAGTTCATCAGCATTGAACTAGTAATACGATAAGCGCCAGGCAATTTTTATTTGAATCGCTGATGTATGGAGGATTAACATCACAATTTATGCCATGTGGAGTGAAAACGTTTTCTAGATGGCTAGCAAAAGCATTTGTTCGTTCACTTGGATTTTTAGCAAAACTAAGGCCCTCAAGTGTTAGTGGTGGTTCGGTAGAAGTAGGGCACTTCATATGTTTCACAGCTTTCCATAGGCTGTGGTCGGTTTTTGTTGTTGGATCCAAGTTACTTAAATAATTTGCAAGCGCTGACTCATGCTGTAAACGCAGCTTTTCTTTAAGAATTTTTTGACACAAATTCAATTGGGTCTTTAAAGCTGGAGAACGATTTCTCTGCCACTCCCTTCTCAATTTTCTTTTTTGTCGGATGAGGGCTTCAATATCAGCTGATGACTTAAACGATTTCCTCCTATGTGTTTTTCTCATTGGAGTTGCATTCCCAGCTGCACAAGTAATAACGTCTGTAAGGTGGTTCACTGCACATTGTATTTATATCAAATGAATTAAATAGAGGGATGTTCTGGGAGAGATGAGAGCTGACTTACGTTTTATACTTTAGCCAGTTCGTGTATCGGTTCGGATAGAACGTAGGAGAATACTTCAGAGTTTACAAAACTATTACGTAGTGTTATTATAGTCGGCAAATGATCAGATGATAAGTGTTCTAGGGGACTAAGCAGAAGTTGGTCACATTTAATATTTCTAGTAACAGTGAAGTCAATAAGGTCCGGCTTGTTCGTACAGTCTGTGAGCTCACCGCCAGATACGACATCTAGACTATTTTGAGCGATAGCATTGTACAGCTGCCTACCTCTTGGGCTAATAAGTCTAGAGCCCCAGTGGGTATGCTTAGCGTTGTAGTCTCCTGCTGCCAGGAACTTGTGTCCCAATGTTGCGAAGAAGCTTTTGAAATTGTCGCTATCAATTTTGTGTCTTGGAAGGCAATATACGCATGAAATTGTGGTATGAAAATCAGTAAGTCTTATAGAGGTTGCCTAAATGTAATCCTTCCCAAAATCTTCCATAACAAAGTGCCTCATGTTTTTACGCACAATGAAGGCCGTGCCACCACATGCCTTTCCACTTGGATATTTAGTGTCATAAATAATGAACCCGTTAATTCTAAAATAATTCTTTACAGTAAAGTGTGTGTCGGATACCGAAAGGATGTCTATTTCCTACCTGTGTAGGAAATTTTCTACCTCGAACTTATGTTGGGATAACCCGTTCGCATTCCAGTAGCAAATACGCAACTGTGGTATGAAAATAAGTAAGACTTATAGAGGTTGCCTGAATGTAATCATTCCCAAATTCTGGCATAACAAAGTGCCTCACTTTTTTAAGCACAATGACGGCCGTGTCACCACGTGCCTTTCCAATTGTATGTTTAGTGTCATATATAATGAACCCGTTAATTCTAAAGCAATTCTTTACAGTAAAGTGTGTTTCGGATACCAAAAGGATGTCTATTCCCTGCCTATGTAGGAAATCTTCTACCTCGAACTTATGTTGGGATAACACGTTCGCATTCCAGTAGCAAATACGCAACTGGGTCATTTTATTTTTGTCTAAGAAGGGTCTGCAGAATCATGTTCTGATTCCGCATCATCTCCTGAAAACTGCCCTGCATATTATCTTTGAAGACTGCTCCTTAGCACTTGGGCATATGAAAGATTTTTCACGTTGGGCCTATTTGACGTTGGTAAACCATCGAATTGTTGTTGGGCATAGTTCATTTCATTCGCATGTACATCATTAGGCATTGCATTACCTTCAGTATGAAAGCTCGGATAATTCGATTCGCGATATTTCGCATTTGTACGACTTTGAGGTTGTTTCGAATTTTTTATCCTCCCGAAAACTTCACATCCTTTGTAATTAGCAGAATGTCTTCCACCGCAATTGCTGCACTTACATTGGGTGCTGTACACTCCGTGGTTTTATGTGAGTTACTACAAACTACGCAAACAGATGGAAGCTTGCAGTAAGATTTTGTGTGCCCGAACTCTTGGCAATTAGTGCATTGTGCGGAGATATTACGCTTATGTGGTTTCTCTACTGTTATTCTTCGGTTAAGAAGATGTCTCAGGTTGTAGATTAGATGAGTTGAATTTTTGTCTTAAGGAGAGCTGCGTTAAAAACAATCTGCACACCGTGCATTGGTTGGGGAATTTTATCCTTGTTCTGTATATTGTGAACCTTCATCCTCAATAGCTTTCTTGATTTCTTCAACAGGGACGGAACTGTCAATGCCTTTTGCCACAACCACGAGACCCTTGGCAATTTTTAGTTGGTACGTGTAGTAGTTCTTTTTTCGGCTTTTAGTTTATTGACAATTAAGCTATAATTTTTTTCAGTATGGGCTTGGATTTTTGTTTCCTGTATCCGTCCCCTTCGTACAGAAGCTACGTAAAAATTATCCTTTCCCACAATCTTTGATAAAAGGTTTACAATAGCGTTCGAAGTTTGCTCTCGCAAATAGATAGGTGGAGGGTTGTGTTCCTTAGACGCAGGTTCTACTATTGCATCGTCTGTGGGTGCAAATATGGAAAATCTATTTTCGGAGACTGGTATTGTATCCGCCTGACTGCCTTTGTACTGTTTAGTTGTGCGCTCCTGTTGATTAGTTCTAAAACTAGCCCTACAGCTACGTATCTCTGCATGCCGGTTTGTATTTCCTTACCTGCCGGATTGGAATCTGTTGCAGTCTTTGGTCTTTGATGTTGGTGTATCAATTTTAGTTTGCGGAATGGTTCCTGTTGGGCTAGTTGCCTTGTCAAACTGGCGCGTAAAAATTTGCGCGTCCACAATCGCTGGTCCTATTCTCAGGCCTGACTGTAAAATATGCTTCGTCTTCAGTCTTCTTATTCATACTATCTGAGAACACATAGTATGCATTGTTCCTACTTTGTTTTCCGTCCGTTCTATCATTTATTTTTCGCTTGTTTTTGTTTCTTTATTTAATAATGTCATCTTTTCTATATGGGTCCCAACTTGAAGTCGTTATCTAAATCCGTAGTGCAGTTACCCCTATGATGCCCCCAAGGGTCCATTTGCATGCAGTGAGGTTCTCGCAAGGGTTGACACAAGACCTTATGGGCGTTTGTGTTCAGAGTCAGGTCGGGCGTTAATTAAAATATCGTATCAACTAAACCTGTACGGTCAACTTAACGACAACGTGATTTAGAGCATTCTCCAAGTCCTTGTTAAAGTTTTACCAGGATGGAAGGCAGCTGCGACATTAGCCTGAAAACCATTTCTGCACGATGTCACTCTCGTACACTAAGGTAACAAAATGCCACAGCTGTTAGCACATTCTCGAGCAATTCCAATAAATAATCAATATCAATGGTATTTACCGGTTCGTCGACGTTGCAGCAGTAGCCTGAATTGCACCGGTGGTCGCAAGCCGTTCAGGTTACTCTACTGCATGTTTGCATACACACTTTAGCTACCGCCAGATCGGGTAGTCCGGACGGCATCACCAGGGAATACCACATGGAAGTAGTGAGATGCTTGGGCAGTTCAGTTAAGGAATCACCTCTGGCTATTCCCAAGTGAAAAGCGATCAGCAGGCTTTTAACCTCCATGAAATACCAAATCCCCATATTTCAATGAAATTGACAATATGGAGTGAAATATTGTTACGAAAATCACTTTATCTTATGACTGTCTTTTATTATTCATAAGAAATATTATATATGTATGTCTAAATGTAGCAATTCATTGTTTTTGTTAATTCGTAAAATTTTAAAGTGTAATGTTTGTGTGAGATGTGTGTTATTTATATCTGTGTTAGTATATAAGTTTTATGATAGCTGTCACATTCTTGAAATTGCTAGATTAAGCATTGCCACTTACCTTTTTGTTCTATGCATGATAAACCTAGAAGTATACAGTAACTTCTAGAGGCTTGCAGACGGTTCTCGGCTAAACTAAAGATTTGAAATATCCGTTACAGCTTGCTAAAGCAAACAGTATAAAAGCAGTTCTGAGATGGTTAAAGCAGTTCAGTTTTGGTTGAGATATTAGACTGTAAACAAGGTATGTGAAAAACAATAAAGTGTCGTTGTAACGGTTATAAATAAAGTGTGTTTCTACAACAAGTGTTGAGAAAAGAGAACTAATTGAGTTTTATTTTACAATATGAACCTTAATAAAATAAACGTTTTTATAATAGGGTAAAAAACGTAACAATATTATCTATAAGTGTGGTGAGTTTGAATTCTGTACGCATAACCGTTATCAAGTTAAAAAAAGCAATTGAGTTTACAAAAAAAAATTAAAGAAGGGCCATCTTTGACAATTTCAACTTTACTCAAAAAGCCGTTAAGCTAGGCTTAACTAAGCAATGATTAACTAAACTAAATTTTAATCTCACGGATTTTTGAGAAAAGTTGAAATTTTTTTACATAAAATTCAATTGGTTTTTTTATAATCGATATCGGTTTGTCGTAGAGAAAATAGCGCTTTTTTAATTTTTTCCCGTAGTGCGAGTTAGTAATTTTTAAAGGTTTAACAAGCTGTTATTTTTAACTACTTATTTTTTGTTTGTACTAACGAATGTGTGATTCAGTAATTTTGGGCTTATTTTAGTAGTTAAAAATTCACCACTAATATGAATACTGAATACAACAATCAAAAAGACTACAAATTACCATGTACAAAAACCAAATATGACAATCATGGCTATTCCAGAAATCACCTTCACCTAAAATACTCGTCAGTTTGGCATATTGCTATTCTATAATACGTTAGAGATGTGAATGCGAAAACATATGTTTTGCCTTCTCACCGTATGTATTCTAAAATACATTTTCACCACTTTCTTATGTCATTTTTGCTCGTCGCCAACTTTAGCGCGTATTTGTGGTGAACTGAACGTAATAATCAATTTCAAGCTTCAAAAATTAAAAATAACTTTTTATTTCGACACAATGTAAGTAAAAAATAAAATAGATCAATTTGGAGCCTATAATACATATTTGTTTTGCATCCAGGTCTAAAAAACAAACAACACCTCAACAGTTCGTAGCTATGGTTAAATTTATGACGGATTATCCAGATTTAGCAAAACGGACCAGTCAAAGAAAACCGAAAAGCAGGCCAAGCTATGGGATGAGCTTAGTCCGAAGCTCAATTCAATAAGTATCCCAATAAGAGACGTTGCGACATGGAAAAAGGTAAAATATGGCAGACCGGGAGTTTTATGGAATTGAGTGTTTTCAAAATGTTTTTGGCTGTTGTGATAGACCATTTTTTTGTTCATATTTGAAAAATTCAACGAAATATACACGACTTGCAAAAGCATTGTAACCAGGAAGCTAAAAGAATGACACTTCCACACCCTACAGATCCCATTGGTCTTTGCAAATATGAATAAGAAAGATAGACCACTCAACTGCCAATAGTATATACTCATAACTTTATTCTAGGTTTGGAGAGACTATAAGGCTAACACCAAAAAGAAAATGGCCACCAAATAAAACCGTTCGTTTGAACGATTTAGAAAAGGCTGTGGTGGAGCTGCTGGATTTCGATAAAAGTGTGGCCGGAATCTTAAATGTTAAATCATTTGATATTTCCACCAAACCAATTGAATGTAGTCGATTAGAGGATAACGACATTGAGTGTTTTACAAGTTTTGATATACAAGCAAGTATCAGTGCAAAGAAAAGAAAAGTTGAACAGCCAAGTCTGTTACAGCAACAAATCAACTTGCAAAAGTCATTTTATGAAAGTTACATTTCATTAAAAAAGAAGAAATTGGCGGCTTGAAAAAGATTGCTGACGCAATTAATACTTTAAAAGATGACTCAGATACCTGCGACACATTTTTATTTTAATGTGTGTTTTATTATATATATAACCTCAAATAATGATCTCAAATATCGAGTCCTTTTTTTATAAGCTAACCATTAAAATGTTATATAACTGTTTGCCTGTAACTGAAATGAATTCCTTTTTATTTTAAATCCAATTTTTATTTCGAGTGTTTTTTAACTCTAAAAAAGCTTTATAATAAAATGTTGAAGAAATTTAAATATTTATACACAGGTATGTGATGGAAATCGATTCCGTTGCCAAAACGGATTTGAGGCCTATATATTCTCTTCGAATACATTTAAACTTCTGACAAAATTTTTAGAAAATGTTGGTTGAGATATATTAACCTACCAGTCCTTGCCTACTCCATTTTGGTAGCTTCCTTCATCGAAAAATCTCAAGGCTGCTGCCAATTTATCTATGGGCCGTAAGCACCCCAACCGTTTTTCTGGCTTTAATTTTTTCTTCTAGTTCTGACAGAATATATTGAAATGCCTCTTTGTTTATCATAAAATTTTTTCTGAAACTTTTTTTTTAATTAGAAGTGAAGCATTTTAATTTTTTACAGACATACATACCTGATATCATTCATTGTAAATATATCTATTGCATTGCTTCTCAAATGTTTAAGATGTCTTCTTAAATGTTGGTTTTCATTCATAAAAAATGCAATTGAATCCATTTTTATAACTATTTTACAAGTTCTAAATGGTACTCCAAGTGCAGCCGTATATAATATTCGGGATTAAAATAAGTCTCGAGTATTTTTGGTATCCTTCTATCGCATAATGATTTAAAAATGGTACTTTACCAGGTAGAAATATTCAATCGTATAAGGCACGCACGTGAACTTATTTTAATTAACTAATTATTCCAAAATAATGTAATTAGAAACATAATTTTTCTATCCAGCTGATATTTATATAGAGATGATACAATTTTTGACAGCTTTTATCGATAAGTCGTCACGAGTATTTTAGAATGAACAAAATTCAGACCGTCGAAAGTGAAAGGTCACTTTTTTGGTAGTGAAGCGCGTTTTCTCGAATAGCCATGAATATATTTTTCTATAAAATATTTTTTGATAAAAAAAAACCACAAAAAATTTTGGACTTTATTTAACCATCAGCTAGATAATTAAAAATTTTAATTATCAGCCAGATAATTAAAAATTTTACTGAATCACAAATTCTTTAATTTTATTGTTGACTATTTTTAACAAAACATTTTTTGTTAATATTGAATACTGAATCACACCACAGTATTCAAATTACAACTCGATAATGTAAGTCGTAGAGAATTGAAACTCACTATACTTGTAGCTAATTTTTCAACCTATGAACATGAAACTAACTTAAGGCTGATTTTTCAACCTATATTATGTGTAAATTTCATTGGAATATTGTAGCGGCTTTTTGAAAAAATATTAAGCTACAATAGATGGTACTTTTTAAAGTTTTTTCTCGTAAATTTAATTGGTTTTTTCCCAGCCAGCATTTCCATATAAAAATAAGCGTTTTGTAACCAAAACACTGATAAAATGCTGTTGTGACCTTTATAAAAGACATCAAAGCAAGGGGTTTCTAATCGAAAAGCACCCAACTTTCTAAGCGTTAACAAGACAATTGCAAAACATGTTTTTTAAGTAACGTAATTACACGTTTTCTAAATGCTTAAAAAACTTGTTTTGAAAATTTAAAAACACGTATTTTTAATGAAATTAGTAAGCGTTTTAAACATTTACTTTGTTTTGGATATGTTTTTTTATTGATACATTTAAAAAATCTTTTTTAATATTAAATTTTTTTTCTTAATAGAAAAATATTAAATTAAAATATAAAAATAGGAACTGTGCATCATTTAAAAAATCATTATTACTTAGTATTTTAGTTTACTTTTTCTGTTGTTTTAATTTTAATACGATTTTTTGCGTACTGGAAATAAAGGGTGTTTTTTATAGACGTATATAACTCTAAATTGCAATAAAACAACGATGGATTATTCGATTGACATGAATTTTATTTATCCCGAAGAAAATCTTGTGGCATTACATTTTAAATATGATTTCTGGTATATGATCGCCACGGCTGGCTCGGATGTAGTCCAATCTGGACTTCCAATTTTCGATGACTTTTTCCAACATTTGTGGCCGTATATCGGCAATAACACGGCGAATGTTGTCTTCCAAATGGTCAAGCGTTTGTGGCTTATCCGCATAGACCAATGACTTTACATAGCACCACAGAAAGTAGTCTAGCGGTGTTAAATCACAAGATCTTGGAGGCCAATTCACAGGTCCAAAACGTGAAATTAGGCGGTCACCAAACGTGTCTTTCAATAAATCGATTGTGGCACGAGCTGTGTGACATGTTGCGCCGTCTTGTTGGAACCACAGCTCTTGGACATCATGGTTGTTCAATTCAGGAATGAAAAAGTTAGTAATCATGGCTCTATACCGATCACCATTGACTGTAACGTTCTGGCCATTATCGTTTTTGAAGAAGTACGGACCAATGATTCCACCAGCCCATAAAGCGCACCAAACAGTCAGTTTTTCTGGATGTAACGGATTAGCTTACTCCAAATGCGGCAGTTTTGTTTGTTGACGTAGCCATGCAACCAGAAGTGCGCTTCATCGCTAAACAAAATTCGCTTATGAAAATCGGGAACAACAGCAATCTCGTTTTGCACTATTTGCAAGCGTTGTTCAGGCGTGAATCTATTCATGATGAATTGCCAAACCAAACTGAGAATAAATCACTTGACAGCTGTTAAATCGGTCGCCATCTTTAACAGTAATGCCAACTTAAAGTTCTATACGTCTATAAAAAACTCCCTTTATGACTTAGAAGCAAACACAAAGTCCTCTTCCTTGCCTCCATATTCAGCGAAAGTTTCTGCAATAGAATTTAAATATGAATATAAAAATGTAACTAGAAACCTATTAAACGCATTTCACTTACGACGAATGGCAGTGGTGACAGTGAAGGCCCTAGTGCACTTCTTATCTGCAGTTCCTCGCCAGGAAAAGCTCTCAGCAACGTTATCAATCATGATCTTCTGCCACGCTTTCGTAACAAATTTTCTCGAATTGGATGTTGATAATCTTTTTAGATCTGCCTTCTAAAAATAGAAATCAAATCGACATCAGTATACAGTCACCGGACATTTCAAATTTAAATTCTTACCAGCAAGGAAAATTGATCTATATCTTCCAGTATAGTTTTCTCAAAATTGAGGAAGTCTTCAATATTACCAAACGGCTTGCTTGGTATAATTGTAGTGTTATTACGTGATACCGCTTTTTTAAGTTCAATGATTTCTTTGCGCATCCCCTCAACATTTTCTGTTAGGCGCAGCAATATTAGCTTATTTTTTTCCTCCACCTTTTCAACAGCCTTTTGACATGCGTCGATGATTAATGATTGAATTGCTGCCGAAAAAAATATAAAACAAATATGAGAAAAGTGTTGCGGTGTTAAGTTAAAAGTATCCTTTAAAAATAAAAATCTTACCAGACGACGTTGCACTATCCAAAAAAGTTGTTGTTGTGCTTGGACTTGGTCGCATCACATAAATAGTTTGTGAGGATGCGATATCATCATTAATGGGGTCGACGATGTAATTGAGATTGTTCTGCGACATGATCTGCGACGATCTGGTGTAGAAGCATATAACTTTTGATGTTACTTCGTCAAGCGTATGGTGATCTGGTGTTTCGTTAAAACTAAGATTTTCGGCACGGTAAATATTAAAAAGCGATGATTGAAGCGGCTTAACATATAAGTTATGCAAGTCTTGTACCCTTAGCCCGTGAAGTACAAATTCGTTATCAACAGATCTTGATATGGAAATAATTTTAAAAATTAATTTTCGTACTAAATAAAAGTTGTCAGGTGCAATAGATGATAAATAAAAGTTTTTAGTTTTAACAAATTTGTAAGTGACATTTTCTACTGTGGATTTTTTAGAATCAATATGTGTATGATGATTTCCATGCACACTCTGCTCAACTAGTCTGTTGTAAATTTGGGACGGAACATTATTATTTTTCTTCACTAGTTTCTTAATTTGTCCTAATTTATTTTCAAACTTGAAAGCACTGGTTGTCTCTAGTGATCCAAAGTGCATGGGATCTTTGGCAAACAGTGGCAATTATATGTTAACATTAAATCATCATGTAAAACAGGGACTCTGAGTAAGAAATCCTTTATCAGCTCCTCTGCGAATTTGTTATTTTGTACACGATCTTCAGCATTGAGGAGAATTCGCATTGTAAGACTAAGTTGCAAAAAATGAATGTACCTCTTTTCGCTCAATATGTCCTTTAGCACAACTTGGCCTGTATACAAAAGGAACTGACGGAATTCCATTGCTTTGAAGCGGTCTATCTCTTTTTAATCCCGTGGTTTCCTACAAAAGTCTCTTGGTATGTAACGCGCAATGGATTGAAGTTCTGTGTATAGTTTTCGTATATCATTTTGTTGCAAAGAATAATTGCGATTTTTAACTTTTATCCAGGATCCAAGCAAAGCCTTCATTACACCCAAGCATACCATGTGCATGTAATCTAGAGCGAATACTTGGATCATGTCGATTGGAAGCTTTTCAATCTCCTACTTTGCTGATTGTGATGGCTGACATCAGTTCTTTGCCGAAAATTTATATTTGTGCGCAAAGGATGGTTTTGATAATGGAATATCATACGATTCTCTTTCAGTTCGCCCCTCTAAATGCACTTTGTGCAGCAGCTGTAGCCACCATGTCCTTTGACTCCTAGCATAAGTGCCCTAGCTGGTGCATCCAGAATAAATGCTCGACATTTTATTACAAAAGTTTTGTTTTCGTATGAGAATCCATTTTGGAGAAGACCGTTCAACTCATCGACGAATTGTGCCAGAAACTTATTCATATCGTTGGGATGAGACCGTCCACAAAAAAATAGCTACCACGAAAACACAATCCGTCCCATTTACATTCACTAAAATAGGCCACACGCTCTTCAGCGAACTTTTCGAAATTGGTAACCTATCGATGTTAAAGTTCAATTCTAAAATATTTGTATGCACTTTATATTCTCGCAAAAAATCTGTCAAACAGACTCTCAATCCACAATGAGCATATTCTAAACCTGCTAACGAGACAGTTGGAGCATCAATCGGCGTACGTTTTAGCATTCTGATATCTTTTGGTAGGCCTTCAATTTTCTCGCTTAATAAGTCCAATAATTTATTAGCATGCACATTGGACACATTGCTCTCTACAAACCATGCAGCTAAACGTTTATTGAAATCAATAACGGCGCCATCCGACGAGTTCTCACTTTCATCAAAAATATAATTCTCGTGTTCAGATATATAATCTTCGTTTGGCAACAAGGAATCTAAATTATTTTGTGCTTCAGGCACAACCTCCTGTTCCACAAATTCACTTTGAGTACTTACAGAATTTGCAGCCGCACCGTTAAATAGATGCTCAAAAATGTCGGTGCTGCTGCGCACAACTCTTTTCTTCTTTTTTGCTGTAGACATTAAATAAGTAGATAAATACCTTTTTCAATATCAAATGATAATTAAAAATATCAAACGCACTTAATTTAACAACTTTAAGAACAATTTAACACAATTTATTAACACAACTTATTAGCACAATTTTTAACGGCGATAATAACACGTCTTGCTTAAATTTATGAAACACTTGCACTTGCAAGCAAATTGTCAATGAAATTTGCACATACTATATGTTGAAAATTCGGGGGATGGGGTATTTCATGGAGATTGAAAGCCTTCTGATCGCTATTCACTTGGGAATAGCTAGAGGTGATTCCTTAACTGAACTGCCCAAGCATCTCACTACTTCCATGTGGTATTCCCTGGTGATGCCGTCCGGACTACCCGATCTGGCGGTAGCTAAAGTGTGTATGCAAACATGCAGTAGAGTAACCTGAACGGCTTGCGACCACCGGTGCAATTCAGGCTACTGCTGCAACGTCGACGAACCGGTAAATACCATTGATATTGATTATTTATTGGAATTGCTCGAGAATGTGCTAACAGCTGTGGCATTTTGTTACCTTAGTGTACGAGAGTGACATCGTGCAGAAATGGTTTTCAGGCTAATGTCGCAGCTGCCTTCCATCCTGGTAAAACTTTAACAAGGACTTGGAGAATGCTCTAAATCACGTTGTCGTTAAGTTGACCGTACAGGTTTAGTTGATACGATATTTTAATTAACGCCCGACCTGACTCTGAACACAAACGCCCATAAGGTCTTGTGTCAACCCTTGCGAGAACCTCACTGCATGCAAATGGACCCTTGGGGGCATCATAGGGGTAACTGCACTACGGATTTAGATAACGACTTCAAGTTGGGACCCATATAGAAAAGATGACATTATTAAATAAAGAAACAAAAACAAGCGAAAAATAAATGATAGAACGGACGGAAAACAAAGTAGGAACAATGCATACTATGTGTTCTCAGATAGTATGAATAAGAAGACTGAAGACGAAGCATATTTTACAGTCAGGCCTGAGAATAGGACCAGCGATTGTGGACGCGCAAATTTTTACGCGCCAGTTTGACAAGGCAACTAGCCCAACAGGAACCATTCCGCAAACTAAAATTGATACACCAACATCAAAGACCAAAGACTGCAACAGATTCCAATCCGGCAGGTAAGGAAATACAAACCGGCATGCAGAGATACGTAGCTGTAGGGCTAGTTTTAGAACTAATCAACAGGAGCGCACAACTAAACAGTACAAAGGCAGTCAGGCGGATACAATACCAGTCTCCGAAAATAGATTTTCCATATTTGCACCCACAGACGATGCAATAGTAGAACCTGCGTCTAAGGAACACAACCCTCCACCTATCTATTTGCGAGAGCAAACTTCGAACGCTATTGTAAACCTTTTATCAAAGATTGTGGGAAAGGATAATTTTTACGTAGCTTCTGTACGAAGGGGACGGATACAGGAAACAAAAATCCAAGCCCATACTGAAAAAAATTATAGCTTAATTGTCAATAAACTAAAAGCCGAAAAAAGAACTACTACACGTACCAACTAAAAATTGCCAAGGGTCTCGTGGTTGTGGCAAAAGGCATTGACAGTTCCGTCCCTGTTGAAGAAATCAAGAAAGCTATTGAGGATGAAGGTTCACAATATACAGAACAAGGATAAAATTCCCCAACCAATGCACGGTGTGCAGATTGTTTTTAACGCAGCTCTCCTTAAGACAAAAATTCAACTCATCTAATCTACAACCTGAGACATCTTCTTAACCGAAGAATAACAGTAGAGAAACCACATAAGCGTAATATCTCCGCACAATGCACTAATTGCCAAGAGTTCGGGCACACAAAATCTTACTGCAAGCTTCCATCTGTTTGCGTAGTTTGTAGTAACTCACATAAAACCACGGAGTGTACAGCACCCAATGTAAGTGCAGCAATTGCGGTGGAAGACATTCTGCTAATTACAAAGGATGTGAAGTTTTCGGGAGGATAAAAAAATCGAAACAACCTCAAAGTCGTACAAATGCGAAATATCGCGAATCGAATTATCCGAGCTTTCATACTGAAGGTAATGCAATGCCTAATGATGTACATGCGAATGAAATGAACTATGCCCAACAACAATTCGATGGTTTACCAACGTCAAATAGGCCCAACGTGAAAAATCTTTCATATGCCCAAGTGCTAAGGAGCAGTCTTCAAAGATAATATGCAGGGCAGTTTTCAGGAGATGATGCGGAATCAGAACATGATTCTGCAGACCCTTCTTAGACAAAAATAAAATGACCCAGTTGCGTATTTGCTACTGGAATGCGAACGTGTTATCCCAACATAAGTTCGAGGTAGAAGATTTCCTACATAGGCAGGGAATAGACATCCTTTTGGTATCCGAAACACACTTTACTGTAAAGAATTGCTTTAGAATTAACGGGTTCATTATATATGACACTAAACATCCAATTGGAAAGGCACGTGGTGACACGGCCGTCATTGTGCTTAAAAAAGTGAGGCACTTTGTTATGCCAGAATTTGGGAATGATTACATTCAGGCAACCTCTATAAGTCTTACTTATTTTCATACCACAATTTCATGTGTACATTGTCCTCCAAGACACAAAATTGATAGCGACAATTTCAAAAGCTTCTTAGCAACATTAGGACACAAGTTCCTGGCGGTAGGTGACTGCAACGCTAAGCATAACCACTGGGGCTCTAGACTTATTAGCCCAAGAGGGAGGCAACTGTACAATGCTACTGCTCAAAATAGTCTAGATGTCGTATCTGGCGGTAAACTCACATACTGGCCTACAAACTGTACGAACAAGCCAGACCTTATTGACTTCACTGTTACTAGAAATATTAAATGTGACCAACTTCTGCTTAGTCCCCTAGAAGACTTATCATCTGATCATTCGCCGACTATAATAACACTACGTAATAGTTTTGTAAACTCTGAAGTATTCTCCTACGTTCTATCCGAACCGATACACGAACTGGCTAAAGTATAAAACGTAAGTCAGCTCTCATCTCTCCCAGAACATCCCTCTATTTAATTCATTTGATATACAATGTGCTGTGAACCACCGTACAGACGTTATTACTTGTGCAGCTGGGAATGCAACTCCAATGAGAAAAACACATAGGAGGAAATCGTTCAAGTCATCAGCTGATATTGAAGCCCTCATCCGACAAAAAAGAAAATTGAGAAGGGAATGGCAGAGAAATCGTTCTCCAGCTTTAAAAACCCAATTGAATTTGTGTCAAAAAATTCTTAAAGAAAAGTTGCGTTTACAGCATGAGTCAGCGCTTGCAAATTATTTAAGTAACTTGGATCCAACAACAAAAACCGAACACAGCCTATGGAAAGCTGTGAAGCATATGAAGTGCCCTACTTCTACCGAACCACCACTAACACTTGAGTGCCTTAGTTTTGCTAAAAATCCAAGTGAACGAGCAAATGCTTTTTCTAGCCATCTGGAAAACCTTTTCACTCCACACGACATAATTAGTGATATTAATCCTCCATACATCAGCGATTCCATTGAAAATCGAATAAGAATGCGGGTGCCCTCAATTAAAATGGCAATCAAAAACCTTGATGCCTAAAAATTGCGCGGCGCTTATCGTATTACTAGTTCAATGCTGATGAACTTGAAAGATTGCGCTGTGAGAATTATATTATTCATTTTTAATGCCATCTTAAGAGTGGGGGTTTTCCCGTCCACTTGGAAGATTTCAGAAATTGTCATGATCCAAAAACCAGGTAAAGTCGCTACTCAAATCAGGTCATATATACTATCAAAGCTGTTCGAAAAGGTCCTCCTTCAGAAAATAACGCCCCATCTAGCAGAGCGAAATATTATTCCAGAACATTTGTTCGGCTTCCGCAGATGACACGGTACTTTGAAGTGTGAACAAAGATCCAGGAACTGCATCTGAGCACTTACAAGCTCATATAAACCAGCTGGAAGGTTGGCTAAATAAATGGAAAATCAAAGTAAATCCATTAAAATGTGCCCATGTGACTTTCACACTAAGAAAGGCTAATTGTACGGCAATAAAAATAAATAACGTCATTGTTCCGGTGGAAACCCAAACTAAATATCTAGGAATCCATCTAGACAGACGCCTAACATGATCACGACACATTGAGATCAAAATCTCAGCTATGAAACTAAAAACAGCTCGACTAATGTGGCTGATAGGTCCATTTTCATCTCTATCTTTGGAGTATAAATTTCTGTTATATAAAGCTATTATTAAACTAATCTGGACATATGGCATTCAGCTTTGGGGAACTGCGTGTGCATCTAACATCCAAAAGTTACAAAGAAGACAGTCGAGTATTTTACGAACAATAGTCTGCGACCCCTGGTATATAAGAAATGAGAATATCCACAGAGATCTAGAAATTCCAACGGTTCGGGAGGAAATTGAAAAATATTGTACTAAGTACGTTCACAAACTGGCGACACATCCAAACGCCCTCGCGAGGGACCTGTTACAGTTCGAGGGACACAGAAGGCTTAAGAGAAGTGATACCTTGCGCCTAGTGAGAAGAGGGATATAACTTTTTTTTATTTAATCGAAGAATATTCCTTTTATTTTAAGATTTGAGTACAAGTAACTAGTTATTACATTGGTAATAATTACACTGGTCAACAAAATTTTGTAACAAGAAAGGTACTTACCAATTTGGAATTACCTAAATACCCTCATTTTATCACCGTATTTATTTTGATTCCATCAGTTCTAGTTTTCGTGTTACAGCTACTACCCGTAAAATTTAAAATTAACCATTTTTGTTCCACTTTTGCATTCAGAGATTTTATTTATGTGAATAGTATAGTGTTTTTTTCTATTTATTGAGTTAAGCGACTGTTAAATAATGTCAAGAAAGTGCAAAAATGATCCTGACAGGTTTTGTTATATTTGTGGTAACATTACTTTTAAAACTCAGCGAAGGAATTTGACACCATTAGTGACTAAGCTATATGAACAGTATTTTGGCTTTGCCGTCGGACAGCAAGACAAAGCGTGGATTCCACACATCTGCTGTGTTACATGTGTGGGTCTTCTTACTGGATGGGCGAGGAGATCTCGATCTATGCCATTTGCAATTCCCGTAATTTGGACAGAACCAACGAATCACTCATCTGATTGCTATTTTTGTGTTACTGATACGAAAGGTATCACAATTAAAACAAAAAATAAAATAACATATCCTGACCTGCCATCTGCTAAAAGACCGATCCCTCATAGTGAGGAACTACCTGTACCAGAACCACCAGAAAGTTATGGACAGGAGTGGTGACGGCTTTTTATATTTGAAGGAAAAGTTTCCTAAATTGAGTGAGGCAAAAATTAAAGAGGGCATATTTGTTGGCCCACAAATTAGACAATTGATGAAAGACGACATATTTAAAGAAAAATTCAGTGATTTGGAAAAATCTGCTTGGGAATCTTTCATGAAAGTAACTTTAAATTTTCTAGGAAATCACCTATCAAATGGCTATAAAACTATTGTCGAGGAGCTGCTATCTGCTTATAAGGCTTTGGGTTGTAATATGTCATTGAAAATACACTTCCTTCATTTACATTTAGACTTTTTTCCTGAAAATTTGGGCGCCGTCAGCGATGAACATGGTGAAAGATTCCACCAAGACATTTCTACCATGGAAAAACGATACCAGGGCAAGTGGAGTCCACGTATGCTAGCGGATTACTGTTGGACATTACAACGAAATGTACCTGAAGCAAAATACAGCAGAAAATCATAAAATTTTATTTAAATTAATACTGTAACATAATAAAATAACTTACTTTTGTTAACAAAATCTCAAATTTTCTAAATTTATATAACATCTAATTACAAAAAAACTATTCGTATTGGAAGCATTATCCTAAACATAGCAAGACAAAAGTCTTCATGTTACACACAAAAAGTTTTTTTTGTCGACCAGTGTTATTTAAGTTTTTTCTTTTTATATTTAAGATTTGGATACTTATTGTAATTTTCTTAGAAAGATTCAATAATAATAAACAATTAAAAAAAAAAAAATTTTTTTTTAAATTTTTTAATTTCTCTTCTACCCCAGTGCTCATACTCTGAGGAATTTTTATCATTCCTCATTTTGGCAACAGAAACTTACTGAAACCAAACTGAAATGAAATTTGTAAGTTCTACGCTTTCTGGAAGTGTTTTAAGATTTACTTGAAATTTCGTAATTTTTATTCTATGATGCAAAACGGAAATTGCTTAAACCCTTCAGAGCAACAGCACTGGAGTATATGAAAATTTAAAAAAATAAAAAAAAATTTTAAATATCCAAAGTATTTGATTGGTTGCTAAACTATTGCTTAAAACATTTAATATTTAATGACTTAAATAAGCCATTAATACTGAAGATATTTACAAATACTAAAAAACTTCGGGTTTTACGTTAAAACATATTGAACGCGGCATATTTATCTTCACTGATTTAATTTTTTCTATGGTTTTGATATTATAGAAGAATGTGGAAAGTGAAAAATATTAATATTTCGCTAACACAGTGAAGGGTATATAAGACTCGGCACTGCCGAATTTAACTTGTTATATATGTCTTGTTAAGAACTTGATGAGGTTGTTGTCCTTTATTTGGTTGGAATCTCCCATTAGATAATGGGAAAATATGCAATACGTATGAGTGCATAATGGCGAGTGGTAGAGCAATTGATTAAAATACAAATTTTTTGAAAAGTTTAAGGACTTCTTTCTACTCGATAGAAAATTCAATACAATTTAGAAACAAATTTATAAAAACATTCTTACAGAATTAATAGTTTTTCTAACTTTTAGTATACGATTTTTAAGAAAACTTTAAAAATTTCTAAATAGAATTTGAGAGCCTCTCAAGCTCAAGATATTGCCCAGATTTTGACTTTGTGTTTAAATGTTATTTATCTTGTAGTGACATTTAAATGCGAAAATCAATTTTCTACTTCAAAATTAAATAATACTTAAATGGCCTACATTCCCATTTAAAGTCTACTTAAATTATCATATGTTTTTAGCAACTTTTTGTTGCTACAGACAACTAATATTTTTGGCCATTGATAAAATTTTCTATTTTTCCTGAAACAACCAATAGAAACTCATCTTTTGTCCAATAAAAATTCGGACATCTTATTTGCATACAGCTTTGTACCTTTTTTATTGTATTTTTAATGTTTTTAGATTTTATTTTTCACTAATCATCACATTTGTTTTTCTCTGAACAGCTGTGTTTCACTCAATGTCGATCATTTTGTGGTGCTGCCATTCTTCACGATAAATAAATGTTAATTAAATATTGACTGAACAACTGTGAGTGGATTTATATCAGGGTAAGTATTGGGCTCGAATTGAGCGCGGCTCCGAGCGAGCTGTGTCTTGCGAGCTAATGCGAGCTGTGTGCCTTAAGTTCAAAATTAACATTGGGCTCTATTTGTTTGGCTCGCTTGCGGGACGAGCAGCTCGTTTTGAGCTCGTATGTAGCATGTGTACTTGTAATAAATATAAGACTTTTTTGTACTAACATTCATTTTGTTGTGTGCGTTCGGGTGTGTGTGTGGTAGATTGGGCTGTATAAAATTTTTTTAGAAGCTCATAAAAATTTGTATAAGTTAACGATAATTATGTTTAATTACGTTTAAACAGAATTTGTGCCAACTAACAAAATGTGCTGACCTGTTGTCTAGACAGTTGATGCAATATTCTTTGCTTTATTTTATTTAATTGCTGATATGGCAAATAATTATTTTTATGAAACTATAATTGTTAAGTTTATTTTTTAAAACATATTCATTCTTATTTCATAACTAAACAAATAAAAACGCTTTAAACCTTATTCGGTTTGAAGCGACCTTTTTTAAAAAAACAAAAAACAAAATTTTTGTTTAATTTATATGAAGGTGGCATTAGAATATTAGAATATATAGAGTAGGTATTAAAAATATTTATTTTCAATTTTTTTTATTCAGGCAGTTGTTTCAACGGCTATTAAAAACCATTGGATACAATTTTGGAAATTAGGAAAATATTTTTACGCTTTAATGTGAAAAGCAAAAAAAAAAAAATCTTTGTGGAAACATTGCTTAATTTGCATGCATACTCGTACATACATTCCAGAGAAAGGATTGAAAATCTTTGTTTTTATTATATACATTTTTATATTTATTGCTTTTGTTATGAATTTATTCAATAATAATTGTTGTTAAGCGCCTTTTTTGTGCTAAATATTCTAATTGTGTATGTTATTTAAAGTATATGTATATAAATGTAACCCACCATTTCATATCTTATTATACGTGCATTACAAGTCTAACTAATCAACACGCAGTGTATATACGTGGTTAAAAGTGTTCTTATTTCATTCGACCATCTACACACTAAAAACCATAATACCTTACATTCATAATTTTTATTGATGGCCTTTTATATGCATGTCAAAAAATCAAAACATTTCCTTTAGTACCTATTAGTTGTTATTTCTTTAATTTTTTGGTTTTATTAAGAAGTATCACGAGCTTAGCTCTTTTCAGCTCATTTTGAGCTATTTTAAGTTTGCGCTCGTGCTCTCAAAATTTTTAGCTTGTCCTTGCGAGCGAGCTAAACAAAAAAAAATTAAGCTTGGCTGTACAGCCGAGCCTAAAATGTAAGCCAAGCAGATTAGGCTTGTGAGCCCGAGCATAATTTTGAGCTCTCGGGCTTAACTAGCGTTCGGAGCTCAAATTTTTCTCTACCCTGACTTATAAGCAACTTAAATTTAAGTAGAATTCAACTAATTTCGTATTTAAATACGAAGGTAAAAAGTATGCTTTCATTTAGTATAAGACTATAAATGATATCTTAATAATTGGTTTTTCTTCAGTTTTGTTCTCATTATTTTCTATTTTAAATTAATAATATAAGATTTTAGTTCAAGCTTATGACAATCTCTGGAGGAAGTCCAAGTGGCCATATGATCGTATTTTTTCAAAGGCCATGTTAAAGCTCATCAGGAATTATAATATACTTTATACTAAGCTAAACAAGATATCGTAGACTCAATAGCTACATGACTAAAATTTGTGTGGGTAGTATAGTTGAGAGCATAGACTGTTCAGCTAGACTCGACACTTTTATTTTTCGGATCTGGTATCTTTAAAAAGGCGGTGCCAGATCTCGACGGAAAACAAAAAGCTTTATGTTTTGTCTCTTTTAGTTTTCCGTTAGAATTCAATTTTTTTTTTTAAATTATAACAATTAACAAATAATTTTTGCGAAATATTGTGAAAAAGTTGTAAATTAACAAAAAAGAAATTGTTCCAAATTAAGTTTCTATGAAGTTTTAAAGCCAGGAAACAATTAATTGGCAAAAAGTGTATGGTGATGTAAGTTCTAAAGAATACGAGTACACGTACATAATAAAAAAGAAAAATTTTGTAATAAAAATAGTTATACCTATTATTTTATTTGTGATAAAATTATCAAAGTGTGCACAAAAGGATGTCTGGATGGTTCCAAATTACATCGTTTAACTTTGAATCCAAACATTTTAGTAAACAATTTGTTACTTGTACCAAGAATTGGTTTTGTAACTATTTGAAAAAATTGGAGAACAAGACGCCAATACACAATTTTTGCAAAAGTTAAGAAAACTATTTTTTAATAAGAAAAGCACTATTCTTTAATAAGAAAGTTTTACTTATCAAAAAGTGGTGACAAAATTGTCTTGTTCATTAATTTTTGCAAATGGTTACAAAACTTTTTGATAACTGTAAATTTGGCTAAATATTAGTATAAATAGATGGTCAAAATTAGTAACAAATTACTGCCCTAATGGGCGAAATCTATGACATGAGATACTGTAAGCTGTTAACATTAAATTCTTTATTCTTTCTTCTCAGGAAAAAAAAGCTTAGATTGCCAAACCGTTAATGCTAACTAAATCAGTTCTTTAGCCATTTTACCGTATTTCTTTTTATTATTATCTGGCCAAATTAACATAGTTTCGCACAAGAATTCCTACTAAATACAAATTTAAGGAGTTTTCGTAACTAATGGATGGTGCTCTTGATACGTCTAACTTGGATAAAGATGATGAATCTGATATTGAATATGATAATAGTAAAAAAAAATAAGTAAGCTTTACGCAAAACAAAAATATATTAATCTGCAAAAATATTTAGGTATATAGTAAATATATATAAATTTTTATGTAAATGTATGTAAAAATTGTAATAATCCAACAAACCAAATGACTTGAGAAAAATATTAAAATAAACTTACAAACATAAGCCTTATGATTGAGAAAATATTGTAGAATAATCAAAACGGCACCCTTATAATTAATCTTAAATTTATGTACAAGCTTTTTTCATAAATTCTGCGTATTTTTCATAAAAACTCAACCCCAGTATTTTTTTCCTAGATTATGAAAATTTTCATAAATACTAAGAAAAATTAGATCAAATTCTTGAAAATCGTACATTGACTAATTTTCGTAAAATATTCATAAATAATAAGAATTTTTTTTTCTGTGTAGATTTATATAAAAATTTTAAGATTTTTTTTATTGTTATATTGGTACAATTTGCTACAAAAAGCAAGATCGTTCTGGTGTCCTTAATAAACTGTTCATCTCTAGTCCGTATTGATACATCAGCATCTATCTATAATATATAGAAATATAATAATTGTTTTCTTTAGTCCATCATAGTTTTTCATCTAAAAGCATTGGATAAATAAATTTATCCAATTATTAATTATTATTAAGCATCGAATTTTTCGCTATTTTCGGGCTAAATTTCTGCAACCACCCAATTGGCTTATAATTGAAATTGAATTGTATTTAAAAAAAAAAACTTTTTTTTACAGATTTATATATTACCTTCAGATTTTGTCAAAGTTTTGCCATTATGTTGATTTATGTATCTATTATATCTACATAAACATTTTTATCAAAATTTATTTACTTTATTTTTATCGAATTTTTGATATTTGAGACAATATTCTTTAGAAAAGGTTGTATATGACAAACGTTTCTAAAGCGTTATTGCAAAATGTTTGAGAATTTTTATTTTATGAACATTATTTTACATGATATTGAGAGAAACTTTCTATTTACTATTTTCATAACTTTTGAGCTGAATTAAAGTTTTTCTTATTTTAAAACCCCAATTTTGTTAAATTTTAATAGATTTTTAGTCCATTACTGTTATTTTTTTTATTACTAAGTTCATTTAAATTATTATTAGCATTACAAATATAAAATTTTTGTGTTGCTATTTAAATGTATACGTTTATTTTCTTGTCTTATTCTTGTAAAGTGTATGCAACTATTTTTGTAGTGCTTTTTTTAATTCAAAAAAAAAAGTTATTTTCTTTTAATGATTTACTGGTAATATTTGGGTGCAGTATGTAACTATTTTTTAACATTATGTACACATAATGTTTTTTATTAAAAATATTGTTCTCTTTTACTTTCATTCCTTATTGTTGGAAAAAATATGAAAATGATTTAGTATTTATACATAATTACACGCTTTAAGCAGCAATTACATTTTTATTTTAATGTGTTGTTCGTTGCTGAACCATATTTTTGAAACTTAAGATGACTAACTTGATTTTCCTACAACATTTTTATCCGATGTAACCATGCAGGCGAATCTGGTACACAAGATCGATTTTGTTGTAAGTAGAAAACGTCATTACGTGTTTTTACACTTTCTGGACTTAAAAAAATAAAAATAAATAAATAAATTTAAATTATTATTGAAAGGTTAAGTAAATAATTTGGTTTTTAATTTTTATTTATCATTTGGACAAATAGAACTCGTACAAATGAACTGGACAACATAAGGGATTCTCTTCATTCTCTTGCTGGACATATACGTTATTTTTGCGTGGATTTGCATTCGAAATTATTTTAATACATTAGATTTATATTAAAATTTCATATTGAAATTTTTTGAATTTTAAAAATCGTTAAAAATGCTCTAGTACATATTAAAGTCCCCTTTTTCACTATTAAAGCTCGTTTTTATAGGCAAAAGGAAGAAATTTTGTAGAAACCAATACAACACTTGTACGAACTTGAAATTCATTTCATTCTCTCACTCGTTAGACCGGGAGTACATAGAACAATTTTAGTTGCACAACTTTTTCTTAATTTTCTTTTAAAATTTTTTGTGTCCACACAAAAATTTTGTTTCGGGAATTTTAGCATTCTTATTCATTCAGCTTGTCTTCTTTTTTACAGCTTTAAAAGGTACGAATAGAAAACAAAAGATAATTACCAAGTACGAGTATGTCTGTACCCTTTTCCACTCTTTCCTTTATCCCTCCTATAAGAATTGTAAAGCTAAAACCACCGTGTATTCCCAGACTTGTATTGTGAGAACGACTATGAAAGCCAAAGAAGGAAACGATAATAAGCAATCTTGCATAGTGAAAACGTAAACAAACAAAGCCGCAAATATACAACAATAAATAAAGTTTACAAAATAAATAAAAAATAAGTTTATTTAAAAACATACCAAGCCTTGCTTGTGGTGGATAAGTCGTACTAAAACGTTACGTGACCCCGGAGTTTTAGCTGTTTGATCAGTTCGCTTCTAATGCTTTATAATATGGTAAATTATTACTAAAGGATGGTTAAATTTTAAGGGCCGATGTTGATTTTGAATAAAACACAAATTATTTAGGAAATTATTGTCATTTCTTTTTATTATGATAACATGGCGGCACACCTCCATCCGATGGTCCAAATTTTCGATGACGCCAAGACATAAGAAAGAAGTCCAACGGTGTCAAATCACATGATCTTGGCGGCCAATTGACATCGCCATCATATGAAATATTACGGCCATTGAATTTGTCGCGCAAAAGAGCCATTGTTTCGTTAGCTGTGTAGCAAGTGGCACCGTCCTCTTGAAACCACATATCGTCCACATCTATATCTTCCAATTCGGGCCATAAAAAGTTCGTTATCATCTCACGATAACGAACACCATTCACAGTAACTGCCTGACCGGCCTCATTTTGGAAAAAATACGGCCCGATGATGCCGCCAGCCCATAAACCGCACCAAACACTCACATCTTTGCGGATGCATTGATTTTTCGACAATCACTCTTAGATTATCATTCGCCCAAATGCGGCAGTTCTGCTTACTGACGAATCCACTGAGGTGAAAATGTGCCTCATCACTGAAGATGATTTTTCGAAAAAATCACGAAGTGCACGAAATGCATTTTGATTTGAACGCCCATTTTCATAATAAGCCTGAATAACTTTAACGCGTTGCTCGATTGTGTTAGTCTGAAATTGAGAAATGCCAAATGAAATGCAGAAACAACTTGAGGCTTAGGTGTGGTACATTCAACATCCGCCCTTGAAATTTAACCACATGTGACCATCCAAACATGATTTAAATACAAGATTTAATGAATTGCACTAGCTATTGTGGTATTTGTATATATATGTACAATAATACTAACTTAGATTAAAATGTTTTTTATTAAAAAATCCTAGGTTTCTTAAAACGTGTGTTGAGTGTGCACCTAATTGTTTGCACTCCCAAATATGTTCTTCTTTTACAAGGTAACAATATACGAGTATGTATACTAAAATAAATGAACATTACAAAAAGTATTTAACTTTCTTTTTCTTGTTATGGAATATTATTAAGCTAACGTGAGTAATTATAAAGTACAGACAATTTTTGTGCCACTTCATCTAGACAGTCGGTAAATCGTTCATAATAAGAATCCGTAAATATATTGCCAGTGTTGAGTAAAATTGTTATTGACTTATCGTTTTTTTTTTCCTTTTTCAAATTAAATAATCTTACAAAATACTTAAATTTATATATTACTCGAATCAGGAGCATAATTGGGTCCATTTGGTTTACAACCTTCTTGGACGATTAAGAACAATGAATATTTAGCTCATCTGCTGTCATTTGCAATAGTTCTGTTTTGAATGGACGTCTTCTCTTCGAAATCTTTTCATAATCCATTGTTTCCAGACTCTAACACCAAATGTGCAACTTAAGCTTTTTAACAGGCTGCATAGTTTCCGTGTGCGGTCATTATTAAATTTTTTCAGTAAGTTGACGCATACCCACTGAATTTTTATTGCGGTTAAGGATTTGCAGGAAACAACATCAGCACCATGTTTGCGCCCTAGAGTACCTCTGTAATAATATAAACAACTTATCTTGAAAAGAAGTCTGCTGCCGTGCTCTGTTTTCGAAGATTTATTTTGACCCAGCAGCTTCTTGTTGAAGTCTTCATAGGAATATAGCTATGAAAAGAATTTTTAAATTGGTTATTTTGCTTTTTATAATATACTTACCATCATTAGAGTTAATGTATGACATTTTTTTCAAATACCTATATGAAGAATTTACTTCATTTTTTTACATTAAACGAAAATTTCAAAATTTTGATTGTTTTTGCTTAGAAAAATATTTATTAAACGATGTTAACATATGATGAAATAACAGTAATCTATATTTATTGCTACCAACACATTGCTTTGCAATCTCTTAATATTATTTTTTCTCTCGCTCTGTTCTTCGTAAGAAAGTTGATTTTAGAACTGTCATTGTTGAGTATTCTGTGTGGGTATTCTATGGTTGATTCTAGTTGAATAGTCTATGGTCTCCACCGCACTCATGGCAATCTTAGCATTTCTTTATATACCGTTTCAGCTAAATGTAGAACTCTCTAGATTTATTCCATGTTCACACCTAGGTTTTTGTGCGTGTTTTAGCGAAATATTTTAAAACAAAAACACAGCCGTTCACACTACGTTTGTGTAGGTCAGCTTATCTTATTTAATTTTTTCATTTTATTTTATTTAATACAATAATTAGTTAAAAACTTACCAAACACCAAATATTAATATTGAACTTTAAAGTAATAAGCTTCTAAATATTAAGTTAACTTTTCTTTTGCTCATCAAAAAATTTTGGACGTGTCGCCATCAAACGCGCTCAAAAACCTCGGTGTGAACATGATATCAGCAAGTAACAAAATCAAACTATAACGGTCAGCCGAGAACCTTCTTGATTTATCTAGTAATAACACCAAACTGTAACGGTAATTTTCATTTTAGCTAATTCTACAACACTTAAAACTAACAAGACACCTATACACTAGCATAGATACATCTTCGGGTCGAGGACGCCGAGCATGTGTTTTTCGTCTGTCCGAGATTTGAAGCCGCAAGAGCAACACTGGAACGACAATTAAATAATGAGATTGGACTTCACAATGTGACCCAGTTAATGATGGAAACACCTGAAAACTGGGGATACATTTCGACGTACGTACGATTGGTTCTTTTGGAACTTCGTAGATCTCTAACTAGAGCACAGTAGGGTTGACTGGACCAACCCATCTCGGCGAAGTAATACCTCCACGGTGCACCGCGGAGATCGGATGAATATTGTGGTGGTGTGTTTTAGTACGTAGGCGCCCTAGCGGCCTACGTACGCACCACTTGCCCGCAATGCAAAAAAAAAAAAAACACACACACAAGCACACATTCATAAATTCTACACACTAACTTAAACAATAAATTGCTATATGTACATATTAGACATCTGCAACAACTAATTTTTTTTACTTATAAATACATTTGCCAATATTAAATGTGAATGCGTACTTGATCACAGAGCTCAAATAGCGAAGAGTAGTGAACTGTTGCTTTTCAAGTTCTTATCCGTCAGCATTTTCAAAATCCATGTTCCGGAAATTAAAACTAGAAAAAGCAAATGAGTACTGTATTTGCGGAACGCCAAATAATTTGCTTAGAAATTTAATTGTTAAAATACTTCTTAAAATCGGCAAATCATTCAACCAAAAGCAACAGACATTAATAACTCTGTTTTGTGTATTAAAAGCTTTTAAAATATGAGGTTAAAAATGATCAATTATATTTTAATGTAACATATGCTAAGCCCTAATTAAACATAATACTAATAATAATAATAATACATAAAGAAATGAATGAATACTTAACAATAACATGTAACTTATTTAGAACTACCTTAATACTACTGTAAATTATGAATTTTATATTTATATTTATTAAGTCTAACGGTATTGCTGAAAGTTGAGTTCAGCAATCTTCCAATAGTTGTTCAATTAACTGCTAAAATAAACACATACCTACCTTACTTGTTAAGTGAATCTGAAAGAAATAAGTTGTTTTTCTTCGTCGTGTTATTTTTCACCGTGCCCAATCTTTTTCTAAATTATAAATTAATTAATTTAAATTCCTAAAAACTATATATTAGCCCTAGAACGTCAAAATGACGACGCCCGATCTTATTTTTGAATTAGAACCTCTTTTTTCTTTTTTCGCTTTTAATTTCTTGCCGTAGTCAAAATGACGAACAATGAAGTGTCGTATTGTATAGCTTTTATGTTATATAATCCTTCGTTTAAAAAAAATTCCAGTTGAAAGAAGATTTTGCAGTGTTAATTTTACATTTAAGAATTGAAAAAAATATATAAATTTCTTTATTTATTGATTACAAAAGAACTAAATATGAATAATAAACCTATTTTGGTATATATTTTCGCTCACGGCGTATTTTACAGTTCCTTGAAATACATCGTAGTCAAAATGACGAAGGATGACGTTAGTGTAAAAAAAATAAGGATGATATTCTAGGGTTAGGAAAAAACAACATAAATTATATTTTTATCGAAAAAAAAAAAAGAAATACAGCCATGCCTACTTTTATAAACATCATTACGTTAGATCTGTTAACAACAGTCTCATCAAGTAATGATAAACAATCATTCTCATTTAAATTCCCTCTCTCGCTGTCTCTACATACTTCTTTAATAAAGACGTATAGAGATTCTCTGTGTTAATGTCTGTAACTATGAGTCATAGCTTACAAGTACCAAAATCATTTAAAGTATTTATTTGATGTATTTGCAATTTCTACAAATGATTTTGGAGCATTGTCGTGTACTGTATAAGCAAATACGAATATATAAAAACACCAAAAGCAGGCAAGCGTAAGTAAGTAGTCATTCCTGAATTTTGTTGTTCCTGAAATGTGAACTCATTTTTGTTTGTATTGCAAATATGTACATGCACTTGCTGCAGAGAACATAAGTACTACGCAAATCCAAATACATTTGTGCATATGTCCAGTACAATTTCTTATGGATAATAACACAGCATGATTTTTCGTAACAGTAATTGTTAATAAATTTAATAGTTAAATTAACGCTTTGTGGAAAGCATTCCACACAGCGAGAGCTACACTTTTTCTCTGGGAGCCAACAAGAAAACTCTCAGAAGTCTTGCGCAATGAGACACTTTGGCCAGGCGGTCAGCAAACATATTTTCTGAGATTTCATTATACTTCAGCTATGCCATTTGGGTTTAATATATGATACACAAATTAGCATCAAGATAAAAATATGTAACCAACATAGATGAAAGATGCTTAACAAAACTAAAAAAAATTTCCAATATTTTGAGAAAACTACTCAAACTTGTTTATTGCCGACACGATATCAACGTTTATAATTTGAAAATAATATTAAATGTACACTAACGTTAAGAAACAGCATATCGTCATTGTTTAGCCTATAAATAACAAACAAAAAAAAGTGATCAAAAAAAGTAAAGGGGGAATTTTCGTAATTTAAGATGATTCCATACATTTGAAAATTTTTCAATTACTACATTGAAAACAATTCATAATGGCTGTCATAAATGTTCAATGACGTATGCAATATAGTTTGATATTTTATAGTTTTAGCCTAAAACAAAAAAGAAATATTCTTCTACGTGAACTATTTTAAGAAATTTAAATTATTTTAGAGAACTAAAATTAACCCTTATAAGAAAGAAAGTGCTGCCAACCCACTAAGTACGTGTGAAAATTGTTAGTCTATTTCAGGAATGTATTGCTTCTTTAGATTCGTTAAAAGAAAAAACATATACCTTTTTTTAAACTATAAATTTAGAACCATAAGATTCATCTATAAGATCGAACTCAAAGAAAAATTAATTTAAAATTAAACGATTTTTTTTTTAACTCTTATAAGGGAGGACAAGTAACTATGTCTTGCTGTTTGTTTCTTTCATTTCTTTTGGCTGATTTTCTCAAATTCCTTTTTAAACTTACATAAAAGACGGTTTTTTGTCTTACAACCTCTTGTAAACGCCTCATAATTTTAAAAGTGTAATAAAGTCGTTTTTACATATTGTTTGTTCTTGGAATGACAACCTTCAATTTAAAGAAACTAATATTTAAACACCCATTTTTTGTTTCGAAAAAAAAATTATTTATGATATTAAATATTAAAAATTTTTCTATTTATGGCTTGAAATATGCTGGCATTATTAAAGACATAAAATAAAAAGTTAATCAAGTGTAAAGGGGTTTGAAAAAAGGAAGAAAAAAAACTTAAGTCATGTCTCAGTTTCAATCAATCAGCGCTATTACGAGGCAGCCGTTTTCATAGTAGAATTTACTAGCAGATAATACGAAATATAAATCGGACGCTTGCCATATATTTCTCTTAATCGGATACAATATTTTACAATATTCTCTTAAGATGTTCTTCTTTAACTCAAATAAGAAATTTTTATTTTTTAAAGTAAGCAGCTTAAGAGAAAGGTGAACACATTTCACAGCTAACTGCCCTCAGGCAGTTTTTTAAAGGGATTTTATTGGAAATTCTTCGGTACGAATAAACTAAACGACGGAACTGAAGCATACCTGTTAGATAAATATTTCACTATTTCTTAATAGCTAGTAAGGCGCTTAATTTCTTATTATTTTTTTTTTAGAGAAACAAAAAGTAGAATTAAAAGCATTAGTTTCATTAATCGCTTTACGTTAAGAGTGCTCTAAGGGTTTATTATCAAATTCTTAGGCAAAACTAAAGTCATACCCGCTAAGTGACTACTATTCGTTATTCTCCAATAGCTCTTCAGAGCTTTTTATACCCTTCACTGTAAGGAAGAAGGGTATATACAATTTTGTGATTCCGTTTGTAATTTCTAACCCCTACATGGGACACCCTATAAAATATATATATTCTGGATCCTTATAAGTAGCGAGGTCGACTTAGAGATGTCCTTCTGTCTGTCCGTGTAGTCGTTGAAATCAACTTTCAGAAGAATCTAGACAACAGACAGAAAAGTATAGCATACCAAACGGTCAGTTGTTTCTGTAAGACTACTACTATTGAAATTCAGCCAAATCAGTAAATAAATGGCTGAGCTATGAGTCCGAAATTGCGACTGTTATTACAAATAACAACCGTAATGTGTGTGCAAAAAATCAGAGAGATCAATCAAAAATACAACCGGCATTTCACATTTCCATTTGGTTTTGCTTTTTTTTTTGTGGAAATTTTTTAGCTGTCGTGTGCGTAATGCTTTGTACACACAAACACGAATAATAAAAAAGTGTATGTGTGTATGTGGTTTTTATTGCTTTGAGTTAAATAGTTTTACGAATACAGACATCTTTATGAAAGAGAGTCTATTTGATTTTTCGGGATAATTAAATATTTAACTAAATACTCGTATGTTTGGCTTAAAAATTTTTACAAAAATTTGCAAAATTAAATGAAATATTTTTTTTTGTTTTCCTACTTAATATCTTTCTTAGAATTCCTTTTTTATTAATTTAAAAATTGAGTGCCTGCAGATACTTTATTGCTTTTAAAAATGAGGTTCTCAGAAAGGATTGTTTCTTAGAACTCGTTCATTTTAGTCGTATTATAAAAATTTTTTTTTTTATTGATATTTCTTTCTAATGATGAATAAAGATATTTATATATTTAATATGACCTCAAGCTTAATAAGCGTAGTGTTTCAGTTAAATAATTTATTGAAGTGAGTGAAGATAAATATGTTTTCACGTAATTCCTTATGTTTTTTTTAGCCTTTGTAAATATCTTTTCAGTATTTATGACATATTTATAAATATGTTTAGGAGATATACATGTACATAAATAGATACAAATGTGCATAAATACGTTGATTTCTCTAAGAGATTGCAAACGAAAAATATATTACGGGTTGGTACACATATTGTTTTAAACAAGAGGTCGTCTAGATTTGTAATCTATCGCCCAAGTACTCAGAGAAAACTTTGCATTATTTTTAAAAAAATTTTGAAATTCCCTCTTTTCCCAGTACCTTACTTCTGAGGGATTTTTACCATTACCCACTTTGCTGAGGTACCGTTCCCGATTTTGTCCAGGAAAATTACCAAAAGAAAAACGGAATTTAATCTGTAGGTTCAAAACTTTTTGGAAGTGTTTTAACATTTTCTGAAAAATTCGTAGTTTTTATTTTATGATGCAAAACGGAAACTGCCAAAATCCTTGAGAACAACACTACTGGAGTATATGAAAATTTCAAAATAAATTAAAATATCCAAAGTAATATCTGAATATTTGGTTGGTAGGTTACAAATATAGATAATAATATTTAATGACGTAAGACGTGTTTGATAAATATGCCATTAATACTGAAAATATATTTACAAATACTAAAAAACATAATGGGGCACGTTAAAACATATTTAACGCGGCATATTTTTCTTCACTTATTTAATTTTTTCTATGGTTTTGGTATTATAGAAGAATGTGGAAAGTGAAAAATATTAATATTTCGCTAACACAGTGAAGGGTATATAAGACTCGGCACTGCCGAATTTAACTTGTTCTTAAATAAATTCTTAGATAAATTTTAATATAAAGGAAAGGCCAGTTTTCTTTACTACTCCATAACAGCTCTTCTGGCCTTACATGCCAAATTCTTAAATACACTAAAAGGAAAAAATGAGAGCATTATCTTTTGTTATTATCACCGTCACAGCAGCACTTTGTTATTTACATCACACTTTGTTTACTGTTTAGCTTCTCAATTAAAACTCAACTTGCTTGGCAATCTCAGCAAAATGATTTTTCGTAACAATATGTTTAATAATTTTTGAATTTTACCGGAATAGTTCCCGTAAAATCTTCTATACGTTAAGCCCACAAAAGTACACTAGAAATATTTTAAAAAGAGTCTACTTAAAGGTAAAACAATAACACAAAAAACTATTCATTGAAAATATTTTTCTTTTATCTACCAAAAATATCACAACAATAACTAAAAAAACATGTTGTTTACAAACACCCTAACTTCGTTCAACAAAAATAAAACGAATTTATGGAACATCCAACAATGTCCTCCTTTAAAAAATCTTGGTTTTTGAAACAATGCGAGCACTCATATTTTAATTAAAATATCATCAATGTGTCAACAATAATATAAAATTTCTTAAAGCGGTATTTTGTTTCTAAAGTTTGTTATTTCCATCAGAAATTTGGTGAAGCATAAAATGAAAAAAATTTTTAAGAGAATCGCTGTCGAATTTTGATTTGTTAGGAAAAAATAATAAAACTTATTCAAAAAAAAAACTAACAAACAAACAACCAAACTGTGACTAGTAAATATTTTATAAAATCTTTTTGTTAAAAAAAAATTGCTTGAAAAAAGTCTTAGGTTTAAGAAATTAAATTTTATAAAAAGTTTTGTTTTCCAACATATTTTCAAAACATTATTAATACCATGTTCACACCTGGGTTTTTGTGTGTGTTTTAGCGAAATGTTTTAAAACAAAAACACAGCCGTTCTAATTTTTGATTTTATTTAATTTTAATACAATAATTAGTTAAAAACAGAACTTTAAATTGCAATAAAACAACGATGGATTATCCGATTGACATGAATTTTATTTATTCGAAAGATAATCTTGTGGCATTACATTTTAAATATGATTTCTGGCATATGACCGCCACGGCTGGCTCGGATGTAGTCCAATCTGGACGTCCAATTTTCGATGACTTTTTCCAACATTTGTGGCCGTATATCGGCAATAACACGGCGAATGTTGTCTTCCAAATGGTCAAGCGTTTGTGGCTTATCCGCATAGACCAATGACTTTACATAGCCCCACAGAAAGTAGTCTAGCGGTGTTAAATCAAAAGATCTTGGAGGCCAATTCACAGGTTCAAAACGTGAAATTAGGCGGTCACCAAACGGGTCTTTCAATATATCGATTGTGGCACGAGCTGTATGACATGTTGCGCCGTCTTGTTGGAACCACAGCTCCTGGACATCATGGTTGTTTTTTAATATTATTTTTTACTCACTTTAAATACACAAATTAATTACACGCTGTTAATCCCACGATGAAAATTTTATAAATGAACAAAAATTTAACTTTGCGGCATAACTTAGCAAAAAAACAAAAATGTTTCCGTTATACTTAGGAAAAAAAACTCTTTTTAATCATCCAACTGCTTAAAATATGACCATAAACAACAACAAAATTGTCACATTTCAAACACCTGCAAGATCTGCTTCTGATCAAGCAGTTTACAATCTTCTTGGTTCGCAATATATGATCGTAATTAATAATTGCTATGCTCAGATATTCAACGCATGGATGCGCTATACAATTTGTTTTTGTACTTTAAATCGAACATTTTTAAATCATAAGCGCGAATCATTTTCGAGCCCTTTTTTAATTTTCTAAGTGATTAATCACTTTTCGATCACAAAAAGGACGATCTTCCAATTGCTAGTTGGGTTAAGATGTGTAGTATCCATATCTGTATTGGTGTATAAGTTTCATATGTGTAGAGTTAGCTAGATTAAAAATGAGGTAAGAGGGTAGCTGAAATGACAGTTGCAGTTTGAATTCATGACCGTTACGTTTTGGTTTGATTACTTCATAAATCTAGAAGGTTCTAGGTTAATTGTATAAAATTTAAAAGAATTTTATTTATTAAAATACCCATTTAAATTTTTCTGTTAAAAAAATTAATATTGGACGTCCAGATTGGACTACATCCGAGCCAGCCGTGGCGGTCATATGCCAGAAATCATATTTAAAATGTAATGCCACAAGATTATCTTTCGGATAAATAAAATTTATGTCAAGGGAATAATCCATCGTTGTTTTATTGCAATTTTAAGTTCTATACGTCTATAAAAAATACCCTTTATTACTAATAAATGATTCGAAAACGATTCACAAATGAATTGTAATAAGGCTGTTAAATAACTAGAATTCGATTCGAAAAAGACTATAAATACCATTATAAAAGGTTCGAAAATGCTTTTAAACTAATGAAAAAAGAAATCGTAAATGACTCATTGAAAAGAGTCGCGGGTAGGGTACCATTTTCTCCCGACGAAACATTCTTTTATGATCAGAAAATGAGCGCATATTGTGCTTTTTTAATCTTCCTGCAGAGTCATAAAAGATTAGAATATGACTAAAAATTTCAAAAAATGCCAGGTGGGAACTTATAACTCACACACAAGCATTTCATTCACAAATTTGTGTGAGTAATAACACAGTGGTTCAATAGCTTGATTTTTCGTAATTAAAATTTTTTTTTTGATGATAATGAAAATTTAAAAAATTTTTTTCTTTTTTGGTTTTTTAAACATTTTCATTCTGAATAAAGCCTAAATATATTTTTACTATAATAAGAAGTACTTACATCTCTTTTTTCAATACTTTTGATAAATTTTTTGGACATGAAAGAAAGGCCAATAATTTAAAAAGGTTTTGTTATCACACACTACTAAATATATAGATATGTGAGTATACACTCATGCATATATAAATATGTCTCAAAAGTAAGAGGCAATTGTTTTCTAAAAATTATAAAACTGAAATTACACTATTGCCTGAGGCAATGTCTTTTGGATGAGTTGGTTAAGCGGTTTTTCTGGAAGATAAGGGAAGTATAAAATAAAATTTATTAACTGAAATTGATTCTAAGATTAGTATTAGTTTGCGATTCCGTGTGTAACTTCTACACCGTACATGAGACACCCTATAAAGTATATAACATATTGTTACTTTTTTACCCTATCATAAAAGCGTTTAGTTTATTAGAGTTCTTTGTTGTAAAATAAAAACACGATTAGTTCTATTTTCTCAACGCTTGTTGTAGAAACACACTTTTTTTATAACCGTCACAACGACACTTTATTATTTTTGACACACCTTGTTTACAGTCTAATGTCTCAACCAGAACTAAGCAGCTATAACATTCTCAGAACTGCCTTATATACTGTTCACGTAAGCAACTGTAACGGATATTTCAAATCTTTAGTTTAGCCGAGAACCGTCTACAAACTTCTAGAAGTTACTGCATAATTCTATTTGTATCAAGTATAGAACAGCAAGGTAAATGAAAGTGCTTAATCTAGCAAATTCTAGAACTAAAGCTATCATGAATCTTATACACTATTAGATATAAATAATACACATCTTATACACACAAGCATTACACTACCAAATTCAACGCATTAACATAAATATATACTGAATTGCTATATTTACACATACATAAATACCATTTCTTATGAATAATAAAACACAGGGATTCACAAGAGTAATTTTTCGTAACAATATATTCTGGATCCTTATAAATAGCGTAGTCGATTTAGCGATGTCTGTCTGTCGTTGAAATCAACTTTCTGAAGTAACTAGAAGACGAACAGAATAGTTTAGGATACCAATGTATTAGTTGTTTCTGTCCTGCAATTTCTAATGAAATTCAGCCGGATTGGTTCATAACCCATTTTTGTGTGGGTTTTTTTGCGTATTTTGTCTAAACTACGAAAATTACTAAGAAACGTTGTACGCAGTTTTGTTGGAAATTATAGTCGTAGCATCTGTGCACAAAATGAAAGCAATCGGTCCACAAATGACCGAGAACTATAAAAATACAACCAAATTTTTGATTATTCTTAAGTTTTGCTTCGTTATCCTTTGGTTTTTATAGAAATTTCGTAATGTTGCACACACAAACATGAAACATACAAACGTGTGTATGTCTTTTAAATGCCTTGAGTGTGATAGCATTATGAATTTTTTATTTGCAAGCTTATTTATCTTTTTTATTGAAATGGCTTATTTATTAAGACTGAGGTCGTATTATAAAAATTTCACTTATTTACTACTTTACTCCAATAATAAATAAATCAATTATTATAATACGACTTCAAGCTTAATAAACTATTTAGACGTTTAAATTATATAATTTCTTATTTTTCTTCTTCTTTTTTTATATTTAAAACATTGAGTACATTTCAAATATTTTTCCCCTTATAAAATCTCATAAATCCATTCTAGACCCATGAATGCTTTTGCAAAAATGTTCAGTAAAGGATTCTTTATTTAAAAATCACAATAAATTTTATGTAGTGTCGTACATAAATGAACGATGGGCTCTTAGAATAAACAAATGCTGTTGTACGAAAATGTAGGACGTGGCACTCAATGTGTTAAGAAGAATATAAAAAGTGAAAAATATGAATATTTTGCTAGAACAGTGAATTTAATTTGTTTTTTTTCTGACAAAAATGTCGCATTCATTCTAGCAGTTATAAATTTGTTTGTTCTTTTGAAAATATAGCATTTGTCTTAAGAAACGAAAATCCCACAACAAAATTTCTGGTTTGAATTTTAAGAAACGTTATGAAATATTTTTCCTTCGTTATTAATGGAAAAATCTATTATCGAGGTGAAATTTTTGTTTTAAGTTACATGTATGCAAAAAATGTCGGACTACGCCGGGTTTAATTTAATTTAATAATTTAAATAGAGGTGGCTGAGATGAAAGCTTGATAACTTTTTTTTATGTAAGTAATCTGGTATTTCTTTTTTTTTTTAGTTTTTGTAGATTTATTTAATAAAAATGAAAAACATTGGATGCTGGAAAAAGAATCTGGATTGCCTGCTGCTATCACGCATTGGAGTATATAGGCGTATGTTCGGCGTGAATAAATTAAAAGAGGATGGGACAATCGCTAGAAGGCCTTCTAATTGAAACCCTTCCGTTTGAACAGAGGAAACTGTTGCCATAGCTGCTGAGATTATTTGTTCAAATGGGTACTAGTAAGCCGACTTTGCAAACAAGAACTCACAAGAGCTTAAACTTATTCCCCTACAAAATTCGTTGAATAATAAACTTAGTGCAGCACGCTTACAGAATTTTTGCAGAAGATGCTGGAGGAGATAGGAGAGGACGAGAACTTGCTGAATTGTCTTTTCATGTCTGATGAAGCTCATGAAGCTCATTTCGATGTGAACGGCAACGTAAACAAACAACATTTTTTAATGGGGAGTGATTCCAACCCAGAATTCCATTCTTTCGCTTCACCAAAACGAACTCAGTGTTACGGTTACTGGAAACCGTTAACTGAGTATGCTAAAAATTATTTTCTATCCGGAACTACGCCGAAAGTGAATTTATTTAAATTATGTATGTGTGGTTTCAACAAAATGGTGAAACTGCACACATAGCTCAACCGCTTATGGTCGAATTAAGCAGAAAATTCCTAACAGGATCAATTTAAGAAACTCAGCTCTTCAGTTCGCCCAAGCTAACTCCACTGAACTTTTTTTGTGGGGTTATTGTAAACAGAGAGTGTTGCCGCCGTCAACAAAGGGTTAATTCCAGCAATCATTTCTCTTTAATATTTTTCAATTTCGTATAACATACATATATTATTATATACGTACATACATACGTACATCGTATGTTTTTACAGCTTTAGTTTTTTGCCTCAGCCAAGTACATAAATAAATATGTGCATAAGCTAACGGTCACTTACCGTTTGACAAAAAATAAGTAGACAAGAAGAAATCTTAATATTGAAATTTAGTTGAGTTTCAAAAGCGAGGCAAATAACTAATAAATTTTAAAGCTCTACCTCTACCTCTAATTTACCTTTTATAATTTATTAATTGTGAAATACATTATTATAATAAAAAATAAAAATAAATAAAAAGAAAGGTTTTAATTAAAGGTATTAGTGCTATTAAAAATTAGTTTCCTTGATCTCAACAGAGAGTATACAAATCGTAACTGAAAAAAGAGCTCAGTTGTTAAATGGCAAAAATGCTTCATTAACTGCTGATAAACGTTAAAGACTCTATAGTTGGCTGAATTATCTAAATTTTACAGGAAAGCTTTATGTTCTTTACTTCACTTTTCAATAACAGCTGCAATGTCAGAAAGTCTAAAAGGTAAATTGATATTATCGTTGTGACCAATTCCGAACAGAATGCGTAAAATAAGCTGTACGGCAATTCAGTTAGCAGTTCGTGTTCAGTGAATGAAAACTGCTGATTGTTGTCGCTGCTGCTTTGGCCAAAATCGTTATCAAGCAGAATAATTGCGAGAGTTGTTGAATGCTATATCTATATAATAGTGATTTTGTCCAGAAGTCTTGACAGCCAATTCGTTTGATTATGCGCTATCAGTTATCAGGGTCTGAAAGTTAGTAATTTAAAGAAAGCCAATAAATATAATCCTAAGCTTAACTCTCATCGTACGTACATATTAAATCCAGAAAACAAGAATTTGTAAAGGTGTTTAAGACACCCTGTAACTAAAACTAAAGAAACTACGGAGACAATGATATCTGTTTAGCTTTAATTTTCTTTGACGTAGTCTTCTATTTATTTTGTATTATTTCTTTTTATTGCTTAATAAATAAATTTTAAACATTTCTTTTTTCCCACACTTTGATGATGGTCACATATTGTCTTCCTAAAACATTTATTAAGTAATAACTAACCGCAATCATTAATCAAATTTTTTAAATAACAATAATAATAACATTAAGTGATACCTTGAATTTCCTGCAAAGCAAAATACAAAAACAAAAGAAGAACAAGAAGCAAAAGAGAAAAAGTTTTTACTTGTATTTTTCAAGTTAAATATTTTGAAATAAAATAGAATGCGAGTCAGTCCTTTGAAAAATGTTTAAACTCGTCGACTCGTCTTAACTAAATATGACACAAAATGTTGTCATTTCCTTACAATGAGCACTTTACTCCTTAGGCAGCCACTTAACATTTAAACACATTAGCAGCCAAGAATTTGGCCATGCTTGGCTTACGCTTATAAAGACAGGGAAATTGTTAAAAATAATTGTGTGCCTAATGTTTCCTTTCAACTAAAAAAATATAATTAATAGTATTTGTGACAAGAAAGTAAAATTATTGAAAGTTTCCTTTTTTAAAAATTATTTTTGTGGATCGTAAGCGACGGCAACACCTTTAAGACAATAATTATAAATTAAAAGATGCCTTTAAGCTGATAAGAGTTTAAATTGATTTTTTTAAACATTTAAAGCTTAAATTGTTTAAAATTAAAATTTAATGAAAATAGAAAATGAAAAATGTATTAATATTTTGATTTTTTGAAAAGTTTTTTAGCGATAATTTAATCAACTAACTAGAAAGCCCTTTAAAAGTAAAAGTAAAATTACTTAAATAGTAAAGAATTTCACATTTTTTCGTTACTATGAGATCCTATGAATATGTTGTCAAACTCGCAGCTAAATTTACTATGATCTCGGAGGAAAGTAAAGCGATGTTTCATGGAGCTTTTTTAGTGTAGTGAACTACACCCGACACGAAATGCCTCTTTTTTTTTATAATCTCTGGTGTTATCTGTACAGTGCCTGTTGGATCAATTTCACAAAAAAAGCTAAATTGGTCGTAAATGCGGTAAAAGTTAAATCAGGTCCAAGGGAAGGGAAAGTTCGAACTCCGGTGGATGAAAAACGAATTGAGACATGGTTGGGCTTCAGTTTGATAACAATGAAAACATTTTCAGGCCATAAAATTTGGCATAAAGGATATTGTCTATATGGAATATTCACTGTATCTATAAAAACATCCAGAATGATTAGTAGAAGAGTTGTTAAAACGGTGTTCTCAGAGTGGGAAAAGTCAGTCAAAGGCAAGGCATTTGTCTCACTCGGTCGCTTAAAAGACTTCACTCAGTGTTTAAATTTTATTACATAAAATTACTTAACTACGTGAAGAAATATTGTAAACACTGGTCATAAAATGTCAATTTTATTCACCACTGTAGAACAACCTGCGCTTACAATATTTCTTCACTCTTCTAGCTTACACAATTCTGTTGTCAACTTCTTAACTCAAAAAGTTAAATAAAAAGTGTTAATCGAAAACATATATAATACGAGGGCGGATTGATATTGAAGCTACATAGCGCTAGATGGCATCACACACACAAAAATTTTTTCTTTTTTAGAAATTGCAATCTGTCAAACGTCAGCTGTTAAAGTTTCACCCAAATTCATCGATAAGTTTATTTGTTGTAGTCGTTTGAAAAAGCAACTTTTGCAGTGATTAAACACTATTATTTGAAAGGGAAAACGGCGAAAGAGACAAAAGAAAAGCTCGATAAGCCTTACGGGGAGTCTGCTCCGTCAGCTTACATGGTAAAATATTGCATTGCTGAATTTAAACGCGGCCGAACCAGCACTGCAACAATACCATCAACAGGAAGGCCATAAGAGGTAGTTACTGAAGAAAATATCAAGAAAATCCTCCATATCGTTATGAATGATCGCCGAGTCAACTTACGTGAAATTGCTGAAATGGTAAACATATCATATGAATGTGTGTTCAATATTTTGCATGAACATTTGCATATAAAAGAGCTATCGGCAAGATTGGTGCCGCGTTTGTTCTTTCTTCAAGACAACGCACCGGTTCACACAGCAATAGATACGATGCTAAAATTACATGAAATACACTTCGAATTGGTGGATCATCCACCTTATAGTCCAGATTTAGCTCCTACTGATTTTTTCCTGTTTCCAAACTTGAAAAAATGGCTCGCACGAAAAAGATTCATCTCAAACGAAGAAGTGATTACCGAAACTAACGCGTATTTTGAGGGGTTCCCAAAATCGTATTATTCCGATGGTATAAAAAAGTTGCAATATCATCTTACTAAGTGTATTGAGCTAAAAAGAGACTATGTTGAGAAATAAATGGTTTTTGAAAAAAAATATTTTTTTCTTACTTATCAATCTGCCCTCGTATGATTATAAAATTTAATTATTTTAAATTAGTAAATATAAAAACTGAATTGCTAAAAGTGAAAATTAAAATCTGGAAAAACTTAAAACTATTTACAAATAAAACCTACTTGTAAAAACGAAATCTAGAAACCTTTTAAACAATAATGCTAAAATTATATTTACCAAAAGTATATTTGTGAATCATGAAATTTAAACTCAAATTTTAATAAATTATATACTTACCTTGAAACCTTATAAACTATTTACTTATAAAACTCAATTCAAACATACGTAAATTGCTTTTTGAAAAGTAAAACTACAACAATAAATCTAATTGAATGTATTTATTATGAAGAAGACCCTAACTCTAATCAAAAAAATAATCAATATAAATAAAAATAATTATAAAAATGGAAATCCCCTAAGCTGGTTTTATTCACTCACTAAATATTTTAAGAAATCGAAAAGATGAATATGGTGTGACTATTGAAGAAGGAAATGCAATGGTCACTGCACATTGATACGTTTAGGTGGGAGTTACAGATTTTCCGGGTACAATTTTTTGAACTTTTTCACTACTTTCTGGGAGCATTGCCTATAAGTCCAGGAATATCAAATTCATGGCCACCAATGGTCAGAATAAACAGAATCCTGTTAAATATTACATAACCAAATTAATTTTTTTAAATCTCGTGGGTGCGTTTTACAAAAAAATGTGACAGTATACTCGTATCTCACAGCTGTCCATAATTTTCCAGTCTGTCAACCTGTTATTTACCAGCGGTCTAGCGCGAGGTTAAAGTTGTTTTCATACAGAAGGCTGGTTCTAATCAACTACAAAAACTCTCCAGATTATTAAATCTCAAATCTTTTTTTTTTGAAAACGATGGAGAAAGTGCTGGACTGTTAAATAAATTAATAAATAAATTATTTAGCAACAGTGATTGAAAAGATGCAATTGAAAGTGCACTCGACAATTAGGGGGTTCCAGTAGGAACCGGACAATTAAGATGCTGACATTACGGGTTGTTAAGGTGGACATATGCGAGTCGAGAATCAAATTGGCTAGAAACAGGGAATGATGCTATCACTTCTCCTATGGACAACGCAGCAGCCTAGGTTTCCGTACATATGGTAACGCTAATGTCTTAATGATTTCTGTGACCGGGTAGAAAAATGAAACCATTTCTGAAAGGATGCAGAAGGCCTGACTAACAATTGAATTCTTTCACTAGATGAAATACCTTGTAGTCATTCTTGATAAAATCTTTACTTGGAATAACATATAGCCTATATAACGAATAAAACTACGGGGGCATTCTACGCCCGTTGACGTACATGCTAGAACCAAGAATTCATATAGATCTCACAACACAATATTAAGACCAATATTTAGTGATGTCCGTCTGTGTGTCCGTGCAGACGTCAAAAGCAACTTTCTGAAGTTCCTAAGCAACGTACAAAAAAGTTGAGCACATCAATCTGTCTTCAGGTTGCTATTAAAATTAAGGCGGAAATGCCGGAGCTTTGAGTAAAACCGTGACTAGATTTTTGTTAAAAATACAAAACGGACAAAGAAATAACAGTCATAATGTCTGTGCAAGAAATCAAAACAATCAGTTGACAGGTGGCCAAGAAAAAACAAAAATACTTATTCATTAATTTCTGTTTTGTTCTTTTATGGACATTTTTAACCCGTTCGCAATGTGTGTGTACACATCAGAGCCGAATTTAACTAGTTTTTTTGTTATGCTTTAAGGACACATGCCTGTTTTCCTTTCATGTTGCTCTAATTTTAAATCATTAAACACAACTCAAGTATAATTATTAGAAAAACAAACACCAATAATTACTTGATTACAATAATATAATATTTATAAATTTACTAATACAACTTATTATTAAAACATTAAAAAAAGGCATCAATTGCAAATGCAAACAAATTGTAACACAATATAGAATAGGGATCTGCAGACCAAAACAATTTAAAAATGAAAATTACATTAAAATGTGTCATATGTCTACAAAAACTAATAAAATGTTTAAGGGTAAAATTATGGACAACAATTTAAGTGTATTACAAAGGATTCACCCACAATCTAAAAACGGACAAGGTAGAGACGAGTACGAGTTACAGTTGGCATAAAGTTTACTTGTATTTTGTTCATATTTCCATTTTCAATAATTATTTTAATCGACCAACAACTAATTTTGTTAAATTTTAAAACAAGAAAAAAATTTTGAGGAGAAAGAGTAGTTAAAGTTTATGTTCGTTTGGCAGTGGTGGCCGCCATATGTTGTAGGACTACTTTTTAGTTTTTTCAATAACTAGTAACAGTTTTATTTAAATATATTTTTTTTATTTTCCTGTTATATAAAATAGTTTAAAATAATTTTTATGATTATAAAAATTTAAAAAGTGTTTAATAAAAGCTGCTCATGTTTAAGGCAGTTAATAAAATCAATGGTAATTGATTACGTTACTTAAATAAAAAATAGAAAACTCAGATGAAGGATTCAGCCAAAAATATCATTAAGATAATTAATATTTAAAACAAAAATAAAAAACAAATTGTAGCAACAACTTTTAATAAAGTAATTAAAAATGGGAAAAAGGATGCTAAACGATTTTTAGCTGCAATAATAAATTTCTATATTGACAATAAAAAAATATTCAGACAACAGAAAGTAAGCTGCCTTGCTGAGTAGAATCGCAATTTTCAAAACACTTGGAATTACTGACTAGGCTCAGATAATCAAAATCCTTTATCACGCTAGTGCGGAGCATATCCTCAAGAGTGCTTTCAGACTATTGATGGGATGGTTTAGCGGATATTGCGGTCTTAGGTGCCATTAGTACAAAGTACGAAATATGGGTTTAGTGAAAATCATATCGAATCATAAGAATATGTGCACAAGTTTTGGAAATGAAATTTTCTTCTAGACTTCTTGTTGGCTCCTTACTAAATACAACGAGTAAAACTGGAACAGTGAACAAAAAATCCCTTAGGTTGCGGTACATAAGGTCTGATTGAGAATAAAAAGCAAATGTGACATAAATACAGTGAAACTACTTCACTACAATGTTTTACTTGATTCAATGAATTGTTTTACAAATTATGTTAATTAATGAAATATCTTCAATGTATTAAAGAAATTATTTCATTAAATAAATAAATATTTCTATGTTTTTTATATATACTAGGTATACATATACTGAACTAAAAAGCGCGAGTAATAGTATATATAAAAAACATAAAAATAAAACAAATAGTTCAATGAAAAAATCATATAGAAAAATCGATTGAACAAATATTTCATTGAGTTATATTTTTTAAAATATAAGGTTTTTTTTGTATTAACGACAAAATGCCAATATTGAAGGTATGAAATATTTTTTTTATTCAATTTTTTAAATAAAATCGAATTGATTATGTATTCGCCTGTATGTGTGGAGTGATCATTTTAGGAGTATCTGTTAATAACAGCGTTGCCAGGAGCTAGAAATAATAAAAGCTAAAATATGCAAAAAAAAAACTTTAATAAAAAAAGCTATATCACCCACAAAACAAAGCTAGGGAAAAGTTAAAAAACCAACGCTTAGAATTTAAAATAATAATTATGATTTTTATAAAAAATCAAGAAGAGAACATACAATGACAAAAACTAAAGATAATAAAGTAGTTTTCCACTTGCTTTAAATAGTTGTAAGCGAATCCAATTATTTTTAAATTTTGGTGTTGAAGAATTAAAATTTTTAATTTCTTCAAGTAATAATTTAGTTTTTGATTTCAAGGCGATTTAACTTGCTTTATCGTACTAAAAAGCAGGCAACCTCAGCATTAGTAAACAATAGTACTAGACAACTAAATTGATCAAATTTAATTTTTTTTTAAGCGAAATTTTTTCGAACAACATTTTTTTTTTCTTTTATATTTAAAGAAAAACAATTTTAAAATTTTTCTTTTCAAAATTTTATTTTTAAAAATATAATAAAATAAGTTTGTTGTATCTATTTCAAAGACAATCAATTAATTTATTTTTATATTTGAAATAAGAGACAAATATTACCAAAACAAAAAAAAATATTATTATACAGGTGGCGCAAAAATAACCTTCCGATGTTTTTTGGCTGTAATTTAAAAAAAAATGAAAAACTTTGATTCTTCTTGTGGATTATTTTTATTTTGTCTTTTAATTTTTTTACATCAAGTCGAGAATATGATGTCATGTAAATGGCCGCCGCCACAGTTGATTGTGACATTAGGGGCCAATTGCAAAATGTATAGCATTTTTTGATAGGTGGATTACTTTTGCGCCACCTGTTAAAAAGAAAATATTAAGGTATTATGAATAAAAAGTATTATGGAGTCTATCTAATACATAACTCAGGGCGAGAGCTTTTTTTGCAGCATTATTAAGCCATTTATAAAAATGTGTCTTAAAAAATATAGTTCCGATATCAAGAATAAAATGCATATATCTGGTGACGTAGAAGCCAAATACTTTTCTTCGCTGCTGAAATAAGCTTTCGTTCGATTAAAGCCAAAATTTTATGGAAAATGTTACTTTAGTTGATTTTAAAAATAATAGCAACCTAATTCAACATTGTGCAGACAAAATATAAATTTAATCCATTTCAATTTGGAAGTTTATAGAACAAATTGTTTGTTCAGGAATTTTTTTTCAGGCTCAATTTATTTATGTGTGGTTTGGTTTCATTTTTCCAACACTCAGAAAAAAGACATGTACTAAATTTAATTAAAAATATTTATTTAAAACAAGTTCAAAAAATGTCTTAATTTTAGTAAAATTTTACTTAAGTTGGAGAAAATTTACTTATATGTAATAAAAATTTATTAAAAATAAGGAAATATGTTACCAATTCATATACTTAAAAATAGTCCTTAAGTTCCCATAAGAAAATAATAAAGTTCAGGAAAAATTTTCTAGTTTATTCTAGTTAATTGTTACAAAAGAAAAATTTTTTTTTTTCAATTTTAAGAAAAAAATACTATTTTTAGTAAGTTTTTACTTAATGGATTTTTTTTAAAACAATACAGAGAACTCAAAATTATGGCGTTTTTTATGCAATTATTTATATATTTTAACAACAATATATACTGCATCTTAATACGTATTAAACTTAAAACTAGAAAATATTTACTGAGTTACTTAAATCAAATAAAAATTAATGCGCAATAAGTAATGCTAAATTAGAGATTTGAATTAAAAATGATCGCATAATTTTTTATATGAAATAATATTTTATATTTTTGTATTTTTATAAAATGTAACACAATTCCTGACTTGAAATAGTTCAGTAATTTACATTATAAAATTAATTTTATATGTATTTGTATATAAAATTTGGAATTAATTATCGTATTGCAAACATTTTGAAGCAGTTAAAAACAATAGTAAAATTTTTTTTATGAACGAATTATATTTAAGGTATATTGACATCACTATATTCACAGCAAAACGAGGGTTGCTTTGATATATGTACAAATTATTAAGAGGGAACGAGAAAGAAATAATGATCTTGTGTTAATAAATCTTGCAACCGGCTCAACAGAATACTCAAATAACACTGGTCAACAAAATTTTGTAACAAGAAAGGTACTTACCAATTTGGAATTACCTAAATACCCTCATTTTATCACCGTATTTATTTTGATTCCATCAGTTCTAGTTTTCGTGTTACAGCTACTACCCGTAAAATTTTAAATTAACCATTTTTGTTCCACTTTTGCATTCAGAGATTTTATTTATGTGAATAGTATAGTGTTTTTTTCTATTTATTGAGTTAAGCGACTGTTAAATAATGTCAAGAAAGTGCAAAAATGATCCTGACAAGTTTTGTTATATATGTGGTAACATTACTTTTAAAACTCAGCGAAGGAATTTGACACCATTAGTGACTAAGCTATATGAACAGTATTTTGGCTTTGCCGTCGGACAGCAAGACAAAGCGTGGGTTCCACACATCTGCTGTGTTACATGTGTGGGTCTTCTTACTGGATGGGCGAGGAGATCTCGATCTATGCCATTTGCAATCCCCGTAATTTGGACAGAACCAACGAATCACTCATCTGATTGCTATTTTTGTGTTACTGATACGAAAGGTATCACAATTAAAACAAAAAATAAAATAACATATCCTGACCTGCCATCTGCTAAAAGACCGATCCCTCATAGTGAGGAACTACCTGTACCAGAACCACCAGAAAGTTATAGACAGGAGTGGTGACGGCTTTTTATATTTGAAGGAAAAGTTTCCTAAATTGAGTGAGGCAAAAATTAAAGAGGGCATATTTGTTGGCCCACAAATTAGACAATTGATGAAAGACGACATATTTAAAGAAAAATTCAGTGATTTGGAAAAATCTGCTTGGGAATCTTTCATGAAAGTAACTTTAAATTTTCTAGGAAATCACCTATCAAATGGCTATAAAACTATTGTCGAGGAGCTGCTATCTGCTTATAAGGCTTTGGGTTGTAATATGTCATTGAAAATACACTTCCTTCATTCACATTTAGACTTTTTTCCTGAAAATTTGGGCGCCGTCAGCGATGAACATGGTGAAAGATTCCACCAAGACATTTCTACCATGGAAAAACGATACCAGGGCAAGTGGAGTCCACGTATGCTAGCGGATTACTGTTGGACATTACAACGAGATGTACCTGAAGCAAAATACAGCAGAAAATCATAAAATTTTATTTAAATTAATACTGTAACATAATAAAATAACTTACTTTTGTTAACAAAATCTCAAATTTTCTAAATTTATATAACATCTAATTACAAAAAAACTATTCATATTGGAAGCATTCTAATTTTATTTATATTATCCATATCCTTGTCCTAAACATAGCAAGACAAAAGTTTTCATGTTACACACAAAAATTTTTTTTTTGTCGACCAGTGTAATCGGTTGCAATGATTTGCTAACATAAACGATAAAGAATAATTGTTAATAAAATCTTTATTTTAAAAAACATTAATACGTGAAAGGATCTTCTAAAATATAATATTGACATATGGTAATATTAATCGTATGAATTTAAGTTTCGTTTTTAGTAGAACTTCTCTGTATAAAAAGTAAGAATGTATGTATTTGGGAGTCAATTACCCAAATCTTAAACAGTTACCAAAAGTATGATTCAACACTAACTAGTAAAGAATAAAAAGTTAATACCGTTAGTTTTCTATTCATGTGTCATTTAGTCTTTCAGTTTTAAAGTTAAAGTTGGTATCAAGAAGTGAAAAAGAAAAATTTATTAAATTTGATATATTGAATGTTTATAAAATAATTAATAAAAAATTTTAATACAAAATTTTACCTTAAAAAAATATACGAAATTGTGTTGTTTGGTGAGTTATTTATTTAATACTTATAATATGAATCGTAATATTTCGTTGTGTGTGTATGGTTTTTCAAAAGAATTAGCCTCAAAATTTTGCTGCATGAATGCCAATAGCAAGTGATTTGAAGAGGATCTAATATCTTCCAATTATGATTAATTCTGAAGATGACTTGAAATATATGTTAACATCACTGCAGGGAGATGCTTTTTTTGATATATTTAAAGGTAAGTTGAAGTGTACATTAGTTTTATACCTATTCATATACATACAGGGTGGGCGAAAAGAAACCAAGGGGTGTAAAAGTTTAATAACTTTTTTGTTTATTAACTTTTTTTTATTTTTTCTTTCAGATTATATAATATACAAAATGGAAATTTTTTTACACTAAGTATGAAAAATGATGTCTCTTAAATGACCACCGTTTTCAGCTTCGCACTGATGGGCTCTTTTTAGAGCATTTTCCATAACATCTTTCAAAACTTGTGGCTGTAGCGTTCGAATTTCTGCAACAATGTTTGCCTTGAGTTCAAGGATTGTCTCTGGCTTGTTCACATACACTCGCTCCTTCAAAAAACCCCAAAGAAAATAGTCGGGTGCTGTCAAATGAAAATGAGCTTCATCACTCATAATCAAATTTTCAATAAAGTTGATTTCATTTCTGGCCAACTCTTGAAATTTAACTGCAAAATTTAGACGTTGCCGATGATCTGCGGGTTTTAATTCTTGGACCAATTGCACCTTATATGGGTATAACTGTAAATCTTTTTTTAAAATGCGCCGTAGTGACGTACGAGACATTTCTAGCTGAGCAGAACGCCTTCTGCCAGATGTTTCTGGTGCTTCGTTAACACTTTGCTGTACTCGTTCAATATTTTCCGCAGTGCGACTTAAACGTGGTGTACCAGTTCGAGGCAAATCTCTTACGCTGCCATGTTGGTGATGACGATTAACTAAGCAACGAATCATCGCTTCAGAGGGCGAAATTCTGACGTTAAAATGTCGACGATATGCTCTTTGCGTTAAAATAATTGATCTCTGGTTTAAATAATAAAATTCTATTGTTCTGGTTCTCTGTTCAGTTGTGAACCTCTCCATTATAAATTCTCCAAGTGTTGTCTATATAATCTGAAAGAAAAAATAAAAAAAAATTAATAAACAAAAAAGTTATTAAACTTTTACACCCCTTGGTTTCTTTTGGCCCACCCTGTACGTACATACGTTAAAGTTTATTTAAAATTTTTAGAACACAATATTGATACAGAGTCATTAAAATTTATGACTGCAGGCCACTTGGATGTAATAGTGCCCTCTTCAAATCTTTCGATGCGGTCTTCAAAGACTTCACTGTTAGACCGAGACGATGTAAGTTCTTTAATTAAATACTATTATTATTATAAAATTTGATTATTTAATACATGTATCGAAAAGAGTTTTGCATTGAAGCAGTTCTGTATTCAACGTATTCTGAAAAAATAATTTTGAATGATCGCAAGTTGTATCATTGCTTACATTAGTGAAAATAATATAAATCCTTCTCCGAATTATTTTGACAAAATTGCAGAAAATATTATTGAATATTTTAAAAATCAAAACAAAGTGAGTCTTGTATATTTTGGATTTACAAATATTAAACATTTGATTCCAATAGGACTTATATTTTGCACGTAAAAAGGGAAAAAAGCCAGGGGATTGCTTATACAGCAAATATCATAATTCAATTTCTAAATTAAAGAAGGAAGGCCTTAATGACAATGAGGGAGAAAATATTGTTGAAATTGACTTAAATATAGATGGTATATAAATACCAACTACTTTTATAATAAAAACATTTATTTATATATATAAATACTTTTTCATATATGTGTATTTGAATCAAAAAGTGTTTTTTAAACAGGAAAAATAAATTTCAAGTATGAGCTTTTGTGTAATAGCATTGTTTGCTGTCTTAAGTATAAAAACTCACCTTAATTTTTGTAAATAACAATTAAACATTTATAATATGCTTCAATATCTACAGAATAAGAATGAATGTACATATATGTATGTAGATAAAAATTATGAAAACACATACTTTTTACATTTGTGAGCCAAAATATTTTTTTAAATCAAAATAAAGGTGCATTTTTTATTTTTGTAGCAAGTGCTTTTTAATAGTAAAATTTGGAAGACTAAGGACCTCCAGTGTTCCTTGGCCAAAGTAGCTGTGCGTCACCAAGAGCGTCCCTTCCATAAAATTCTGAAGAATTTAACTTTCTTTATTTAACTATTACACGGTTCTGATTTTTTCGCAATTTATTACGTTTCAAAATCCTGAAAGTACGTTCTGAACATTTGTTTTTCTTTCTTTGAAAAGTTTTACTTTTAGATGCATATACATATTTTTTGGTTTTTGTAATCTTAACTTAAAACCTAAATTCAACTTTCAGAAGATAAAAATTCTTCAAGTAATAAGGAATGGTTAAAAAATAATATTGAGCCCATGAAGAATGTTTTTAAAAAATGGAATAATACTTTTTTTTTATTAGAACGATATAGCCCTGCAACAAGTTTTTATTGAGTGGCCAATTTACAAACAATCTTTCGGATACAATTTAGTTAGGTAGTTAATACTGTTACCAACAGTTGTAATTTTTAATATACAAATTAGATACTATCGGACTTTTCAAAGATTTACCCAGGAAAAGAACATTTACTTGATAAAAAGTGGGAGACTTTTTGCTCACAGATGTTAAAAATCATAAGGCGAGATGTTACTGAAAAAAAACGTTTGGATATAATAGTAAAATTTGAAGAATCTGACTACAATTCTGGTAAACAAAATTATAATCCAATACTTGCATGTGGAACGGTGTATTATAATTATAACATATTTTTTTAATTATATTAATATTGAGTTATTCGTTTTATATTTTACAGATATAAGAGATTGCGTTGTACTCGATCTCCTACATTGAGTTTTAAAACCAATTTCAAGAAAATGTACTATTATTCAAAAAAAATACGAAAAGGTCTCGGTGGAAGATTCAAAAAAATCATTTTTATTGTCCGCATCTATCAACTCTGAGCTAAACACAAAAATTAAACTTTTAGTGGATGAGTGCTTTAGCAATAAAGAAACTTTACAACCTTTGATTTGTGCAATTGGAACAACAGTATTTGATTTTCATGAATATTTTGCTTAAAATATTCAATTACATTAACATCAAATCCCCACAAATTTGCAACTTAGTTTGGCTTTTCATCGAGGAGTATTTTTTTGAAATAGAAGTGAATACAACGAGGAGCGCTGCTTTGTCTACTATATTAACAGATATAAGAAATATTTAATAAAAAATATACTGGTAAGACAGAATTTATTTTTACATTAATATGTACATAGACTTAAATTTAATTATTATTTGAATAATATAAATTCAAGAAAGAATATTATGCTATCACTTGCAATTAAGTTCTGTATATATTTTTCTGAAACAATTTTAAATTTTGAGAAAAATTAAATTAAAATGGGCTCAGTAAAAGTTAAATATTATGATTCTAAGTAATGTTATATTTTTATAAAATTTTATAAGAAAAGACGATATAAAAAGTACACATGCTATGATAATTTTGAACGTGTTGGAATTTTGTATAGAAATGGTTTCGTTATTTAGCATTATGTTTTACTGCGTTCCAAATTCCACATATACGAGTATACACAATAAATTACTCTTTGTCATAGGTTAAAGGACTTTTATCAACTTCTGTATATTCTGAGTTGTTAGACTATAAAATAATATCTGTGCAAGATTTAAATTTTCATGTACTAAATGGTAAACAATATTTAAGACCTAAAAACTATTGGTAATTCTAAGTTTTATATTATATAAATTATGGGTCTATAAATATGTTTAATGTTTTGTTATTTTACACTTTATAAATTTAAATAAAAAATAAAATAAAATTTAAAAAAATTTATTGCTATTATTTGAAAATTTTTTGCAGTTCTATTAATTGTAAAAGTAGTAACATAGTTACTTGTCCAAGTTGTTGGGATAAATCTACTAAGCTTTAAGGAATGTTTCTTATTTTGAAGAAATGTAAGTACTAAAAATATATAAAATTTTTTTAATAATTAATACATATTTTTCTATAGTATCAAATATTTATGTTTTATATAAAATAAAATTAATTAACTAAAAATGAGAAATATATTTACTTCTTTTTATTATTTTTTTTAATAAGTCAAAGTAAAAGTTTTATTTACGCTAAAAAAATTTTAACTTAAAACTAGTACATACTGTCATAAAATGTAGTTCATTAAATTTATTTTTACTTACTAAATATAAGGAAATTCTTCTTGAATTGTAGGATTATCTAAAATTTATCTGATGTAAGAACAAGTAAATATTTACTAAATAAATGGAAGTCTGAGATAAATAATGAATCTTTTTTTTAAAGAAATTATTATTGAATACAAGTGCAGTTTTACTAAAAATAGGAATAATTTTATTCAAAATAAAGAAGTTTTTATTAATTTTTAGTATAATTCTTTTAAGGAAATTTTTACTACATTCTAATAAAAAATGTTCTTGGCGCCATACACAGTTCAATTTTTACTGAAAAATAGGGAATTTTCCTATATTTTAGGAAGTTTTTTTCTGAGTGAAGGTATAGAAAAAGAAAAAAGGCTATTTTGAAAATGAAAAAAGGCTAAATCTAGCCTAATATAGGCTAAAATGGCAACGATGGTTAATAATATCAATTTTTCTGCATATCAAAAAATAATATCAATTGTTAAAAACTTAATAAAAATAAAAAATACCTTATACCTTCAATAGCATGGAATTGTACGGAATAAAATTGATATGTATTTTCATACATACTTAGAACTGATTAGCGCTGGTATAAATATAAAATGCGACAAATAAAATTGTTAAAAAACCAGAAATTTAATGCTATACATAAATAAATATTTAAAACAAAAGTTCTGTGGACATATACAGGACTTGAACTTGGTTTAATTTAAAAATATATATGGTTAGATGCAATAACGAATCTACCTATGTTAGATTTTCATTAGATTATGGTTGCTCAACATATTTTTTCTTTGCGTGTAGAATTAACAATACAAATTTACTCGTACTCGTACATCCAAATGTCTTGCTTAAAGCGGTTTGATTTCTTTAATGTTTTTCATTTTTATTTATATAAAAAAGGAAAGCATGTTTTTCGCAAATTTATTGGGTTTTTCTTATACTTTTATCAGTCACCTTTAATTTCAGTGGGAACAGATGTTTTATTAAGTGTAAGAAATTTGTATGTATTGCTTACTTAAGACTGGTCAATCGGCTACTCAGCCAGTCTGTTTTCATTTTTGCATTTTATTATTTCAATTCAATTTTTCAATTTTGAACGCATTTTATCTGTGCTTAATGGATGATATTCATTTAATAATAAAAGAGAGTGTGAAAAAATTTTAGTTTACTGTCACATAATTTATTCTGTAATTTTTCTTACATTTCATGCTTATTTATCTTTCCTTTTCTTGTGTCTTTTCTAGCTGCTAATGGAACGTGTTTTATTGATTTTCTTTATTATTTGGGAATTTAATTAATTATTCAAATTCGTTGTGCTAGAGCTATTTTATTATTTTATTTTATTAGTTGGAGTTTCACTGGCAAGAAAATTTTTTAAGCTTATGACTTGTTGCAGAAAATTACACTTTAGAATATTTGACAGCAAAAAAGAAATCTACGGGTTGTTCTCTCTCTTTAAGCTTGTACAGATCTATTATTATTATAATTATCATGGGCTATAATTACCGTAAGATCTGTTGTGCAGCCGAATTTCGGTCTAGAACTCCTCAAGAATCACGTAGTTGCTGTGGAAATCACTTTACCCAGATCTTATGCTATCAGTGTCCCCTACATATTCTGCTTCCTATCGCTTGGAAAAACCGCAGAATGTGTTCCACCGTTTCCTGTCCTTCCTGACATGGATGACAAGAGTCATCATGTACTACACCAATTTTAATCAAGAAATAATTGCCGCAGTAAATATAGAGCACCGTAGCTTATAGAGTGCACAACTACAAATACTGTTGTCTGCACCCGTCTTCATGTAGTCGTGCGCTTTTTAGTTTTGACTACTTGTAGTCTGCTGTACTTTGCTGTGGTCTATATATTTAATACATGAGTCTGCAGCAAATGTAAATTTTATATGAGGTTTATAAAAATCTATTTAAGTCTTAATCAGTTCGATGTTAATGAGTTGTACGCCCCAATTCGGCTTTCCAACAATTTTGCAGACTTAGATTTTCCCTCCGCACTTAAGTCATAAATAAAGTTATATTTTACCCCACAGAAAGGCTCTAGCATTCTGAACATCATTGCCCACATTGCAATCCAAACCAATCGTGATAGGAAGGAATATGTTGCCAATGCATTTAAAGTTGCTTGTAAACCTTAAGTAAAGTTCAATCTTAAATTGGTTATTATCTATTATAAAATAAATGCAAAGCTATAAAAGCTACACCGGGCTCCATACTAACAAATCCATATCGTAAGAACTAAAAACAACGCCACACTTACGTATTCTTATTCACCACATGTAGTCTCTATAAATTAAATTAAAAAAATAAGAACCCTCCCTATTAGAAAAGCTTATGTGCTTAAACTTAGGCTGCAGAAGAGAGTGAGATATCATAAAAAGAAAATAGTACTACAACTGTTAGGTCAGACTCAAACGGTTCTAAGCAAAGTGAAAATGCATAAAAGTTTAAAAATGGTACTTTTTACTGATTTCAATGGTACTTTTTTACTTTTAATATTTACGAACCGAGAATGTGTGACCAAACTCAAACGGTCCTGAGAAAAAGTTTTTCTGTAAAACGATTGTAGAAAAGTTTAATGTCTATGGTTCAGTTGACAAGCAGCCTAAAGCTATATTTACATGATTGAAGGCATTTTGAAGTCTTATCAAAATTTTGAAAATTTATTTTGATGTTCTATTTACACGTTTCAAAAATTTGATCAAAATATTCTTGCAATATATTTAAAAATCGTTTGATAAAAACTTGATCAAAGTTTGTTGAAGCTAATTTACACTATTGGTAAGCTTTTTATATTGAAAATATTGATTTTGGTCAGCTGTATTGCTTCTTTTGTGAAATAATTAATTATTAATAAGTATGGACGACGACACTATCATCATAGCATCAACATTTTTAATATTGGAGGAAGAAGTAGCTGATAATAATGCAAAAAATAAGAAAACAAATGGAACATCGGGTTCGACCTTTTCTTTTGGAATGTAATGGTGTGTATGTGTCTTTTAGGGAGCGATTGAAAAGTAATAATCCTGACCTATACAAAAACTTTATGCGAATTTTTTTTTCTTTTAATTTTATTCTTTAAGAAATTTAATTACATTGACACTTGCCGCCACAAACATTGTATGTAAATAAAAACACGTGATGTGATATGTATTGAATCAAAAGAATGAACATGCTGTCAAATTATTTATAGTTATGAATATTGCCAGATGCGATTTTGATGCTTATTTACACGGCATTAATAAAATCTTCAAAAGTTTTGTTCAATAAATTTTGAATAAATTTTGCTGTTTACACGAGTTTGAAGCATTTTGAAGAGCAATTTTGAAGAAAATTTCAATCGTGTAAATATAGCTTAACTGTTTCCCTTTTTACTAACTAAATCCTAGCCGTGAGAACATAACCGTTACACTGTAGTGGAATGTGCATTGCGTGGGGCTTTTTGCACCTTGACGTGATTTAAATTAACCCTTACTGCTATTAAATTAAATGTGTATGCTTCTTTATGTATCACGTCTTTGTTTTTTTTTATCTTGCATTCCTTAATTCTAATAGAATGCATTATCAACGGGGGTGGGATAGGAAAATAAAATCTAAAGATAAAAACTGAATTTTGATTAAATAAAAAATCTCGAGTATAAATAGTTAAGTAAATGGCAAGTAAATATTTGAATTTCGAAAATATTATTGTTTATTTAAGAATAACTAAAACATAAACTACCCCAATTAAGTGAAAACTAACTTCAAATTCACTTTTTCAAATAAAAAAATTTTATTTCTTATATAATAATTTCTGACAGCTGTCAATAAGTCAGCAGAAATAAGCCTTCAAAATAACAGTTCCATAAAAAAATTTGATAAATACAAACTTGCAACTCCCTTAGAAAATTTTCGCTAGTTTTGCTTGTAATATTTTGATAATACGCTATCAGTTCACATAAGGATTAAGTGGCAATTGTACAAACAATTGTAACAAATTATTTTTTATGCTTTATGAGCCTGTGGTCACCAAGCCCTTTAAAAAAATAAGATTAACATTAAAAAAAGGTTTTATTTTGTTATCCCAACAAATCCTTTGGAAATAATTGGGCTGTTAGACTGCAATGGGACATACCATCACATGTCAGCGTATATTTTTTATTGTCATCATGACATTTCAATTAAAAGCTGAAATAAAAAAGTAGCAATGCAATATAACAAGCAAAACATGTCAAAATATTTGTAAAACATGGACACGAATGTATTTTTTGTATAGCTTATATAAAATTTGTTCTTAAAAAAACTACTTTCACTCACCCATATCATATTTTTATTGTATCAACTTGAAAAGTACATATTTCTAAAAGGAAGGTAATAAAGGGTTAGAAGAAAATCTACATTTTTTACAAACAGGTTTTCTATTAAGAAGAATTGTAAGCAAAATTTCTTGCCATTAACTACTTGTACATTATGGGACGAAATTAATTATAAAACCTAAAAGTTAGCAAAGCGCCCATTACTGGGACACTTAAAAAAGTTCATGAAATAAACTGGAAAACGAAAGAAAATGTCAATTTTTTATTTTTAAATACAAGATTTTGCCATTAATTTAACAAACAAAAGAAGGACAAAATCTTGACTACTATGACTGGCTATGAAAAACAAACACTAAACAATTAAGATTAATATTAAAATGAATATAAGGAACAAAATTGAATCTTTATTTGTGCTCAGTTGCAATTTCTATTGATTTTCCATGATTTTTCAAAAAGTGCAATAAGTATAAAGAAGCTATCTATATAATCTTAAATAGCTATTTCATCAGACGCTACTCTGAATCAAAAAAAAAATAATTTAAACAAGACGTTTGTTAGTGCAGTTTCGAAAAATTAAAAAAAAAAAAATAAATAAATAATAAAGCTTATACCTCAACGCTCTAACCGTCACTATGAATTGCTGTCAGTTAACTATCTGATCCATTTACAAAAATATTTATATACTGAGTTTAACAGAGTTTTCTTTATATTCTAATAATTTCAAATGTAAGATTATATTGGCCCATAATCATAGTCAGACTAAAGTCGGTATCTTTTTAAAATCAATTTTAAATTCATTAAATTCTAATGAACAAAAGTAAGTTCTTAATAGAAGCCGACTTTTTTGTGACTATGGTTATGTCCCATTGTTTTTAATTAATCAATAATTTTTGTTTTATATGTTATATATTTCTTAAAAATTATTCAATTTTCTTTTATGTTGTAATATACGCCTTAACCTGTCTGTAACGATTTTGTATCGATAATCTTTAATAATAATAAATAAATAAATAAAAAACTTGACTGCAATTATTTCGTGTAAACAAAAAATATTATTTTTTCGAATATTCGCAAAGTAAATATTTTCATTTTTAATAAAAATTAGAAAAATATTAATAATTTACATAGAAAACATGCGTGAAAACTGATCTTATGGAAATTAAAAAATCAAACTGAAGTATGAAAATATTTCAAAATTGAGAAAATAGTTCAAAGAACTGAATTTAAAACACAGAACTTTTCTTGCATAATTTAAAAAAAATAATTTTTTCTAAAAATTATTCATTTTGCATAAAAAACTTACTCTTACAAATTATTATTTAATGTTTGAAAATTTGTACATAAAAAATAATTTTTGCTGTTTGAAAACTCCAACAGAAGTTAGAAATTTTTCTAAATTGAAGTTTGCAAAAAAACTAAGGAGAAATTCTATAGACGTGAAAAAAATTTTGTGAAAATGTTTTTGAAATATCAATGTAAACAACAAAGTCACGTTCTTGCGATTTTAATTTCTATCATTAAAACTCACTTATCTAGAAGAAAATGTTTCTATCCTTTAAAGACATTGTGTCGTTATGCAGTTTTACTTCTTTTATAATTTTTAAATGGCAACCTCATTTCCATGAGCATGATTTTTAAAAACAGTCTTTAATTAAATCACTTTTTGCCTTGTGAGTCTGAAGAAGGTATTGCCTACAAGTTTTTTTTTATTTTCTCATTTTACCATCTTTTAAAAATTAAAAAAAGAAATATAAAACCAATTCAAGTGCACAAGCCCTCCCATCAATTAGAAAATTTTGCTTAAGAAAAGGTCCTTGTAGTTGCGAAAAAATTTTTCTATAAAAGTTAAATGTCAGCTATAAATTAAAACTATTCATGAAATTGGCAAATGCTTTGTTAATTGCAAAGGATTTATGTGTAACAAAAAAAAAATTAACAAAAAATAAATGAAAAGAATAGTGGTTGCTTAACATTAATTTTCTTTCGTATTTGCGTATAACTGTGTGTTCTTTCTTATTCCAATTTCTAGTTTAGTGACTCCTTTACAAATGTAATGCAATCACCTTTATCGGCAACAAATATCTTGTCTTGCCTGGTGGTTCTTACGAGGCTAGCCTTTACTACAACTGCTCTCATTATTACAGCTATTGTTTAAATGCCTTGATTTATTGATTTATGTATTTTGGAAAACATTTTTTTTTTGCAATAAAATTTGTTGTTATTCCGTTTTTATTCGTTTGAAGGGTGCCAAGTGTGTAGTTTTATTTCCTGTTTGCTTAAAACAATTCCTTTATTTTATAGTTTAGTTTATGGTTTATTTTGTCTTGGAACAATATTAAATTTTGACAGTTTAAAGATTTTGTCTTAGTTCTGTTAGTTATGTTGATAAACAAGCACTGTAGTTTGCTTCAACTGCAACTTATTTAAGGTGACAAAATTTACTAATTTTTAGTTTTTATTTTAGAAACAAAGTGTTTCTTAAGAAATATAAAATATTGTTTAAGTTGGTAAGGAATATTATTCAAAAGATACTCATATTAATATCCTGTTAAGAAATTGTAATTTATTGTTTTCTAAAAAAAACTCTCCAAAAAGAGCAAAATCCACCCAAAATACATACTAATAAAAATACTGCGAAACTCTTTATTCTATTTGTAAAAGTTTATAAAGTTAATCCTAAAGTGCTATTAGTTAGAAGCAGCGAAATACTATTTATTAAGTCGTAGATTAGTTTGTTTCGATTAACTTAGGTAATGTGGTGTGATAAATGGGTATATCACCGAGTTATGAAAAGAATTAATTCAAGTCGTTCACTACAATTAGGTTGTAGATTGAAGTCAATAATTTGGAATTAATTATTCATTAATGAGTGGAAGAAGCGCTTTGGTTGAAGATGACTTTTTTTTAAAAAAAATTTTGCATTGACTCCACTTTCCTCCATTACCCATTGAACAAATTGACGGTGCTTTCTCCGGTCTGCTTGTTTGAGCTCCCGAATAGACCAAACTTTTTACGCATGAATTGATGTTTTCGGTTATTGGGCTACGCTTTCGTTTATAACAGCAATATTTTAAAAATTTCGACTAGTACGTTGATCCAGTTACTTAAATTTTTTTGGCCACTATTCGAATGCTTTTTCAACTTATAATTTTTTCGAAGTCTTCCACCGTTCTCACCCTAAATTTCAAAATTTTTGTAACAAGTTTTCACAATTATAACCTGTTGTTCTTTCGTAAAGCCGTAAATTTGAAATAATCGCAATAAGCGCTAGATTAAAAAAGTTTACTCTTATTAAGACATCCTTTACTATTAATATTACTGTCACTGTTATATGATTTTATTACTACTGATACTGATACAATAACACAGTGAAACACAGTGATATTATTTTTCTGGTAGGTGCTGTCGAGTACTATTTTTGGATTTTGACAAACATCCACAAATCTTGAGTTACATCGCTGTTTTACGTAAATTTATGCATTTGAAAACCAGTAACTTAGTTTAATATCAACCAATTTTGAGTTCCTCAGCAGATTAAGAAAGAAAACATTGAGGCCGTTTGAATATTATATTATTATTATATAACTAAACTTGAGAAATCTGTGCGAATACAAAGAAATAAAAATATTGGCTAATTCACTCAAAAATGTTTGTTAGCCGTTTTTTTATTTTAAAATCAGCATCATCAGTATGCCGTTGCATAATGTTCTGAAATCATTTTTATTTTTAATTTTTTTTTGGTGAAACGTTCGCTTTGTTCATTGGTGAACTGTCTCAGGTTGTATGGGAAGAAGTCCAAATATGAATGCTGGAAATGAATTTTTATGGACATATTACAGCCCATTTCAGCATAAGCAATTAAAAATTTATTAACAACCGCGACATAGTTGTCACTTCTGTGATTAACAAAGAAAATTATCACATAGTGCAACAAATTTCTTCAATGCGAGTTTTTTAATGGAACTTATCTTCCTCAAAGAGTTCTCATCACGCTTAATTTTGCGAATTTGATGTCCAATAAAAGTACCTAAGATTCATTAGAACAGATAAATAATATAAAACAGTATTATATTTGGAAAGAAAGATATAAATAAATACTTTTATTTTGGCTTCACTTAATTTTGGGTATACCGATTTATAATTGCAAAAAGCTTTGCCGTTTACATCAATTGTATTTAGAAATTGTTTCATGTATCCCAACTTTAGATGCATCATCAGCTTTAACTAATGGGACGTTTGAAATTTGTTTTCTGCTTATTTGATGCGACTCAAGAGATGTCCATCCCACTACCAATGTATGATATTAATACTACTTTTAGTTGTAGATTAGCTACCAGTGATTTTAATACCTTTTTTACTACGACCAGCACTGCTACCACTTTTTAATGCTACTGCTGTTTATCTTATTTTTTATTATAACAAATTATGATAGTGACATACATAATTTTTTGTAATTTATAACTTCTCATCAAACGTAAAACGTATTTGAGGCTTCATAGCAGTTTGCTACCTGGGCTCGAATAGTTACATCCGTACACGTACAATTCGTCACGTAAAAATGTGATTTTGAAATTATAACATACAAAAACGTACAACAATTCAGAATAATTGAGATATAACACACGTTATCCGAAGATTGAACGTATTTTTTTTTATGAACAATCATCCGTTAACTAAATTGCTTTCGAATGCGTATAAAAAAATTAAGTTTCTTGTAATTTTCTTCAAAAAAAATTGTTTTCTAATGCTGTTAATTATTTATGACCACCTACAATAAACTTAATCTTAAAAAAAAGGAGGTAATGGCAGAGCTTATGAACTTGGCAAAAAAAAACTTGATTCCAAATTGCGCTCAAGAGTAAGCCACTTCTATGGTGCAGGCCTATGCTTACCAAAAATGGCAGGCAAAAAACTCTCATTTAATGAATTTCTCAAAAAAACAAACTGCTGGAGGTCTTCATGAGTAAAAGTTGTTGACGCTTAATGAAGAGCTCTCAATTGGGACAGCCGGACTCGAAGCAATTGTTGAAGGCAAAAAATTAAATTCGGCATTTGTAATAATTAAAATTTAGATATTCAACATGAGCCTGAAATTTCTAGCGACAGAAGTTTTTTTTTTTTGAATTAGTCAACAATAAAAATATTTAACAAATAATAGTTCAACTTATTCACAAATAAAAAAATAGAATTATTTAAACTATCTGAATTTAAAAATTATGCATGCTTACTTTTCGTTTAAAAAACACTTCCCAAAATTATTATTACAATAGATGGGCTCTGATAAAACTTCCTACTTTGAAAAGAACTATGCTTAATATTGCAATCGCAATTAATATTATAAATGGAAATATTCATTCCTAATTTCATCCATTAGCAATTAAATATTTCAATTAAAATTATGCAAATACCGATCCATTGAGAAGAATTTGTTTAAATTTTAATAAATTACATCCAATAATTGACTATTCTGTAAGTTTAGATGTTATTAAACACTATGATGTCATAACACATTTAAATCAATAATTGATTAAACCTTTCAATTTACTTTCGTATTAGTTAGTTCTTCATTAAAATATATGTCCAAAGTCTGTATGGATTAATATGTAAATAAATAAATAAAAATAAATAAAAAACTCACATGTTAAACTAACAAACTTTGTATGTAACGAGTTCATTTTATCAGGCATAAATCACCAGAAAAAAGGCACTTCACTGGAAAGGAAATTCAATGCCAGAAAAGTACCTTAATTAACCACAAACAATAGCAAATGAATAAACACAACTCAAATAATATTAAAACTAACACCAATTGATTTACGATTTACATTCACAATTTGAATAGAAAGACAAAAAAAAACAATAAAGTTCTTATAAAGAAAAAAAAACTATGCATTTAATAAAATAAACAATAGTAAAAAAACCAACTAGGATTAAATACATTTAAATGCAAGAGAACAATACACAAAAACAAAGCAATTAATCTTTTTGCGTACGACACAAAATTATGGGGTTGCCTTTTAAGGAAAAGTATTTTACATATTAGTAGCGAAAGTACCTACGTACGAGTATGTTTGAAAAAATCTTTAACACCCTTGTAGTTAAATACATTTGAAAAAAAGAGCAGGCGGCTTATATTAAAGCGATGATAAAGGATTCAAGTCAATTTAAAAAAATTAATTCTATAGTGACAAAAAAATTTATTAAAATAATAAATATTAAAAAAAAACAATAAAGTTTAAAGAGAGTTTGCATTTTCTTTTAATAAATTGGATTTCATAACAATAATTAAAAAAAAAATTAGCGTTGCACCTGACTGGCGAATAATTAACAACATTCACCATCAACTTTTTCTGACGACACAGTCTTCGTCCTCTTAAAATCATTTGAAAGATCTGGAGGAAGCAATTATTGTTGTTATCAAACTTTTTATCAAGTTTAAATATTCCTTAAAACAATTTCAAATCTTCCCACACTATTTGTCCTGTTGCGTTAATTCATAGCAAATTAACTTCCTGTATTTTCTACAACTTTTCTATAAAAATATTTTTTTTAAGAGAAATAAAATGAAACAGTCCCTAATTAAAGTACGAGTACTAAAACAAACCACTTCCGCAATTTCATTTATATAATAACAAGGAATTTACTGAAATAAAAGCATTAAAAAATTATATAAATAAACATGATAGAAGTTTTTTTAAAGTTATTTTGCGCTAACCGAAAAAATGTCAAGCTGCATACTAGAAGCAACAGAAAAAAAGCGCAAATACGCTGATTTTTATCTTTTCATGATTTTTGATTCTCTAATAAAAAAAACTGTGTCTGTAATAATATTTAAAAGGTCTTCCTTTTACTAATACTACTATGCCCAAAAAAAAGTATTAAGTAGAGGTACAAAAAATTAAAAGCAATTCACATGCAATGATATGTAGCAGAGCATTAAAAGAGTTTCTTTCCTAAACAGGAAAAGCAATTTATGTTATAAAATTTTAAAGAGAAAAAGAGAGAGAGAAAGAGAGCGAGAGTGAATGAGGTATTACAATTGTTGTTTAAATAAAGGAATTTACTGGTTAAGAAAACATTTATTTAAGAAAAAACAACCATGTGTGTTAAAAACATTCTAAAATACACTGCACAAACAAATTTATTTAAATAATTGTCAAAAAACTAAAATTTTTTTTACAAAATATTTATATATTCGGAATAACAAAATGTCTTTCAGTCATTGTTGGAATAGTTTATTTGCCTCTAGCCAGCACTAGAGAACCAGCGTAAACTCTACCCTGGTGAACGGTACTTGCGGAGCATCTGCACTGTCGACTAAAGAAACAGCAATTAGTTTAGATCGGGACGGAATATTATTTTTCATACCTCTTCTCTTCTTCTTTTCATTTCTCTTTTACAATTTTCTTCCCTCCTGCTTGTTTACTTTGATGTCTTTCCATGACTAGTCTTAATTTCTAAATTTTTAATCTTCTACAGATTGCCCAAAGACCACATAAAGACCAACATGGAATTTCTTACTTATGGCACCCTGTTCAATTCAACTTATTTTAAATTATTTAAAAGATTAGTACCTTGTCTTTTAACGTAATAAACAATTTTAATCACATAAGTTCTGCCAACATTATTTTCTAGTTTACTCTTAGCTAGCGAATCATTTCTTTAAGTATAGCTGAGAGAGAAAAGAGGAAACTATAGCACGAGACAATTAAAAAAATTACATACGAAAAAATTCCTGAAACTTTAGGGGTTAGTTGCATGATTTACTTAATCAACAGGATAAAATAAGAACAAAAAAGAAGGGATGAACACAACACAAGAACTAAAACAAATGATTCGATTTTTTTTATTAACATTTCCTGTTAAATAAAAGAGTCATCAGGAGAGAAAATATAGAGCATTTTGGTTAACCAATCGAGATTAACAAAATGTTCCACAACCCTTGATGTTAAAGGAAAAAAAAAAAGAGAGTAAAAAAATTAATTTTAAAATAAATTGTTCATATTGCCTAATATGCGTAGGCTTATAAAAAGTGCAACATGAGTCTCAAAGTAAGTTAGTTTGTCAGCAATAGCGCTCAAGTACGAACGCAATTATAGTCGGAATAACAACCGTATTTGTAGATAAATAAATTACACACATTCTTGCGCCATGTTAAAATGGGCAGCTTCGGCACAGAAAATATTACAAGACATACCAGCCGCCACAACAGCAATGGATACGCCACTTTTAATGAAACCAAAAATACGTAATTGTCGAGCTACTATAGCTAACAAAGAAAATGGATCTATCTTGACTTCTACACCTACAACAGAGCGAGCTCGCAATAGTCCTTTAGTGTTGGTGCCTTTAAATGTTACAACTGAAACTCCTGGCCAGCGAATATCCGAAAGAAGACGATCCCTCAATGAAACAAATCCTGTTACCCTACGAAGGCATTCCACTATAGGTTTCACTATACCTCAAATACCTCAATATGCGGCCACTTTGCCAAAGTATGAAGAGGAGTATTCACCTAGCAACATCTTACCAACTGGTCAACAGCTGGCTTTAAGAGGTTTACTGCCAGATGCTTTTATGGGAAATCCAAGATATTTTAATACACCAAAATCTTCCTCTGAGCATCAAACACAATTAGCTCAGAGATTATCTTCTTTACCTAAGAGACGTAAATTAGAGCAGGAATTTATAGCTATTGCCAAGTCACAGGATAAACAGCCAGAAAAGCTACCAGTAGCCAATACTAAAAAGGATTTTAATAATACCAGCATTCTAATGTCCAACAATATGAGTGATCAAACTTTGGATAATCTTATAGATGCCATATTAGATTCAGGTCGAAAAGAAGAGAAGAAAAAGAAGACACGTAAATCATTTAATTTGCGCCGAAGGACTTTGATTAAAAATCAAGCTGAACAACATCAAGACATTATGTTGTCACCATCTTATGCTGCTGGCGATGATCCCTGCAGTGATTTAAGTTTTCTTAACTGTGAAACTTTTAATGATATCAGCCCTAAACCCCCACCAGCCAGCACTCCTCCTAGCTGCAAAGCATCAATGCATACACCTACCCCAACGAATCGTCGTGATTCCTTCTCTTTGGATACCCGCGTTCGCTCAAAACTTAAGAGAAGATCTGAATCAAATGCCAGACCACCAGCTACGCGTGCTAAGAAATATAAAGTTGATTCCAGCAATTACTTTGAAATTGGTCTTGCCTTGCCCTCGCTTTATGTGTAACAAAAACAACAAAACGAAGAGTTGAATTTAAGTGTTTCAAACAAAAACCGAATTTATTTATTTTTTTTTGTTTTTTCTCTTTATTAATTTATTGTATTTATTCTTTGTTGAAATTAAACAAATATTGACAAACTAGGGGAAAAGCTTCTTTATTACGCTTCTAGTTTTTAAGTTTAATTTTTAATTAAAATACCTAAATTCTGTAAATTTTATATTTTACTAATTTAAGTGTTAAATTATAGTTATGTGTGTGTGTTAACGCTTATATTTGATCTTAATGTTACGGAATTGTTTGACATTTGTATTTATGTTTGATTTTTGTTTTAAGTTTTATTTAATAAAAGAAAATTTTTTTTGCAAAAATGAATCTTTTTGATGCTTAATTCCAATTATGTTGGCTTGCTAAATGCATTATTATTCATAATGTTCTCATGGAAAATCCAAAAAAATTGTTAACTTAACACGAAAAAATACTAAGAGCGATATCATATCTAAATGGACCATTTCATGAGAGACTTCAAAAAATGATCAAACATTAAATTTATTTAATTTTTTTAAATATTCTCCTCTTTCATATTAACTTTTTTTTTGAAATTAAAGGAAAAAGAAACTGTAATTTCATGGTAATTAACTAATTTTTTTTATTTAATAGAATTGAACTTTGAATTGCTAAATAAAAATATATAAAATAAATTATAAATTATTATAACACTGAAAGTACTTTTTTCCGTAAAACAAATTCAAAAAAATAAAATATTTTTAAATAAAAAGAAAAAAAATCCTCAGGATTTCTTCCTAACATCCTTAATTTTATAAGCTTTACTTTCTGTGATGTAGGATATGAAACAGGAAAACAAACATGGGTTTAAGCTAAGAACTACCCCAACGCACAGGTTGAAATCATTTAGTATTCGTAATCAGAGACTAGGCTATGTAGCGGTTATTATAGCCATTCCTTTGATCTAACCCTTAAGCTAAGAGCAATCACCTGTTCAACCAATGGGTTGGCGATAGTCGGGCGTATAGAAATAAAACTCTCCGGATCGATTTGATCATGCGATTGTGCAAAATTACTAGTTTCATGGATTTGTATTAGGCGAATCAAAAATTGATTGAAAAAATTAAAATTCTCCATATCAACAACTTACAGAATACTGTCGAAATTCCACACTACAATGGGTGCCAGCGCGCAACATATGATAAGGTAAGCACAGACATTAATGCACGAATTGAGTTTTTTCTGGATTCTATTAATTATGACTAATAATATTGTTGCAGCTTTAGGGAGAGGCTGGAACAAATGGGACAGCTTTTGTTGGACACACATTTTTAAGGTTTTGCTTACTGTTTCCGCATATATCCGTCTAATCTGGATAGGTCACAAGCTCGTAAAGCTCCCAAATAAATACAACACAGCACTTGCTTATGTTTAATATTGAATTTCAGGTTTTTATTAAATGTTTTTATTTAAGCACTTTACTGTTAATTATGTTCTAAATAAGTTCCGTAGGTAAATATATATAAAGGATAAATACATCATAACTTTTAACCAACACGCTACTGTCAAAAAAGTAAGTAAATATACTTAAAGTTTAAGAAATTATTTAGCCAACAACAAAAATAAGAGCCCGTTAAAGTTCGTTAAGTTCTCTATTGACCTTTCACACAAAGATAAAAAAAGGGCAAGAGACAAACAATAGAGACGGAACTTCAACGGTTACTTAAACACTTACTATAAAAGAAATATTAAAGTCGCTCGATACCTGATTTCTACACTGAGGGACCACTCGGTCTCCGTACTGTCAACAAATCTAAATAGATTGTTTCCAAATGTAGACTATTTAAGTCTTCAGGTGTAGACAACATTTACCCCACCTATAGCTATTGGCCGTCGATGGGCTTCTGCAGATTCTTGATGATCTCGGATAAAAAGTTCAGGGCTTTGTCGAAAATTTGCCTATTGCGTGTAGGGGCATCTTTGACTCTATGATTACCGATAAATTGATATGGAATCATGGAAGCTCTCATAAATTGTATCAGGAGAGGAGGCATTTGATAAATCCGTATAAAACCAAAGTGGGTGCTTTCTCTAGAAGAAGTAAGCTAAGTCTAGATACTTTAGTGCTGGGAGCAATTACTTAAGACTGTATGAGTAGATGAAGTACCTAGGAGTAGTTTGGGATAAGACTCTTACTTGGAACGAACATTTACTACACAAAATTGGCAAATCCTTAAAGGCATCATTTGTACTCCAAACAATGTATGGTAAAACGTGGGTTCTATGACCATAAATGATGGCGTGGTCTTTATGCTTCTTCGGTATGTTGGTGGTGACAGATGGCAATATTGGGGTGAGAATACAATCGGAAAACAGCTCACATTTTTCTATCTGAGGTCCCTGAGCTTCGCTAAGTGATGCTTACTAAGGAGTACTCGTAGTATCGGAATATATATTCTCTCAGATAGCCATAAAATTCAAAATCCATTAACCAGCTATTTATTATGATCACTATTACTTTGACATTAATACAGTCTTCCCGATGCTCCGGCAGAGAAAATCTCGGTTACTCTGTTCTTTCATTCGACCTTACTACGAGAAGCGGAAAATATAGTTTACAAGATTGCCGCAGGTATGCGGCAGTCAAAAAGACTCATTATCCCCGAACGTATTAGGAGAGATATTAGATTTAGCTTTAGCAGAAATAACATTAAACTCTACATTTAACTAGTGGAAGCATATTTTAGACTCTATTATCATATTGTTACGAAAATCACTCTATTGAATGCCTGTGTTTTATTATTCATAAGAAATGTCAATTTATGTATGTGTAAATGTAGCAATTCGGTGTTTATGTTAATTCGTAGAATTTTATAGTGTAATGTTTGTGTGTGAGATGTGTCTTATTTATATCTGTGTTAGTGTATAAGCTTTATGATAGCTTTAGTCCTAGATTAAGCATTTTCATTTACCTTGTTGTTCTATACTTGATACACCTAGAAGTATGCAGTAACTTCTAGAAGCTTGTAGACGGTTCTCGGCTAAACTAAAGATTGGAAATGTCCGTTACAGTTTGTTAAAACAAACAGTATATAAGGCAATGCTAAGATTGCCAGATGAGTTCAGTTCTCGTTGAGACATTAGACTGTAAACAAGATGTGTGAAAAACAATAAAGTGGCGTTATGACGGTTATAAATAAAGTGTGTTTCTACAACAAGTGTTGAGAAAAGATAACTAATTGTGTATTTATTTTACAACAAAGAACCCTTAATAAACTAAACGTTTTCATGATAGGGTAAAAACGTAACAATATGAATAAAATTGGTAGGGTACATGACGACTCATGTGGTTTCTATTAAGAACAGTAAACATCATAACCAACGTAGCCATTTTAGCTCTAACTTTTTTCCTAACCTTTTTAATTTTTCAGAATAGAATTAAATATCCTTTTTTATAAAAATGAAAACAAAGCAAACTGAGACTGAAACCAAATTACCTGAGGTAATATTTTCGATAAAACTTTGATATGTAAATTGATAAACTGGTTTAACAAAGGTAATTTCATAAGTAAAGAAAAGTATTTAATTGGCTTCAAACCTGTAAAAGAAAAATGCAATTTATTCTTAATTGATTAATTAATTGTTTAATTTAGTATTTAGTTGAGTACAATAAATCAAGCGAAATATCAGAATAGAAATCGTATTCAAAATCAAAATATAAATTATTACTCAAAGGAATTTTAAGTAGAAGTTGAAAAAATAATTATTTAAAGCCATGTGGAAGTGTTACAAAAATAAAGTTTTTCTGAACTCAAATAATATCTAACAATTTTAATTTTTGTCCACACATTAAAATATACAATAATTATTTTCTTCATCAATTTGTTAGTTAACGGTTAATAACCCTTTACAGTTACTCTTATGCTAAGAATATTAAACTGCGTTTTGAAAATACTCGTACAATAGCAAACACAGAAGGAACCCGCATATTGCGATAACATCGTTAGCATTTTCAATTTGTCAAAAACTTTCCTGTTCCAAGTGAGTGAATAATAAATAGAAAAGTAGCTAGACTAAGATGCCTCTCTAGAAACTTAAGAACTAATGAATTAGTATATATGGAATATGTAAAAAGAGCATAAAATTCGTTTTACTCTTTCGTTTCTGCAAATGGCTTAAATTGTTCAAATCATGACACGTTTTAAAGGAAAAAAAAGTGGTTAAGAACATTTTGTTTCTCTGTATAGGTGCTTTTTCCTTGGAGTTTCATAAATTAAAAATTAGCCGCTCATGACAATAAAATTTTTATTGATTTTACAGCTGCTTTCATAGTAAAAGTTTGAATTTAAATAAAAATTTTATTTAACAACCTGTTGTGTTGTTGCTTATTCATGTTGGAGATAAAAGGTGATTGAAAAGCTATGAATAACTGACAGTAACAGGAAGTTATAAGTCGCTTGAATAATTTTATTTAATTAATTTCTATATTTAATAATTTTTATTTGGAATTTAAAAGTTTAACAAAATATTAATCTTTATTTATGCTGACTCGTAATTATAAAAAATAAGTTCTGAAGTGGATAGCATATCTATATGGACCTATTTGGGAGTAATCTACAGAGGATTCAAAGTTGCGTCTGATGAAATTATCCATATTGATATGCTATCCCCTTCAGTACTTATTGTACTGAATAAATAACTCATGAGAATATCATGAGTAAAAGAATACATTTAAAAACCAACATACTTTCTGGAATTAAGCACAAATAAAGATTAATATTTTTTAAATTAATTTCTTTAAAAAGGATCGAGTATTTATTTTCTTGAAATGAAATTTGTCAAAGTATTTTAGTTTTTTACGAAAATATAATATTTAAACCACAGACTTTAAAAGGTGCCTCAAAGTTATACATTGTTTTAATATGTTGCTACTGGCAATCGAAAATGGCAAGTTCAAAATTATCAATTTGGGTTTAAAAATTGCAGAATTTAACATTTATTTAAAACAAAAAAAAAGTAGGAGCTCTTTAGAATATAGTGACCATTTTTGAAATAAATTGATTTTATGTACCAAATTAAAAAAAAATTAAATCATTTAATAATGGTTGTAAAAGTGGACCTAGTGTTATGGTATACAGCACACTAATAATACAACTTTATTGTGCTGAAAGAATTTTTAAAATTGTTTAGGCAGTTTTAAAGTTGATCCATTACAAAAAAAAATTCTTTTCTTATTTATTCAGTGTTGTGGTACAAAAAAAATTTTTTTAGCTTCTTAACTTTTTTTGACTTACTATTACTGTTTAAGAGCTCGCTAGCAGGGGTCTAATCACCACATTCGATATCGAGTAAAGTTGACCGAAATTTTTAGTTTTAGGATCATCACAATCGATATCGAGTAAAATGTATCGTGTTTTGCGATGATATCATTCGATAGCGAGTCTTTGATCGAGTATTATCTTAGTAAATATTATTAGATACTTTTTTAATCAGTACGGACAACAAATTTATTGCAATTTTTAGCAAATTTTTATCTTTCGAATTTGAAGAAAAAGTTGTCAGGAGGAACAATTATTCATCCATTCTAACAGAAATTTTTACGCAGTTGTTGCCTAAACTCATGCTACAGTTCTTTGTTATTTAGTTGCATTTGATAAATATTTGTGGAAAAATTTATTACAGTTTCAAAAATATTACGTTTCGATAGATATCGTATGCGGTGTTATTTGATACGATAGTCTATTCGCTATCGAATGCATTAGCAACTCTGGGGGTGGAATAGCGTTGTATGGAAATCTTTATTATTAAATATAACAAGATATTTATACGATAAAACCCCTAGTTTTGTAGGGTTTGTGAAAAAAATACAAAAGCCAAAAAATTAGGAGGGGGGGAGGGGGGGGATAAGGGTAAATGGCTCATCATTAGAGTGAAAAGCGGAAAAAATTCACATAATACTCAGTAATTGTCCCTGAGCTGTAATTAATAGGTTGCCGTAAGAGGAGTAAAGATAATAGAAGAATACAACAATACGTTATGCCGTAATAAGGAAAAAAATAGTTTTACTTCAATTACTATGTGAAAGTGTTAAGAAGTATCCTACCCTTTAAGGAGGGCAGATAGGGGGCTCACAAAAAATGTAGGGAAGCAAATATTAGTGGGTATCGGTCTTATATTTTACTTCCCTAAAGCGACTCAGTTGAAGTTATTAAGTATTTCGTATATTTTAGCTTATGTAAATATTTTTTTACCAAGCCCCACAAAATTAAGGGTTCTAACATACCGTAATCGAAAAGTCGTGCACTAGCTCATCCACTATAACAGCTCACTGGCAAGAACTTTTATTATTAATAAATATATTCTTTGCTAACGAGCTGCCATGTTATGGTTATGAATATCAATAGTAAATAAAAATTTTGTACGCCTCGCAACTATCGTAAAGACACTGAAAAACTTGATAATCGAAATATAAAAAGTACAAGATTTATTTGCTGTTCGAAAACTGGTTTCAAAAATTTCGATAAAAAATTGCTCAATGTCGAAAGCGACATCAGCTAAAAAGGAACTGAAATTTCTTTATTTTAACTAACATAAAAGAACACTTTGTCGGTTAATGGGCTTGTAACTGATCCTTGCTACTTAATAAATCAATAAATTATTAAAACTGCCACCCTAAAATATTTTAAAGAAGATACTAAGAAACCAAAAATGCAGTTTTTTCATTGTTCTTCCAAAAACCTCAAATCCAAAACATTGTAAAGCATTTTGTTTGACTGGAAAGGAATGCTAAACCAGCACCTAACTAAACCACAAATTAATTTGTAAAGTAAAGACACGTGCTAAGCAAAATAACTCAACAACTGATGGCTTAAAAAGTAAATAGGTAAAACCGCCCACATTTTTTCGGAAACCCTTTAAAAACCTGCTAACTCATTCATACCCAACTGTTATTGTTGTTTCTAGTTTTACTAAATGGAATTAAAATAGAAAAATACATATATTTATATTTTATTTTATAACAAGACAACAGTGACTGCAACACCTGCATGTAGTTATTCAAACACACATTCTAAGAGAGAAAGGAAATACACTAGCTTAAGGCCTGCATGTTGAAGAATTTTTTACTTGTGTTTAGGAATTTATTAAAGTAGTAAATAGAAAAAATTTATTTTACAACGGGTGTTGACGTGTTAACAAGTGTTCATTGTTTTTTTATTAACTCACTAATTGATTTCAAAATGTGGGTTTAATCTAAATTAATTTTAAGCAGCTGGTTTTTATACCCTTCACCAAAAGTGAAAGGGGTATATATGTTTGTCATTCCGTGTGTAATTTCTACACCTTATGAGTGCATCTGCCACCCTATAAAGTATATATGTTCTAGATCCTTAGATCCAGAAGTTGATTTAGAGATGCCCATCTGTCCATGTGAATGCTGAAATCAAATTTTTGAAGTTCCTAGAAGTCTTACAGACAAGTTTAGTATGCCAACTTGTTGGAAGTTCCTACGCGGAAATTGCTATTTACATTAAGCCCAATCGATTTATAAATGATTATAAGCTCTGAAGCGCAAATACCTGTATTTTTTTACAATTTTTCTTATCGCGTTTTTTGAGTATTGTGTGTAAAATGCATAACGAACAAAAATCGTGGCGTGCAGTCTTGTCAAAAATTACAATGAAAAAATCTGTGCCAAGATAGATTAGTTTTTCTTTAATTTTTGTTTATTTAATATACTTTTATTTACAATCTATTTATTTGTATAATATTGAGTATTATTTTATTTAACAAGGAGACATGAAATGTATTCTTAAGTTTTTAAAATAAACTTGTTTTATACACTAAGTAAATGCATAATATGTATATTCAAATACATAAATATTTTATTTCTATCACCTATATTTATTTATATACTTATTTGTTGTTTTTTAATGATTTTATTACTTCTAATTTTTTACTTTTAAGCTGTACAGGCAATCGGTCTTATACAAACTTATCTATGGGTGTGTTTCTTTTAAATGCAATACGAATACAGAAATCTTATTGAAAGATAACTAAAGCTTTCTGGAAGTGTTTTAACATTTTCTGAAAAATTCGTACTTTTTATTTTATGATGCAAAACGGAAACTGCCAAAATCCTTTACTTCAATAGTACTGGGGTGTATGGAAATTTCAAAAAATTTAAAAATAGTCCAAAACAGTCACCTCTTTAAAATGATATATGTCTCATCTCACAATATTTGTCGGCAAGTTCCTAAAATCACTTAGAGCAACAGCACTGGAGTATATGAAAATTTAAAATATCCAAAGTAATATATGAATATTTTATTGGTTGGTTACAAATATAGATGATCTCCGCTAAACTACTACTAAAAACACTTAATATTTAATGACGTAAGACGTATTTGATAAATAAGCCATTAATACTGAAAATATTTACAAATACTGAAAAATTTCGGGTTTTACGTTAAAACACATTTAACTCGGCATATTTTTGTTCACTCCCTTAAATTTTTGTATGTTTTTGCTATTATAGAAGCATATGGAAAATGCAAAATGTTAATATTTCGCTAACACAGTGAAGGGTATATAAGACTCGGCACTGCCGAATTTAACTTGTTTTGAACTAAAATCAATTATTTATTTTAAGTCTAATAAGAAAATAGGTGTTGAAAGAAAATAATTTTAATAACTGTTTGTAATTTTCTTTACATAATTTTTATTTTTAAATAAATGAAATGTAATTTATTTTTACGAATTTTGATTTTTTTAAATTAACAGTTAAAAATAAATAAAAAATCTATTTTAATCAAATGAAACGTCTTTTTAAATAATTTTTCAGTTGTTCAAAATGATTTTTCATTTGAATTTGCTTACATAGTGTTTTAAGTGTAAGCTCTGAACTTTAACTGTATTAAATTTATTTTTGTCTGCAACATTGTGCTGCTGCAACTTTTAATTTTTTCAGAAAAAATGGCAAAAAAAAAGTTTTAAGCTTGCTTTTTGAGACAAAATATTAAACAAATTAACCAAATTAATATTTTTGATAAAGTTTTTAAATGTTAGTTCTTGAATTGTTCGGAAAAAAATAATTTCAGGAGTAAGGAAAAGTATTTGGATATTAAATTGTAAAATAAATGCGTTTTATTCTCAGCATGTACTTCATATGGTAGCTTCATCTTTCAAGACATATAATATTTTTCGAAATGAATTCATGCTTTATGCAGAAAACTAAATATCATTAAGAAGCCCCACTGACAAAAATGTTTTTTTAAAAAAGCTCTCTTGAATTGAGTATTTAGTTTTCTAGTACTATATAAAAAAGCATATTAAGTTTAAGTATACGATTCAAAATACTAAATTCTTACTTGAAGAAATTTAAAATTTTATTTTTTAACATTGAAATATAATTAAATTCGTTTATAACTATTTAAAGCCATGTGGAAAACGATTTTATTTATTAGTTTTAGTTATTTTCAAGATTTTTTTATAAAAAAAATAATTACTAGAATTCTTAAATTATTTCATCAATAATAAAATTAAGAAAATTTTAATTTTAAGCTATAGTTTTTTAACTTATTTAAAGCATTTTTTCTTGTGGGCGAAAATATACACTATCGCCTTTATGGAAAATGAAAAATACATTCCTAATTTTTAATCATAATAAATAATAAAACATATTTATTAATGCTCTTATCCAAAAAAAGGTGACGTAGACTTTAAAAATTTCTATAACGTTGACTTTAAAGTCTACGATAATTTTTTTGGATAAGAGGGTAAAAGTTAAAATTCACAAATACATGAATAATTGGAAAATGACTTTTTCAAAAATACTTTTAAAAATTTCTTTACATCAAGTAAATGGTAAACCCTAAAAATTATGTACTGTTTTTATAACACAGGCTAGCAACTCGTCTGAAAATCTATACATATAAAAGAGTAACGTTCCTGACTGACTTATCATCATCGCCGAGCCCAAACGACTAAATCTACGGGCTTAAAATTCAGCGAGCAGGTAAAGGGGGTAAAAAAGGGTAAAATCGAACTTCTTATATCTCCGAAACTACTACAAACGGAACCAAAATTCAAACTAAAAAATATTCTAACAAAAAAATAAGCAGATGGATATTTGGTACTTTTCCGATATTTGTAAATTTGCGGGATAAGAAAGGTAAAAAGTATTGTTGGTACGTTCTTTCAAAGTAACATTAACAGCTCCAAAAATTACATAGTATTTCTCTCTTCTTAAAAATGTATCCATGTATATTGTCAGTTTTTCAAAATTTGAGCAAATAAGGGGTAAAATATGTACTCCTTTTTACCACTATTTCTAAATATATACTTTCATGTAAATTGATGCAGCATATGAACATTCTATTATTAATTTGTAACACAGACTAAAACTCTATTTAAAAAAATTAATTTCAAGGAAGGAAAAAAATACCGAAAGGTTGGGCTCAAACGGTTCTATTCAAAGTAAAAAATCATGAAAAGACAAATTGGTACTTTTTATTAATTTTAATGGTACTATTTTATTGAAAAAGAACCTAGAAATGTTAAATTGGGGTCAACCGTTCCTAAGGAAATTTTTTTTGATATTTTGTGATTAAGGAATCTAAAAGTACGAGATGTAGCTCAAATGGTCTGAAGCAAAGTGGAAAATTTAAAATGGGACAATGTGTTATTTCTTATCAATTTTATTGGTACATTTTAGAATTTTCATACTAACTATGAAACTGGGTTCAAACGCTCTTGAGCAAAAAATGCTATGTTTTGATTTTTTACATTAACGAATTTAGAACTATCAGACCGTCCTCAAATGGTGATTATTAAATAAGAAAATCAATAAAATGACAAAATGGTACTTTTTCTATATTTTAATGATTACTTTTAATTTTACTTGTATTAAAAAACTTGGAACTGAGATTAATTGGTCCTCTACGAAATAATAAATTATAATAGCGACAGTATGGTACTGTGCTGACGAAGTAGCTAGTTAAATGCTAGATGCTATAAAATGAAAAGAAGGCACTTTGTTCATTTTACGGAATAATTAATTGATGATGTTGTAAACGTGTAGCTTTTCACTTTACAAACGATCAAATCGTCTACAAAATTTATATTTAAATAAGTGAGAAAACCAGTGCTTTTCGTACAAACGCAAAATAGAAATTTTTGCATGTTGCCTGTTTTGATGAGAAAGTAAACTGGAATGACAATATACATTAATATTAGGTTCTTTATTTTATTAAAAAAATTAATAATGAATGAAAGTGAATAATGATTGAAGAGAACCACAGCTATATATAATTTAAAAAAATTCAAAGTAAATAAACTTCCATCTTCAAGTATCATAATCCATTAAATTTCAAAGTATGAAAACTCAATTTTCATGGTTTTTAATGAAATTTAGAATATTTTAGATGGGCGGGATAAGAAAGGTAAAAACAGTAAAAGGTATTTACTGTTTTTATTTATTGTTAGTAACATGTTTCGTTATTATTGTTTTATGGTTTTGTCATAATCTTATGTCAAGTCATGCATCATTCTCACTGTATGTACTGAGTGTAGCTGCTGCCAGAATAGTATAAAGGTACAAAAAAATAATATCATAAAAATTTAATACGAAAATCGCAAAAAAAAAAAAAACACAAATACACATCTTTACAATAACACCAACGCCTTTTAAAAATATCTCCCTCCAACTCATCAGGTCAACAGACAGTTAGTACGAGTATGTGTCAATCATTTGTAGAAGAAAGTATCGTAAACATGACACTTAAAAATACATCTGTCAGATTTTTTTTTTTCCAAACAACATAAATATAAAAAAATTAAAAGAAAAAACCAAACAAGCAAAGAAAAACTGTGGATCTTGAAGTAAATAAATAGTATTTACTAAATACTAGTTCAATATGAACATTCAATTTCTTTACAAAGTGAATGAATGAATGACCACCTTCATTAACATCATCGTCATCCTTTTATAAAGAAACTCTACAGACATAAAACTGATCATGCACAAAAAATATTCAAAAATAAAAGCAACAGAAGGCATTTTATTGTTCATTCAATAAAAAAGCAACTAGTCACTTTAACATTGCGATGTCCTGTGAGGGGGTCAATTGCAACTGTTTATATACTTCGTGAAATTTTTTTCGAGTTAATCTAAACAGACTGGTTCTACGATTAGTCAATATTGCACCAGTGCCGTATAACTATTATTATAGCTAAACTAATCTTGCAATGATGCTGAAAAACTAATTACAGAAGACGGTACAAATCCCTAAAGAACTAGTCCAAGAAAAATATCAGGGTACGGATTTGGCTCGAGATGTGTTTTTTAAGTTGCAAACTCCATTTTGAGCTCGGAAGGTTTAATCTCGAGTTTGTTTAGTTCGCTTGCGGGAAGAGCTTGTATGTATGTAGCATGTGTACCCATAACAAATATAAGACTTTTGTACTAACAGTCGTTTTGCCTCCGTGTGTGTGTATTATTGTGACATTATACAATTAGAATCTAGAGTAAATTACACTTTAAATTATTCTTTAGTAGTGTAGTGTACCACCACAATCAAACATGTACTGCATATGATGGCCACACACTGTGCTAATGACACATAAATAGAACAACATATTGTAACATTAATTAATGCAGTCGACATGTGCTGAACAGGCACATATTTGTTTGCACTAAACTCAATGAACTCAATTCAATCATGAGTGAGTGTCAAATTGAATTGAGTGCATTTTAGCGTATTGATTTGTGATTGGTTACTGTATGCCAATTTCATGACACTGTATGAAACAAATGATGTAGTATTGGTAAGCTAGAATAAGTTAGAAAAGAAGTAGTATATAAGATAAAACAAATTATAATAAAAGGGACTTGATTTGAATAACTTAAACCGGCTAGAACAGCCTTGTTTAATTTTCTTGTCTAAACACTAATTCCGGCAGTTCTTTTGAACGCCTAGTGTCAAGCTTGTACCCTACAAGCTGTATAAAATAAAAAGTGGGCTATAGGGAAACTTACAAGCAATCAACCTAAATCACTACAGTAGAAATGTTTTATTTTTATGAGTCGTTGATTAATTTATATTTTACAAAATTATATTAATTTTGTGTTTGTTGACTTGGATACTTATTGTCAATGAAGAGAAATCGTTAAACTGTTTGATGTAACATAATGCTGTAATCTTGCGATTATTTTGTTTTACCTGCTTAAATTAGCCTCAGATTGACATAGGGGAATGCTATATTTCATGAAGGCTGAAAGTCTTCTGATCACTATTCACTTGGGAATATCCAGAGGTGATTCCTTCACTGAACTGCCCAATCATCTCACTACCTCCACATGGTACCGGTGCATCTCAGGCTATTACTGCAACGTTTGTGAACAGGAAAATACTATGGATTTAATTTTGATAGTATACGAGAGTGACATCGTGCAGAAACGGCTTTCACACTAATGTCGCAGCTGCCTTCCGTCCCGGTTAAACCTTGCCAAGGACTTAGAGAACGCTCTAAATCACGTTGCCGTTAAGTTGGCCATGCAAATTTAGTTGATACGACATCCTAATTATCGCCCGACCTGGCTCTGAACACAAGCGCCCATAAGGTCTTGTGTCAACCCTTGCGAGGACCTCACTGCATGCAAAAGAACCCTCGGGGTCATCATAGGGGTAACTGCACTACAGATTTAGATAACGACTTCAAGTTGGGACCCATATAGAGAAAAATGACATCATTAAATAAAAAAACAAAAACAAGCGAAAACATAAATGACAAGCCAAAGGAAAAACTGAGTAGGAACAATGCATACTATGTGTTCTCAGATAGTATGAATAATAAGAAGGACGACGGAGCATACTTAACAGCCAGGCCTGAGAATAGGACGCGCTCTTTAACACCAAATGCGATTGTGGACGCGCAAATTTTCACGCACCAGTTTGACAAGGTAACTAGTCCAACAGGAACCACTCCGAAGAATAAGGTTGATACACCAACCCCAAAGACAGATTCTACTCCGGCAGGTAAGGAAATACAAACCGGCATGCACAGATACGTAACTGTTACCAAGCGTAAGGCTAGTCCTAGAACTAATCAACAGGAGCGCACAAGTAAGCAGTACAAGGTCAGTCAGGCGGCTACGATACCAGTCTCCGAAAATAGATTTTCAATACTTGCACCCACAGACGATGCACCAGTAGAACCTGCGTCTAAGGAACACAAACCTCCACCTATCTATTTGCGCGAGCAAACATCGAACGTAATTGTAAATCTTTTATCAAAGATTGTGGGAAAAGATAATTTTTACGTAGCTTCTATACGAAGGGGACAGATACAGGAAACGAAATTCCAAACCCATACTGAGAAGAATTATCGTCTAATTGTTAATAGTCTTAACGCCGAAAAAAAGAATTACTACACGTACCAACTAAAAAGTGCTAAGGGCCTCATGGTTGTGGTAAAGGGCATTGACAGTTCCGTCCCTGTTGACGAAATCAAGAAAGCTATTGAGAATGAAGGCTACGATGTGAGAAATGTTCACAACATACACAACAAAGGTAAAATTCCCCAACCAATGCACCGTGTGGAGATTGCTTTTAATGCAGCTCTTCGTAAGACCAAAAATTCAACGCATCCTATTTACAATTTGAGATATCTTCTTAACCGAAGAATAAAAGCAGATTAGCAACATAAGCATAATAACTCCGCACAATGCACCAGTTGCCAAGAGTTTGGCCACACAAAATCTTACTGCAATCTACCATTTGTTTACGTAGTGTGTGGTAACGCGCATAAAACCACGGAGTGTACAGCACCTAAAAACGACCCCAATATGAGAAAGTGCAAGATATTCTGCTAATTATAGAGGATGTGAAGTATTCGAGAGGATAAACAAAACGAATCAACCTCGAAGTCGCGCAAATGCGAAATATCGCGAATTGAACTACCCGAGCCTTCATACTGAAGCTACTGCAATACCTAATGGTGTACATGTGGATAGAGTGAACTATGCCCAACAACACTTCGATGGCTTACCATCGTCAAATAGGACCAACGTAAAAAATCTTTCATATGCCCAAGTACAAAGGAAGAGCCCGCAGGTCTTCAACGATACCAGATCTAGTTCAATCGACAAGCTGACGGAGACAATGAACAATTTCATGACCAACATGAACAGTTTTATGAACAATATGCAGGGCATGTTTCAGGAGATGATGCGGAATCAGAACATGATTCTGCAGACCCTTCTTAGACAAAAATAAAATGATCCAGTTGCGTATTTGCTACTGGAATGCGAACGGGTTATCCCAACATAAGTTCGAGGTAGAAAATTTCCCACACAGGCAGGAAATAGACATCCTTTTGGTATCCGACACACACTTTACTGTAAAGAATTATTTTAGAATTAACGGGTTCACTAAACGTCCAAGTGGAAAGGCATGTGGTGGCACGGCCGTCATTGTGCGTAAAAACGTGAGGCACCTTGTTATGCCAGAATTTGGGAAGGTTTTCCTTCAGGCAACCTCTATAATCTTACTGATTTTCATACCACAATTTCATGTGTATATTGTCCTCCAAAACACATAATTGATAGCGGCAATTTCAAAAATTTCTTCGCAACATTGGGACACAAGTTCCTGGCAGCAGGAGACTACAACGCTAAGCATACCCACTGGGGTTCTAGACTTACAATGCTATTGCTCAAAATAGTCTAGATGTCGTATCTGGCGGTGAGCTCACAGACTGTACGAAAAAGTCAGACTTCTGATTAGTCACCTAGAAGACTTATCATATGATAATTCGCCAACTATAATTACACTACGTAATAGTTTTATAAACTCTGAAGTATCTCCTACGTTCTACCCGAACCGGTACACGAACTTGTTAAAGTATAAAATGTATGTAACCTCTCATCTCTCCCATAACATCCCTCTAAGGAACTCGTCTGATATACAATGTGCTGTGAACCACCTTACAGACATTATTACTTGTGCAGCTAGGAATGCAACTCCAATGAGAAAAACATATAGGAGAAAACCGTTCAAGTAATCAGCTGATATTGAAGCCTTCATTCGACAAAAAAGAAAATTGAGAAGGGAATGGCAGAGAAATCGTTCTCCAGCTTCAAAGGTCCAATTAAATTTGTGTCAAAAATTCTTAAAAAAAAAGCTGCGTTTACAGCATGAGTCAGCGCTTGCAAATTATTTGAGTAACTTGGATCCAACAACAAAAACCGACCACAGCCTATGGAAAACTGTGAAACATATGAAGTGCCCTACTTCCTCCGAACCACTTAGACTTGAGGACCTCAGTTGGGCTAAAAAGTGAACGAGCAAATGCTTTTGCTAGATCTGGAAAACGTTTTCACACCACAAAACATAGATAGTGAAAATCAAATAAGGATGCGGAATACGTATCGTGCACTACGTCCATTTTATCGTCGAAAAAATCGTCTATCAGAGCAGTTAATTCGATTAACCAAGGAACGTTTTTGCACGTCTTGTTGATAACTCGCATCCCCAGAGACGCCATACGGTGCGTACAGAAGAATCTATTGCTGCTGTAGAGCGTAGCATTGAGGAAGACCCGAATGAGTCTATCCGCCATCGAGCACAGGAACTGGACCTGTGTCCATCCACTTTATGGAAGATGTTGCGGAAGGATCTTGGTTTGCGTGCTTACAAAATCCAACTTGTGCAAGAATTGAAGCCAAACGATCATCAAGTAAGGCTTAGATTCGTCGAATGGGCCCAAAACGAGATTGCCGTTGTTCCCGATTTTCATAAGCGAATTTTGTTTAGCGAATGGCTACGTCAACAAACAAAACTGCCGCGTTTGGAGTGAAGCTAATCCTCAAGTGTATGTCGAAACACCGTTACATCCAGAAAAACTGACTGTTTGGTGCGCTTTATGGGCTGGTGGAATCATTGGTCTGTACTTCTTCAAAAACGATGATGGCCAGAACGTTTCAGTCAATGGTGATCGGTATAGAGCCATGACTACTAACTTTTTCATTCCTAAATTGAACAACCATGATGTCCAGGAGCTGTGGTTCCAACAAGACGGCACAACATATCACACAGCTCGTGCCACAATCGATTTACTGAAAGACACGTTTGGTGACCGCCTAATTTCACCTTTTGGACCTGTGAATTGGCTTCCAAGATCTTGTGATTTAACACCACTAGACTACTTTCTGTGGGGCTATGTAAAGTCATTGGTCTATGCGGATAAGCCACAAACGCTTGACCATTTGGAAGACAACATTCGCCGTGCTATTGGCGATATACGGCCTAAAATGTTTAAAAAAGTCATCGAAAATTGGACGTCCAGAATGGACTACATCACTTGTTCATCCAATTTTAGAATATGTCTCAATAATTTGGGACCCATGCCAACGCTATGGAGTCAGTGCAGAAACAGTTTTTGTTATTTTGTCTTCGTGTTTTACAATTTAACCCTTTCAACTTGTCAGCTCGACTTGCTCTTATTAAACTGCCAACATTAATGAGTCGTAGAACAATGTTCAATGTTACATTTATTTTTAATGTTATTAGAGGCGACATATGTTCTGGATTTCTAATAAATGAAATTTCATTCAACGTACCACAATGATTGTCTAGATATTTTATTCCGCTATCGGTTACTGTTTATAGATCTAATTATGCTGCTGCCGATCCGCTTAGAAGGATGTGCAACACTAGTAATCAACTTTATAGATTCATTGATTATTCTGCGAATACTAATGTTATAAAAAATTAAATAATTAATTTTTTGAATTCATAATGTATCAGTATAGCATTCATACAAGCTTTATGTAACTTTGTTTTCTCTTTTGAATGGTTGTAAAATTATAAGTTTATACTGTTAATTCAATTATTAGTTAAATGTCTGTACGGAACACTTCCGTAGACTCAAAAAAATAAATAAATAAATAATAATTTATATTTATATCGATATTTCCCTACAATAATAAATGCATACATTTTTATAATTAACTAGCTGTCCGTTCAATCAAATCATTTTGTTATATTTAAGAAGATGAAAAGTGGAAAATAATTACTCGTATGAATAAATGAACCTATTGAAGACTCGGCACAACCGAGTTTAACTTGTTTTCTCTCGATTTAGTATTTCTTTGTAGATCATTAGTTTTTTTTTTTTTTATTATTAACAAGAGAAAACAAAAGGGTACTCCCAAGTTATAATATTTGTATATTTACATACCTATTTAGATATAATTTATATTTATAAAAATATTAATCTTTATTTTTGCTTAAATTCAGAAATTGTGTTGGTTTTTAAATTTATTCTTTTACTCATGATATTCTCATGAGTTATTTATCCAGTACAATAAGTACTACCTAGCTGACATTCGTATGTAAAGAGAAGAGAAGAATAAAAATAGAATATATAGTTTTCAATATTAAAATGTTGGTTGGGAAATTTATTTATTTATTCTGTGGCAGCAGTTTCCCGTGCATAGAAAACCCCTGTTAGTTTAAAAACCCTATCCTTCAGAACACGTACATGTCTGGCAACCACATAATTCTGACTTTAATTTTTTTGACAAGAAGATCAAAAAGTTTCATTTTTTCCTTCTCTTCCTGTTTTGATAAAAGCAGCGTGCAGGCGACATTTTCTGAAAGACAATTTATATACATTTTTGTGATATTCTTTTAATAAGAAATAAAGAACAAGCATCTACTTGTAACTTAATACAAAATTAAAAGTGTTGTTTTTCATTGGTTATTCGCAAGCAACCCAGGTAAAGTAACCAAAATTCAGTTCAATGCTTACTGAGTTTTTTGTTTGAATATTTGAATCTTTTTGTAACTATTGACAAAAAATTCTTATTTAGTCAATTGCATTTACAATATAGAGGTTCTAATGTTTGCAAGAAACGGTAGGAGTAATCTACTGAGGATTCAGAGTAGCGTCTGATGAAATGGTCCAATGGTCCATGAGAATATCATGAGTAAAAGAATAAATTTAAAAACCAACACAATTTCTGGAATTAAGCACAAATGAAGATTAATATTTTGTTAAACTTTTAAGTTCGAAATAGAAATTATTACATTTACTTTTCAAGAATGAAAACCATGGTTGGGTGTGCTAAGAGGCGCAGCTAAATATCCCTAGGCTATACTCGTATACAAAATAAACAATCCAACTTTTTTTTCGAGAAAGTAATCTTCGTATCTTTATATAATATTAAGTTTAACTTAAATCGCAAGACGTGCCCCCTTAGATTAAATTTCTAAAGCCAATTGCTTGTCAACTGAAAGACCAATAAATTTAGTTAGTTTAGCAATGTTTATTTTATTTTGCAGTGTCGCAAAATCATTATTGTTTTATTAGGCAATTTACAAAAAAACTATTTTCTTAGAAGCTCAAAGAATAACATAAATAATATCGAAATAGAAATGGTTAAAAATTGAATAAATTTTAACTTAAATACTTTAAGGGTGCAAAATATTGTCAGATATAAAAGGAAGAGTTTTCTTTCTTTGAAAAAGAAATATTGAATAGTTTTTCTTAATATTTTCTGCAGGGTGAAGAGATAATTTAAAATTTATTTAATTCTAATAATCTAAATGTTTACGTTGAGCCCATTTTTTTTTTTTTTTGCTAAAAATAAAACTGCAAAAAATGCAACACAAGCAGGATTTAATATTAAGAAGGATGGTGGTGTTTTTTTCCAAACTAAATTTTATTTTTTTTACTTAAAAAAAACCAATTCTTTTGTAGTAACATGAATGATCATCATTAATATAAAGTGTTTTTTTTTTTTAAATTTGTTTTGGTGTCTAGTGAATTTTCGGTTGATTTTTTGTTGCAACCATCATATTGTTTGCTGAAATTTTTAATGCATTTTTTAACCTTTGTATTAGTTGGTAGAGGTCTTGTCCTTTTTATAACATTCACTGTAACTAAGGTTTGTGATTTCGTTTGTCATTTTTGCACCGTACATATGACATTCTATAAAGTATATATTCTAGATCGTTATAAATAGCGCAGTCGAATACACGATATCTTTCTGCGTATTTTGTCTGTAGTAGAGAGAAGTTTAATATACAATCTGTCAGTTGTTGCTATCTTCTTGTTATTAAAATTCATGCCGATCGATCCAGAAATGGCAAAGTTTTAAGTGAAAAATCTGTTTAATTTATAAGTACATTTTTAAGCTATTTATTTACTTAATGTATATGTTAACACTCCTATTAACGAAACCAGGCATACATGTACGCAATGTGTGCCCAAAAATTTTAAATAAAATTTAATTTATATGCTACATGCTGTACATGCTACTTGGGTTTTGTATATATAAAACATTAAATAAAATAGTTATATCATTTACACTAGGACTTATTTGATAATTGTTGAACACAGAGAGAAACGTACAAATTGGGAAGGCTCAAGTAAAATAGGGAATTAGTACACTGCTAAACATATGGTTGCAAGAGCCGATTTTTGTCACCATTCAAATTCAAACATTTTTCTTATATATTACAAAAGCCTATATATTTTTCTTAAAATTTAAAATAATTGAATAATTTATTCATATAAACCACGAATTTTTTTAACTGAAATAAATTATTTTAAATTTTAAGAAAAAATATTCCAAAAATTATTTTCATTAATATTTATGATTTCATTAAAAATCTTTTTATAGGCTTTTTTAAGAAGAATGTTTGAATTTAAAAATATAAATTTTTGGCTGCATCAGTAAAGGGTACATACGATTCGGTTTTACTCAACCTTACTTGTTTTATTACAGATTTTACTTTTATAATTTTGAAAAATGTTTTTTATTGTTTGAAGAAAAATTGGTTGCGGTTGATAAATTATTTCGTTAGGTTTTTTTTATGTTTTTCTTCTTTTCTTTTCCCATGTAATATATGACTTGGAGACAATTTATCTTTTTTAATTCCCTTGTTTACTCTGTTGATTTTTTCTGTTAAAAAGTGTTTAAAAATTTATGGCAAATTATCAATGGATTTATTACAGATTTTTAAAAGTTATATTTTTTTGTTTTTCTTTTAAATAAAAAAGAGGTTTCATCATTATGTCAAGCGAAAAATAGACAAGCTTTTGTAAAATACTGTTACAGGCTATAAATAAAAGGCTCAACAAAAGTTTCTAATTTATAAAAATAAATTAAGCCAAAAACAAGTTAAATTCAGCTATGCCGAGTCTTATATACAATTCACAATGTAGCCAAATGTTTTTCACTTCACCTTCTTAAAAAAATATATTTAATTGAAACGGATAGTTAACTTATTATAAAAACTTTTGCATTTATTATTATAATACGACCTCAAGCTTAATAAACTAGAAGTTTGAATTAAAAAAGGTCAAATAAACTTAAACTCACTGAAAAATAACATATCAAAACAGTAACAATTTCTGTTTTTCATTTATTTTAACCTACAAAGAATAAATAACTTAGCAAAACAGAAAAAATTAATGTTTTTTTATTTATTTGAAATCGTAAACAAATTCCCAAAATAGAAAATTGTGCATATAATATTTTTATTATTTTTTTTTCTTTTTTGAAATTACAGGACAGTTATTGAAAAACCAAATTTCTAAATTGAAATATTTATTTATTAAATCATGATTTTGTGTATATAACTATATATGTATATATATATGAATGTATTTACATTACATAAGCACTTACAAGTGTACATAATTATATTGGTATATAAATATACATGAATATATTTATATACACCGTTGTATTATGTAAATTTGATGGACGATAAATTTACAATCGATATAATAAGTACTTACCAATTTTTTCTAAAATGCGGTCAGTCGTATATAATATTTGAAGTCCACTTTTTCTGTAATAAATATTCGCAACATTATTTAAATGTTTCAGCCGATTTTATACTAAATACTTACGTTTGAGTTTGAAATATTTTATTTTGTTGAACAAATAATATGAATTTTTAAATTTTTTTCTTTTTGTAAATATAAAGAATAAAATTAAAAATGTTGTTGTTAAAAGTATTAGTTTTAGTACAGTCAAATATAAAAATAATAGATTTTCTTAAAATCATGATTTTATTGTGGGCTTATTTTTTTAATAATATAAATAAAAGCTTAAATGATAAATTTGTTCGTAAAACAACTATATTTATCTCATCCTGAATAAAACTTACGTTGCTTACCTTCATGTGTGGCTTTCAACACATATGGCATTTCTATATATGTATTTTATGGTAGTAACATGGTTTGTTCAGTTAAAATAATACTTTATCAGCAATAATACATTTATTAAGCCATTTTATTATATTTAACACTATCAGAAAAAATCTGAGAACATCTAGGAGTTATCCTAGATAAGATTCTTAAACTTACTGTACATAATCGGCCAAGATAATGTTTATGATAAAAAAAAGGATGTAGTTTTTCATGGTCAGATAAGCCTCCTGAGTTGGTTGCATAGTCAGTTTATGGGAGGATGGAAGGCGAAGCTAAAATAACAGCAAGCTCAGAAAATACGAAACAAGGTGCATCGGATAGATAATCTGTTTTGCGTAACAGGAAAAAATAGGATGTGTACTACACTACATTTTCAAATGTTCTCTAGACTTATTTCCCTACATCCTGTAGTTTAAAGGTGCGTGTACAAATTCAGTATGTCTCTATTTGGAACCGTCCACATCTCGCCATCTCAAGCAGAATGAATAAAATACTAGACTTCTTCAGCCAAGTCCAAGTGATCATCTGTAAATACTAATTTTGGAGACACGTATTGTAATATATTCAATATTCAAGCGTTCATACCTTACTCTCATTATATCTTGGATAGCTAAGTAACTATAACGTACTTGATGGTTTTTTTCTATCAAACTTGACTGAAGAATGCTATAAAATTCTTGATGGTTTGTCAAAAACAAAAAAAAATTATTGCATATTGGCCTAGAACTCTTCTACTGAATAAATCATTACTTTATACGTGATTTATTATGCGAATTAGAAAAACAAAGTCTACAACATTATTGGAAAGCCCAAGTAAACATGCGGTAGTCAGAAAGGCTTATGCCGAGCGACCTGTGCAGAAATGACTTTAATTGCTATTGAACTATTTAGAGAACATTTTGGTAGTGTTTAAACGGCTACTCTAAAAGTAGCCGTAGCGACGAAAATAAGCCTCCTTTTTAAGACATAAATTTGTTAAGAAATAGTAGCCAGTATCCATCTACTTCTACTGCTACATTCACATTTAAACAGCAAACCATTGCATACGGCTACAGCTCCAACTATTTCAAGTAGAAGTAGCGGTAGAGGCTGTATTACTCCGAAGCATTTAAATTTTTTTAGCTACAGCTACTTTTCAAAAAAATAAAGTCTCAAGTAGAAGTAGCCTCTTTGCTACTTAAACTAAAGTATTGTTAGCGGTAGAAAACAGCAAAAATATTCTACCTAATTTTTTGCTTCAATTTGAAAAGTAGCCAAAAATGAAAACATTATTTCTGGCTACTTTGTGTTGAGAGTAAGCATACTTTCTGGCTACTTTATATGAATATTTTATGCTTGGAGCCACATAATACAAATATTTACTTACCGACAATAATAAGAACGAAGAAAACACTGCATTTTGGACTCAATTAAGACATAAATTAAATTAGTATGGTACAGGATGATTCATGTAATCTCTGTCAGGAGAGGGAACAATAGAGCACTACCTATACGTTTTCCAATGCTTAAAGGATGCAGTATCCTAGGCAGTAGGAGAGAAGAAATATTTGAGGACAAAATGGTATTAAAGGGCGAAATACATGCATATTTGATATGTGTGAAAAATCCCACATGAGGACGATTTGTGAAAAAATTTTCAGAAATTTTTTTTTTTTTAATTTTTAAATGTGTTTTATATAATTAAATAATGAAGCCGACAAAGTCAAGAAATTTTGAGGGAATTGCTTAATTTTTTTTTTTTTTTAATTTAGAAGAGAAAATTTGTTTGTGTGGTTTTCAACACAAAATTGAGATGAAGGTTAAAGCAAACTACAAACAGTTAATGTAAAACTTCTCTGGATGTAGAGAAAAAATTAATTTGCCTTCTTCTAAAATAGAGACGTAAAATTACGTTCTTATAAAAAAAAAATTATTCAGGAAAAATTGTCTTCTGCCTTTGTTATGTATAATGTTTTTCATAAAATAAATATATATTTGAGCTTTTTAAGACTTTGGATAATGAAAACAGGCTAGAGAAAAACTAGAAATAATAAATTTTTAGTTAAAAAAAGACTAAGTCTACCCTCAAAAAACTAACATGGCAACGCTGATGATAATGTTCCCTAAAGAGGTGACAGAATAATCCCCTAAGGTATTCACTGTAGTATTCACAGGGTCAATGTCAAAATCTGTCAAAACATCCACAGCGACTGTTGAGCTGTTGAACTACATTGATCTCTCTACACAAAAAAAAACTAAAAATTATATTCTATTACGAAATTTGATAACATATTTAATTTTTTAATTGTGTAATAGAAAACAAAATCATTTTCACAGAAGCAAAATATCAAACAATAATAATAATAAAATTAAACATAAACTTAAACAATAGTTTGTTAGCAAAATTTTGCTCATAATTTTTTCTATGTATGCAACCTAGAAGAAATGTACTCGTACATGACTCCGATTCAAATGCTTTTTTAATTTTTTAAAAATGTGTATTGAATCGTCACTAAACATAAACTAAATGAATCGTGTCGTAGAAAGATTCACCATATCAAGTAGTTTGTTACAAAATGCATGCTATGCTTGCATATTTTATAAGCAACGAATCAATTAATAATATTAAAGCTTATCAAAGCTGTTTAAGTAAAGGCTTTAAAGTAAATATATTTTGAACTGTATTTAGTTGTATTTATGTACTATAAATAATCATAGCGTTATTTTACAGAAAAAATATTTTAAACAAATTTCAGAAATTTTTCAGATATTAAGAAAAAATTAGGCAATATATCAAATTCAATAATTTATTATTTAAAGACATATATAATTATTTTATTTCAATTTTGAATCACGAACTCTACGTCTTTTCTATAAAAAAGTTAAATAGTTACTTTTTTCTTTGGCTAAATTTCGTTATTCGTTATATAGCATCTTCAGAAATTTTATTTTATATTTATTTACTCGTATAACAACAAAATTTAAAATTTTGCTTTTGCTTTGTCTATTTTTTTGTAAATCGAAAAACACAATTCTTAATATTTTTATTATTTCGGACTTCATTTTGTCAAGATAAATGATGTTTCTTAAATCACAGTCGAAAACTTGTTTAAAACAAATTAATGCACTGATATTTTACTATGTGTTCAACTTATCATTAAACTTTTATGAATACTTTGCATATAAATAAAAAGCAGTAATAATTTTTGTTGTGTTACTGCTAACGGAATACTCATATTTAAAAGAGAGTAAACAAAAGGCAAGCAGTTGTGAGAAAGGAAACACTGCAAGCAATATTATTAGCACATGTTGATGATTGAAAACACAACAAAAAACAGTGAGTAGATTCATACATCTCTGTTACACAAGACGTTTTTCTATGAAAATTACCTTGCTTTTCCTCACAATCACTGGCATATATGCCCACGCAAGGCATGCGATGTATATTCCCAACCATGGCGAAACTACGTGAAAGTTTTTCTGTAGGTCGGCCGAAGAAATACAAATATTTTTCAAACCTGCCAGGAAAAGAAAACCACGTAAAAAAATGAAAATTATTTAAAAAATCTAAATTTAGAAATGGAAGAGCAAGAACAACATTCAATAAAGTGTAATCGTTTGGAAATAAATGTACGAATATGTATGTATGTCATATTAAAGTTATAACGGGCTTTTGTTAAAGTTCTATTGTTAGTATATTCAATGAGAAGGGGGTTAGTTGCATAAAAGAGAATGAATGACTTTATTTTTTGTTTAGGGTGGATTTATATTTTTGTTTTTTTTAAAGACACAGTGACCATTATTGAAATAGAAAATATTTTACTGGCCATTTCATTTAATGTAAAGTTAATGTACACTTAGAAGAATAAAGCATTTTTTGAAGCCACTGAAACAAATTTTTAAAATTAATTTTGTATGAGTTAAGTTTTTTAAATTGTAATTGGAGTTTTAGTTAATTATTAAAGGTCTAAGTTAGGGAATTAAATATTAAAAAATTAGTAAGTAATGAAACTGAATATAACCAATAATAAGATTAGTAGAAGCTTATTATTTTCATGCGAACTTATAGCCTTAAAAAAATACAGACTTTATTTGGAAATTACTAAAAATGTTTGTCTAAGTGTAAAGACTTTTTGCTATACAACTCAAATACAAATTTGATTAACTACTGCTATTTTTCTAGTCTTTTGTAGTCAAGAGCCTTTTGATTTGTTTGTTTAACTAATAGTAAGAGAGAAGTCCATTAATAACCTCATTAAAAAGGAATAATATTTTTAGCCTTGGGATTTAAATTTTTTAATACGATTTTTTTGCTATTGCATTTTTTGAATATAAATACAGGCCTGCATAAATGCATGAAATGCACACAGAAATACACAAAAGCCTGAGAGCAAAGGATTCTTTTTTAAATAGGGTTGCAAGTAACCACCTCACCACACCACTACCATCTACAAAATATATGTACGAGTACCTATGCGTTTTAGTTTTAAGTAAATGTCCTGCATATACGAGCAACTTGTATGATTAAGCACATGTGTTACGAATATTCATTTTATTTTAAAATAACTTTTTGACTTGTGTTTTATAACACAGAAGAACAGGCACACACAAACCAGCTTTTCAATGAGAATGAAATTGTTGGCGTGTGCATGCAATTAGCAATTTGTTGCCTTTTGGCTTTAATGAAGTCACGTGCTGAAATCATTAAACACACACATTATTAAAAACCACTCAATATGCAATATGTATAAGCACACACACAAAATAAGTCTTATTTAATCATGTAAATGTAACTATAAAAGTAGTTTTAAAAATATTTATTTATCAAGTTTAAAGCATTAATGCAAACGTTAATATTGACCAAAATAATTTTAAAGTTGATAAGTCTTACTTTTTGGAAAACAAGTTATTTAGGCGGCCCACTTAAAAACAATTTAAAATTGTATGTTAATATTTAATATTTTCATTAAAACATTAATTAATATGTGCATATCAGAGAACGGAGTAAGTGTCTTATTTCTTGCCTTTAAATCAAATCATACAAAATTAGTATATTGTTCATATAAGCAATTGAAACAAGTGACTGTAACAGTTCAATCTAAATTAGAGCGACAAGCGGAGCGCGTCATCCCTAAATATGAGCGCTGGCGGTGTGTATTTTCTACAGTAGTCATCTTGTTTAATGAAACCTACTAAACACAAACAAAACTAAAGTTAAAAACGCTGAATTAAAAAAAAAAACCAACATGTTTTTACTGGACAAAAATAACAAAAAAAAATAAAATATTTTGCAGCCAACTTTATAACAAAACGCGCTGTCAAAATTGGATTTTCCAATTGCTCAGTGTTGCCGCCGCGCTATTTAGGTGTGCTGCATACATTTTGTATGGGCATGAGAATTTTTGACAGATAAAAAACGCTAGCCTAATTTAGATATGACTGTAAAGAATAATATGCATTGCATTGCCTGTTTTCTATTAGTTGTTCAAAACACTCACAAAAGGCAACGAATGGTTCGAATAATTATAATCTTGCTTGAATAAAATTAACGGCCAGGCTCCTTATGAAGAAAATTTTCGTTCGTTTCGACTTCAGACGACAAACAGCTGATTTGCGGCTCCTTAAAACATTTTTACAAGAAAATTCTTATGAAAACAAAATCGAACAATAACGTAAGCATTTCTATATGAAATTGCTGCTCACTAAACATATTCTTTCTCTTTGTACGAATACAAATGCCAAAATCACTATTTTTCCTTATAAAATTAACACGAAATGTGCAGAAACCACTAAAATTGGAAATAAATTTTTTTTCTATCTTCTAATATTGATATTTTAAGAATCAACATGAAATTTTCTTTTTAATTAAAAAATTAATTTTTGAAGCTTTTTTGTTTACAATTTGTTTTTGTGAATGTATGTGTCTGTATTTTATATTTTTCTTTTGTTGAGACTTTAAGTATTGTATCATGTAGTGTTTTTAAAGTACATTTCTAGTTTACAGCGGGTTTTCTTTGAAACTGGCGATTAATTTATGAAACTATTGTTGTGACAACATAGTATATTGAGAAGGTTTGCAGTAAACAACGTAAGGCCAAGTGAACGATAAGTTAGAGAGCTCCGTTTTCAGCCGAAAATGAGTGACTGGTGTTCTTTCGCCTTCGCTTCGCATCGAAATAGAGAGCCTAGCAGTAAAATTGTTTTCGTTAAAACAGGAAAATGAAAAATGCACTGAAGAAAATTTTGAGTCTAGTTGTTACAACACCAACCATTATTCCCATAACACGGGTTAACATAATATAAAAAACATATGTATATGCATATATACATGCATTCATACATATGTAAATTAATTCAACCTACTTTATTTTATTTGGCAAAAATGCAAAATGCAATTTAATTTTAATTTTATTTTAATACAGTTAATTCCAGACATAATTCTTGGGAATTATTTCCAAATCAACTGCATTTCCGTTCTCATAACGAAAATGTAATTCAACCTACTTTATTTCTAACAAATTATTTCATTTTTCCTTAGAATTGCAACATAAGTTTGTTTTGTTCCCAACACCAATAACAGAAACAAAACACACTTATGATTAGTAGGCAAAAACCGATGAAATGAACATTTTTAGTTAATAAGCAAATTGTAATTTTAAAATATAAGAAAAGAAAGATAATAATAAAGTTAGTTGTAAAAATACAGCCAAAGACAAAAGTCTTTTAATTTAAATTTTTTTTTTAAATTAGGAAAAATCCTAATTCTTTACTTCTAGTGTCTACATGATACCAATTTACCGACTATTTTTTGTGACATTAGCATTGTTGACATTTCCTAAAGACAAATGGATGCGTCATGTATGCTGCAGAAAACTCTAATAAAAACAAGTTTTATATGTCCTTCACTCTGTTAGCGAAAATTAATATTTTTCACTAACCACATTCTTCTAAAATATAAAAAATATACAAATAATTATGTCAGTGAAGACAAATATGTTCAATATGTTTTACGTTTTTCATAATATTTGCACTATTTTTTCATAATATTTTCATTATTAATAGTATATTTATCAAATACGTCTTACTACACTAAATACTTCTATATATATTTTTAGTAGTAGTTTAGCGTAGGTCGTCTATTTCCCAAATACTCAGAAGTTACTTCGAATTATTTAAAATTTTTTTTAAGTTTCTATATATTCAAGTGTTGTTGCTCTGAATAATTTTTGCAGCTTCCAGACGAATCATAGAAGATCACGGAATGAGACACATATCATTTTAAAGAGAAGGTCGTCTAAACTTGTAATCTACCACCCAAGTACTCAGAAATTACTTTGTATTACTTAAAACTTTGTTTGGAAATTTCCAAATACTCCAGTGCTGTTGCAGGGTTTTGTAAATTTCCGTTTTGCATCAAAAAATAAAAACTACGAAATTTCCCGTTAAACCACTTTTAGACAGCTTAAAACTTACAAATTTCATTCCAGTTTGGTTTTAGTAATTCCCTGGTGCAAAATCGGGAATGGAAAAAATCCATCAGAGCAAAAGTACTTTGGTATGAGGGAATTTAAAAAATTCTTTCCAAAGCAATTTCTGATCATTTAGGCGACCTCTTCTTTAAAATGATATTTGTCTCATTCCCATTATCTTCTATAGTTCTATAAAAATATTTATGATTATGTCATAAATACTGAAAAGATGTTTACAAATACTAAGAAACGTAAGAAGTTACGTTAGAACATATTTAACTCACCATATTTATCTTCACTCACTTTAAAAAATTATATAATTGATACGCCTAGTTTATTAAGCTTGAGGACATAAATGTAACAAGTTCTAAAAATTTTATTTTTAAAAAAACAATAAAGTCAGCAGGTATTAAGATTTTTTAATATTATAATAAAAAAAGAATTTCTAAGAATGATATCTAATATTAATGCAAATTATATATAATTTAATTTAATTTTGGAAACTTTTTCAAAACTTTTTTTAACCAAACATAATTAATTAATTATTTAATATCAATAAAGAACTTCAAATTAAATGCAAAATAGAAAAAATTGTCTGTATTCGTAATACTATTAAACTCAAGGCATTAAAAACCCCACACACATACGAGTACATAAATTTTTTTTGCACAGGTATTACGACTGACATTTTAAACAAAACTGCATACAACGTTTTTTGTCCGTTTCCTTGTTTAGAAAAAAATTTCGCAAAATACCCACTTAAAAAATGGTCAAAAATAAAGGTAGTTGCGACTTGTGACTCATAGCTTCGCCGCTTACTTACGGATCTGGTTCAATTTCAATAGCAATAATCTTACAGAACCAACTGACAGATTGGTATGCTATATTTTTCTGTACGTTGTCTAGCGATTTCAGAAGTTGATTCCAGTAACATATTCGATACTTATGGCACAAATTTTCGAAGATTCCACCAAATATATGCTGTAGGTATTAGATTATGTTAGAGACTCACATGGATTTTCTGATAAAGAGGATAGCGATAGAAATATGTCAGAGAAGTAAAGAAAAAGAAAATGGGTTTTAACAATACACCAATTTCTGGTTCTGACGAAGCTAGATAGTATGCCTAACTTTCGCAGTCGACAACTGCAGTGAGACCTCGTAGCTAGCGCTCCAAGAAATGAAGGTGTGCAACAGTTTCCTTTTCTTCGTCATACTGACAACTTCTACAGTAGTTATGTGATGGCAAATCGATTCTCCCCAGATGGATATAAAACTTCATTGCTCAACTGGGTTTCCAAAGCCCCAGTAAATCCCTACTGCAATTTCTATCCAGTCTAGACCAGATCGTCTTAGCTATGCTACACATCCGGGTGCAATCAATGTCAATTTCTCTCTTACTGCCAATTTGGTCATTTCAGCCGTACCGGAGATTCAATAATCATCCCCAAAAGTAGTCTTCGTCAGAGCATCCGCGATTGCTGTTAGCTTGACATTTCTCAGATTTTTAATTAAATGGCACGTATGGGTTACAATAGATCTTTTAGAATACCTATTTTTTTTGTTAATGATAAAATAAATAATTCATTTCAGTTTACGAAGAAATCTATTAAATTTTTAAATAAAAATAAATTATAAGAATATTTATATTTTTTATAAGAATGCAAAATAAATTAAACTTAATTTAAATTAAAATATTGGCAAACACTTTTTTAACTTAAATAATTATTTTAGCTGCTTGAAAAAATTTTCAGCGGTAACTTTATTACCATCTTATATACTAAAATTATCGCTAACTAATTTCTTTAAAAAAATTGGACTTTCATAGTTAAAAGTTCATTTAATTACACATTATGCACATGTATAACTTAAAAATTTCCATAAAAAAACAAAACAGAAATAAATGAAAATGTAAAATTTCATAGTATTTTTATTTTTCTCAGCCATTTATCTACCGATTGTTTTGATGTTTGCCACAGATACTATGACTGTTATTTCTGATAAAATTACCTATGACATTTTTCTGTCAGTTTTATATTTTACACAAAATATGCAAAAAAATAGAGGAAGTAACCCTGTCATTTATGAACCGATCGGCATACTACATTTTTCTGTAGGTCTTCTACGGACATCACTTATTTGACTCCGCTATTTATAAGGATTCACGATGTAAAAATTACACAGAGGTAATCACAAATTTATATACACTCTTCTTACTTACAGTGAAGGGTATAAAAATATTTCAATATACATGAGATAATATTTGATTAAATAAAGTCAACAAAAGTTTTGAAATATGAAAGAAAATTTACATCAAACAGATGTTTAATCCTATATTTGCTTAAAAAATAAAAAAAATTGTTGGTGGTTGTTTTTTTTTATTTAGCTAACATATTTATAAGCAAACTATAATTTGTTTTTTTTTTGTGCTCAGGCTTATGCAACAATATTAGGGACGCTCATGATAGTATTTGCAACAATGTAAATGATGCAAATGAGTGGTAAAATGCTTAATTTTCTCGCACTTGCTTTAAAAATACCTTTAGCAAATGTAAATAAACCAAAAAAAAAGATTACGCTTCCAAAAGATATTGCTCTGCTTACAAAATTCAGGTGTCTATTCACACGTGCCATTTAGACCAAGAATAATAGAATTTTTGCTGTCTATTTAATCGCATATATTTACATACACTTGCACATAAAGCTAGATGTGATGTGTATCTAGACAACTGCATTTTCTAAGGTCGTAATCTTTTTTTTTATAATTATTGTGATCAATTGATAGATAAATTTAAAGCTGCCAGATTTTTGATAGCCTTGTAATATATTCGCATTGAAAAAAAATTAAAAAAGTATAATAGTTCAAAATATATGATCAGTATATTTTTGCAAATTTTGTGCTATTATAACAGTTTGCGGATCAGGATATACTCGTATGAATGGATGTCATCATATTTTATGTTGTAAAGTAGTGTCTATAGCTGATGTATTTCTATCATAACAGGAGATATAACGCCGGCAGAGCAAATGTCAATTTCATATTAATAGCAGTACATGGGGGAAGACGTTGATGGAATTATAAATATTATGATGAAATATATTTTATTATTATTTTTTGTCATTTAAAACTTAAAAAATAAGTTTCTTGCATAAGCACGATAAATTTTATTTATTAATACGCACATATAAGCTGTAAAATAATTATTTGATCCTGTTTTAAAAAAAATGTTGAAAGTAAATAAACTTCAAAATCAAATTCATAACTAAAATGACATTTGATATTAAGATAGAAATAGCATACCGCATACCATGCTTTTTCTATCATAACGCTACGATAAAACTAATAAATGGAGTCTAAACCTGGTGATTTTCTATCATGATATGAATTTGACATTTAGAATGATAGAAATACATCAGGTATAGACACCGGGTAAGGGATGAGATATAAAATTAATTATTTTTAAAAAAATGATTAGCTTATCAATTTGCATATGCTTTAAAGTAAGCCGAGTCTTTAAAAAATATTTATGCAGTAAAAAAGATGCTCTATGTCTCGGAAACGTGGTCTAATATATAGTTAGAAGTATTCTTATAAATTTAAATGAAAAATTTTAATGGCAAGTATTATTTCATAGAGCTTGTTTTTGACGAATTTAATTAAAAATAAAGTGTGAAGTAATACCACTATATCCGGGAGAGGCCACATGAAGCTTTCCAATATATTGGTTAGGCAACCTCAAGTGGTATTAGATCGTTGCCATCAATAGCATTTACATATATTTATCAGACCAATAAAGTGCTACAACCTAATTTGTGATGTCTGGCCACATGTATACATTACGGGCATAAACTTTGTAAAATTAGATAAGTGGTCATACGTCGTCTTCTGCTTAGAGGGCTTTTATATTCTCTGATTTTATGACGACCTATTGAAATTTAGTAAACTACTCGTATTGCTTTGCACAAACATTACTTGGCACAATTTTGAATTTTGATTTTTTTAAATTAAAAATTTAATAAACATTGGCTTCAGTGTTCTCAAAGAGAAAACAAAATATAAAATATTGAAATTTTTTTTAATTTACGGCCATTCTCACAACGTATGATTATTTTATTTTTAATGGAAAATTAACTAATTGTCGGCTTGGTTAACAGGGACTATTTAACCAACGGTTACCGATTTACTTTTCATTATCATTTAACAAATGCATATACTCGTAGTGTGGATAGTGTTTCAATATTGTCTCTGTTCGTTTACGAAAAATAGTATAATGAAAGAATAAAAATTAAATATATAAAAAAAGATGCAACACAAAAAATTAACCAACAGGGCTAAAACGTGGTTTTTATAAATTCCTGAAGGGAGTTGTTGAATTCTTAATGAATACTAAGCTTAGAGAAGCTTTGTAGCATTAAAGTAGTGTCATAATAGGCTTATTTTGACCGCAGGGATGAGGTGACTCGTCTGCGCTCTTAATTCTAATTTTTGAAAGAATAGTTGAGGACTTCTATATTGACTAGGTTTAAAATAAAGTCAGATTCATGTTTTTCTCTAAACAGGCTAACACTTGCCAAATTAACATTTGTCTTTTTTAATCGCTGGTTGAGAGCATTTTAACCCTTTCAACTTGCCATCATATTCTGACTAACTTTCCGATGCCAACCCGCTTAGATTTATTGATTATTCTGCAAAATTTAATGAAAAAAAAAAAATTATTTATGTTCTAAATTTATAATTCATCAGTAAAAATCTTTCAAGGCTCTTGGTAAAGATTTATCTATTATCTGTTTAATTCGTCTGATTTGTCTCTGTGATATTGTGTATTTATTTAGTCCAGAATGACACTAAATGTCCAGGTCTTTTCTTTTGTTGTTGTTAAAAACAAACGGTAAAATAAGTTTGACTGTTTCAATACGAGTATAAACCAATTTTTATACAATTCACTGTAAGTAATAAGGGTATACCTACATAACCCATTACGTGTGTAATTTCTACACCGTACATGCTAACTCACAAAGTATATACGAGTATATTCTGAATACTTTTAGACACCGCAAAATATTCGAGAGATCTGTGTAAAATTTCATTGAAATCGGGTCATAATTAACCGAGTTTTGAGCAAGAAACTACTAATAAAGTTATGAATATTAAAAACATTTTTAACGACTATTTTCTGCTTTCATGTGCTCAAATTTAAAGCATTTTTCACACAAAAATATTTATATTATTATGAAATTATTTTTCTTGAGAAAGACACACGAATTCGTGTCGAAATATTGGAAATTAATTTAAAAATAATTAAAATATATATAAAAAGATCTAAAAAGCTTAAACAATATATATTTATTTATTTTCAGATAAAAAAAGGTCATATAATCAAGATTTACTTGATGTTAGAAATAAATTCTAAGATTACCTACGAACCCCAGTTTGATAGATTAACGCGCTACCCGCCACATACAGGGCAATGTTTAAGTGAAGTTTGAAACGTGTGTGTATAAAGTCTTGTTCATTATTTTAATATGTAAAATAAAAACGAAAAAGAATAATCTGATTTTATCTTTCAAGCAAGGCATGCTTTTTGAAAATCGGTTAATAAATTTCAAATTTGTAGTGGTTGAAACTCGAAAAAAAACACATTTTTGTGACTGGATAGGAAAGGATGCAGCTGGCTTTTAATATTACTATCAACTAGTGCAAAGATAAAGAGGGTGACAACTAAACTATCCTTGTTGAATACACGAGACGGTACGAAGAAACCTCGAGCTCATAATGCTGAATGGCCTAACTATTGCGTTTTCAGACGAAATACTTACAAATCATTTTTGATAAAACACAATTCCGAGGAGATAAAGGGGGTTTTTTGTCTGTATGCCAACATGGTGAGCCCGACATTTCTAGTGTGGTGACGACCAACCATGAATTCAGGGTGCTAAAAGAACCTGTCCTAATTATGCTCTAGGTGACTTATTGTATATGCATGCAGAAGTGCACTACGACTACTGAAACCTGGGATCCTGGTGATACAACTTTAGGGAAGATCTATATATTCTAGTTCCTGAGAAGAGCTGTTGGCTGAGTTCAACTTATGGCACGCAAGTCAGATGAGCTAAAACTTTGGAACTAAATTTATATGGATAGTTACGGACACACTATCCGATATTTAACTTATCGATATTTTTAATTTAATTTATATTTATATTTTATTTATAAAATCTGAACTTTAACTATCGGCAACTTGTACTAATGGCCATTACTTAAATCAACAAAAGAAATTGTCAACATTTGCTTGATATAAAAAACCTGCCTTTAAGAAATTTTGCACAAACAAAATTTTAATTCATCTGAACTTCAGACCTTTCGAAGAAGAATATAAATTCCTAAATAATTTTCTTAAAATGTTTAATTAATTTTCTTTTTTAATATAATTTATGAGCAAATTAGACCCTCAAACAAACATTTTTTGTTTCATTTTTCCACACTCTCTCTTCTTTGTCTTCTAAGCTACGGCAATAAAAACGTTTATAAACTTTACCTATTTATTTAATACGAGTATATTCCTTTTTAATTTTATTTTAAATTGCATTGATTGCTGTCTGTAATAAATATGTTTAAGTCTTAAAATTTCGAGTCTCATAAAATGTTTCTCCTTTCTTTGTCATCCTTTTGACACAAACTCTCAGCTATATTTGCAATAAGAAACTACTTATTTGAAGAATTTTACAATTTGGAAAAGGTAATAAAAATAAACATTAAACGGGTTCATTATTGATACATAAAACATTAATACATTAAGAAGTTTTAATAAATAAAAATGAGGGCTCATATAATAAAAGAAATTTGATTTAGATGTTTTTATACCTTTCACTTTGTTGGATCAATCCATTAATATCGAAGCTACTAGTGAAAAACCGCGGCTACCTCTATTTTTTATAAATATTTTGAGTAGATTTTTTGGGTATTTTGTCTAAAATACAAAACAGGGAAAAAAGTGTTTTTAGTAGTTTTATCAATGTGTGTGCAAAAAATCAAAACAAATGGCCGATAAATATAAAAAATGCAACAGAAATTTTGATTTTCCTTTAACTTCTGCTTTGTATTTATATGTGCATACACTACTATTAATGAAAGCAAGTATACAAGGGTGGGCCATTTAAAATTTTAAATTTTAACTACCGATTACTTTGATATTGAAAGGTAGAATAATATTCATTTTTAAGAAATTTAAGTTTAAAATTTTTGAGAAAAGATTGTCCTTCAGTTCAGCTTGTGTAACAATTTGTGATGCGAGTTCATGAAAATGGGTTATCATTAAACAAAGCAACCCGTGTACTTTCTCGTCTAGTACCTTCAATCTGATCACCATCGGATGCATTTTCGCTTGGCCTAATGTACGGAAAATTGTTTATCAGGGGATGAAGAAATTTATCGAAAAATCGAGTTGACAGATGAAGCTCATTTGTCTACTCTGTGACTATTGAGAAGCCAATGCATCCAAAACGAGTCACGGTTTGGTGTGAATTTTTGTCTGGCAACATCATTGAGCCGCCGTTACCGACAACGGTGAGCGTTACCGTGTCATGCTCAACGAACTTTTTTTTTTCAAAAATACAAGATATGGACGACATTTGGTTTCAACATGACGGGACCTCATATTACACAGCCATCGTAACATACTGTTTATGAAAAATCAAATATCAACCGAAATCGTGATTTGAGCCCTTAGGATTACTTTCTGTGGGGAGCCATTAATGATCCAGAGATAATTAAAGCGTTGAAACATGAAATCGAAGTTTCCATTGAAGAGATTTGGGCCTAAAATGTACTGAAAAATTGCGTTGATTGGATGGGGAACTGACAAGCCAGTTGTGGTAGTCATATTAATGATATTGTATTCAATTCTAAGCCCTTTCCAATAAAACCAGAAATTTTTAAAAATAATCAGTATTTATTTTTATAGCCGACTCAAATTTTAAATTTTATTTTTTGCTTTAATTTCGTTAAATAAATTTAAATATATATTCCAGCGTTATGCTTGGTTAAAAAAATATTTAATATATTTTTAAATTAATTTTCTAAATTGAGTACCTAAAAACATTTTATTGCTTTTAAAAGAAGGAAAATAAAACGGAATTTTTCTTAGATATCGTTAATTTGAATTTCTTCAACTGAAATAATTAATTTATTTTAGGATTAACAAAAAATAGGTATTCAAAGAAAATTATTTAAAGCACTATTTGAAATTTCCTTAAATTTTTTTTTTTTTTATGATGCATATTTAACAAGAATGTGCAAATGAAAAATATGAAGTTTGCTACAACAGTGAAGGGGGTATATAAGACTCGGCACAGCGGAATTTAACTTGTTTATTTTAGCAACTAATGTGACTTTCTTTATTTCAAATTAAAATATTTATTTAAGTATGTTGGGTTTATAAAATTTTAAATTTTTTTTGCATTCTTATTGTGTATCATTCTCAGCAAATAATAAATATTTTTCTACCGACTTCAGATTGTTTTAACAACAATTGAAACTTATATAGAAAAGAACCGGACGAGACTGGATAAAAACAACTAGTAAATGATAAATGTTAACTCAACATAAGTTCTTTTTATGTTGTTTGCTTTGGAAAACCATGAATAAATTACACGCTCAATAAAAACTGACAAAAGGTCTGTTCTTTTGTTGTAAATTTATCCTTTAAGCAAATCAAGGAAAACCACACAAGCATAAACATTGTCTTTACAACAAAGATCTGTTTACAGAAGAACTTCTGTTTGTAAATTTAAAAAAAAAAAAAAAACTATAAAAATTTGTAAAATTTATGTAAATTTAGTGAAAATAGTCAAGGGGTGGTTTCATAGTGACCATTAACTAAAGAGAAGAAGGAAACAACTTATAAGGGTTTCATCAGTTGTAATGAATTGCAGAAAAAAAAGAAGAACTGAAATTAACTCCCCCTATAACCACTAATTTTCCTATAGAAAACAAAACAAAAATAAAATAAAATTTATTTAAAGTCGTGTGCCAGAATTCAGCACATTGTGTCTGTACGAGTAAGTATGTATATACTCATACATATGTGCAATGAAATTATTATAATTCATGCAAATTAGAAAGAGAAATAAAAAGTGTGCCGATGTTTCTGTGTATGTGCATGATAATATCTGTTTTGGAAAAAAAAATAGTTTTCTTTTTTGTAAATAATTAAGAGGTGTCATATTTTATTCAAAAAGCGTGACCATAACAATTCAAAAAATTTTAGAAAACAACTTGAAAAAAATGTTGTTCAAAAAATGTAAGGGCGTCAGAAAGAATTATATGTAATTAGAAATTCAATAACCACAGCTTGTGGACAAAGGCTGGTAGGTTAATTAATAAATTTTGCAAATTAGTAGTTATTTTGGCAAAACAATATTTGCTCTAATTTTTATTATAGTGGTTGTAATAAATGTATGTAATTATAGGATACGAGTTTATCACAATTTACAGAAAAATAAAATATGCTGGCGTAGAAAATATATTGAAGACCAGCGTTGTCAGAAGCTAAAAAAAGCTAAATTAGCCTAAAAAAAAGCTAGAAAAAGCTAAATCACAAAAAACAGCTAGAAAAAAGTTAAAAAACGACAGCTTAAAATACAAAATTTCCGTAATTTTTTTTTTACAAGTATAATTATGATTTTTATAAAAAACCAAGAAGATATAAAATATCAAAAGCGAAAGAAAATAAGTTTAGCTTTAGTTTTTTGATTGCAATGCGATTTCAATTCTGATATTTAACATGATTTATCGTACTAAAAAGCAAATAACCTCAGTATTGTACGGTTCTCTGCAGCAATATTAAGCTACAGCGCCAGCTCGCTAATCCGAATTAATGATTGCATACCTTTTTTCGGACTAACTAAATATTCGGATTACTGGATGTACTGTTATTATATATTATAATTTCAAAGGAAATTTATTGTATTTTTGTTAATAAAGAATGAAAAAATTAAAGCTTTTCTCAAATACTGTTATTTTTAACATACATAATTTGTGATGCAGGCCTGCACAGCTTCACGTTTTTAACGTGTTTCATAATTATAGGCTTTGATTCCACATTATCTCTGCTGTCTCTGAACTAATACACGAAGTATTTCCATCAGAATTCTTAGTAAATCTTATAATTACTGTACCTAATACATATTTAGGTACAGTAATTTTTGCAGAATAAAATTTGTTGAAGCTTCTACGCCAAATTTCTTTGCTAAAATTTTTCTTGATTGTCCGCGGTAAAATTCTTCTACTTTTTTAAGCTTATCACCTAATGACAGCGTTTTATCTGCACGTTTTTTGGCCATATTATTAAAATTGATGTTTTCGCGACTAATACCCTTCAGCAACAAGACATAAAACATACTAAATATGTACAATGTCAATCATAGAAGACTCTACATCTTAACGATGTCCCGTTAGTTTTAAATTTCCACACATGGTTTTGTAAAAAAAAATAGTCACAATAAAAAAAAGCAGAAACAAAAGTTCGGTTTAGCGAGCTTGCAATCACTGCGGACTATAGAGTATGTAATACGTCATAAATTCAATTCGGATTACTGGATAATTCGGATTAGCGAGCTGTCACTATATTCCAAAAAATGTGTTTTGAAAAATAAAACTTCGATGTGAAGTACAAGAAAAGAATAAAGTGCATTTATTTTATAAGGTAGAAGCCAAATACTTTTTTTCATTCCTTCGAGCAATTTATCAAAGTTTTGTCGAACATATTTAGTAAATCTGGTTAATATTTTTCCCCCAAAGCAAATTTTATCTTTCCTTTAATATTAAAAACTAAAAAATATCATTAAAATTATCATATTAAAGAATACCATTCTGTCACTTAATGATTTTTCATTTTGCTCAGAAGCGTTTGAGCCTAGTCTCATAGTTGTAGGTAAAAAAAATAAATAGTACAATTAAAATCAGTAAAAAGTACCATAATTTCCCCTTCACGATTTCTTATTTCGTTCAGTACCATTTGATTCTAATGTTCTAACCACAGGGTACCCAGAGATGTCTAAGACTTCTGTCTTACGGGACGGGGGTATATATCTGTTTCATGCAGCCACTAGAGCCCAATTTCCAATTTTGTTTTTATTTTCATTTTCTGGTGCTGCGAAAAGTCAACGTATTTTATAAATAAACAAAAAAACAAAACACAAACAAAAATTTGTTTTTACTAAAATTCGTTATTAATAACTATTTCATCTAAATTAAGCACCTTTTGTGTGTTATTACATTTAATATAACAAATATTTAAAAGAAATTTATTTTTAGTAAATTTCAGCAGCACAAGCCAACAATAAAATGTATGTAAGTGTTAACTTATAAGAAATACAAAATTGAAAATTTTTAATTTATAAATTTGTATTAATTTGTGTTGTAGAAAATGTATTAAAAGATGCCTTCGGAAGAGAAGTTGCATAAGCTTTATATAGATGCATATGAGGATATGAAATGTTAGTGTTTGTGAATGTTGTATCCTTTAAAGGAAGTAATTTCACTCAAACTAAGTTAAATGCTGGATGTTCTTATTGTTTATTATCATTACAATTATTTATGATTCATAAATTCAATAAAATGACTTCATTCAAAATATTTCATTAGCCTCATCAAATATTTCGTTAATTATTTCATAATTTCAATGTAAGTATGAAGAAGTTTCATTAGATTTGCCAGTTTCATAAAAAAATTCATTAAGTAATGTTTATTTTTTTTGCAAAATTATTCTCTTTTTTTCTATCGCAACTCTATAAATTTTCTATTAATAAAATAAAACTTAATCATTAGAATTCAAATGAGCTTCGTGGCTGAAGTGGTTGAATGGTGAGTTGAAGCTTCATAATTGCATTTGTCCTAAGTTCGAATCCTGGCAGAGTCAAATAAAATTTCAAAATAATTCAAACAAAAAGAAAATTTATCAAAATGAATATACAGGCATGTTCTGAAAATCACTTTCTCTCAAAGTGATTTCAAATCACGAAAAAGGTGTTCTGCGCACAAAATCATTTGACATCTCGTGAATTAAAACCGGCTAGCAAAGTGTCTTACGATATAAAATCATTTGGAGCATTTTGCTCTAAATCTCTTAACAAATTAATTAAATATACAGGGTGGGCCAAAAGAAACCAAGGGGTGTAAAAGTTTACTAACTTTTTTGTTTGTTAACTTTTTTTATTTTTTCTTTCAGATTATATAATATACAAAATGGAAATTTTTTTACACTAAGTATGAAAAATGATGTTTCTTAAATGACCACCGTTTTCAGCTTCGCACTGATGGGCTCTTTTTAGAGCATTTTCCATAACATCTTTCAAAACTTGTGGCTGTAGCGTTCGAATTTCTGCAACAATGGTTGCCTTGAGTTCAAGGATTGTCTCTGGCTTGTTCACATACACTCGCTCCTTCAAAAAACCCCAAAGAAAATAGTCGCGTGCTGTCAAATCTGGCGATCGCGCTGGCCAAATAATTTCCGAATTTCGAGAAATTATTCGCTCTCCAAAAATTTGACTTAAAAGTGCCATTGTGTCTCGGGCAGTATGGGCAGTGGCTCCGTCCTGCTAAAACCACATACCAGGTCTGTTTTCAAGAGCAGGACGTAAAAAATTTTCTATCATAAAACGATACCGCTCTCCATTTACGGTTACAGCACTTCCATCTTCATTCTCGAAGAAGTAGGGCCCAATGACATTTTCAGATGTGATCCCACACCATACTGTACACCTGATGGGGTGCAATTGGCGTTGATGAATGGCTCTTGGATTTTGAGAACCCCAGAACCTACAGTTCTGCTTGTTAACAAAGCCATTCAAATGAAAATGAGCGTTAAAATAATTGATCTCTGGTTTAAATAATAAAATTCTATTGTTCTGGTTCTCTGTTCAGTTGTGAACCTCTCCATTATAAATTCTCCAAGTGTTGTCTATATAATCTGAAAGAAAAAATAAAAAAAAGTTAATAAACAAAAAAGTTATTAAACTTTTACTTTTGTAAAAAAATTAATTAATATTTACAACGGAATCGTAAATTTATTAATTTTAAGATACGCTTTATTTTTTATGATTTTTAGTTCTTGTTCTTCTCTTTCTGAGCAAATTTTATTGTAAACAAACAAATTAAAGCTATTAGGCTTGTGAATGAGAACAGTAAAAATCACTACACTAAAAATCAAAACTCTAAAAAATCAGTAACGTGATTTTGAAATCGTTCGTGATTTAAAATCGCCATGATTTCAGAACAGTGCGTTCAAAAATTTTTAATAAAAAATAAAAATTTTTTTGTCTGCAGTTGAAAGACATTTTTAAAATTAATACGTATAATGAAGGGGTTTCTATATTTTATCAAAATTTTCATTAAAATAATTTTAATGAAACTTGATTCATTGATCTAATGAAGCGTGTCATTGGTTGAAAAAATTCTTTCAGTGTATTTCTCTTATTCCTTTAATTATTCTTATCTTGAATTAATAACAACTAAGCTTATTTTATTAAATCTTCAAAAAAAAGCTTTTGTTACAAAGTGAAACATGTAAATTTAAAAACAAAAAAAAATAATCAGATTTCTTTGGAAGTTATATTTTCTTAAATTTGTTGTGATGCATTTCATAGCACTTTTGTTTTGTAGTCAAGTTTTATTTTATAATAATTCAACATTTCCTTGAGGATGTTCTTGTGAAATTGATGTATGTAGTTGCTTTAATAATATTTTTGCGTTTTTACACATCATAAAAACGATTAATTTATTAAGGTTCTTTATTGTAAAACAAAACTCTGAATCTTCAGGTTTTTTTTGTTTTTTTTTTTTTTTTTTTTGATTAATAATTCTTATTTAGTCAATTGCTTTTACAATATAAAGGTTGTAATGTTTGCAAGAAACGTTGGGAGTAACCTAACGTCTGATGAAATGGTCTATATAGATATGCTATCCCCTTCAGTACTTATTGTACTGAATAAATAACTCATGAGAATATCATGAGTAAAAGAATAAATTTTAAAACCAACTCAATTTCTGGAATTAAGCACAAATAAAGATTAATATTTTGTTAAACTTTACATACAATAAAAAAATAAAGATTCACTTTAACTGAATATTTTTTTATTTGTTATTTTATAATATTTATATAAAATTTTATTTGCTTTTTTTCACGAAAATAAATTTTATGAAGTCTTTGGAATTGTACCATATTTTTGCTGGTATTACCACCATTTTATAATAACAGAAAAAGGCATTAACAATTTTTATAAATTTGTTATTATGCCCGACGGGTAATCACCTTGACGTGGTGTAGACAACCATGGATCATATTTAAGGTCTATACTAAGAACTACCCCAACGCGCAGGCTGAAACCATTTGGAATTCCTGGTTAGACGTTATCCTAACTAGAGTCATTGTTTTAACTCTAGCTAACTGGTCAGCCAATGACTCGCAACGGCAAAACTCCTCGGTTTGATTTGACCGCACTAAACTGTCGTTGCATGGTCTCGACAGTGTGGTTAGATCTAACCAAAACAAATGCCCCAAGCCACGGTTTAACTTTAGCACATAATATATATATATATATATCTTTTCATGGAATTGAGTAGAAAGAATGAAAATATTTACTGCACACCTTCAAAGATGCAGCATAAAGCTTCTGGAAGCCAACAATTATCATTGGGGGTAGGGGCAATTGGTTCCGCCGACAATGATACCATAGACAATATCCGTTGTCTGCAAATCAATCTTCAGCGGGAGATAGCAGCCCGTACAGGCGCAGTGCCCTGGTGGAACAAAAATGTCTGGACTTTGTGGCCATTCAGGAAGCGTGGGCCGCAAACGGACAGATAAACGGTTTACAGACAAGAAATTGTAGGTTGATCTACGACGAAAGCGTTGACCGACCTAGAATATTAAAATTTTCCCTATCTCAGAGCTTATGGAACGAGATATTGTGGCTATACAGGCACAAATGCCTAGCGCAGATGGGTGGAGAACTATTGTCCTGGCCTCCATCTACATTCCTGCGGACACAGAAGAGGTGGTATCGGGTGAGCTTCAGCAGCTTACGGAGTACTGTCGAAACTGTAACCTGCAGTGGGTGGTATGCTGTGATGGTAAAGCGCATCACACGGTATGGGGGAGCACGGATATCAACACAAGGTGAGTTACTTCTTGATTTTATTATAGTAAACAGAGGTAATGAGAAAACTTTTGTAAATGCGATAAGGGGGGAGGTATTAGATCTCACCCTGGCTAGTGCATTTATCTCAAACAACATTTAAAATTGGAGAGTGTTGGATGAAGTTTCCCTGTCAAATCATCGATATATTCGATTTGACATGAATGGAGAGGTTGAAGACACTTTCGCAAAAAGGAATGTTAGAAAGACCAATTGGTCATTGTATAACTTTCATTTAGAACACGGCATAGGGTGCCTAAATGAAAAAATTACTAACTCTCAGGAACTAGATCTTCAAGTTAACAAGTTGAAAACCATCATAACCTCAGCCTATGGAAATAGCTGTGAATTGGTTATGAAGAAACGTTCCAGAAATGTTCCCTTGTGGAATAAAAAGCTGGGCACCTTTTGAAGGACTGCCCGCCAGCTCTTCAATAGAGCAAAGACCACTGATGATCGTTCAAGTTATAAAAGTGCCTTAACGGCATATAACAACGCCTTGAGAAGGTCAAAGAGAGATTCATGGAGGAGGCACTGTGAGGAGATGGAAACCCTTCCAGCAGCTGCTAGACTATATAAATCTCTTACGAAGGATCACTCAAATGGCCTTTCTACACTTAAGAAGGCTGACGGAAATTTTACGGAAAGAGTGGAAGAAATGGGACAGCTTCTGCTGGATATACATTTTCCGGGCTGCGCCTACAGTGAAGGAGACAGTGAAGATGTAAAGAAATAGCCCTCTGTACGTCGGTTGACATTACAGGTTTCTTTGACAATGTTACACTCGAGTCTATTGAGCAGGCGATGATTAAGAAGGAAATACTTCGATTGATCATGGCATCTGTTCTCAATATGCTGAGTAATAAGACTATAATCTTCAATGCGGGGGCAACTAGATTATTTGTTAGGTCAACGAAAGAATTCCGCCAGGTTGGCGTTTTATCGCCACTCTTGTGGCTATTGGTCGCCGAGGGCTACTGGAGACTCTCGGCGATCTCAGATACGAGGTTCAGGGCTTTGCGGACGATCTGATCATCATGGTCAGGGGCAAGTTTGACTCTGTGATTGCCAATCGAATGCAAACGGCTCTTGACACCACTCACAGATGGTGTCAGGAGAGGAGACTTTCGATAAATCCGAATAAACCCAAAGTGGTTCCCTTCACTAGGGACCTTAAAAGGGTGGGACAGTGACTTGGTGATATCCAAGGAGATGAAATATCTGGGAGTAGTTCTAGTTAAGACTCTTACTTGGAACAAACATTTACTATACATAACTGGCAAATCCGTAAAGGCAACATTTTCGTGCCAAATAATGTATGGGGCCTACGACCAAAAATGATGGCGTGGTCCTACAAAACCATCATAGTACCGATGGTCACTTATGCCTCCTTGGTATGGTGGCCAAAGGTAGAACAAAAACAGGCTCATATAATCCTCAACAAGGCGCATCGAATAGCTGCAATTTTTTCAGGGGGAGGTCCACGCCTTAGAGCTATGTGCTAGGGAATGTTTACGAAGGGGCACATGTGGTACTGGAATATATATATTCTCTCAGACAGTTGAGCAGCTCTATGTGCATTGGCGGGCTATTCCTTTCGATCAAGATTGGTCTGGGACTGCTATAAACTTCTCAATGCTTTGGCAGAGAGAAATAGTGTTACCTAATTGTAGGTGCCGGGTCATGAAGGGCATGTGGGCAATGAAATGGCGGACTACCTGGCTAAAAAGGGCACGGATACCCCATTCATAGGTCCAGAGCCATTCTGCGGTGTGACCAACAACTTCACTAGTGCCCTACTGCGCAAGGAGGAGAAACGAAGTTTACAAGACTGCTGGAGGGCCGAAGTGGGCATGCGGCAGTCAAAGAGGCGCATCAACCCCGAGCGCATTAGGGAAGATGTTGTTTTGAACCTCAGCAAAAATGATATTAAACTCTACTTTGAGTTACTTACAGTCCATTGTAGACTTAACTATCACATGAGTAAAATCAGCGTGGTATAAGCGACTCCTGTCATTTCTGTCGCGAAGCACAGGAAACTCCATTTTGAAAATTTTGTTTGTTTTATAATTCAGAGTTACCAAATTAATCACATACGTATACGTATGGAAAAAGATGGCATTAACAATATATTATTACGAAAATCACTTTATTGAATGACTGTGTTTTACTATTCATAGGAAATGTTATTTATGCATGTGTAAATGTAACAAAACGGTGTTTATGTTATTGCGTAGAATTTTATAGTGCAATGCTTGTGTGTGAGATGTGTATTATTTATATCTGTGTTAGTGTATAAGCTTTATGATAGCTTTAGTTCTAGAATTTGCTAGATTAAGCAAAATTATTTACCTTGTTGTTCCATTCATGATACACTTAGAACTGAACTAAAGAATTGAAATGTCCGTTACAGTTTGCTTAAGTGAAACAGTATATAAGGTAATGCTGAGATTGCCAGATGAGTTCAGTTCTGGTTGAGATATTAGACTGTAAACAAGGTGTGTGAAACAATAAAGTGTCGTTGTCGGTTATAAATAAACTGTGTTTCTACAACAAGTGTTGAGAAAAGGCAACTAATTGAGTTTTATTTTACAATACGAACCTTAATAACCTAACGTTTTTATAATATTGATTATATATGTAAACTAAAATGACATAATTTGTCTTTCAAATGTACGACTATTTGAAAAAAATAAATTGCAGTTACTTTTTATTTTATAGAAAATATTTTAATTTTTAAGTTACCACAATCCAGAAATTTTTGTTAACACTGTTTATCTCTTTGGCATTTAACTTGCAACAGAATTTAGTTTCAAGTTCAGCCTTAAATTTGAAATATGTTAGTATGTTGAGCTTTTCGCACTTGCACTTGCATATGTAAACGGTAGATTATTATTCAAACAACACAAAAAAAATTAATGAGTTTTAAAGTTTTTGTTATGATACCCTTCACTGTAAGTAAGAAAATATGTTTGCGATTCCGTTTGTAATTTCTACATATTTTGAATTCCCTAAAAGATTTGCGGAAGAGTTCAGCATACCAATCTGTCAATTGTTTCTGTGTTTCAATTGCTATTTAAATTCAGTCCATAAATGACATCAATGGAGTCAAAAAAAGCAACTACCTCTATTTTGGACCATTTTTTTTAATGGCTTTCTTTCGCATTATGTCTTAAATACAGGGTGGGCCAAAAGAAACCAAGGGGTGTAAAAGTTTACTAACTTTTTTGTTTGTTAACTTTTTTTATTTTTTCTTTCAGATTATATAATATACAAAATGGAAATTTTTTTACACTAAGTATGAAAAATGATGTCTCTTAAATGACCACCGTTTTCAGCTTCGCACTGATGGGCTCTTTTTAGAGCATTTTCCATAACATCTTTCAAAACTTGTGGCTGTAGCGTTCGAATTTCTGCAACAATGGTTGCCTTGAGTTCAAGGATTGTCTCTGGCTTGTTCACATACACTCGCTCCTTCAAAAAACCCCAAAGAAAATAGTCGCGTGCTGTCAAATCTGGCGATCGCGCTGGCCAAATAATTTCCGAATTTCGAGAAATTATTCGCTCTCCAAAAATTTGACTTAAAAGTGCCATTGTGTCTCGGGCAGTATGGGCAGTGGCTCCGTCCTGCTAAAACCACAAACCAGGTCTGTTTTCAAGAGCAGGACGTAAAAAATTTTCTATCATAAAACGATACCGCTCTCCATTTACGGTTACAGCACTTACATCTTCATTCTCGAAGAAGTAGGGCCCAATGACATTTTCAGATGTGATCCCACACCATACTGTACACCTGATGGGGTGCAATTGGCGTTGATGAATGGCTCTTGGATTTTGAGAACCCCAGAACCTACAGTTCTGCTTGTTAACAAAGCCATTCAAATGAAAATGAGCTTCATCACTCATAATCAAATTTTCAATAAAGTTGATTTCATTTCTGGCCAACTCTTGAAATTTAACTGCAAAATTTAGACGTTGCCGATGATCTGCGGGTTTTAATTCTTGGACCAATTGCACCTTATATGGGTATAACTGTAAATCTTTTTTTAAAATGCGCCGTAGTGACGTACGAGACATTTCTAGCTGAACAGAACGCCTTCTGGCAGATGTTTCCGGTGCTTCGTTAACACTTTGCTGTACTCGTTCAATATTTTCCGCAGTGCGACTTAAACGTGGTCTACCGGTTCGAGGCAAATCTCTTAGGCTGCCATGTTGGTGATGACGATTAACTAAGCAACGAATCATCGCTTCAGAGGGCGAAATTCTGACGTTAAAATGTCGACGATATGCTCTTTGCGTTAAAATAATTGATCTCTGGTTTAAATAATAAAATTCTATTGTTCTGGTTATCTGTTCAGTTGTGAACCTCTCCATTATAAATTCTCCAAGTGTTGTCTATATAATCTGAAAGAAAAAATAAAAAAAAAAATTAATAAACAAAAAAGTTATTAAACTTTTACACCCCTTGGTTTCTTTTGGCCTACCCTGTACATAACGAGCAAAAAACATGATTAGAAATGATAGTCGTAATATACGAGTATTTGCAAAAAATGAGAGCAATGGGTAAACAAATGGAAGAGAAATATCAAAAATTTCATTGAAATTTTAGATTTTTATAAATTTTCGTTTTTTTGCGTATATTATGTAAACTACAGTGCGTGGTACGAGAGCAATCGGTCCAACAAAGAGTCGAAAAAATCAAAAATTCAACCAAAATTTTGGTTTTCATTTAGTTCTGGTTTGGTTTTTTATGAACATTTTTAAGCTCTACATATGCGTAATGTTTATACACACGAACACGAAACCAAACAACTGGTCATATTAAAAGATGTGTGTATTTCAAATGCATTGAGTGTAATGGAATTACGATACAGACATCTTAATGAAAGATAATCTTTTTGTTTTTTGCCGTTAATTTCAAATTCTTCAATGGTAATAAATATTTATTGTTTTAAAAAGTGTTTGCAAGCGCTTCCAAAATAAATAAAAAAATATATTTATTTTACATTCCTATTGGATAGCTTTCTACGAATTTCTTTTTTTATTAATTTAAAAAGTAAGTGCCTGTAGATATTTTATTGTTTTTAAAAATAAGTTTCTCAGAAAAGAGTTTTTCTTATTTAGAACTCGTTAATTTTAGTTTCTTGAACTGAAACTAATTATGTATTTTAGGATTAATAAAAAAATGGTGTTCAAAAATAATATTAATTAGCAATATTTGTCATTTCCTTTTTTTATGTAAAAAATTTCCTTTAACAATTTCCTATCGTATGTTTTATAATTTTTATTTAATATTAGTATCGTTTCTGTTAAATATTTAATTAGTATGATAAAACGATAACATATAATTAACACTTCAAGCATATCCTTTTTAAAAATTCACCTGCTTTGCAGCCTAACAATGATATTACGTTCCTTTTAGATTTAAGGTAGATAAATTTATGTGATAAGAGTATCTATTACAAAACTAATATTTAATTAACTAAAAACATACCACCCTACTACTGCAAACCTTTTGCAATACAGCAACCCTCTGTTGTGTGAGTAGGTAAAAGATAAATTTACATAAATTCCCACGTTTCCTGTAGCTAAGTAAATACGAGTATATGAAAGAAAATAGAAAATTTTCGTATATGTGACGACAAAAAATCCATAAGGATAAGGAAACAAGTATAGTTTAATAAAGTTATTAGAAATAAAATAAATTTTTATTTTTTAAACAGCAAAAGATGTCAATCTCATTTGATTCTTATTTACGTGCGGTGAATTGCCAGCCAAGGGGAAAAATTTAAGTACTTATTTACTCTACCTAAACAGCACCTTTCTAATAACTGACCACATGATAAATATACAAACGTTTAAACATTTTTCAAGGATTCAACGATCATTTCTTGCTGTTTTTATTGTTCCAGTTTATTAAAATAAAATTTATGGAAATCATTAATTTAGATATTTACGAGTTTTCAATCTGTGATGACACTTTTATTTACTCAGAAATATAGAGGGTAATTTCTCATCTTTCATATCTTTAATTAATAATATTTAATGTACATTTAAAAAAAAATTTCTATTTTTTTGTGAATAAAAAGGATATACATATTTGTAAAATATTGGGCCATTGCATAGAACTTTTAAAAAGTTATTTAATAATTTCTTTATCAATGATACAAAAGAACATGATGTGACATTTTTAAATAATTCTCTTTTGGTATATCTAAAAGAGTAACGTTACTGACTGACTATCTCACTGACTTATTATCATCGCCCATCCTAAACGGCCAAATCTACGGACTTGAAATTTGGTAAGTATTTGTAGGACGAATAAGAAGTGATTTTTGAAAATTCGAATATTAAGGGGTAAAAACGGGTAAAATCGTACTTCGGGTAAAATCAAACTACTACAGATAGAACCAAAGTTCAAACTGAAAAATATAAGGAGATGGGTATTTTGTACGTTTTCGATATTTGTACATTTGTGGAATAAAAAGGGTAAAAACTAATGTGGGTACATTTTTTTAACCCCATTTATCTTTCAAAGTAAAAATCACAGCAGCAACAATTAAATTGTATATTTTCACTTTTTAAAATTCGATTAAATAAGGGGTAAAATATGTACCCCGTTTTAATACTACATATTTCCAAATATGTATATTTATGTAAATTGATGCAGCATATGAATAATTTGTAACACCCAATAAAACTTTATTTAAAAAATAAACTTCCTACTACTACTTTTTCTTAATTTTAATGGTACTTTTTAAGTTTTTAAGAAAACTTACCTAGAAATACGATATTGAGCTCAAACGTTCCTGATTAAAGTGAAAAATCATTTGAGGGACATATAGTACTTTTTATTACTTTTTAATATTTTATTATTAAATAATCTAAAGGTAATAGATTTGGCTGAAATGGCCTGATGCAAGGTGGAAAACCATAAATGGGACGTAATAATACTTTTTACTGATTTTATTGGTACTTTTTGAATTTTTCATACTGACAACCATAGAACTATGAGCAAAGTAATTATTTATTAAGAGGCAAAACAGCATATTTTATTGAGCTTAATGGTACTTTTTGAATTTTTAATATTAATTAACCTTAAGACATTAGATTGGGCTCAAAGGATTCTGGGCAAGGTGAAAAATAAATAAGAGAAAAATATAATGGTATAATACTTTTCATTTTGTAATATTAACGAATCTAGAACTATCCGACTGAGCTCAAATGGTGCTCAGTAAATATAAAAATTATTATACTGACAAAATAGTACTTTTTATATATTGTGTGCTACCTTCTAAGTTTATTTGTATTAAAAAACGTAGAATTAAAAGGTCTACAACGAAATGAGAAATTGTAATAGTGACAGTGTGATACTTCGCCGACGAAGTAGCGAGCTAAGTGCTAGTTAATATTATAAAGACAAAATCTTTAAACTTTAAAACTATTAACGAACCGATTTTAAAAATTCTTTTACCAACATAAAGCGAGTAACATATAACATAATGCTACATCGACGCTTATGTCTATTATTCAGTGATTTAACAATTAAAATTCTATTTTCTAAAGAATTTTTTTTTTAATTTAGTACATGAAATCAATGTATTATAAAAATGATCTCTATATATATTCTTAGATCCCCACGCGCACTTTTACGCGCGTCAGTTAGAAGGTCGGCAAATTTTATAGGCGACGTGCGACCTGATATATTTATTTATACAATCTGCTTACTCTAAGAATTCCTATATAGGTGAGAACCAGGAAAGATCGGCTAAAAATATCTAAGTATAAATAAATTTAATTTTCTCTTTGTTCGCTATATTAACTTTTGTTTTATAACAAATTTTTATGAAATTTGGTGCCGGTACTTTTTATACTCCAAGGGAAATCGCCTTGGAATGGTCACGCCCACTTTTTGATAATTTAATTTAGATGTGTTTTGTTTTTAATTATTAAAATTTTAATTTTCAACTTATTTTTTTTTAGTTGGTAACGAACACTTTATATACTTCAAAGAAGGTTCCACATACTTTTTTACGAACTTCCTTAATTTTTTTACACTTCAAAACAGGTTCCCTTTAATAAAACAATATAAATGGGGCTTTTTAATGGGTTTGATTAAAATTTTATTTTGCAATGGATTTTTATAAAATTTGGTAAATACTGTTTCTATACTTGAAGAAAGGTTTTTGCGTAATTTTGGACCCATTATGTTCAATTTTTAATAGAAAAATTTAGATTAGGTTATTAATAAATAACTGTACTATATTTGAAAGAATTCTTTGAAACTTCGTATTTGCACCGGCCATGGGACATACATAGCCTGAAAGCAGTCATGCAAAAATGTTGCGCAATTGAACCAATTATGGCAACTTTGAATGTTTTTGACCTTTTTTCAGCTCAAAATTCAACTATCTACTTCATCCCCTTTAGTTACCATTAGAATGTGATATTCTGCCAATATCGAACGCTGATTTTATTTACAACATTTTGTTTGTCAAAGAAAAAATATGTGTATCAAGTAAATGAAAGTTTTAAAGTCAATTTTGGAAAACAAATGCTGATGATTAAACTTTTTTTAGATCAATCTAATTTAATTTTTGTAATTGTTATGGCAAAACTATTTCAAAACTTATGTGTGACATACATATGAATCTGTTCCAAGCATTACTATCACACCAGTTAACTGTTGGACTAAAACCTGGGAATTTTTTTTAATAAGATTAAAATTACGTATGAAATATATATTTGTTAAATTAAAATATTATTTTTTAAGCTGAATTTAAAATTAAAAAAAAATATTTCTAAAAACTTTCTTTATGAATTAATTTTTTTTTCCTCAATCCAAAATTTTGTGTAGCTAATATAGATTAAAAAAATTTATATTCCAAAAAATATTGGCCTTATCAAAGGTATTTTGGTTTAAAATAAATCAAAATGCATCACGAAAGCACTAGGCCTATTTTACGTAAATATTAAAATATATTGAAACGAAGAGAGAAAATCGAAAACAATTTACTTTTATCAATAATATTTTAGAGGTGACCATATTCAACCAAATTGTTTCTATGCGTGCACTGCTTCGACGTTTCCTCTCCGTCTAAAGAGAAAGAGATTAACAAGTTGTTGTAAGACTAATAAAAATATTTTTATGTATTGTAATCCTTTTCCTATAAATTTTTATTACAATTTTTTTGATCCCCAGAGAACTATAAATAAGTTTCATTTGAAAACAAAGCTTAAATTTAAAATTTTCTCACTTTTCTTTATTATTTATGAAGTTTTTGATTTATTTTGCCATTGAAATGTAATCAAACTTGTTTGTTTTCTTTTTGTGCCATGGACTTGAAATCATAAACTGTCAATGTAAAAAAATTCTTAAGTATAAACCCAAATTGATGGTGAGAAAAATTGTTTGAAACCTTCTGCATATTTCGGAATTTCTAAAGAATAAAGTAAAGGCGAAACTTGAAATGCAATAAGCGCCTAAATGCACAAAAATTCTTTACTTCCTTGTGAGATGCTGAACCTTAATCACTTCAGTAAAAAAAATTGCATAAAAAATGTATATTTGTTAAACTACAACAAAGCCAAAAAAAAAATCTCAAAAAAGAAGAAAAAGTTTTACCCAAAAAAATGCAAATTATTTTCAGTTTTTTTTAATTAAAATTTAACCATACGAGTACAAATGAGACAGATAAAGGAGGAAGAGGCTAAAGGATAATGAATTGAATTAATGAAATAATGGTGCTGAAAAAAAAATTTTATTTTTTGACAGCGAAATGTACATAAAACGCTTTCTAAATATCTATAGATTTTGTGTAGCCTTAAATAATTAAATGCATACATGTAAAAGGATACAAGGATTGAACAAATGGATGCAATGGAAAAAAGGGTCAATTTTAACAAATGTTTTTTTTTTGTCTGGGTTGCTAGTTTTTTATGTGTTGCTTTTGAGACTCATATATGTGCATATGAATGTATGTAAGTATATGAAAAAGTTTTTTTTTTTTTTGTTGAAATTAAAGGGTGCCTTTTTTCTGCCACACAAGTATACATTTGTTTTCCATTTTTCTTCATGTTCTTATTACGGTTGATTTTATCTACTTCAAAGTAAAATTTTGTAATAATTTTTTCCGTTCTTAAGGTTCCTTTTTTTACTAAGGAAATTTACATTTTGTTGAGGACATGTTTTTTGTGACATTTGTTTTTCTTTGCATAGAAAAAACATTGACAAGCTAACGTTTCCATTTACATATATTAAATGTTGTTTTTATTGGTACGCCAGGTAAAGAAGAGTAATGAGTTTTTGCTAAAAATTGTCGCATTTCGATAGACATAGGTCATATCATAAGCATACGTAAATAAAACAGAGTGCATAGACTTGCAATAAAATTATATCACATATTACATATTTACCATGTTCCACAGTTCATTTAAAAAAATGAAATATTTTTGTTTTGGTTATGGTAAGATATTTGTGTGATTTCGAAAAGTCTTCTGTTTCCGCGATAGTGCGAATTTTATTGTGTTTTTTTCATTTTAAGTGCCTTTTATCTACCAACTCTGACAGGTAATGTATTGCAATACATATAGAAATTAAGACAACATCATTTTCAGTACGGGTTTTTGAAAATAATAAAATATTATTGCGGTACGAAAAGGTTTTTTTGATTATTTTTAACGATTGCAAATTGAAGTTAGTTGTTGAAGATTTTTTGCTGTCCGAAACTTGTGGAAGCACCTGATGAGAGTCCAGATCTTACTGTAATTAAATATTTTTTGGGAAAATAAGTTAGAACATTGTATAAAAAAAGGTTAACGACTCAGCGCACCTAAAGGATGCTTTTCTAAAAATTGGGAACTCCATAAGAGCGGTAAAGCTTAAACCTAACGTAAAATTAATTTCATTACGTTTACAGATTACTGATTCATCCGTATTTTCATTGAGGAATATGCCTTGTCCAATTACTTGTTGAGTTAAAATAATTGAATTTTTTTTAATTGAATTTTTATAGAAAGATTGGCTAGAAGCTAAATCACAATCTTAAAAATTGCAAACATAATTAAAAAGATTCTTAAAAAAAATAATATAAAAAAAGTATATGACTATAAATAGCATCATTTAACTATGCCCTCATGATGGTTTACAATACTCTACTCCAGTTGAAATTTTTTATTTTGGTGTTATGAATTACAACTTAACCTGTCAAAAAAATGTTCAGTTGTATTTATATTGTCTTTCAATTTTATTATAGGCCTTTTTAACCCTATGCTAGTTCAGTTGACAAAAATACAAAAAGGTTACAACTGCTTACTAGCAGTTGTTTTGAGCAAATCGACTATATATAGGGTGGCCCAAATAAGACCAGCTGATGTGAAACACAAATAACTTTTTTAACATAGTTTATGTTTTCTTTTTGCAGCTTTAACTGAACGCATTAAAATTATCGATTTTTATTATTCTTCCCAACCATCAATTGTTCTGACGCAGCGAAATTATCGCCGTTTTTTTTTAACGTAAGATCAGCGCCCACATTTTCCATGATTACAAGTTTAGTTCGCCGTTTTGAGGAACTAGGTTCAGTTGCTGACCGTCCAGGAAGAGGTATTCATCGAAATATTCGTACTGAAGACAACTTGAAAGCTGTGCAGCAGGGTGTTGCAAATGATCCATCTGTCTCAACTCGTCGCCGTTCCGGCCAATTGGGTATACCCAGAACAACATTACAGAGAATTTTAAAGCTGGATCTTAAGATGTATCCATACAAAGTTCAAATTGTGTAACAGATTCTACCGCAAGACCCCCAACAACGACTACAATACACTCACTAGGTCTCATTTGGGCCACCCGTTGTGTATGGAATTTTTTAAAGTTATATCAATTTATTCATAATTGTGCTTTCTGTGTTCAAAAATCTGGCCAAAGATTCTTTATTAAATAAATAATTCATTCTATGTATATTATATGTACGTTGGACAATGTAGTGAACAAACTATCGAGAGCGATTTGTTGCCGAAGCAACACCAGCAATAGTGATAAAAAATTAATGCACAATGTACATTTTTATTTTACTCTTTATTTGTCCACAAACATATATTTATTTGAAAAAACCACTATAATAATAAATTCCTTCATATTGCCGTTCATGTCTCAAGTTCTGGTTATCGATAATCATAGAGAATTCTGTGTTCATAATCCACTAGTGAGTATGAGAGCTTTAACCAAAAATTACTTTTTAATATCGATATTCATTTGAAGTAGAAAACACAGGATAAAGTGTAATTTATTATTTTATTTTTTTGATATCTGTCAAATATCCAATTTTTAGTTTGGCAACGTTAATACCATTTCAACTCTAATTATTTGTAATAAATAGTTTTTTGATTTTAATTTAACTGAGTTAATAGTGTTTTTCACGGGAATTTCCGACAATCTCAAATCCCGTAATCCCGGGACAGTAATCCGAAAATTCCCGAGAATTATTTTACGTAATATATGTATATCGAATTTTAATTTCATTTTTGCAAGGTTCACAATTCGTTAAGATAGATACATATTATATATTGAATATAATTATACATTAGATGGAAGAAGGAAAATCCTTTATATGGACAAGTGGTTTTATACCACAGTGAAAAAGTATATACAAATTAGATATGTGAAATCTACAGTGGAACCCTCAGAAAAATTAAGAAAAACACATGGAAGTATTTTACCCTATGTAAATAATAAAAAGGAGAGTTCATGTGGCTTAAAAGCTTTCATTTTTCAAAACTGAACGTAATATACAAACATTAATTATTGAAACTTTTTATCAAGATAAAACTAAAATAACTAGTAGTATTTAATTAAAAAATTAATAAAAGCTGAATTGATTTACAAAGGCTTTTAAGCGTATTGAATCCAATAAATATGGCTGTAAAAGCACTATGTCGTTTTAATCTCAATATATAAAATTGTCATTGTACTCCTCGTAAGCGGCTGGACTGTGTTAATTGAATTTCTGTGTATGGCTTTGGGTTACGTCGGTAACTGACTTTTTTATATACTGCCTGTTGTTACCAAGTCTTGCACAGTTCTTTACTCTATGATTTCTTAGAGTAAAAAGATTGAATAATCAAAAAATGTATATTTTAGTCAAAACAAAATTTATTTTTCTTCAAATCGGAGAACGGCTGGAAAGCTACTTATATTTTTCTTCTCTTCAATTGGAAGGCAAAACAACGTTTGCCAAGTCAGCTAGTACTAATGCTCGCATATTAGCAACTGATGTGATAATAAATACATTAATTTTGACAATAAGTGTCATTACTAGGCGTATAAAAAGTTCTAATTTAAAAATTTACGGAAATTCCCGGGAACTTTATGCTTCAATCCCGTTTTCCCGGGAAATGGAAAGAGAAAAATACTAGTTGTAAAACATAAAAACGGCACTAACCTTTTCAAAGAGTAACTAATGCACAGCAAAGTACTTTGTACTTTGATTTTAATTGGATTTTTTTGGCTTAGAGGATCTTTAACTCGCTTTATCGTAATGAAAATAGAAGAACATCTAAATTACTAAGCTTTGCCATAAAACTTAATGCTAAATTCATAAAATCAATGAACGCTTATTTATTTATATAAAATTGGCTTAATACCATTTCGAATAATTTTGATTGGAAAAATAAAACTACGGTAAGAAGTACCTGCTGAAAATAAAACATATTTATTATGTTTTAGCATCCCAAAAAAGTTGGTGACATAGATGGTGCTGATGAGGGGAAAGGGATTTCTCCGAAAGTGATCGCTCCACCAAACCAGTGTCTGGGGTTAAAATCAATTTTTCTGCATTTCTAATAATATCAAATTATCAGAAATTAAAATAACAAATAAAAAACATTATGTACCTTCAATAATAGGGAATTATATGGAAATATTTTGATGATGGGTAAATATACTGAATTAAAAAGCGCGAGTAATAATATATATATAAAAAAACATAATAATAAAAACAAATAGTTCAATGAAAAATCATATAGAAAAATCTATTAATTATAAAACATATTTATTTTATAAGGAGCAGCCGAATACTTTTTTCATTCCTGAAATTAACTTTTCTCTGACCAACTCATCAACTTCCATTTCAAAACTTTATCCAAAATAGTACTCTATGTAATTTCCAATATACTTTCAAATATGAAGCAAATGTAAAAATAATTCGACTTTTTCTGAAAAAATTAAAAATTCAACATTGTGCAGACAAAATATAAATCTAGGCCCCGATTATGGTTCACAACACTTAACTTATCTGTTGTGTTGTCTTTTCAGTTGTGTATGTTAATTTTCGGCGATTATCGTTCACAACATGTTGTCTTATGTGTTGTAGGTTAGGTTAACTGGTCGCCCGAAAGAAATAAAACAGAGCTGGGCTCACTTGGGTCCTCTGACGTGGTCCCTTTGTGATACCTGTATAGAGATAATGATAGCAGAGTGAAGGGGAGGAAAGAAGATAGAGAAAGAAAGAAAGAAAGAAGTGAGTGAGTCCGTCACACAAACGAACCACTGCTTCTAATGAAGCCATAAAGCGTGTCGACACTTGCATTCGACAGCGCAGTTAGACCCTGCAGGCGTCGCTCACCGAAGTGGATCATGCGCCGCTCTTCCAGGGCCGGACACTGGCAGAGAAGCTGCTCCACAGTCTACTCCTCCTCCTCGTCCTGACAACTTCTGCACTCACCTCTAGTGTTGACGTCTCCACTGCCCCAAACTGTGTGATGCGCATTTGAATCGGCACCAACTATCAATGGGATGCCTTTGCTCCTCGGCAGCTGTACCATGCCTCTCGTCAAGTTGTTTGGCGGAAAGTCAGCATGGTCATGCGACTGGATCCAAATGATTGTTCCATCCTTTTCCCATGTCGAGCTCACTGTGTCTTCATCACTGTAATCAGAGAGTGAAGATATTAAGATGCTTTTTAGCCAAGATGCAGGCTCGAATCCTACCTGTACAGTTTGCATATAACAATTTATAGCCCTTTGCGCTGAGTCCAAGAACCTTGCCATCATGATACCAGGGTTCCTGTATCAGCGCCACATCCTCGTCCCGCTCTGCAAGACGAAGAAGCAGTGCAGCGGATGCTGCCTTGCAGTGATGCAAATTAATTTGCGTTCAAATCACATTTACAAAATGTGATTTTCAGAACATGCCTGATAATTAATGAATTAAAATCTGTAAGCATTAAATAAATAAAGTGAACTCTAACAAGAATTTTTTAATAATTTTCCTTTTACTCGTACACGAATTTTCTTGGAACATATCTATTGTGTAAAAAGAGAACTAGGTGTAATTTATTTTCATTAAAAAACAAAAAAAAAAGCATTATACATAAATAAATAATTTTAGACTTTTTAAGTCTATTTTCAAAACTTTCACTAGGAAAGAGGTAGATTCTAAATCATTAATTCGAGGCTAAATGCGAGAAAAAAAGTCTAAAATACAACGATGGTTATTAGAGATAATATGTATGAAGTATACATAAAAAAGAAAAAACAAAACACATTATACATTTTCATTAAAGTTAGAGGGGACTTACATAAATCAAAGTCTTGTCCGATTATACGATGGAGCACGTATATTACAACATGAGTAACTAAAAAGTCTATGTTTACTTACTAAAAACAGCTATGCATATATCCTTTTAACCTTAAACACACTTTCTTATTATACCCTTCACAAAAAAGTGAAAAGGGTATGAGTGTGCCCTTGGGCCTTATCTGACCGTGGTCAAACCACGAGTGGTATTCATGCCGACCACTATAGGCCCTGTGGCCATTAAGGACACAGGTAGCAAATTATGTGAGCTAAAGCTATGTCACACACACCTTCCTTGTTAAGGGAGTTGGGCCGACCTAAAGCCCGTGTAAAATTGACTTTCTGTTTCAATGTAACAGCACATCGAGAAATATGCCACCCTGCAAAAGATAACCGGTCACAGATTCCGCCGTCCTTGCATTTGGGTTTGTCGTAACGTGTGTAATTTTTACACCGTACATAGGGCACCCTATAAAGTATATATATTCTGGATTCTTATAAGTAGCGAAGTCGATTTAGCGATGTCCGTCTGTTCGTCTGTCCGTGTGTATGTTGAACACAACTTTCTAAAGTCCCTGGAAGAACTACAGAAAATTTTAGCATGTCAATTTGTTGAAAGTTCCTGTTATAAGTTTCTTATTGAAGTTCAGTCTAATTTATCCATAAATAGCTGAGCTATGAGCTCTGAAGTGCAAATACTTCTATTTTTGACTTCGGAGCGTTATTTGCGTAACTTGTGTAAGCTACAAAACGGACAAAAAACCGTTATATGCAGTTTTATTAGAAATAATAGCCATAACGTCTGTGCAAAAAATCGGAGCAATCGGTCAACAAATGGATCAGAAAAATTAAAAATACAACCGAAATTTTAGATTTTCATAAATTTTTGCTTAGTTTTTTTTGGGGTATTTTATTTAAACTAAAAAAAGTAGTACGCGGTTTTCTTAAACATCACATTCATATAGGGTCCGCCAAATAACTTTTTTTTTTTGAAAATGTTATAAAAACATCGAGTGTAGCTTCGGCTGTGTGGCAAACAGCGCCGTCTTGTTGAAACCAAATGTAGCCAATATCCTCCTCTTTAATTTTTGTGAACAAAAATTCGTTCAACATGGCCTGATAACGATCGCCATTGACTAACGGCCACCCCTTGCTAATTTTGGAAGAAAAATGGCCCAATTATGCCTCTGGAACAAAATCCGCACCAAACAGTGACTCGTTTTGGGTGCGTCGGCTTTTCAATGTATGCGTGAGGGTTTTCTGTGCACCAAATGCGACAATTTTGCTTGTTTACATACCCGCCAAGATCAAAATGAGCTTCATCTGAAAAGATGATTTTTTTTTGGCAAAATCGGCATCTTCTGTAAGTCGATCGCAGGCCCACTTAGCGAAGCGAAAACACAACCATATTCTTTCAGCGGAAGGAAAAAACTAATTATCAGACATGAGCTAAGTGTTACCATTCACGAAATAAGCACTAGTTGAAAAAAAAACTCAGCTGCATAAGTTCAATAATGGCTCAGCTATGAGTCAAAAATGGCGAATGTATCTATTTTTTAACATTTTTGTTGCATACTTTGTCTAAAATACACAACGGACAAAATAATGTGGTATCCATTTTTAACATAAACAACAGTCGTAATGTTTGTGCTAAAACTCAGAACGATCGGTCAACAAATGGCCGAGAAAAATTAAAAATATAACCGATATTTCACATTTTCATTAATATATGCTCTGCTTTTGTTTTGTTGTTTTATGCTATCATGTGCGTAATGTTTGTACACACAAGCACGAAATCTAAAAAAGTGTACGAGTATGACTGTGTGGTTTTTAATGCCTTACGAATAAAGACATCTTTATGAAAAAGAATTTTTTCCATTGTTGTCCTTAATTAAATATTTCATTAAATATGTTTGGCTTAAAAAATTTTTACAAATATTTGGAAAATTAAATTAAATTATATATAATTTGTATGCCTATTGGATATATTTATTGGAATTTCTATTTTTATTAATTTAAAAATTGTGTGACATTTTATTGCTTTTAAAAATGAGGTTCTAAGAAAGGATGGATTTCTTAGAACTCGTTAATTTTAGTTTCTTGAACTGAAATTAATTATAATTATTTATTTAAGATTAATAAAAATAGGTATTCCAAGAAAATGATTTTTAACAATGTTTGTCGTTTCTTTTTTTATTGTTATATAATTTTTAATTGTAAGTTTATATGACATTTTTTTATTGAAAGGCTTGCTTATTAAGTAGAGGTGGTATTATAAAAATTTATTTTTTCACTGATATTTCCCTCCAATAATAAATAAATAAATTTTTATATATAATACGACCTCAAGTTGAACAAAATATGCATTTCAATTACATAATTTTTTGAAGTGAGTGAAGATAAATATGGTTATTTAAATATGTTTTCACGTAATTCCTTATGTTTTTTAGTGCTTGTAAATATCTTTTCAGTATGACATATTTATAAATATGTTTAAGAGACATATAAGTACATTAATAGATAAAAATTTGCATAAATACGTTCATTTCTCTAAGGTTAGGGTCTAAGCTTGTAATCTATTGCCCATGTACCCAGAAAAGTCTTAAAATTATTTAAAAAAATTTTTTTAAATTCCTTCATACCTCAGTCCTCTTCTTCTGAAGGAGTTTTACCACTCCATACTTTGCTGAGGTACCATTCCCGATTTTGGCCAAGAAAATTGCCAAATCAAAATGAATGAATTTTGTAAGTTCTAAGTTTTCTGGAAGTGTTTTAACATTTGCGGAAATTTCGTAGTTTTTATTTTATAATGCAAAACGGAAATTGCCAAAACCCTTCAGAGCAACAGCACTTCAAAAAATTTTAAAATATCTAAAGTAATATCTGAGTAATTGGTTGGTAGGTTACAAATATAGATGATCTCCGCTAAACTACTACTAAAAACACTTAATATTTAATGGCGTTAATACTGAAAATATTTACAAATACTAAAAACCTTCGGGTTTTACGTTAAAACACATGTAACGCGACATATTTATCTTCACTCATTTATTTTTTTCTATGGTTTTGATATTATAGAAGAATGTGGAAAGTGAAAAATATTAATATTTCGCTAACGCAGTGAAGGGTATATAAGACTCGGCACCGCCGAATTTAACTTGTTTTTAATGCACTAAGTACTTTCATCGTCGCATCGACGCCGCCCCAGATCCATCCAACAGAATATAGGAAAAACTTTTTTTTAGATATCAATTTCATTTCATTTTTATTCATGTAACGTAAAAACTTAATACTAAATATTAATTTAATTAAAAAAGTAAAAACGATGTTTGTTGATTCGATGTGCGTGTAGGTTAAAAATTATACTCTTTTGTAATATTTGAAATCTGACAGAAATTTTGTGTTTTTTTATTATATTTTGAAATAACCATTTGTTTTTCATTTATTTTAAAATTAGCCTAAATATTACATAAATTTTAAAATTGTCACATAATTTAAATGACAAAATATTGGTAAATTTTGCATACTAGACCGTAGAAAAGCCAATTTACATTTACATAAAGTTTTTTTTTTTATAAGTTTAAAGTATTATATCATTCCGTAAAATGTCAAAATAATATTTTCTCTGTAAAATTATGCAAATTTTTCGCTTGACAGATTTTCTTAATACGTGCGAGTATTTGAAAGCAATTAGTTAGAAGAATAGTGTTGAACTGGTTTATAAACAACTGAACTGGTTTAATAAAATGTCTGAGAATACGCAATTTTTGTTTTGGAGAGAAGAAAAAAAGAACATCGTTATCGTCTATCTAATAATACAAAATAATTGGCTGAATATTGATTACGTTTCTCAAAATTTGGTTAACAGTTTATTTTCTCATAAATTTTTTTTTAAAGCAGATTTATAAAAGTGTTTGCATAAATATGTTTTCAATGTTTTTAATTTGTTATTTTGCGCTTAATTTGCCAAATCCTTTAATTCTTTATTTGGTCCTTGTAGAAAGATTTTTTTAATATGCCAACATGCTGCACTTTGCTTACCCTTATAGTCTTTACAACCCTTTTTATTTTATAACACGCAAAAGCTAGGTACTTAAGACGATTTTCATTTTGTCTAGCCTTTATTCTTGAAAAGGATACATACAATCATACATGATTTTTGTTTCTGTGTTTTTAATTATATGCATATTTAATGTAAGATTATTTGTCGTTATCAATCTGTTTCAAACAAAAAAAAATGTTAAAAGGTTTGTATATGTAGCGCCTTTAAAAAAAATTAAATTTATTTTAAATATTTCTTAAATATTCTGTGACGAATGAGAAGGATGTTTACAGCTTAAAAGAGTTTTTGTTTTTTAGCATAAATTTCAAAGATTTGTGTGTGTTGAAATATTGTTTGTAATGACTTTTGAATATCGACATTGTCAAAAAAATAAAAACAACAAATATTTTCTACTCGTCATGTTGTTGCTGGTGAAATAATATTAAATTAATTCATTGACATGTTTTTATACATCTAGGAGAGACTTTATGTTTCATATTTTATGCCTGTCATTTAAATAAAAATTTGTTTCCTATATATTTTTTAGAGCTAAACGCAGTTGGGTACATGGATATAAAATATCATTTCACGAAACTTATAGTTTTCAAAAACAGTAATTTTCTTCTCAATTTGAATACAAAAACCATAATTTACAATATTATGGTTGACAAAAAAATTTTACAAATTTATTTTTTCTTTAAATAAAAATTTCAAGATAGATAAGTTTAATAAAGTGATTTGAAATTCTTATCGAAGTATATTACAATATAAATTATTATTTTTATAATATTTCTAGAAAAATTAGTTAAAAACATTATGGCATCAAACTTCTGCATTATTAAAAAAATAATTTGAAAACATGGAATAATTTGTGCTACCCATTACAATTAAATAAATATAGCCTTTAATTCAAATAAAAGTAGCGGTTTTGTTTAGTAATTTGTCGTATATCCCTTTTTCGAGTAGTACATTTTTATAATTTTTCTGTTAAAATCATGGCAAGAAACATTAACAGTTTTTAAAAAAATAACCATTAAAATGAGTAAAAGTTATGTAATTATTTTGATTTTTCTTATATAGAAAAATAAAAAAAATTAAATTCAAATCTTGCGTAAATACAATCAATGGTTTTATTTTCGGAATATTATAATATATTGTCATCAGCTTAAAAGTTAATTTCATATCCTTTTTTAAAAATAGATTTTAAACATATTTCTAAAAACAACATTACCGGAAATTTAATTAACTATTGAAAAAAGATTATATATATGTAATACAGTGGTTTGTGCAACTTATTTATTTTTTTTTAAGTAAAAATTTTAAAAAGTAAACTTAAATTCAAATCTCAGACTATTGCAACATATATTTTTGTTTCTGAAATAATTTTACCAAATTTCTTTTATGAAAATTATTTTAGTTAAATATTATAAAAACAAAAATATCTACCATTTTTCTTTAACCAACATCACAAGCTTCCTTAGCAGCAGTACCTATTGAAATAATTTGCAGAAATTAATAAAAAACATCTCTTTGTTGAAATTTAGAGCAGTTTAATTCAATACAACTCGTACACTTAAGCAAAACTATAAACTCCGTTTAAATAAGATTTTAGGCTTTATTAGTTCCAAAGCGCTTCATAAATAAATTTTTTTTTATATTAGAAATAATAAGAATTTTAATTTTTTTACAGTTTACCCTAAAACACCACTGCCTTATTCTCTTTTAACTGTCTCGGAACCTAAACTATTTTAATCCCTTGTGCTGATGTAATTCTTGCTCTGATCTAATTTCTTTCCATTTATTCTTTAAGCAACCACACTGAACACATCTGTATACAACACAGACTTTTTGACATTTTGTTCAAACTTGTATTAATGAGTTGTAATTAATCAGTAAGAACAAATTTTAAAAAAGAAGAAAAAAAATTAACAATTAGTTTTTGTTACAAATTGAAATACAGTTGTGCAAATATTTTAACAATAAATGCGCTATGCTTAATGCAGTGGCCTTTAAAATAACAACAAATAAAAAAGTATGTTGCAGATATAACTTATAGTTTGACTTAATAGGTGTGCATGTGCACAAAAAAAAATCAGGTAAGTAAGAGAAAAATATTTGACTGACAACCGCATGTTAAACGAAGATGCTTTGTATGAAACATAAACCATTTCACATATCAATGGCAAACTCATCATCATTATGATTGTTAACAAAATTTGTCAACATCATGCTACTTCAAATAGGACATTACATGTTAGAACATTTCAAACACCCCTTAGTAATCTCTTTTCTGCAGTGAAAATTATCAATTTTTATTATCTTAATAAAATGTTCCAAGGAAGAAAAACTTTGTGTTTTTGCTTAGTCATTTGGTTTTTTGGTCTAACCAAAAAAGAAATTATTATAATATAAATTCATTATCAGAAAAATATTGATTAATTATCTAGTAGCACAAAAACTAAAACGTCTACACCTTTTATTACTTTTACTGGTATTGAAGTTACTGTCATTATCCACCACTTAATATCAGAAATAACTAGAGCATTGCCCTATTTCATTGTTTTTGCTGAAATCATCCAGGAATATTCTAGAGTCATGTTAATTTTTTATACAATTCTGTCAAATGAATGTCAAGCTTACGGCATTTGTTTACACGCTGTACCACATATTTTCCTTAAGCTAACATGTACCATTTAACGTAAATTTTTCTAGTTTGGTTCAATGATTTGCAAAACTCAATCTGTAACAAATGAAAATCAGTTGTTGTAACGAATATATAAATTTTATTAAATGTATAACTCATATTCACTAAGACTTTTCATATTTTAGCCGTCCCAAAGACTAAAATTTAAGGAGGTTGAAGTGGGTTCTCCAGTGTGGTTCGTTTTTATTTGGTTCATAAATTTATGTTTGTACATTTCGAAAGAATTCCTGTTGAAAATAATGGTATATTTTAAAATGTAACTTCACACGCGTAATAATGATATATAAATTGAAATGTGGTAGTTTTAAAAACACATACTAAGCAATTGTTTCTTTTAGAATCAATTTTAATGTCCTTTTCATAAATCGTTTAAGTATTTCTGAGCTATTATTTTAAAATTGATTTGAAATACATTTTTTGTCCAGCAACATTAAATATCTGATTGCTTCAAAATAAAGGAAATCGTATTAAATTATTTGACACATGTCACATAAATTTTATAATTGAAGGAGCCATGCAACAAAAATCTTAGACTAAACAATTTTAAAAATCAAACAATAATAAATAATACATACAAATTAGAGCGTAGACAACTAAAAACAAATAAAAAGAGAAAAATTCTTAATGAAAAAAAACTGGCAAAAACGGAAAGTACCTCTACACGCAGCATCTGTTTAAATACTTGCAAAAATAAATAGAAAAGTTTAAAAAAATAAAACAACAATTCCATTCATATTGATGTTGTCAATTTCTTACATTTGAATTGGTCAAAGACTAGAAGATCATTAACAGCAGCATACGAGTATATTGTCTGCATTTAAACAAAATATTTAGCTACTGTGTAGTGATGACACTACACTAAACTAAATTGTTGAAAACAACAGCAAAATATAAGTAAGATTTGTTGCTTCTATTTTTGTTAAAACTAAGTCATTTACTTCACCAGTAGCTATTTAACATCTGTCGCTTTGCCAATTTTATTTTTAATATTTATAAAACGAGTAATTTTTTTGCCAGAGCAGAAAGTCGTTCTTTTTTAGACTTTTTCTCTATTGTTGCTTTAATATAAACTAAACCACTATAGAAGCCAAAATAAAGAACCTGTAGTCTGTTTTAACTATATTCCTGTTTTTTGCCGGTGGTAGTTTTTTCGTAAGTACGAAGATGTAACATCATTATTTATTTTAAAGAGAATTCTCAAAAAAAAGTAGCAGAATAGAGCAATGCAAGTTTTTACTCATCAGCGGCATTAAATTTGTGTGAATATTTCCCAGCAAAAAATTAGCGTATGAATTTATTTTAATTTTTCCGTCAAAGAAATTTTTGGTACAATTGATAGACAGGCTGCGATAAAATACGTAAAGATAATTTGTTGATCATTCAATTCTATGGGTCCGACATCGAACGTTTTTGTTTTCAACTAGTGCTTATTCCATGAATGGTAATACTTAGCTCATGTCTGATAATTAGTTTTAATCTTCCGCTGAAAGAATATGTTTGTGTTTTCGCTTCGCTAAGTGGGCCTGCGATCGACTTACAAAAGATGCCGATTTTGCCAAAAAAAAAATCATCTTTTCAGATGAAGCGGGTATGTAAACAAGCAAAATTGTCGCATTTGAGGCACAGAAAATCTGCACGCATACATTGAAAAGCCGATGCACCCAAAACGAGTAACTGTTTGGTGCGGATTTTGGTCCAGAGGCATAATTGGGCCATTTTTCTTCCAAAATGAGCAAGGAGTGGCCGTTAGTCAATGGCGATCGTTATCGGGCCATGTTAAATGAATTTTTGTTCACAAAAATTGAAGAGGAGGATATTGGCAACATTTGGTTTCAACAGGACGGCGCTACGTGCCACACAGCCGAAGCTACGCTCGATGTTTTTATAGCATTTAAAAAAAAAAAAGTTACAAATAAATAATAAAAAAAAATATTTATTACTTTTGTCACTCCGTTTGAAATTTCTGCTCCGTATATATATGATACCCGTCTGTCTGCCTGTGTAATCGTTGAAACCAATTTTCTGAAGGCTCTAGGCAGCGTACAAAAAAGTTTAGAATACCAACCTGTTAGCTGTTGCTCTCTCCAGGTTACAATTAAAATTTAGACCGATTAGTGTCTAATCTCTGTTGACTATTTTTCAGAGAATTGTTTTTTATATTTTGTCTAAAATACAAGACGGACAAGAAACGTATCGGAAATAACAGTCGTATTGTTTTTGTAAAAAAATCTGTTTTGCTTTTTTATCTGATTTTTAAGCTGTACATGTGCATAATGTATTTGTACGCATTCGTATTAAAGTAGCTTAAAGTATTTACTAATGCGGCGCGTGTACATGCACTAGTATTATCCTAACATAATCTACTTCAATAGGTTTTATATGTGAAATTTTACATGAAGATGTCCTATGGTTAGGTCAATAAACCCTTCTCGGCATATCCCTTACCTAGCAATATGGATACCCACACAGGTCTATACATCCCGCTATCTCGAAAGATTACCTGTTATACTAATCTCCAAGAAGCTAGTAAAAGATAGCCTCTTCACCAGTCCCAAATAGACAGAGAAATTGTTAGTACTTGCTGGCTTACAAGCGTGATATTTTAAACATATAAAATCTTTTGACGAATTACTTCAGTTAACTGAGTTAATTAAATTGCAATACTGGCGAAGACTACTGTTATTTCATTCTGGCTGGATGTGATGCCAAAGTGCTTTTTGGCTGCAACTGGTCGTTTTATGATCCTCCAAAGATTGCCAAGGCTGGTCAATCAAGAACAATTTTTTTTGCTCAGCAAAACCAAGCTTTAACTACACGAGATATATGCTTCGGGTCGTTAGCATTCTGAAACATCCACACTAGTGTTAATTCGTCCTCATATTACTTAGTTAAATTCTTCTCTAGGATGTTTTTGTACATTTCCCCAGTCATTTTGCTATTGATTCTTACCACTTAACCAACACCATGATTTAAGGTTTTTTTGTGTTCATTGGATCTAATTATGTATTGACATGGGTCTTGATTAAGGTCTGATATCGTTTCCAATGATGTTAAACTGTGACTCATCACTCCACACCACTAATCCAAAAAAATTTTTATCTTTATGGAGGTGGGTTTTGAAACAAAATGTTTTTTTCTCGCAACACGACCATTGAAATTATTTTCAGTTATTCATATTCTTACCGTTCTTCAGAATATTTTAACAGCGTTTTCCACCTCCATGCACCGTTTTGCTGTGTAGATTTGATAAATGGGTCCACTTTACTGGTTCTGGCTATAATTCGATCTTCTGCAACGATAGTTTTGCGTTGCTTTTTTCTTTACAATTATTAAAAGATCGAAATTACTCGTAATGTTTAATTGCGTAAACAATTTTTCCTCGGGATATTGATGAAATGCTTACTAGTTTAACGAATGAACCAATATTATTTAAGTATTTCCACATTATCTCCCTTTCAGCTAGAGTAGAGCTCTTATTTTTACCCATAACTTATAAAACTCACAAAAAACGTTGTCTTGCCTTAAAATTTTTATATATTCGATCTTCTTACACTAAGAAATCGTGAGTAAAGAACCGTGCGAGACCGGGTAAAAACAGGTAGTAGGCAAATAAGTCAGATACCGACTATTGCGCTACCTGCCGGGCAGATTTGTGACGTTAAAATTTCCAAGATTATACATATAAAACTTCCTCTTCAATCACTTTATCTATTAAAAAAACCGCATGAAAATCCGTTGGGCAGTTTTAAAGATTTAAGCATGCATATGGATATAGCGACAGAGAAAGCGACTTTGTTTTATACTATGTAGTGATTATAACTATTTATTTAAATTTTTGTTGTTAATTACTTATTAGACATGTCAAATGAAATATATAAGTTTTTTGTTTAATCTTTTCAATTTTAACATAAATAGAAAATTTTGCGTAAGTGACTTCATTGTATGTCCATAAGAGTACATATGTGTGTAAGTGTATGTGCGCATTTTCATTTCTTACCTAAAAGAGCTGTATTAAATTTTCTCGAAACTCTACACAGATATATGGACAGATAGATGAACATCGTTAATTCGACTGTGCTATTTATAAGGATCTAGAATATATATACTTTATAGGGTGCTAGGGTGTAGAAGTTTAAAACGGAACCACATACTTATATATATCCTTCTTACTTACAGTGAAAAGTATAGAAATCGTAATAAAAAATGTGGTTGATTTACTTTGATTCTTGTATTTACAGAAATTGTGGTATAAAATTAGAGGCTACCGCACACAATTTTTACAACTTAACTGACATATTGGTGTCTATAAAAAGAGTAGGTATGATTGGATATTTGCATAGTATAAATTGAATAAAAATTCTAACTATTTTACTAGACATTGGTGGCTGAGGAAACTAGAATTGACGAAAGCAAGCATACATACCTGTGGGTAATTTGTGTTCACGCACACTAAGCCAGACAATTGTTCTTATATAAACTTGTGTATGTATGTGTGTCTTTTATGTTGCTAGTTTGTAATAGAACTACGAATTAGAATTTGATTTTCTTTCATTTGATTAAATATTTAATTAAATATATTTTGTATTTTTATGAGCTGTTTTCACGAAAGCGCCAAAAAAAATTTTTATTAAAAACACTCAAAAATATTTCCAAAATTGTTTGTTAAAATATCCTTTTTTATGTGTAGATGAAAATTGAGTACCTGTAGTTATTTTATTGGTTTTTAAAGTGAGCACCCCAGAACGTATTTTATAGTGAATGTCTTTATATAACTGAAATTAATTATTTATTTTAGGTATTGAAAGAAAATTATTTGAATGAATATTTGCGATTTCATTAAAAAAAATGTTTTTAGTTTTATTTAATACATATGTATTGTGCAAGACTGAAAATATGAATATTTGGCTATAATAGTGAAGAGTATATAAGATTCGGTATTGCTGAATTTAGTTTGTTTTTTGTAATCACATGCATACTAAATACTAACTGAATTCCAACCAGTGAATCTGCAGTTAAGAATCATTAACTGGACACCCAACCATCTTAGCCACAAAGCGCTGTTAAGTTTGAATGGTTGAGTATTTGTTTTATTATATCCTTCAAAAGTGAAAAGATAAGTTTGTCATTCCGCGTGTAATGTACAAATGTGTTTTAAACTCTCGCTTTCCTTAATGCTTCTTGGAAGTAATAAATTCTAATTTGAAACTGTTTTTTTTTTTTTTTTGTGAATTTTGTTACATTTAAAAACTATAGTCGCTTTTTGTCATATTTATTTACAGACGTTTGAAAAATTTTCTCCAAAACTATGACATTCCTAATGCTTCTGTACAAAACTGAATAAAATTCTATTTTTTTCTTTTGAGAAGAAACCCCTTGGCTTACGCTTTTGCATCCCAAAATGCAGTACATTGAAGGATTGAATTTTTTTTAAATAATTTTAAATATTAAAAAATTATTAATCTTATATGAATTTAATAATAATTTATTTTTATTTATTTATTTATTTTTTTGTAAATTGTTGAAAATTTTTTGTTACAAACATTTTGCTTAGAAATATGTATGTTAGTCAAGCTTAAAACCTTTTTAGCGTCCTCTACTGTGAAAAATTTTCACAATTGTTGGCTATTAGTTTAGCAAAAATAAAGAACTTGTAAATAGATTATATTAAATGAAAAGAAATAAATAAATCTCAGAGAGCACAGCACGTTTTGTTATCTCTGAGATTTACTTAATTTGGTTTCTCTTGCTTCTCTCTCTTTAAATTTATGCCTTCATTCAGTATAGGTTTCTTTAACATTTATTAGCCGAAGCAACTAACGATCTCTTGCGAAGAAATATGCAACCGGTTGTTTAAACTTCTTTCATGGTTGTTGCAAGTAAATGAGCAGGCGCTAAACTTCTTGATTTACAAATTATTTGTGTTTCTACACTCGCGCGCTAAACATTTGCGGTAGTTGAGCCAGTCGTGCAACAAAGACTTGAACAATTTTTTATTTAAAATGAAAAAAAGTGAAACTTAAAAAAACACATGAGCTAAGCAAAACATGAATTGTTTTTTGTTGCTTTTTGTATTTGTCTAAAAATATTGGTATTTAAATTTTAATGAAAAAAGTTATTTTAAAGAGTTTTAAAAACTTTAACAAGTGAAGTGTTAAGTTGTTTGAGAATTTTTATTATCTTTCCTTTTTTTCTTTAAATAATTTCATTAGGTAAGTAAAAGTGCTTAGTAAAAATCCTTTTTTGTAAATTTCTTAATGAAAATAATTTTGTTGTTATTTTGCCTTCCCGCCCTGTAAATGAATTTTTATTTCTTTTTATTCTGGTGTTAAAAATATGTAAAACAAATTAGTGATCTCCTCCCCTTTCTCTAGTTTTTGAATTGAAAATAAACATTTTATTTTTATTTTATTAGTTTCGTAAGACATCCCAGTTTCATAAAAAAAACAAACCTCTCCTTGATCTTTTTCGAAGAAAAATCTAAACAACCTTGAAATTTGTTTCATTTTTACTTACAACCGCCAAATGCTCTACATTGAATTTTACTTAATTAAAATTCTAAAACTAAAAAACCTCCCTGATTATCTAAGATATCCCAGCAGCGGAAAAAAGGTACCAACGAGCAACAAAAGAAACACCTTGGGCTTCTTTTCTAACATTCAGAAAAAATATTGAGGGTAAGATTTTTTTCTTTGATTTTTTTTTTGTTACTTCAGGGTGACGTTTTTAGATTACATTTTATTTTTCATTGTATCCTTTTTTATTGAACGTTATTGTTCGTTTTTAAGCCTCAGGCTTAAATGATTTCACCCAGAAAAGCAAAAATTAGAAAGAAAAACTGATCTACAAAGATCTTCTAGAACACCTTGATTTTTTTTCCTTCTTTTGAACAACAATCGTTCAATCAAAATCATAACTTTTTTTGTGTTTTTTTATAAAAATATTAATATGATTAAGTATAATTTTTTTGTTAAGAAAAAAAATTGCGGTTGCCAAAAGCAAAGAACTAATTTAAAAAAAAACCAACTTTATATTAATAAAACGTTTTAGCGGAGTTAAAAATTTCGCTGAATTCAATAAGAATTTTTGTCTGCTTTGTATTTAATGCAGAAAACACAAAATGTTGTAGTATATTTTAGCTCTACAGTAACAAAATATGCACAAATGCACTTGCTTTACATTTGCAAATAAGCAACACGTAAAACCAATAGTTTATATTTACTCTACATATGCAACATTTATTTGCAAACTGACAGCCAGCGCTACCATATAAATATGTAAATATTTTGTTAAAAATTTCTTTTTCTTAAAAAAAAAAACTTTTTTTCTAAAGCTAGAATTATCGAAAACAAATGCCACGTTGACGGTACGGCAAGATTTGTATAAAATAGAATTTAGAAACGTTTTTACGGGACGTTTATGCACAGCTGAGACAGAGTTGTTTTTTATTGGAATAAAATGAAGTGAGCGCATATAAAAGAAAGTTTAAATAATTAAAGTGCTTAAAACTTTTCTAAATATAACAAAAATTAACTAAAAACATTAATAGGCCATAATCGTAGTCACAAAAAAGTATGCTTTTATTAAGAGCTGACTTTTGTTCATAAGAATTATATGAATATAAAGTCGTTTTTAAAAAGAAAACGACTTTAGTGTGACTATGATTATAGACCAATATTTAATAATTAAACACTACAACAAAAAGTGTGATACAGTTTTTTGTAAAAAAAAAATTTTTTTTTCTTATGTGAAAAGCATATAACACGTTTTTAAATTATCTATAACTACACAAACGTTTTAATGTCAACGGGCATCGACGAACGTTTTCAACAACGTTCAGCTAAACAAGCCTTAAGATTTGAAAAGAACACACAAAAATGTAATTCGAATTTATTATTTTTAACCAATTAGCTTACAAAGAACTATTTGCTATATAAAAAATAAACAAAATAAAAATGAGGAGGTTCTTAAGAAAAGCATCACATATATTGATAATCACATTTGTTATATGCAAAATACTCATTTTTAACCTGCGTTTTCTCATGGAAGTAATTTCTTGCAAGTTGATCATACGTATTAACTACGAAAAAGCGGAACATAAAGTTGAAAGTCTTAATTGTATGAGTTGCCACACAGAACAGTGCAAGTTAATTTTTAAAATAACGTCAAACACTACATTTCTAATGCAAAAATGGTTGCGCTATTAATGTAGAAAATAAAAATACATGAACACTAACTAACAATTTTGTTGTTAGTATTCAATAGTCAAAAATATGAAATTGTTATTTAAATTTATCTTCTACAATGACGGCAAACAAATGGCATAGAAAAATCAAAAATACTACCGATGTTGTGATTTTTCAATTTGTTTATTATAGAAAGTTTTAAGCTACACATGTATATTTGCCACAATTTTTAAAGACAAAATCTGAATAAATTTGCATCTTATTTCTAGAAATCTTAAAAAAAAACCAACACACATATTTTTATTGATTGTTTGTTCACTTTATTAATTTCAATGTATGAGAAATATTGACTGCTAGGCTCCCTATTTCGATGCGAGGCGAAGGCGAAAGAAAACCAGTCACTCATTTTCGACTGAAAACGGGGCTGACTAACTTTTGACTTATAGTTCGCTTGTTGTTTACCGCAAACCTTCTCAATATACTATATTGCCACAACAACAGTTTCATAAATTAATCGCCAGTTTCAAAGAAAACACTACATGATACACTACTTAAACTCTCAACAAAAAAGAAGAATATAAGACACAGACAATTACATTCACAAAAACAAATTGTAAACAAAAAAGCTTCAAAAATTTATTTTTTTAATTAAAAAGAAAATTTCATGTTGATTGTTAAAAAATCAATATTAGAAAAGAGAAAAATATTTTTTATTTCTAATTTTAGTGGTTTCTGCGCACTTCGTGTTAATTTTATAAGAAAAAAATACAAATCAGCTGTTTGTCTTCTGAAGTCGAAGCGAACGATAATTTTCTTCATAGGGAGCCTGGCCGTAAATTTTTTATTAGTTATAAATATTCGTCGACATACATATGTACATACGTAACTTTAAGTAAGACAAAAGCAAATAAAAAAATGTTTTTTGAAAAAAAAAACGAACGAAAATCCCACTAGAGATTCCTCCGAGTATCCCAAAAAATTGATGTAGAACTTAAATTAAATTTTGTGGAAAAATTAAACGAAAAATTGTCAGCAACAAATAACCAAAAATATGACTAGAAAAATTTGAATTTTTCAGTACAAAATCTTCAAAACTGCATTTGGGTGTAAAATCTGTAAAATATTGCATTTCCGACAACTTTTTATAAATGGCCGTAATGTGTGTGTGCACATACACGAAAGCTGACAGTTGAGCTTCTACGTGTCTGCTGTCTTATAAAGAGTGATTTTTTTGCTATTATCTTTTTGGCAACACTAGTTTTGACAGCTCACGCACGTTTTGTATCTTGTGTCACTGTCAAACATCTTCAGTTTGGTCTATAATTTAATCATGAATCGTCTTACAAACGAACAACGCTTGCAAATTATTGAATTTTATTACCAAAATGCGTGCTCTGTTAAGAAAGTTCATCGCGCGCTTCTTCCATTTTATGGTCAGTTTAATCGACCTACTGAGGCTTCTATTCGGGCTATTGTAACAAAATTTCGCACCAAATTTACATTGTTGGACATTAAACCACCAACACGCTTACGTAGAGTGCGAACTGAAGAAAATATCGCAGCCGTATCGGCCAGTGTTGGTGATGACCGTGAATTATCGATTCGGCGCCGTTCGCAGCAATTGGGCCTCTGTTACTCCACTACGTGGAAAATTTGGGGAAGGATTTGGGTGTGAAGCCTTATAAGATACAACTGGAGCAAGAATTGAAGCCAAACGACCTACCACAACGCCAAATTTTTGGTGAATGGGCTCTTGAAAAGTTAGATGAAGATCCACTTTTTTATCGAAGAATTGTGTTCAGCGACGAGGCTCATTTCTGGTTGAATGGATACGTGAACAAGCAAAACTGCCGTATTTGGAGTGAAGAGCAGCCAGAAGCATTGCAAGAGCTACCAATGCATCCACAAAAAACAACCGTTTGGTGCGGATTATGGGCTGGCGGCATCATTGGGCCGTATTTCTTCAAAGATGATGCGAATCACAACGTTACTGTGAATGGTGAGCGCTACCGTGCGATGATAACAAACTTTTTTTTGCTCAAAATGTTAGAGCTTGACTTGCATGACATGTGGTTTCAACAAGACGGTGCCACATGCCACACAGCACGCGAAACAATGGACCAATTGAGAGGCGAGTTCGGTGAACAGTTTATTTCACGCTTGGGACCAGTCAATTGGCCGCCCAGATCGTGCGATTTAACGCCTCTAGACTATTTTTTGTGGGGCTATGTTAAGGCTAATGTCTATAGGGACAAGCCCGCTTCGATAACGAGAAGTTACGAAAAGTTACGCTTAGTAGCTCAGGAGCATTCTGTGCATTGCCCTGGAGTACTATAAAGCTAAATAGAATCGTCGGAAATGAAGAATATCAAGCTGGTGAATATATTAATGACCGGTAATATGAGGATCATTTGTCTCTGCAGGTTATGTAAAGAATATGAAGAAACAACAGAAAGTATATTGGTCTAATTTAAACTTGTTTTATTTACTTTGCTCATCAGTATCTACCACATGCTGATAACGCCTATAAATATTCCAAAAAATCACAGAATTCTTAAGGAATACTAGACTTAGAAACGATTTGTAACATGAGAGTAGTGTCACAATATTTATATATTTTTTTTCAAAAATGCACATGCACTCCATAGCGAGACAGCGCTAAAAGAAGTAGCGTTATCAATGAATGAATGTAGTTTAATAAATTCTTTTATAAATGCGTGATTTTGCCAAGCCATCTTTACTCGTTGCTTACGAAATTAGAAATGAAATTTGTACTGTGCTTGTAGAACTGCTATTAAACGAGCATTATGGCATGAAGACAAACAGAAAATATTGAAATTGAGAGACAAAAATGGCGAGAGAGAATGAAAATATCAAAAATTTTTTAAAAGCATCATGTTACACAGCAATTTTCCCTATTACACGAGCATGATGGCATGTCATCATACCGTGCTATCATGCCGCACATGATCGTCTAATAGGCGTTTTAAAATTTTTTTATATTATTTTGGTTTTTTGCACTGATATTAATTATTTATTTAGGATTAATAAAAAATAGGGATTCAAAGAAAATTTTTGTATTAATATTTTTCATTTCATTCTTTCATTGTATTCTTTTTTTTTTTTTTTTTTTGATATTTAAGAAAGTGAAAAATATGGTATGTAAAACTCGGCACAGCCGAATTTCATTTGTTTTCTTTCAAATTATGAAAATTCATAAAGGAGACTTTCTTTAGTTTTATTTTTTTGGCGCATGAAATTTGTAAATTTTTTAAATATTTCTGCAGGATTTTCGAATCAAAAAAATTTTTATGGACTAATATTTCAGAAACAAATTGTAAATTATCTTACGTTTTAACAATTTGAAATTTAACAGCTGCTGTTCCTTGTATAGTTACGCTATGAAATCGACCAGCCACTACTTCATGACTGGATTTTGGCAAAATCTAGCGAAATCTTACTACTGCTAGGGTCTTGTTATTAAATAATACAACAAAAAAATACGACACTGCACAACAAAATTTGACATTTTAATAATAACAATTGCACGCGTAAAAAAAACGAAGAAAAATTTATGAAGTACCATAAGTACCGAAAAAAATAAATAAAAAAAGCTCAAGAGGAAAACAATAAATTTAAAATACCCCAAAACAATTCTGGAATTATGCACAAATAAATTTTAACGGCCAGGCTTCCTATGAAGAAACTATAGTCCACTTCTACTACAGATGACAAACAGCTGATTTGCGGCTCCCTAAAACATTTTTACAAGAAAATTCTTATGAAAAGAAAATCGAACAATTAAGTAAGCATTTCTATTTATATGAAATTGCTGCTCACTAAAAAATATTTTTTCTCTTTGTACGAATCCAAATGCCAAAATCACTCACTTGTTTTCTTGTTGTCGCTTGGCTATTTTTTCTTATAAAATTAACACGAAACGTGCAAAAATCACTAAAATTAGAAATAAATTGTTTTTCTATCTTCTAATATTGATTTTTTAAGAATCAACATGAAATTTTCTTTTTAATTAAAAAATAAATTTTTTAAGCTTTCTTGTTTACAATTTGTTTTTGTGAATGTATGTGTCTGTGTTTTAAATTGTTCTTTCTGCTCTCTTTCGTTGAGCAGCGTATCATGTTGTCCTTTTAAAGTACATTTCTAGTTTCCAGCAGTTTTTTTTAACTGGCGAGTGTGAGCCCCTTTTTAAGTCGAAAATGAGTGACTGGTTGTCTTTCGCTTCATATTAAAATAGGAAACCTAGCAATAATATTTTATTAAGCTTCTGAATTCCAAATAAAATTATTTTAAATATAAATAATTAATTTCAGTTCAAGAAATTAAAATTAGAGAGATCTAAGAAAAAATTCATTCTGGGATCCTTATTTTTAGAAGAAATACAATTTCTGTATAAACTCAATGTTTAAATTAAAAAAAGGAATTCTAATAAAAATATCTAATTTTTATATAAAATGTTTTGCACAAATTTTTCAAACCAAACATATTTATTAATTTCAAATAAAAATTTTTTATTTCAAATAAAGAAATTAAAATATCCAAAAAATCCTCTCTTCTTTTACTTTTGTATAAGACAGATTGACTCTTTTCGTATTTGTGTACACAAACATTACGCACATGTACAACTTAAAAATTTCCATAAAAAACAAAACACAAAAGTGAAAAACTAAAATTTAAGTTGTATTTCTTGCTCTCATTTTTCGCACAGATATTTTGCGTATACAGACATTATGATTGGCATTTCTTATAAATTGCGTAAACCGTTTTTTATCCGTTTTGCATTTTCGACAAAATAGCCAAAAAATGTACCCAGAAAAATGGTCAACTGGAACTTTCAACAAATTGTTGAACTAAACTTTTCTGCAGGTATTCTAGGGATTTCAAAAAGTTGATTTTAGTTACTAGAAGTAGAGACAGACAGAAAGACGGACATCGATTAATTGACTCTTCTATTTATAAGGATTCAGAGTATATGCATAGTAGGGCGGGTCGATTTAAAAATCGCACAAATTACAAGGAAAATCGTATTCTAGTGATCAAAATAAGAAACTTTGGCGAAGGAACCATACCTCTAAAATGTATTTTGATGTCCCGACTTTTGACGCAAAAGGTCAATTAAATATAAAAATTTCTTTATTTATTATTGGAGCGAAATATCAAAAAAAAAATAAATTTTTATAATACGACTAAAATTAACGAGTTCTAAGAAACAATCCTTTCTGGAAACCTCATTTTTAAAAGCAATAAAATGTCTCCAAGCACTCAATTTTTGAATTAATAAAAAAAGGAATTCTAAGAAAAATTACAAAAAAAATTATTTTCATTTAATTTTGCAAATTTTTGAAAAATTTTTAAGCCAAACATATTTAATTAAATATTTAATTATCCAGAAAGATCTAACGAACTCTCTTTCATAAAGATGTCTGTATTCCTACTATTTTACTCAAGGCAATAAAAACCATACAAAATACACTTTTTTAGGTTTCGTGTTTGTACACAGCTAAAAAAATTTTAAGCAAAAAAAAAAAAAAAAAAACAAAGCAAAAACAAAACAAAAATAATAAAAACGTGAAATGCCTGTTGTATTTTTGATTTTTCTGGTCCATTTGTGCACCGATCTTTCTGATTTTTAGCACAGATATTACGGCGGTTATTTGTAATACAACTGCTTACCACGATTAATTTTCCGTCGTGTAGTTTAGACAAATTACGCAAAAAAAACTCACCGAAAATGGTAAAAAAATTGAGGTAGTCGTAATTTTGGACTCATAGCTCAGCCATTTATGTACCGATTTTGCTGAATTTCAATAGTAGTAGTCTTACAGAAACAACTGACCGCTTGGTATGCTATACTTTTTTGTATGTTGTCTAGGGTCTTCTGAAAGCTGATTTCAACGACTACACGAACAAATAGACGGACAACGTTTATTAAACTCCGCTATTCATAAGGATTCAGAATATATGTACCATGTACGGTGTAGAAATTACAATCGGAAAATATATTCTTAATTATAGTGAAGGGTGTAATAATAATTCGGCATCGCCTTCTCCTTATTGCAAACAATTCTAGAAAACAATTTATTAATATTTTAAGAAAAAGTATTCAAGTTACTCATCAAATAAGTATGTATGGTTTAACTTCTAAAACGATGAACATAATGACACATTTGACAGTGACATAATGTCCAATATTATAATGCCGAAATGCCTACTTTCACAAGTGTCTTGAAGCTCACTAAGAAATTACTTCTCAACTTGCTAACAAGTTTCTTTCCTTTTTATGGAATATTTTTTGTAAAATTATATATTTAGTTCAATGTGCGATTTTAAGGCAACCGAGAGTACAAATTGTTTGAAGTATAAAAACCAGAATTTTCATCAAGGAACTAATGAACAACACTCAGAGAACCGACTGAGTGGCTGACTCGATAAATGTCTTCGCGTGTTTCAGTCTTGGCAGTCTGTCTGGCTGTTTGATTAAGTAGTCAAGGGGAATAAATTTCGCAGGCACAAAAATTAAATGTATTACATATATAAACCTTAAATAGCCGCGAAAACAAACATTTTCATAAAGCCCAAACTAATAATATCTGCACAGATATCACAGGGGAGAATAAGAGAGAATTTGTTTGGGAATTTTAAAATCTGCAACAAAAGAAAATATTTTTTTTGCAAATCAAAAACATGTTGGTTGGTTTTTGTGGTTCAAAATAAACTGGTTTATTTTTTGTTTGGTCATTTTATTTTAAAGAGTGGATTTATATTGAACAAATAACATTTTTTTTAAATAATGAAAAACGTCTTATAATAAAATAAAAAAATTTCAAGATCCTTTTTTTGTGTTCGTAATTTGAATAATTTGCTTTAAATAAAATAAATCAAACAAAAATTATCTTTTGTGTTTTTCTAGGAGCAAAATATCAGCAAAAAACAGGATTTTTCGGCATTAAATTTTAACTTAAAGCGTATTATTTGATTTTTACAACAACAACAAATAACAAAAATAACATAGAACAAGCAAAAATTACTTTTTTCTTTCATTGATAATTTTGTGCTGTTCCCTTTGTTTGTTAGAAAGACAATTTGTGCCAAATCTCTGTCTAAAAATTGCTGTCTGCCTTCCAGTCTGTGTCTTTTCTTTTTTATTAAAAAAGCCAACATTAGGAAAAAAAAATATCAGAAGCTACTTAAGCAATTATTATGTCAAGATTTGTTTAAAAATTAGTTAAATTCTATATATAGAAAAGCTCTTTTTATACACTTCACTGTAAGTAAGTAGAGTGTATATAAGTTTGTAATTGGAACACATAATAATGTATATATATACTGGATCCCTATAAATATCAAAGTTGATTTAGCGGTGTCCTTTTATGTCTGTCTGTCTGTCTTATCGTCGAAATCAACTTTCTGAAATCCCTAGAAGAGTTTAGAATACTAATCTGTCAATTGTTTTTGTCTTTCAATTGCTATTGTATTTGAGCCGCCATCTTCTGAGTCATAATATTTGTGCAAAAATGAGAGCAATCGTTCCACAATATGCACAGCAATATTTGCTTAAGGTATTTTGAGTGCAATCGAAGGAAAACGAAGCAAAATGCAAACGTGTACATTTTGTTGTTCTCTTGAGCAAACAAGCATTTTTGCACTCATTTGCACTGTTTCCAAATAATAATGAATGAATACTACAAATGATGCTTTAGTTGGGTTTAATTGCGTTTCAGTTGCCTATATTGGACTATCTGTTCCCTCTATATTAAAAATATTGTAATATTGTTGTTTAAGAATCAGCTTTACTTCTCGTATTAGAAACAAAGTTTCAATACTTCTGAATTGTTTCGAAAATGTGTGCTATATACCAGTATGTCGAGTCATTCATGATATCAAATTATCTCTTGCTGGAATAGCCAGTCGATTTTAAGATCATTGCCAAGCTTATCGACAATGTGCTTTGAGTTTTTCGATACATTAGACATAGAGAAATTTTAAATTCTATCGCTCTATCGTTATCTTTATTATTGTCTATCTGCGCCCCGTTTTATCTCTGGCCTTGTCAACTTTTAAATTAAAAACAAATTAAATTGATCTTATTCTTATATACCCTTCACTGCGATCGTCAAATATCCATATTTTTAACTTTGCCCATTCTTCTTAGAAATTAACAATATATATATATATAAATATATATAAAACATTTTTAATAAAATGACAACTATTAATTAAAATAATTATCTTTAAGTAACACATATTTTGTTAATTCTAAAATAAATAATTCGTTTCAGTTACCAGTTGTGCAATCAATTTTTAATAAAAAAAAAGGAAATTTTAAAAATACAAAATAAATTTATAAGTATTTATTTAGTTTTGCAAAAATGGCAAACATTTTTTAAGCCAAACAAATTTCATTAAATATTTAATATCAAATTATCGGCAAAATAATTTCTCTATTCGTTATACTACTCGTAATACAGCCAAAGCATTCAGAACACACATCCCTACACATATTTGTATAAGGTTGTCTTTTGTATTTATGTGCACAAAAATAATGCACATGAACAGTTCAAAAATTTCCACAAAAAAATAATGAAAAAATTTATGAAAATCTAAAATTTAGGTTGAATTTTTGATATTTCTCACCCATTTGTTTACCGATTGCTCTCATTTGTTTCACAGATATTATGACTGTCATATTTGACAAAACTGCATAATACGTTCTTTTGTTTGTTTTGCAGTTAAGCACAATGCGCAAAAACCCATTCAGAAAATTATAAAAAAAAAATAGAGGTAGTCACGCTTTTTGACTCCGATATTTGTGAGGATTCAGTTTGGCATATTCGCTTTTAACTTACAGTGAAGGGTATAAAAATCAAAAAACATAGTGTGAGAAAATGGTGCATTATCCTGAAAAATTTTTAATTTTTTAAGCTTGAGGTCGGACTATAATTATATATTTTTATAACGATATTTCGCTCTCTTGGTAAATTCCTTAGTATCTGAAATATTCTGACAAGCTTAGACAATTCTGATTTAATTTTTTTGTAAACAAAATTTATTTAAATAGTTTCGTTTCTTATTCCAACTTTAAATTCAATTACAGGAATTAAACTTTTTTAAGTGTTTTTTTTTTCTTTCTTTAAATGACTGATTATGTTCATGAGTTCGAGTTGGTCTTTAAGCACTAATGTGTAAGAGTACTATGCAAATAAGGATTAAATTATCTAGTTTAAAATACACCTTGTCTATACAACAAAATTCAAATTATTTATAAGGGTCTGTTTCTTGTATAGTATACGTATTTAAAAAATGTCATATTGCTTTTAATTGTTGTTTTTATTTTTCATTTAACTGCAGATGTACTCGATTCTTAAGAATATTTTTAAAATAGTGCAAAAATTGTACAAGTTTTTGCAACAATTACAAACACTGAAAAGAAATATCCTGAAGAAAAGAAATATTTGAAGTTTTTCTTTTCAGATAATAATGAAGGTTTAGTTTTTGCTTTTTAAGAAATAAAGAAAAGAAATTTGAAACCATATTGAAAATGAAACACATATATGAGTAACAAAAGGATCAATAAATTTATAAAAGACACCGATCGATTGACTATTTAATAAGCAAGATTAGTTGGCGAGAGGGAGAGACAAAGCGATAGACATTTTAAAGCATGAAAGGAGTTCATTAAGGGTGAAACAATTATTTCAAAGATTTAAAGGTAAAAAAAGACGAAGTAGTTTTGTGGAGGAAGGGAAGGCGGGTTTCAACCCGCTATAGTTCCTAAATTCGTTGCACGGAAAATGAAAAACGAAAATTTTCTGTCAAACATAACTGTTTTTATTTATTACGCTACTCTTAGCACATTAAAGGTCAAGAACTATAAGATCGACCAACTTTTCTTGTAACTTAAGGTGTGCAGCTTTTGTGATCAAATTAAATGTTTATAAATAAATAATAACTTTTATTTATACAGTCGCAAGCGGCTAAAATTTTGCATTTAGTTATTTGTTGGCAAATATCGTTCATTATGGAATACCCCAGCTTTTTTCAGGCATGTTTTATTTCAGTGTCATTTATTTAACCCATTTTTAATGGTCCTTAAATCATAATTTAAATTATGAATTTTTTTCGCTTGCATTAAATAATTGTTCTTAACTACTCTATTTTAAGATGTCTTTTTCCCTTGCTCTGTACTCACCTACTGAATGGAAAAGGGTTTATTTTAATTTGTTTAAACGTGAAATGCAGCAAAAAGTAAGAAAAAAGTGCACATGCTTATGGACAATGTCAAGGACCCTCTTAATAAGCACCGTTTAAGTACTTTGTAAGGTCTGCTTTTTTTTTATTAAATAGCAGACATGCAACAACAACAATAAAAAATATCCTTTCGTTTATTTCTTTGCCAATGTTGCTGCAGCTTAAATAAGAAAACAACAATTGAACATGACTTGTAAAATAACACAAACAACAAAAACCAAGTAAATGAATTTTTTTTTATAAAAATGGGTTATTTTGAAAAATAACGAGGGTTAAATTTTTAAACTAAAAAAGAAAAGAAAAATAAAAAAGTTTGAAAATATTCCATTAATGAAATAAATATAATTAAGATTATTTATTTATATAATTTCGGTTTATCTAAAAAGTAAGCAAGAAGTCGAATTTTAGTAATTAACAATGCAAGTCGGCTAGTAAGCTGGTGGATTTACTGATGAAATTCTCTGTAAAAGCATAAAAAGTTAGCCTAGTTCTTGATAGTCATATATAAAAAATTGCCATATTGATAAAACTTTTTACTTAAATCAATTAAATCAATATAATCTTTAAAGCTAGCCTAGTTGCATTCAAGAAAAATCTCGTCATACGCAGAAAAAAGTTATGAAGTTATGAAACAATTGAATGTTTTGAATTGAATCAAATAAATAAATATTTCAATTAAAATGAATACATAGTATGATCAAAATAAATATTTTAATTAAAATTATTTAACTTAATAAAAGGTAGTCAAATTAACGGCATACAGAAAAAAATCTTCTCTGGCATCCTTAGTTTTATTCTTACTAATATTGTAAAGGCCAAAGTATGGACGTTTGTTACTCTTTCACGCAAAAACTACTGAATAGACTTTAATCAAATTCTACAATAAAATAGTTAATACATCAGCTTATGCAACAGTTTTCTTTTCTCAATTAAAATTTTTCTGTATTTTGTAAAATATTGGGATGAATTAAACTTTGTTGGTTGACTTTCTATAAGGAATTGTTTTGGAAGTATTGAAAAGTCACAAAATGAGGTAAAGCGCGTTAAAAGTAATTGTTTGTGCAATTTATTATTTTCAGATAAATTAATTCAAATTAACTCAGAAACTAAAATAATGCCCAAAACTTTTTTTCCATAAGATTTCTGTATTCGTAGAACTACTACACACACAACCGCTTTAAAAGACACACATAAAAAAATCTGTGCTTATAAAGAGCTTATCAGTGCTGTTCTGTATTCCGAATCCGAATATTTTATTCGGAATTGAAAAATTTTGCAATTCATAACTAATCTGTGCTTCATGTTACAATTTTTTTAAATTTTGTTCTTGCTTTATTTTGATTTAAAAATTATTATTGGAATTAAAAAACATAAAACATTTCATTTAATAAGAAAAAAAATTTATTTCATTTTTTTAAATCCGTGTTTTGCCGGAGAGCAATTTAAAATTTTTAAGTTATTTTTTAAAAGTTTAGTCTAATTCTAATTACTTCTCTTCGATCATCTAGAAATGTACCTTTCACTTTCTGAAAACAAATGCATTTAATTTAATAAGTTATTCAAGCTTTTTCCAAAATGTATGTAAGCTGAAAAATGGCTTCCATGCAACTAGTAGCGACACATATAGGAATTAATAAAAGACTGTACGTTATGGTGGAATAAGATCACCGCATAGTTTGTTTTCTTAAAAAATATTTTTCTTAATTTGAAGCATCTAAACATATCATAATAAACATTATTTTGAATCATATTTTGTTTACCATCTTAAACTGAAATGATAATTATGTTTATAGTAAACATGTTATGACTATTCTCCAATTTAAATTGGACAAAACTCCAATTTATAAAAAATTGCCAGTTGGGTGACAGTGGAAAGAAATCTTTTGTCGCTTAAAAAATTGTAAGTGACGATTGTTACACACAAAGCTGTATAAAAGAGTCGTCTGTAAATCATCAAAAAGTTAACAAAAAGTTAAAGTCGCTGTACATACATACATTAATTTGTAAAACATTTACACTCAATATTATATAAAAATTTTTAAGCCTACATATACTTATCTGGTGAACAGAATTAGCAACGTACAAATAAATTAATTATCATTTAAAATTATACCTACCCGCCTTATTTATCCTATACAGAAGAAACCAAAGAAACCAGTAAGTACCTCTTCTTACTCATTCCCTAATTAATTTAAGAAATTAATCTCCGTGCTTCTAATCTTTTCTCCCTTTTCCCCATAGCGCCTACTTAATTAAAATTGCTCCATACACGCGAGCGAATTATAATTAAGATCTTCCTATAGTTGGCACATATTCCCCACTTGTCGCCCAACTATAGGTAGATTTAAAAACGTCAATTTGAACGTTTTCAACTATCTTTAGTTAATTGAGAAAAATATAGTTGAAAGTACGTATAAAGTAAGTACTCGTACGTATAAAGTAAGTACAAAACCAAAACGAAATCATTTAAGCTCAACTGAACTTTGTGGCTAAAGTGGTTCAGTTGCTTCTTAATTGCACATGCTCTAGTTCGAATCCAAATAGAGTGAAATAAACTTGGAAAAATTCAAACCAGGCGTATAATGTGATAAATAGTAGAAGTGAAAAAATTAATAGAATAAAAAAATTATTTTAAAATTTATATAAAAAATTTATTTAAAAAAAAACACATGAATTTTTAATATGCTTAATTTAAAATTTTATATAGTTAATCTAACCATATTATTATTATTGCTTCAACTGTAAAAACACTAAGATTTTCACTACGCTACTACTGCAAAAATTTTATTTTTGCAAAGTACGATGAGCATATTCAAATAAGTCGTGAGTGTCCAACTTCAATTTTATTTATTAATTGCACCCAGCGTTGCCAGGAGCAAGAAAAAAATAAGCTAAATTTGCCTAAAAAAAGGCTACAAAAAGCTAAATGACACAAAAAAAATGGGAAAAGTTAAAGCTTAAAGCTAAAAATTTTCTCAATTTTTTATTATGATTTTATAATTATGATTTTATAAAAAACCAAAAAGAGAATATAGGAAAAAAACTAAAGAAAATGAGTTTTTTTTTCACATGGCTTCAGATTCTTATAAGCGAATTCAATTATTTTAACTTAAATGTTAAAAAAAATAAATTTAAATTTCCTTCAAGTAATAATTTGTAGTTTGATTTCAACGCGATTTTTACTCTTAGGTATAACTTGCTTTATTGTAGTAAGCGAAAGTAGAAAACAATTAAATACTAAATTCATCAAATCCGTTGCATGTATGATTTTTTATTTAGGAGAGGGTGAGACTTTTTTAATGATAGTTTTCTGAAGCGTTAAAAAGCTTCGATATGAAGTACATGCAAAGAAGAAGCTAAATACTTTTCTTCACTCTTAAAATTACCCTTCGTTCGAACAATTTATATCAAAGTTTTATCGAAAATATTACTTTAGTTGATATGGTTAATATTGTTACAAAAATCACTCTGTGGAATCACTGTGTTTTATTATTCATAAGAAATGGTATTTATGCATATAGCAATTCAGTGTGTATGTTAATGTGTAGAATTTGATAGTGTAAAGCTTGTGTGTGAGCTATAAAGTAAAAGGTATAGTATTTGCATCTGTATTGGTATATGGGTTTCATATTAGTTTTAAGTTTTCTAAAATTAGCTGGTATAAGAATTTTCGTTTACCTTTTGATTCTTTAACTTGATACACCTAGAAGTATGCAGTAATATCTAACTGTTTGTAGACTAAGGTTCGAAATGATCATTGCAGTGAATCATTGTTGCTACCCGAATAAAGTAGTGCGATTCAGTAACTTTTAAAGGTTCAACATGCTGTTATTTTTAACTACATATTTTTTGTTTGCACTAACGAATGTGGGATTCAGTACTTCTGAGTTTATTTTAGTAGTTAAAAATTCACCACGAATATGAATACTGATTATAACAACCAAAAAGACTACAAATTACCATGTACAACAACAAAAATGACAATATATTTTTTCATTAAATATTTTTCGATAAAATAAACACCACAAAAAATTTTGGCTTTTATTTAACCACAAAGCTGACAATTAAAAATTTTACTGAATCACAAATTCTTTAAATTTATTGTTAACTATTTTTAAGCAAACATTTTTCGTTAAAATTGAATAGTGAATCGCACCACAGATGGCTCTAATTTTAAGTATATAAGGCAATTCTGATATTGCCAGACAAGTTCAGCTCTGCTTGAGACATTAGATTGTAAACAAGGCGTGTCATAAACAATAAAGTGTCGTTGTGACGGTTACAATAAAAGTGTGTTTCTAGAATAAATGTTAGGAAAAGGGAACTAATTGTGTTTTTATAAAAAACCCTAATAAACTAAACGTTTTTATAGTAGCGTAAAAACGCAACGATATTTATTTTGAACCAGACATCCCTCACAATAAATTCCAAAATTTTTTTATAGAAATAATGCGAGTTTTTCTGAAAAAATTAAAAATAATAGAACTCAATTCAACATTTCAAGTTCACAGTTTATAGAACAAATTTTGTGTTCAGGATTTTTGTCAGCGTTAGATTGCTTATGTATGATTTGTTTTCATTTTTCCAAAACATAAAAAAGGAAAAAGACTACTAAAGGCTTTTTTGAAAACGAAAAGGCTGAGAAAAAAACTAGAGGCTTAATCTAATTTTCGAGGCTAAATGAATAAAATAGGCTAAAATGGCAAAGCAGATTGTACACGTATTTAAAAAAGAAAAAATTTTTTTTTTTTTTGAGAAAAAACTTTTTTGGGGCCAAAAAATCTTTTTTCTTACAAATCATTACAAAACCTTGAGGTCTTATTTAAAAAAAAAAAATTGAGCGAAATATCGATATAAAAATAAAATTTTTACAAATAAGATCTCAAGCTTAATAAAATAGTCATATTATTTAAAAAAAGGTCAAATAAAAAAATAGCATAAATAACAAACATATATTCGAATATGTGCTTATAAAAATTAAATTAAACATTCAGTTTGTGTCAAATTTAATATGAAATGTTGTATTTATGTTCGGTACATAACAAAAAATTTATAAAAAAAAAAAAAAATTATAATATTGTTGTCTTTGTTTGTCTCACTGAATACCTACACAAAATGTTATAAATTACATTTATAAAACTCTTTCTTAGCATTGTTTGCTAAATATTTTATAGAAAAGAAATATTTATTTGTTAGTTTATTTAACCTCCTTCTTTTTAATTAATGTGGCTATTTTATTAAGCCTGAGGTCTTATTTTATATAATTATTTTTACTCGTATATCAAATAAATAAATAAATATAAGAATAAATTTATAAAATAAGACCTCAAGCTTAATAAAATATCCATATTAATTAAAAAAGAAATAAATTTTTAAGGCATTTGCTTTTTTTATTTTGAGTTGGTTAATAAAATTCAGCTGAAATAAGTGAACAATTTGTTGAATGTGAATAGAAAAACAAATTTACTCTTCAAAAGAAACACCAGGGAGTGGCAAATAATAACCATTGCTGCAATAAAACGTACTAAAAAGAATAAAATAAGTTTGAACAGTTTTTAAAATAAACGAATAATAGTAAAGTTTTGCAAAATATAAAAATTATTTTAAACAAATATTTGAGAAGAAAAACTTGAAAACTTTTAGCATCTCAAAGAACTTTCAAAAGAGATAAATCTTACAATATGACAACGTACGCCCATGTTTTCCAAAAAAAAAAAAAAAAATAAAACAAAACGCGAATGTGTGCATTTCGTTGTTGTGTTGAGCATTTACACTGCATCCTACTGAATATTAGTTTTTTCTATACATAAAAGTTTTTATCTTTAGCCAAGATGACAGCCGTCAAAAATACATTTTATTTAAGACACATTCCTTTTAGCAAAAACACTAACCGCATACCGGTTGTTGAATTGGGCTGTAAATAGAATATCCTATCAAATTTGGAAACAGTTTTCTCTTAACATTTCTTTATTTTTTATAGCTTTTAGCGCGTATCGAAGCACTCAGAGCCTCAATGCTTAAGTGGACAAAACAACAACAACAACAAAATCTTCAACTCTTTCAAACTATAACCCAAACTCCACATTTTCAAAATTCCTCTACTCACAAAACGCTCGTAAATAACTCCGCTCTAACTAAAACTAAAATTTGCAAAAACCGGTATACCGTCAGCAATTTTATTTTAGAACAACAAAAAATGCCTACTATGACCCATACCTTGGAGAGACGTTTACACCGACGTTCTTTAGACAATAATTTGGATATAGTTTTGGATGAACAACGCCGACATTCTAGATCTTCTCGTCATTCTTTGACGGGTAATCAAAATAAGGAAAATTTTGGTGTGCATTTTATGCGAAACTCTTTTGGCAATACTAGTTTAACGGCTTTACATGATTTGAGTAATGGGCATAGTCCTCAGCGCTCCATGGACTCAACGCCCAATGTGACTATAAATATTAAAAGATACCAAACAGCCGCCACGGTAACTACTATGGAAATAACTCCTTTAAGAGACAATGGTGCTTTAGGGTCAAGATTTTCAGACGATTTTGCTCAAGAAGATGATATAACTCCCCTATCAAGATTAAAATTTCACAATAAATTACGGGAAGATTCTTTGTCGTCTTCCAGAATGGGGGATGTCACTTTGGATAAAATGTTAGATGCCATAATCGAAAGTGCCAGGAAAGAGATAAAACCCAAATGTCAACAACAGACTTTAGATGAGCACAACAAGTACGTCACAGAGGATAGCAATAATAATGACAATAGCATACATGAAATGGAAGTAAGAACACCACAACATTTGAAAAGACAAAAGGTATTGAGAAGAAAAAATCCTAAAAATACCGCAAAAAGAAATCATAAGCAAAAGCAAGTTCAAAAAACAGCAAAAGATAAAGAGAAGAACAAAGAAAAAGAAAAAAAATTAACTAAAAAACCTGAAATGATAGGCTTAACTTTGCCTAATGGTATACCTAGCCCAGACACACCAATGTGTCATAATTCCCAGGCCCAAAAGAGCATATTAAATATGGAAACGCCACCTCCACATCTGACTATTGCGTTGGAAAATTATTTGCAAGTCTGTAGCACACCTACTTTAAACGAAGCTCCTTCTATTAAGCGTTGTTTAAGTTTCTCTTGTAATAGCGAGGAGGAAGAAGACTATCAACACTATCACAAACGCAGCTCAGTGGCTTCCAGCATAGCTAATTCTACTCAAGAACAACTAAGCGGCAGTTCATCATCTCTTGCAGCACTCTCCGTAAGAGGCTCTTTAGATGTTGTTATTTATCATCAACAAGACAGCCTAAATGTACATGGTGAGTTCCAAATTTAGTCTAATAGTGCTGGAAATTTTTAAAAACTTTTTTTTTTTCTTTTTGTTTTTTGTCTTCTTTAAAGTTATACGTTGCCGTGATTTACAACGTAACAATGGTTCCTCTAATCTCAACGCTTACGTCAAAGTAGCCTTAATACTCAAATCGCAAACAGAACATCAAGGATTCCAACGTACCGCTGTACATCGTCATTCTAGTCGTCCTTATTTTGATCATTGTTTTAAATTCGATTTATCGAACTTGAAGCAGGCTCTGCATGAGCTTGATGAAGATGATCGCTTACAAATGGCTGTTTGGCATCGTGATAGACAACTTAAGTGAGTACGATCATGGTTATTGAAATTTAATAGTCTTTACGTTACGATATTAACATTAAAAAAATAAAATCAGAAATTTGAAAAATCTCTTAAAAAATATTTTATTTTCAAGCAACAAATATTGAATTTTACTAATAAATTTGGTAAAAAGACATTTTATAATGATATTTTCGTTTATTGTAATTATTAATATTACTTATATTATAACCAAATAAACAAATTTCTCAACCAAAACTTTTCTAATAAACAAAAATATTTGATTTTTGTTCTTCTCATCTCTTCTCTTTTACTTAGCTTATTATACTGTTAGCTCAATTTTGTAAGACCTTGTTGAAGAATTTCTTGTTCAAAAATACGAATTGATCGATTGAGTAATCATATTTATAAGAGTTGATATCTTTTTGTGATTTTTCAAGTTCTTAAAGCCACCACCACCGAAAAAGCCCAATAATTTATAATATTAGACAGAAGTAATGCGCCAGGTACGCAGCCCATAAATAGACAAGGTCACTGCCAAGACAACAGATAACAAATTTACCGAATTTAGCCCTTAGTGTTTCATAAACTGTGTTGCACCGAAAGAAAAATTTTTCATAAATTCAATGAAACGATTTAAATAATTAAATAAAAAATTTCACAAATTATAAGAATTCCTGACAAATTTTTCATTAAATAACTTAATTTTTTTATCATGACTTTTTAAAGCTACTTGTTAAACAAAATAATTTTTCAAAACAATAATAAGTTAGAATTCCTACTGTAGTGTCACTCTTATGCGTTTGTTGATGCCCAGATGTACCAATTTTATTTATTGATGATAATGCTTCTCATCAAAAAAGATAATGTCCGCTGTTAAACATAAAGGCACTCATATTACACTGCCAAACTGTCATACGCGATATCAAGTTCATATTTAAATTTTCAACTTGTTTCATACATAGCTTCAATAGATTTCGAATTAAATAATTAGTCCCATGATTTCGGTTCGAAAATAAATAAATGTATCATGATTCAAAACTGTTACTTGCACTGGGACCACCCGTTAATAATTAATTTTTATTTTACTCTAGTGTCTCATTACCATTTAATGAACTAAATGCTTTGCTTTATTACTCTCTTCTCTCTTCTTTTTGTTTGTTAAAAAAAAGAAAAAATCAATTTCACTTCAAAATAGGTTCTTTTTAGCTATACCACCAACGTTTTCACTATGATTAAATATCCATTCAACAATAATTAAACAATAAATTGGTGCCATTCCTTGCAAATACTCTACCTAAAGGTTTATAAATATTTTTTTTATGTTTGTAATTGCTGTTATTCTTCTCCTTTAATGTATCCCACATGTGAGGCCAATCATATGGGAGTCCAAAAATTTCAGAAATTTTTTGACGCCTACGAATTCGCCAAAAAGAAATAGCAAAGTCATTTTGATTATAAAAGGATTTTAAATAATAATAAAATTGTTAACAAAGGTTTTTAAAGCTTAATATTTTGTTGCAAACTAACTTGTCAAAAAAAATTTATTGAAATATAAGCCGACTTTGGACAAGAGAGTTAAAACAACAAACACAGAGACGAAATAGAGAGATAGTAAGAAAGTGAGAGAGCTGTGCTTTCTTTCTCCCTCTCTCTCTCTCTCTCTCTGTCTCACTCTCTAACTAAATTTTGTACTTTTATTAAATCGAGTTCCATAAATTCCAACACGTAAGGACACTAAAAAAAGGAACAACTGCTGACCTAAAAGCTTTTTCTCATGGCATGCTACAAGCTTGCAAATATGTGACACATTAATAAACAGTCCATTGCTGCCACTAATATGGGCACAAATCGGAAACGTAATATATGCTTATATTTAGACAGGCGTAGAACGAAAGAGGAGGAAAAAATTTATTAAAAAAATATGTCTCTTAATAATCAGAAAAAGCTTGATTTTGGCTTTCAATATTGAATTAAATTAAATTATTTAAAACTTAAGCCATTTTCTATGAAATGGACAAAGTGATTTGGTTCCAGTGGCCGAATTACGAATTTTACATCTAAATTAAATTGAAAATTCAATCAATATCAAATGCCGTAATTAGCACTCAGTAGTGCAAACAGCTTTTGCTGTAATTGACAAATAGAATTTAATAACTAAAGCTCTTATAATTTATTTAGCATTAAACGATGCGTCACGATGACACGCATGTATCTACGATATACACTATAAAATCCAGTGAAGTGTAGAGATAATTCAAAAATAAAATTTTATATAATCCTTTTCATTTTAAATTTGGTTTTATTTGCAATATAATTTTTTGCATTTTGTTGCTGGAAAGCTGGTAAATAATGGCTATGAAACCCAACATCATTTCAAATGTTTGGGACTATCTCGTAAAGTGTATACTACCAAATTGGATCTAATTTAAGTCATAAAAGTTGGTCGACCATTTCGCTCAATTACATAAAATCACTGCATGATTCTATTCCCAATAGAATTTACGAAAGAATCTGTAAAAATGGCGTTAAAATGTAAGCATTTGCATAAAATGTAAAAAAAAAAAATTTAAAACTAAACATAAACTGTTTTTTTTCTAAAAGTGTCCTATTCATGAGGCGCAAATTTTGAAGAAATTTTTTTTTAATTTTTTACAACATTTTTTATAACATCTAAATTACCTTTAAATAGAAATTATTATTATTAATTTTACGTTATTTGGGAATAATTAAAATTTTTCTTATTCAATAGAATTAATAAACAATGAAAAAATTTTATTATTAAGAAATTTAGGAAGGACGAAGGCCACGGCAACCAGTTTCTATAATGTTATTAATATGTAAACTTATTTACTGTTAATAAATAAATATAAATAAAAATAAGAACCTTACAAAAACAGCAATACAAATTAATTTCTTTATAAATTATTATTAATATTTAATATTAGAAATTAATTCTAAAATTAAATTTGTTTACGAACACTGGTAACTTTGACCAACGGTTCCCAGGGTTTGGGCAGGAATCGAACCTGCCAACCAGATTGATAAGTTAGAAAGCTAGCCATCAAACTAGAGGGCACATACCTTTAAATTAAAAAAAAAAAATTAGTTCGTAGTCCAACATAATTTTTTTTATAAAAAATTATAGCTTCTAAAATAATATTATTATAAGTTCATAGCAATATTATTTTAGAAGCTATAACCTTTTGGAAAAATTCTGGTTAAACTTAGATAAAACACCAACTTTTTTTATATATGAATTTGTTGGATCAAAAATGCACTTCTTTGACTTGTATTATTTTTCTCCAATTTTGGCTAGCATCAACCAAACAATATTTTTAAATTTTTTCTGCCAACGTTATTGCTTTATTATTAAGATAGTGGGGACAGAGTGTTATATATATATATATATATTAGAGCAATGCACAAGCATACTTGAATTACACACATCATTACAAGCAAGTATGTGCAACATTTTATCCTTTACAGAGCTTGTAAGGTATTTCAGGTATGCTTGAGGAGCCCTTTGGTATATATGAATGTATATGTGTCTTTTAAATGCTGTTGCATTTGTATTTGAATATTTTTTTATAAAAAAAAATAATTTTTCAGCATTATTTTTGGTTAAAACAATATTTGCAAAAACTTTGAATCAAATTTAATTTGTTTTGCATTCTTATTGGATATCTTTCTTAGAGTTTATTTTTTCAATATTCAGGGATTGCTGAAGTTTTATTGCTCATACAAGCAAAGATTACAGAGAAGATACTTTTGTGGATGTGAGTAATTTGATTTTTTGTATTTCAAATTGAATAAAACATAATTTCAGCATTATAATTTAGCCATTTTTTATATTTAAAACGAATGTTCGAATTTAAAAATGTGAACATTTGGCTACAACAATGAAGGGTATGTACGACTCGTCAATAATGGCCTTAAGTTCTTATATTTCTGAATTCCTGATTCGCCAAGAATTGGCTTAAATTGTTATATTCCTGAATTCCTCTTTAAAAAGCATTTGATGGCTTTAAGCTTTTCTTTATTCCATTAAAACATACAAAGTTCAATTAACAAGTTTCTTGTTATTGTCGTTTCCTTTTTAAACGCTTCAATATATAAATACTTCCCCATATTTAGCAGCGCTTAAAGTAAAATGTAAACAAAACTAGCCAAGCACATGGCTTTTTGACACATTGTTTATTAAAAAAAAAACGTTTTAATCATGAACTTAATGAAAGAAGGAAAGTGATAGCGATAGAGTGAAAGAGGGAAGATTATATATAAAATTTTAAAGAAACACCGGTAAATAAAATAAAACGCAATGATATGCTAAAAAATAACAGCACATAAGTGTCAAGCAATAGCACGTTTGTTGGTTTGAGAAAGAGCCAGAAGAAGAGCCAGAGAGAGAGTAAGAGAGGCTGAGTCAATCACAGAGAGTTTTTTTCTGCTAAAAGCTTACAAGCCACATTGAATGCTCATCTATGCCTTAAAACTTTCAATTATTTCTACAATTTTGCTGGGGAAAATTAATTTTTTCTTAAATGCTTCAGCTCAGTTAGTTTCTTGAAGTGATTTTATTAACATTATGGCTTAAGGATTGCAACGGTTATTTCTTTTATTAAGAAAAATATATATGTATATATATAAAATCCAGCTGGAAAATATTTGAAAAAAAAAAAGAAATTGAAAGGCAAATAAAATTAGAGTTAATAAAAAAATTGATAAAAAAAATTAATAAAATTTAAATAAAAAATTAAGAAAGTGAGATTTTGGAAAAAAAATGAATAAGGCTATAAATTATATAATTAATTTTAGTTTTTGTTAAAAATATAATAAATTTTTTTTATTGTGAATAACGAAAAGCAGGAGAACAATTATTCTAAGCAGAAAAAATCAATAATAAAATTCGATTTTAAGCAACAGCAGCGAAAGCATACAAAAAATGTAATAATTAAAATAATAAAAGGAAATAAAAATCTTGTTATAGAAAGAAAGAAAAAAAGAGGCAGCAGCCGTAGCTAAATAAATATGTAAAAGTTTTATACTGTTAAAAAATTTTTGACCCAAAATAGCATTGCAGAAAAAATAGAAAAAGAAGAATTTTCTATAATAGAAATTGTTGTCTAGCGAAACGTGGTGTGTGTACAACAGAGTGAATCCGAAAGTCTCTGTGTGTGTGCCTGTGTGAGAGAGAGATAGTGTGTTTGTGTGAGTGTGCGTGTAAGCTAGGGTGACCCAAAAAATGAAACCAAAACAAACAGAAAAACTTTTAAATAAAATAATTTTTAAGTTATAAAAAACTTTTTTTTATATATTAAAGATCAACAACATATTAAATTATTTGGAATTATTTATAAAGTTTAAAATAAATTTTATCTTTATTCGTGCTTATTTTCAAATTAATTTGATGTACAAAATGCATTATTTTCCATGATATTTATTGCACTAAATAAACAAAATTCTTCAACCAATATTATAAAAGATATAGAAATATTCTATTTTTATTTTTATTGGGAATAATCTACTGAAGATTCAGAGTAGCATCTGATGAAATGCTTTCCCTCTTAGTACTTATTGTACTAAGTAAGCAATGTTTTAAGATTTTCTATGAGAATATCATGGAAACTAATGCATTTTGCACACCAACATAAATTGGAATTAAGCAAAAATTACCTACAGAAATTGTTGTTTAATAAATTATTAAATTTTTATAGAATTTTTTGAAAATCGGAAATCGGAAAATTCCATTTTTACTTTTTTTTGGTATTTTTTTGACGAATTTCAAGCCAAGCTCATTTGAAAGTACTTATTTTTAATATAGCCATTTCAATTAATATTACAAACATTTTAATTTTGTTTTACTAAAATAAAATTAAACTTTATTCTTAATAATTTTTTGCTTCTTTAGCAAGTACATCTTGAAATAATTATTATTTTTTTAGTTTTAAAACAATTTTATTTCCAAACTCGTTAACATATTTTATATAAAACGTTTAAAAGAGTAATAGAATTTCAAGGAATGTAGTTTTTAAGTATTAATTTTTTATTTTAAGTATTTTTTTATTAGTTTCTGCATTACATTTTAAAAACAGTGTTTTCTTAATTAGACATCATTTCAAATGCACAATATTGATTGAAATTTCAATTTTGATTTTATTAAAATTTTGATCAATAATAAAATTCCACAAAAATTTTTACATGAAAAATTCAAAGAATTTAAGCAAGTAGTCGGACCTCCATCTAACAAATAAGTTCTGACGAAATCTCTATTCTGTATTCTGGTCCTTAGTGAATTAATTGCACATTTTCCTATGCAAAAAATGGAAAATCATTTTTTAACTCGCTTTGGTTAACTGCAAAAATTATTAATATTTTAGATTCTATGGTTTTTTCTTGAGATTTTTTGTTTTAGTAAAATGTGAGGTTGCTTTACGCATTTAATTATAACTTTCAAAAGACATAATAAAACACAATTTGCATGAATATTAAAAATATTGACCAAAAATTCACAATGCTCCGTTTTTTTAATAATTCCAATTGAAATTAGCCTGCCCAATAAATTATTATAAAAATCTTTAGGATATAATTATAAATTATTAGTTATTTAATTAAGTTTTTATTTTTATTTAAAAAATGTATAATGCAATCTTGAGCTAGAAAAAGTAGCCGTTTTTACTATTTCTAATTTCATACAATTTCAAATATATAGTTTCACAAGTGTTATCTAGTTATCTCACTACTTAACAAGGGTTACCCTAAAAGTGTATCTGTATATTTGTTGTTTTAGTTTGTGTATTATATACTACATATATTTTTTGTATAATTGTGAGGGACTTTATGTTCAGAGCATAACGTACGATAATATACGTAAGCATTACAAGGATAACATGTACATTGGCGAGGCAAGAACACACGCACATGCAAATGCACCATCGCTCAAGTACCTAAAGAAAGTGTAGTAATTTGATACATACATACAAAACAAGTTGTTGTATACACATACGAGTACATTTGCATTAATAACAACAATTATTTCCTTATTCACACTCACACTTTATTTGTCAACATGAAAAAAGCAATTGCTGCTGGTTTTATTACACTTTTTTGTGTTATTTCTCATATTAATCATCAAGTACTTATACAGTTTTAAAAAATAATTTTTTTTATTGTTGTTGCTGTTGTCTTACCTTTGAAATAAAATATTTATCCTGGCAACTGGACGTTATTGCTGTGTACTCTTATCTTTTCATATATTTTGTACTTGGGCGAGCCACGTATTTAAGACAAAACGTGTTATAGAAATTTATGTTTATGTATAATAAAGGATAATAATACTTGACCATAAAGAGTGTTAAATATTTTACTTTTTTATTTGTTGGCCTGTTTTTGTTTTACTGAACTCACATCATCATTATTGTTTTAATGTTAAAATGAATAGAAGAGAAAGAGAGAAAGAAAGAGAGCGTGTATGTATGCGTGTGCGTGTATATTACTTAATTATTTATTCATAAATCATTTCCTTTCTGGTGATTATTTAAAAGAAAAGCTCAGAATGTCGCATAATTTTTACTAAAAATAATACAAAAAAAACTTTTAAAAAATTAAAATAATACAAATATGATATAAAATTTAAAAGAGAAAAATGCAACTATATAAAAGCAAAAATTAAGCTATAAGGAATAAAAACAAAGTAAGTGAACTTAAAAAAAACCATAAATATGTGCTTATACATATAAATATATATAATAAATATGTATATAAAATATTTACATTTAATTAAAGACTATTTCTAAATGTTTAAGAAATATGAAGTAAAACAAAACAGAAGAACACTGAACTGAAAGTCTTGATTATTTTCTAAAGAAAGTTTTCTTAATTAAAATACTCTTGTTAAAAACTTTATCTTCTTTCATAAATTTAAATAGACAGGAGTCAGAACCTAGTTGTAAAAAATTTATTTAACTTAAAGCAAAAAAAAAAATAAATAAATAATCGTTGTTTTTTATTATATAGAATTAAACTTCTATATTTTTTTGAACCATTTACATTACGTATATTTCTCATATTTTTTACGCTTTGTTTAATTAGTTCTTTTTTCGTATGTACATACATACATATTATTTATTTATTTTATTCAATTCAGCGAAAGTGATCGCTCCACCAAACCAGTGTCTGGTGTTAAAATCAATCTTTCTGCATTTTCATTAAAAATAATATCGATTGTTAAAATTGAATAAAAATAAATAAATAAATAAATAAATAAATATTTCATACATACATACCTGTAATTAAATGGATTTGTACGGTAAAAATCTTGTTAGGTACTCGTATATACATATGTATGTACATACGAAAAAAAGAAGTAATTAAACAAAGCGTAAAAAATATGAGAAATATTAATAAATGTTTTTTCAGTATTTTTTAATGCCACAATATCTTCACTGAGTTTGCAAAATATTTAAATATTCTTTATAAAAATTATAAACAATATTAAAAAATAAAGTTAAATGGTAAGCTTAAAAATTATTTTTGTTATAAATATTACTGTGATATATTTGTTAGCTGCTCAAAACATTTTGAGAGCACATTTGATTTATACTAGTGCAGGACTTTGCTGCAACCCATCCGAACAAATCCCTAGAAAATTATATGTAGCTCATTCAATTTTCCAATAATTTTCGTACAAAATTTTGAGACGATTTGATCAATTGTGGTGCAGAAGCCACATATAAATTTATTGAAGTAAAAATTACTTAAAACAAACACAAAATACAATGCTAGCGAAAAACATTAAGCTTTTTAGCGAGTGTTGTTCTTTTAGTTGATGGTCGGAATTACCGCACATAATTGTTTCATTATGATAACGAAAATTGTAATTAGTCCTATTCTTTATAAAAATATTTACATTTATTTTGTATAAAATTTAATTAAAAACAAATAAAAAATATTATTTTCGTTGATGGGTAGCGTGCTACCCAATCGCAGATTCGATTCGATAATTTTAAAATCAAATTTATTTGTCGAAATATTGGAAAATGCATTTAGCTATTTTTTAATTGAAGACATCTTAAGTTTTAATATAATTTACTGTTATATTTTTTTTTTAATTTCATGCAAAACTAGTTCTTTTTTTAAGTATAACACAAATCTTTTGACGTATACTTGAAGAAAAGTTCCAGAATTAATTATAGCATCAAAAGAATTATAGAAAAATTTTAATTAATGTTTGTTAGAGTCCTATAATATATCTAACATCAAAAGACTAAAGCTTTTTTATATAAAGAATACTCTAACTCTATACTCTATACTCTAACTTTATATATCCAATTATTTTGGTGTTCAAAATTCTCAACATTATTGCTTACAATAAGTACAAACTTTATGGTTTGTTTAAATAAATGGCTTTTGCCAAAAAAATATGCTTTATGATTTGAACTATTGTTTTGAACTAGATACGGGCAACCTATTTAATTTTTTAATTAAATTGTGTTTAATTTATGTGTTTGGTCGATATAATTATTTTTTGTAATTGCTTTCCTACCAAGCCTTCAAGGTGCAAATTACTAACAAGAAATGTTAGTTAGCAAAGTAAATATTAAAATTGTTAAGTTTTTATTGTTGTATTAAAGTTTTTATTACTGTCAAATTAAAATAATTTTTTAAAGGTAAGCCCTTAATAGCTATAATAATAATAGTAATATATGAACGAGGGTTTAGAAAGCAGACAAGCGTATATAGTAAAGTTCTTGCTTATTGTGAATGTTAAAAATTTTTGCAATCCATATTTTATGTGTTAATATCCGTCTCAATGTTTGTTGTTGTATTTTCCATTTCCTTTAGTTACTGCATTCAATTTTATTTTTCTCTCCCCGGAATAATAGGCAATATTCCAAAAGACATTAAATTCAATAAACCATAATATACAAACAAGTACATTTGGCTACGCTATTAGGGGATTCACACAGAAGTCCTAAAAAGTCATGTTTTAAAAATATAACACGAAAAAATATGACTGCTGTGAGCGACCCTTTTATAAGTTAGTGTGCTATTTCAAATTTGCGTCAGATGATAAAAAATAAATAAGCAGTTATAAATATTTGAATTCAAAATAAAAATAGTTGGAAATTTGTGCGAAAAATACATATTGGACGTTATAATGGCTGACTCAAATAAATGTGAAAAAATGGCATCTGTTTAAATTTAAATGAACTTTATTACGGTTAACAAAAGAGCAAGGAAGCAGACACTATATAAAATATTTTTAATAAATGTTGCTGGTTTGTTCGCTAATCGTCCATCTTGGGATCTCAAAATCTCATGATAAGTGGCAGCAAGACGTGTTAAAAAATTTGATCTTTAACAGTGACTTCCCTTCTGCTACACTCCATTTCTTTATAGAACTAGTATGCATCCGTTTAGGTTTACCCTCAAATAAAAATATTTTTAATTATGTATATAATACAATAAATTAATATTTATTCACAAAAATACATATTCTTCCTGAATATAAAGGGTGGTTTTATAGACGTATAGAACTTTAAATTGCAATAAAACAACGATGGATTATTCGATTGACATGAATGTTATTTATCCGAAAGATAATCTTGTGGCATTAAATTTTAAATATGATTTCTGGCATATGACCGCCACGGCTGGCTCGGATGTAGTCCAATCTGGACCTCCAATTTTCGATGACTTTTTCCAACATTTGTGGCCGTATATCGGCAATAACACGGCGAATGTTGTCTTCCAAATGGTCAAGCGTTTGTGGCTTATCCGCATAGACCAATGACTTTACATAGCCCCACAGAAAGTAGTCTAACGGTGTTAAATCACAAGATCTTGGAGGCCAATTCACAGGTCCAAAACGTGAAATTAGGCGGTCATCAAACGTGTCTTTCAATAAATCGATTGTGGCACGAGCTGTGTGACATGTTGCGTCGTCTTGTTGGAACCACAGCTCCTGGACATCATGGTTGTTCAATTCAGGAATGAAAAAGTTAGTAATCATGGCTTTATACCGATCACCATTGACTGTAACGTTCTGGCCATCATTTTTTTTGAAGAAGTACGGACCAATGATTCCACCAGCCCATAAAACGCACCAAACAGTCAGTTTTTCTGGATCTAACGGTGTATCGACACACACTTGAGGATTAGCTTCACTCCAAATGCGGCAGTTTTGTTTGTTGACGTAGCCATTCAACCAGAAGTGCGCTTCATCGCTAAACAAAATTCGCTTATGAAAATCGGGAACAACGGCAATCTCGTTTTGGGCCCATTCGACGACTATTTGCAAACGTTGTTCAGGCGTGAGTCTATTCATGATGAATTGCCAAGCCAAACTGAGAATAAATCACTTGACAGCTGTTAAATCGGTCGCCATCTTGAACAGTAATGCCAACTTAAAGTTCTATATGTCTATAAAAAACACCCTTTATTTAGAAATTTCCATTTTCAATAAAAAAAAATGTAAATACAAAAATTTTTCTGTTTAATTTTATGCATTAAACACATTCCTGACAGCAGGATACCAGCTACAAATAACGTTGGCTACAAGTGTCGCCGCGTAGCCAGTTATTTAATTATTTTCGAAGCGGCAGCAGCAATTGCTTAGGTTACAGAAACACATATTTCAGTGGTGGCACGTTCAATTTTTTAATATGTGTAATACACATTGTGTATATTTCTGTACATAAATATACTTATAACATATAATAATTTAAGAACAATTCTATTAATTTCTTTATTTTATTGTCAAATAAAATGATTTACTTTTAAATGTTAAATTTTTATTATACTGACAGCACTAAATTGTTTATTGCCGCCGACGACAATATTTGGCCACAGCTACAACAGTGGTCGTGTATCCATGTAGCCGTGGATCTCCTTATTTAATCAAAATAAATTAATTAATAAAAAATCAATTGCTAACCAAGAAAATAAAAAAAGTCATATTGTGCCGAACTTTACATACATCTCCGTGTTGTATTATAACAAAATATTCAAATTTTCAAATTCGATCACTTTTGTCAAATATTAAAATCCAAAAAAAATTTGTAAAAAATATTTCAAGTGAAATGACAAAATTTTTTTAACATTTTATCAAAAGAACACAATACTGAAGCTCACGCTTAGTGCTCAGAAAAATAATTGAAACAAGAATATCTAGGAATTATTTTAATTTAAGTTAAAATTTTTGCAAAAATCTTGTAAAACGATTAATGCTGAAATAATTTTTCAATCTTCTGCCATTCCTTTGATATTTTGACTGTTATCTGAAAAAATTGCATACCACGTTTTTTGTCCATTGTGTATTTGGCACAAAAAATGCCAACAAAAAGCGTCTAAAAATAGATATAAATAGTTGCGGTTTTTCACTCCGCCATTTATAGACTGATCGGGCTGAATTTCAAAAGCAGCCTGAAGATAGCAAGTACTGATAAATTAGTGTGTACGTTCTGTGGGGATTCAAAAAATTGATTTCAATGGGCACATACAAACGGGCAGGTGGAAATCGTTAAATTGATTCCACTATTTATAATAATCCAGAATATATGTACTTTATAAGGTGGCACATGTACAGTGTATAAATTACAAACAGAATCACAAACTTATATGCTGTTACTTATAGTGAAGTGTATAATATAACAGCCTAGCAGTAAACTGTCATTTATTTATATATATAAATATATAACAATATTAGAAAGTGTTACATATTTAGTTTATTAAATTTTATTGAGACTTCTTTTTCACATGACACAAAATATTTGCCAATATAGTTATTATTTTAATTATATTAATTTTAAGGAACTATGCGTCTTGCTTAATCATTGCTATTACTTATGTATTGATATTACATACATATGTACAAATGTTACATATGTACTTAATAGAGTGTACCATGTACGCTATTAAAATTTCAAACATATGTACAGCCAATGCCATAAAAAAAAGTATTACAAAGAGTATGATATTCTCTGCTCACACCCTTTTCCCACTTCTTCCTTCCTTTGTTTCTTCTTTCTAAAAATCACACTTGCTTTATTAAATACCTAGGCAGGCAGCGTTGAAAACATTATTACTGTCTACTTTATTTCAGGCTTAATGATAATATAATGCAGCTTATACTTTAAGGCGCCCAATCTATTTTCCACAAAAGACATTAGAAATAAAATATTGAAGAAACAAATGCAATGAAGACATTAAAATAACGCAAAAAAGTAGTTTTAACAACAATTCAAGAAATAAAAATTTAAAAAACTTTAGTTAACTAATTTAATTATATAATTAATTGCACATTTTTAGCAATCATAAAAAAATTGCACAAAAATTGGATAGAAAAGTGATTAAATATTAAATTTAATAACTATGTTTTTTTAATTAAAATAAAACCAAACATTTATTTCTTACAAAAAACATAAAGTTCTAAGTCAGTCAGATCATTCCAGTACATTCTGTGTAACCAATTTTCTGACTTTTTGTCAAGAAGTCATTATAATTATAAGAGTTAGTCTTGACGTGCAAGAATTAATAAGAAATAAATGCTAATAATGCAGTTTGCGTTTCCTTTTGCGTTCTGTTAGATGTTCTTGAAAAGTGGATAAAGCATCTAAGACACCCCATCTTGTTTTTGAGCTCCTGGCAAAATTTGGATCACTTTCAACAATTTATAATATAATTTTAGTTATAGTGGAAAAAACATATTTGGAAAATTAGCGCTTCGAAAATTTTGAGCCCTTATTCAATAGGCTTAAAAAACATCTTGTTAACAACAAGTAGAAAGAAGGGTCCCTCATACAGGAGTGAGAAGTGTACTAACCTATCAAGTAGCGGTTCGTAGTTCAATTTCTGTCTAGACCCTGCATGTTTTCTGCAGACAAGCCAAGAAGCTTAGAATTTTTTTTTCAAACATTTTGGAAATTAATTGAATACTTTAAGCAGTAAACTGGATATATACAATCTTTTTTATAAATTTCGAATATTTTATTCTAAAAATTTTATATTAAAAAAAATTCTTATTTTTTAAAGATAAAACAACTGCTTAAAGAAATCAACTGCTCATCTTTTATTTTAACAACATTTTTTCTTGTCAACATTATTATGGCCAAACTATGATTTCTATTTGCTGTCGTTTACTATTGAAAAATACATGAAAAACGGACATTATATAATATCGTAAAATGATGCTACCAGAAATTCAACATTTCCTCTTTAGATATATTTAAATACACACCTACAAATGGGTATGGTGAAAAACTACTCGTATTAAAAAAAAAATTAATGAAACAATGGACTTAGTTTTTCAAATAAAGTTGAAATTACATTTTAGAAATTAAAAATATATTTTGCATTGTTTTCAAAAAAAGTAAAAGTATTAAAGTATTAACTTGCACAGTTTTACACACAAATCAAATTTTGTTACATTCACAAAATTAAAATTATTATAATTTAAACGTTTTAAAAATTTGAATAAAAATAGAATTATAAAACATATTTTTTTAAAATTCGCAAAAATTTCACATTGGGGATTTTCGTTAGTCGAATTGGGGGTTGGAAAAAGTGTAAATTGTGTATAGCAAACAAATTACAAAAAAAAATTAATTAAAAATTATGCTTTTATATGCGAGTAAATCTTATGTACATTAAAATCATTTTTACTCTTAACTGTATAAATGTGTATATTGTATTCTATAATAGCAATAGTTTGTCAATTGGGAACAAATAGTCTAAGAAACTAGAAAAAGTATGCGGAAATGTTGTAGCAGGAAAAACCTTATGCCAATAGAAAAAAAAACGTCACCGTTAAATTTTTTTCTATTTCACTCAATGAAATTATAAAATATTACACATGGTTGTAGTGATGTGTGGCTCTCAAGTATGCTTGTGCAGTCCTTTAGTTTGTACATACGAAAAAAGAGTAAAAATACATTACAAGAAAAAAGCCTTTAAAACGTACATAAATACTTCTTTGGTAAAAAAAAATCCTCACGTATACATTTAGCCCTTCAGCAGACAAAATTATTTGTATAAATTTTTGAAAATATTTCGAAAAATATATAGAAAAAAATTATTAGAACCGCTTATTTATCTATTATCTACACATATTTTTACGTTTTTATCTTATCATAAACTAAACGTTATTAAGGTTCTTTATTGTAAAATAAAAGACAAGAAATTCTCTTTTCTCAACACGAATTGTAAAAATACACTTTATTTATAACCGTCACAATGACACTTTATTGTTTTTGACACACCTTGTTTAGAGTTTAATGTCTCAACTAGAACTGAACTTGTCTGGCAATCTCAGCATTGCCTTATATACTGTTTCACTTAAAACTAGAGCCTTAGTCTAGAAACAGCTAGATATTACTGCATACTTCTAGGTGTATCAAGTTAAAGAATCAAAAGGTAAACGAAAATTCTATGAAACCGACAAACCAATAAGATGCAAATACTATATATTTTACTTTATAACTCACACAGAAGCATTACATTTAGAGATTCTACGCATTAAATTAAATACTAAATTGCTATATTTACAATAAATACATTTTCTTATAAATAATAACACAGCGTGATTTTCCGTAACGTTACTGAAAAGACTGACTGACTTATCATCATTGCCCGCTGGCTAAAGCTATGGACTTGAGATTCTGTGAGCAGCTTCCTCTTACAATGTGGAAGACGAATAAGAAGGGATTTTTAAATAAAAAGGGCAAAAAGTGGGTAAAAATGGGTAAAATCGAACCTCTTATATTTTTGGAACTACTACAGATAGAGCCAAAATTCAAACAACGAGATATTTTTTTATTTATTTATTTATTACTATTAAAGTCTAAGGATACAAAATCCTTACAGACAGTTTAAAGCGTATATTGCAACATAAAACAAAATTGAATAATTTTCAAAATTAGGTACATTAAATCGGGTCGATTTGTATGGATGCAAAAAAATCGCTCAAATTACAAGGAAAATCGTATTCTAGGGATCAAAATAAGAAACTTTGCCGAAGAGAGAAATAAACTCCAAAAATAAAAAAACAGCCATTTCGCTGATCTTTTCTTGTAAAGTGCCAAAAATGGTGATTTTTTGAAATGTTTGTATGGGGAACACCCCAGGGGTGGTTCCAGCAGATGTGCCAATGGCAAAGGTGGGTCAGCCTTCCAAAGTTAGTGGGGCTCGGTCATATATTTTGACTCGATTGCGGCACTCTAAATGGGTCAAAGTGAGATTTTTCAAAATTTCACCCTTCGGATCAAAAGTCGGGACATCAAAATACATTTTAGAGGCATGGTTCCTTCGGCAAAGTTTCTTATTTTGATCCCTAGAATACGATTTTCCTTGTAAGTTGTGCAATTTTTAAATCGATCCGCCCTAATGTAAATATAAAACAAAAATTATTGCTTATTTAAAAACAATATAATCTTACACTTGAAATTATTAGAAATTAAAGAAAAATCAGTGAGTCGATTTAATCTGTTAAGCTCAGTACATATTTTCCTAAATGGATCAGCATTAGCATAGTTTTTTCTAAAATAGTCAACTGAGAGCAATTCATAGTGACGAGTAGGGCGTTGAGGTATATTAAAAGATATGTGATAAAGTAAAAATCCAGAAAAAATTTTGCCATTAATTAAATTCATTATAAATGATATATTTAACATGGTTCTCTGACTTTTCAAAGATGGCAACTTAATTAACGCGAGTCTGCTATTATATGACGGAAGATTGAGCGGGCTCCAACGGAAAGTGCGGAGGCAGAATAACAGAAACTGCTTTTGGACTGATTTAATCGTATTTTAATATGTCTTGTACGTAGTGACAAAAAAGATGATATACGAGTATAATGTGACAAATGTTCTGTTACAAGCTTTTTAAATAGCTTTGGAATAATACTAAGCAACCCTGGAACTATCAGAGTGGGCTCAAACAATTTGAAACAAAGTGAAAAGCGAAAATGGTACATTTTATTAATTTTTAAATGGGTACTTTTTGAAATTGTGCTCAAGCGTTCCTGATTAAAGTGCAAAATCATTAAGGGGACAAATTGTGCTTTTTATTGATTTTATTACTAACAAAGCTAGAAGTACGATATTGGAGTCAAGCATTCTCGAGTAAAGTAAAAATTATTAAGAAAACAAAATGGTACATTTTATTAACTTCGATGATTTTTTTATGTAAACGAGAATATAAGTACGAGATTGGGCTCAAACGGTCTGAAGCAAAGTAAAAAATCATTAAGAGGCAAAACGGTACTCTTTATTAATTTTAATAATACTTTATCTATTTTTAAATAAAACATAACATTCATTAGACTACTCTTAAAGGATTCAGGGTAAGGTTAAAAATAAAGAAGAATATTACTTTTTTATTTAGATACAATAATAATAAAAGGTGATTTTATAAGAACTATCGGAAATTAAAAAAAAAAAAACACATAAAATTCAGAAAAATGCATGAAATATTTATTTGGATCGATAGTTGGGTCGATATAATTTAATGTTTGAAGATTATTTCATGCAAATGTTGGCCGCGGCTGCGCCTCAAATGGTCCATCCGCTTAGTCCAATTTTGGCATACTCTTTCCAACATTTCGGCCGGTATCTCACGAATAATGTTGGCAATGTTGGCTTCCAGTGCGTCAATCGAAGCGGGCTTGTCCCTATAGACATTAGCCTTAACATAGCCCCACAAAAAATAGTCTAGAGGCGTTAAATCGCACGATCTGGGCGGATAAATTAACTGTTCACGTATCCATTCAACCAGAAATGAGCCTCGTCGCTGAACACAATTCTTCGATAAAAAAGTGGATCTTCATCTAACTTTTCAAGAGCCCATTCACCAAAAATTTGGCGTTGTGGTAGGTCGTTTGGCTTCAATTCTTGCACCAGTTGTATCTTATAAGGCTTCACACCCAAATCCTTCCCCAAATTTTCCACGTAGTGGAGTAACAGAGGCCCAATTGCTGCGAACGGCGCCGAATCGATAATTCACGGTCATCACCAACACTGGCCGATACGGCTGCGATATTTTCTTCAGTTCGCACTCTACGTAAGCGTGTTGGTGGTTTAATGTCCAACAATGTAAATTTGGTGCGAAATTTTGTTACAATAGCCCGAATAGAAGCCTCAGTAGGTCGATTAAACTGACCATAAAATGGAAGAAGCGCGCGATGAACTTTCTTAACAGAGCACGCATTTTGGTAATAAAATTCAATAATTTCCAAGCGTTGTTCGTTTGTAAGACGATTCATGATTAAATTATAGACCAAACTGAAGATGTTTGACAGTGACACAAGATACAAAACGTGCGTGAGCTGTCAAAACTAGTGTTGCCAAAAAGATAATAGCAAAAAAATCACTCTTTACTTTTTGGTTTTAGAACAAAAACGATTTATAACTATCAGACCGAGCTGAAATGGTGCTCAGTAAATAGAAAAATTAATAAATTGACAAAATGGTATATTTTCATTATTTTAATGATATCTTTTGATTTTATTTGTATTAAAAATCCTAGAACTGAGATTAAATTGTCTATAACGAAATAAAAATAACAATAGCGTATAATAAAATAATTCAATTGATTGTTTTTAAAATAAATTGTTACTTTTATTTTTCTTCTTCTCTTAATAAAAAAGCCTAAATATATTATAGTATAACTACAAAAACTAAAATTTCAAACAATATTTAGAGTATAAGAAAATTGAAAAAAAATTACACTTTCTTAATAAAAATAAAATTATTTTATTGATATAATTTAGATTTTATTGTGAAATAATAATTTTTTAAGAAAATAAAGGATTTTTTAACTCAAAAGGACTTATACCACTTTCAAAAATAACATTTTATAAAAAATTAAAATATGACTAAATTTTTGCCGACATTAGAAAATGGATTTTAAATATAAAATATAATAACTAAAATGAAAATATTTAAATACACCAGCAAACAAGTTTTTTAAAAATTAATTTCAGTTAAATGGAAAAGTTGACATAATTAAACAAATGTAAATTAATTCGTTAAGATAACAAAAAAAAAACTGAAAGATAAAATATATTTTAAGCTTAATTATAGTTTACTTTTACAATAGTGAAGTATTCATGGCAAATATATGGTATGCAGGGTAGTAAACTCAACATATCGTTGTATTTTTCTTTTGTTATACATCTTGAAGCAAATATTTTTTAAGCTTAAGATCTTAAAAAAATTGCTTTTATTTTAATTATCAATATTTCGACTTTCCCTTATATGTCTTCTTCAGGGAAATTAATTTTTTTTATTAAGATCTTAAGCTTGAAAAATATTAAATTTATAAGATCAATTTTAAAACAAAAAAATGTTAAAACCTAAAAAGTAGCTATTAGTTTTGATATAATTTAAAGTTAATTTTGAATTTTTACTTGAACGTCAAGTCAAGTTTTTGTGTTATAAAATTAACAAAACATCGTTTGGTTTTGTCAGAAAGTGGTTATTGTTGTGATTTCCAGAAATATTGGGGCAAAAAGTTGACTTTATTCATCGAAGTAATTTTCACACTTGGAGTGAAAACTTCAACAAATTTCAGAGTGTTTTTAAATAATTTTTTTTTAAAACACAAATGTACTGAAGTGCAAGTAATTTTTCTAAAACAAATAGCAACGTTGCATGTCTTAATTACTTTATTCGTGCTTTTTTTAGACATTTATTATGATTTACTTTGCTAAAGTTTGTTTATTCGCTTTTAAAACCAATAAAATTATATGAATCTAATGTAAATTCGTTTTAAAACAAAATTTTTTTCGAATTCGGCTTAGAATTCCAATAGTAACTTCGCTGAGATTTTTATATCTTCTTTGTTTTCCAAATAAAAATAATATTTTCAAATGAGCATTTCTTTTCATATAAGTTATCTTGCGAACATAATGCTTTTAATACACTAGTACCAGCAAAGTAATTTCTGCTAAAGCACAGGGTACGTGAAGTCATAATAATCGTTAATAATTGCAATAAAAAAAGTTGTTTTAATTGTAATTTGTTTTAAATAATGTGTGGAATAAGCCACTTTTAAAAACAATATTGTTACGTTTTTACACTACTAAATATAAAAACGTTTAGTTTATTAGGGATCTTTGTTGTAAGATAAAAACACAATTAGTTCTTTTTTCTTAACACTTGTTGTGGAAACACTTTATTATTATAATAGTCACGACACTTTATTGTTTTTGACACACCTTGTTTACAGAACTGAACTGAACTGAACTGAACTTGTTTGGCAATCTCAGCATTTCCTTATATACTGTTTCACTTAAAACTAGAGCCATCTAGATTCGTGTAGCAACAATGATTCACTGTAACGGTCAATTCGCACCTTAGTCTAGAACCTTCTGCAAACAGTTAGATATTACTGCATACTTCTAGGTGTATCAAGTATAGCACAAAAACGGTAAATAAAAATTCTTAATCTAGCAAATTGTAGAACATGTAATCTATCATAAAGCTTATACACTAACCCAGGTACAAATAACACACATCTTACACACAAGCATTACACTATAAAATTCTACGCATTAACATAAACAACGAATTGCTACATTTACCATATCTTATGAATAATCAAGCACAGTCATTCAACAGAGTGATTTTTCGTAACAATATATTTGAGATAACATTGTGTAGCCAAATTCGCTTGATTACTTTATGAAGAAATCGTACTCTATTAAATGGGTGATTATAAATATTACCAAAAAGAGTGGACTTATGCCACTATCAAATATAATTGTTCATTAATGAAACATTTTTTTTAATTCACCTAAAAATCTATTTTAGTTTTATTCGTAATTTTATTTATTCTAATGCATGTTCCAAATTTTTGCCAATTAGCTGCTAAGAACCTTCCAGCGGCCTTCTTGCGAGCTGTCAAACTGTGCTATTATACTAAGTCAGAAAAAATTTAAAACCATTAATAAAGAAGTTTTGTATAGAAAAACTGAATAAATAAATAAAATAAAAGATATAAAAATAAAAATAACTTACTAATAGATATAAAAATGTAGAAAAACTTTTAAATATTATAAAAATGTGTTATGAATAGACTCTTTGCAAGCTATCTACAACGGCAAATCGGCATTCTATCAAGCAGCTACTTATTCTAATTAGCTGTTTTTTTTTTTTTTTTTTTTTTTTTTTTTTTGTTTAGAATAAATCATTAATTATTTCCTTCTAAGCCTAAATAACTAAACTTTTTTTTTTAATATTAGTAAAAAAGATAATTCAAGTAAGCTCTTGGACCAGAGTAACTGAAAACTTGGGCCATTTTTTTTAACAGGTACATGGCGTAATGAATTTCGAAAAAGCAAGCTTTATCTCATTAAAATAGATAAGCAATGAAATTCATTTATCGCACAGTAAAAATTACCAATTTTTTAGAAATATATGCTGCATATGCTTTTGCTTCTCTGCCGTGTTGGATTTTTTTATCCACTTTTAATTTTCGTCTATTTAATTTTCAATATTTAAATCAAGGTTTCTTTGTTCATAATATTGCTAAACAATATTACCTTTAACATTTCCAATAAATTTTTATTCTTCAATTTTCTTTTCAATTACAATTTCTGTTCTATTTTTTCATTACCCACCAAAGAAATTGCATTAAATTTTCACTAAGACCTCATTTTTTTTTTTTTTTAACTTGAAAACATTTGCGCCATTTGTACCTCTATTGCAATATTCTGAAAGCAATTTTTTGTAGTGAATTTTTTATTTTTCACGTACCATTTTGTGGCTTTTTATTTTTCTATAAGTGTGCTGCTATTTTATTTTTATTATTTAACAAACAAACAATTTATTTATGCATAGTTTGGTCTTAAGAGGTTTCTTCCTGTTATTTAACTTTATTTTCACAGTTTTTTTCTGAGTTTTTCTTGGTTTTTAAAATTGTTTAATACTTTTTAAGGTATATGGATTAATATACAATACAATATTTGCAACATGACACGCAACTAAGGGAAATGTATACATAAGAAAAACTTAGGGTGGGTTCTGGTAAGCACTAAAAACTATTTGCTTAAAAGGATTACTTTAATTGATAGATACAAGTATCTTTAAAAACATTTTTTTTTGGGATTCTCTTTAAGAAACTTAAATTCCCAATGTGGGTATTGTAAACTCATAAAATTGACTTTTGAAGATATATTTAATTTAAATCTTATCTGCAAAAAAAAAATTTATTTTTCAAATGTTGGCTTAAAGATTTGTTTATTTAACAAAATGACTGTTAGTTAGTTTTTTAGTTTCTTTTTTTAAATTTTTTGTTTGCCTATTGACTCAATTCTCATTTAGTCAGTTGGCTTAAGAATATAAGTACTACCAGAAATTTATCAAATTTTGCAGTAAACCTCTGAAGATTGGATATGCTTGAGGAAACATTTTTTTAATTTTCCATGAGAATATTATATAAAATAATGTATTTAACAAGCCAACCTAATTAGAATTAGTAAGCCAATACATCACCAAAAAAAATAAATCCTTAATTTTGTTTAAAGTGAAAAAACAATGGGCCATAATCATAGTCACACTAAAATCGGTATCTTTTAAAAACGACTTTAAATTCATATAATTCTTATTAACAATAGTCAGCTATTAATAAAAGCCTACTTTTTTGTGATTATAATTATGGCCCAATGACTTTTCAAATATTTTATTTTTGTATACCAATTACAGTCACACACGCAGGCCAATTACAAATATTCCCCTGAAATTTTAATTGAAAGAAATCCTCAAATCAGAGACTTTTCTGTACTGAGAAAAATATTAATTTTATTCATAATATCAAAAAAAGAAAAATTAAAAACTTTCAGGCATATGTTTTTATATAAAACAACAAAAATAAAATTTTCTTATGAAAATTAGCAGTTTTTCACGGGGATTTTCTTTAAATTTAATTTGATCATTTAAATCAGCAAAGCGTTAACAAACTGAAGAAAAAAAATATTTAAGTCTAATATTAAAATATTTAAAATCATGGCTGCTCAAACACATTATAATTGACTAAGTTCGAAAAAAATATTGTTTTGTAAGCAAACCTCCCCTTGTAACTCTTTCAAATAACTCATACACTTGCATGTGAATTTTTATTTTTTTTTTATAAAACTATAGATTTTTAAGCACACTTTTCATATATGTATGCTTCATTCAAGTACACCCTATTAGTATATCTTATTTCCTTGTTTAGTTATGTAGTTTTATTTGTATGCATGCGAGTAAACAATTTTATTTATGTTTATGTCGTAAAGCACCTTAAAATATGTCAATAGGCTTTTTTTTTTCTTACGAGTAATTTATTATTTATGCATTTCTATTTGTTATGGCCTCTTACAGGCACGTTATACATACATATACGACTATGTGGCTGTTCGTTTTTCCCATACGATTATGTGAACTAAGTTTGAACATAAAAATGCCTTAAGCTAGACTATGAAAAAAATTAAAAAGAAAAAAAGTCGACTGCTTTAGGAAATTCTAGAAATGCAGCAAGCCAAGAAATAATTTATGCATAAAAAAGAAACAAGTTAAATTCGGTATTGCGAAATCTTGTACAACCGTCACTGTTGCAGCGAAATAAATATTTATATTTTTAAATTATTAAATTATATATAATAATTTCATATAAAAAAAGTCATATAAATAAAGTCAAAATAGCAATATCCTCAAAAAAATTTTTTACGGCATCCTTATTTGTATTTATATGCAATACAATTTCTGTATTGATGTCTCGAGCACACAAAAGTCAATTCTTATATATTATAAAAAAACATATAAATTAACGAATAGGGAACTAATAGGTCAATATAATAATTAAACTGCATTTATTTTTCAAAATAAAAATCACAGCACCAAAAGTAAAATTGTATTTTTTTCTTCTTAAAAATATATATAAGCACTTTTTTTAAATTCCAACAAATAATAGATAAAATTCCTTTTTCATACTTTTTCCATAAATGTACCTTTAAGGAAATAAATTGCAGAATATTATTATTAATTTGTAAAACATAATAAAAAATTTTTAAAGGATAAAACAAGTACCAAAATAGAAAAATACGATTGGTACTTTACATTTAAAATATTTTTTTGTTGTGTCTTTATCTGTTAGAGTGACAGCAGAATTAAAAGGTACTGAACAAAAAAAGATATCGTAAAAACGACTATACCATATTTTATTGATTTTAATGGTACTTTCTGATTTTTAATATTAATAATCCTAGAACTATGAGACTCTGCTCAATCGCTTCTGAGTCAAGTAAAAAATCAATCAGAATAAAAATGCTACTTTTTATATATTTTGATAGTACCTATTTATTGATTTCAATTGGTACTTTTCGATTTTTTAATATTAACCAACACATACTAACAGACTGAGATCAAGCAATGCAAGGTGAAAAAGCACATTTAAGAAAATATGTTACTTTATATTAATTTAAATAGTACTTTTTAATTTTCCAATATTAACTAAGCTCCATATACGAGTATAAGTAAAATGTGTAGTATTTATATCTGTATTAGTTTATAGGTTTTATGTTAGTTTTAAGTGTTCTAGAGTTAGCTAAATTAGGAATGTTCAATTAGCTTTGGTTCTATTACTTGATATCTTTTTATGGCCTGTTCAACGATGTCACAAGAGAACCAAAGACTACGAAAGCAAAGCACATTTGTATTGAAAACACAAACAAGTTTTTGTACATTGTTTTTGCTTTTAATACAAATATGCTTTGCTTCCGTTCTCTTAGGTTTTCTTTTGACATCGCTGAACAGGCTATTACTTTCCGGGAATGATATATTTTTAAACCAAATGTGTGTACGTTTTTATTTTTATAAAAATTTAATTAAAATTTAAATTTAAATAAATTATGTCAAGCCGTTCTTAGATTTACTGAAACGAAAAACATCAATAGTTTTATGTAAGTCTTCGTACTATCTCTGTCTGTGTCTATTTTCCTTTCTACATAAGTTCTCCCCACTTTATGACATCAGACATTCTTAAATAAAGTATGAGTGTTGGTTGAGGTGTACAATTTCATATTTTAATTGTAGTCAGAAAATTTTATCAAATGTAATTATTTATATTGTATTTATTATATAGTGTGTGTCATATATTATACAAAAAATTTTAAATATTCTGTTGTCATATTTAATTTAATTGAAATTTGAGTATCAAATAAACTGTTGACTTTTTATATCATTATTAACTAAAATTAAGCTTGATTTAATAACAAAAACATTGCGAACAATAAACAATGGAAAAAATAAGAAACTGTTTTGTAAACTGCATTTATGTATGTAGTGGACTTTTAGAAAAACAACCACAACTTTATACAATTTTGTGTAGCGATTGAAGTTAAAAGTATTTAGCTTCACTACGAGTGTAATTGTAGTCGAATATGCGACAATGAAAATTAACCAAATGGCTACTGTTCTTGTTAAAATTAAATTTTCTATTACTTCCATAATTTTTCTTAAATTTTGTATGAAAAATTAACTATTTTTTTGGAGGCCCACAATTTGGAAAATTTGAATTTCCTTACGAAATTTTACTTAGTATTTTCTTCTTAGAAGTAAATTTTCTGTCACCTCTGATAATTATTTTTTCAACGTGCGTAAAGTAAATTTGGTCCAAAATTTTCTAATTTGTGACCCAAGAATTTCTATAAAAAATATTCAATTCGAAAATCTGGTAAAAATATTTTGCACGGTTCGATTTATTATCCATATTCGTTTCAAGACAATTTTTCGATATGTGTCACCTAATTTTTACTAGAATTTTTTGTCCTTTTTGTAATACGAGTATGTACAAAATACGCACTCAATAAAAATTTGTCAAAAAATAAAAGTAGTTGCACTTCAGATTCAGAGACTGAATTTATATGACAACCTGCGCTCAGCAACTTGTAACAAATTGGATTACTAAATTTTTGTGCAGGTCTTCTAATAACTTCAGCAAGTTGATTTCTACATCCGCATGGTCAGACAGACATTTCTAAATCCACTCCGCTATTTACAAGAATCCAGAATATATATACTTTATAATTTGGCACATGTACGATATAGAAATTACACCCGGGACGAAAAATTTACACTTTTCAAAAAGATACCCTTCATTGAAATTGGCACTGCAAGCGGTTTTTGTATGTCAAAAATTCTCATGCCATAACTCGACGGCAGCGCAGACCGGTACGAAAATCTAACTTTGACAGCGCGTTTTGTGGTGAAGTTGGGTGCATAAAATTTTTTTTGTTTTGCTATTGTTAACAAATGATAACATATTCGATAGTGTTTTTAATCTAACGTTTTTAACTTTATTTTTGTGTGTCTTTTATTAAACAAAATGATACCGTACTCTGAAGCCAGTTAACACAGCAATAGAAGGTTTTAGTTTTTATAAAAAAGAAAATTTTACCACGCCTATTACTACGCCCACTTTTTAAGTTTATGTAAAATTAAAGAACGACTAGACTGATTTAGCAAATTTTTTTGTTATATGTTCGGCGAAACTCAACTTAGATTTTCATAAAAAGAAAAATATACCATGTCCATTATTACGCCTACTTTCTAAGTTAATATAAAACAGATAACGGCTGGTTGGACTTGAAAAATTTTTCTTTAATGTTTGTCATAACCCACCTTAGATTTTTAGAAATATTCACCATTTTGAACGCTTGAACCGATTTAGTAATTTCGAAAAGAGAAGCTGTCCACAGTATATTCGAGTGAATTCATGTACAATTCAATTTTTAAATTGTATCATGTCAAAACAATAAATTTCAATACGAACGATGGATATCTGCATTTCTTTTTAATTTAATTCGTAATGGTGCGAAAAAATTTTAATTTAAACAGTTTGCTAAATAATTAATTTTTGTATGTAAACTTTACGATAAATAACAATGAGAATTGCGTACTGAATTTAATTTTTAGATTCAAAGTGAAATTGATCAAGAATTTGTGACTTACTTCCCAGAATGATATCGTCAAGTATCGAGAACTATCAACTCACAATTTTCACAGCTGAAAGTTGTAATGTTGTGAAATATTAACCAACCACGTTTTTGCAATGGCACATAGCTTGCGGAAAAAAACCTGATGAACACCGTTATCGAAGCAACAATACTTAACACAAAATACAAAGAAGAAGACATTTTGATACCATTAACAGCAATTGTTCCGATTAATGTGGTATTAAATTTTAAACGGTTGCAGTTTGTGGTACGACTTGAATTCGTAATGATAATTAACTAATTTTTGCAGCATTTACCTTGAAAATAAATGCTTCTTCCAATATCAATTGTACGAGTATTTACAAGGATGCAGAAGGATATATATGCTTTATAGGGTATTCCATGTACACACCTAATTACAAAAACTTATATCTCCAGTTTTATGAAAGATATAAAAAGCTTACAATAGCTTTTGATATGAATTTTATATATTTAAAAGGACGCACTTGTATGTCTTTTCTAACTCTTTTTCTCTAGTATTATTTGTCTTTTTTTATTTATATTTATTTACTTTATTTTATTTTTATAATTTTTTATACTTATTATAGCTTTATTTATTTCTAAGTATTATGTCATATGCCTTTCTGTGGGATTATAACGTCAATCTTCATCTCATCCTCAAGAAAACTTACGTTGTTTACCCTCATGTGTTATTTTCCACACAGATGTCATTTCTATATATTTTCTAGTAGTAACATAATTTTTTTGTTAAAAAATCATATTATATCAGCAATAATAAATTTATTAGAACATTTTATTATATTTAATGCTATCTGAGAAGATCTAGGACCATCTAGATAAAATTCTATCTAACTTTAAATAAACATATGTATTCAAAAATCTATAAACGTGAGCTTTAAGATAAAAAAAATTATTGAGGGATTCTACAGAATTACAATGATATTGATGGTTACTTATGCTTTCTGGATAGGTGACACGGGGCGCCCGATAAGGAATAAAGAAAGGAATCACCGCTTGCCTCCTGAGCACTTTGGGAAAAATTAAAATAATAACAAGCTGAGATAATGCGCAACAAGGTGCAACGGTTAGTCTGTTTTAGAGTAATAGAAGCAATGAAAACCTGATTAAATACGCTACTTTTAAGAGTATTCTCTTGACCCACTGCCCTACAACTTGTCACATACAGAAATCATGTACAAATTCAGAGTGTCTGTATTTCTGTAACTGTCCATTTCTCACCGTCTCAAGTAGGATGGATAGAATTCTCTACTTCTCTAGGCTATTCTAAGCGATCATCAGTGAATGCTTATCTTAGAGAAAAATGGTTGTAATAAATTACAATTTCACAACGTCCATGCCTTCAAAAATCTATACGTGGAGCCACTAGTGGCATGGGAACATATATTCTCCTTGATAGAAAAGTGATCCAAATGCATTTACAAGCTTTTTCTGATTAATGCTGATTAAATTGCTGCGGGCACTTCTTTTATTCCTTTATAATCCCTCTGTGGAATAAATAATAGTTTTAGGCAAGCCTTACTAAGCGAAGCAGAAAAAGGAAGGAAACAAGCTTACTGGACAGTTCAAGTGGACATTGCGATAGTGAATAAGAGTAGTCCCAAACACCAAAGGCTCTCATCAGAAATGATTTTAAACTCTACACTGAGCTTTTGAAACTCAATTATGACCAGAAGTTAATTGCTTTACGAGTATTCCTGTTGTCTATGTCAAGAGAGGAAAAGTTAGCGCACACTTTGTGTATTTGTCCAAAAGCTGTAAGATGTAGAATCAGAGACAAAAATATTTGCTGATAAAATGGTATTAGAGTGCAAAATACATGGATATTACATATTTTTGTGTGAAAAACTACACATGAAGGTTATTTTATTAATATTCTTTCAGAAATTTTTTTTTTTAATTTATAAATTCGTTTTTTATAATTAAACAACAAAGTCAAGAAATTTCGATAAGATTGTTTAATTTTTTGTTTTTCAACACAAAGATGAGATTAGAGTTAAAAGAGCTTGTGCTATTCCTGCTTTCGAAGAAAGTTAAAACATTCAAGGTATTGGAAAATAAAATTGCTTTAAAAACATATGTTTACCACATAAACAGCTACTATTGTTGCTGCAGTTTTTACCCAAACATAAAAAAAAACATTATCTGGTATTTATATTAATGTTGAATAATATATTTTTATTATTAAAAATAATTTAGAGAAAGCATGATATTGAGTTTGTTGCGCACAATAGAATGAATTTTAATAAAAATCTTTTTAGGTTTTATGTTATTATGTATGTATATTCCTTTGATTCATTAAAGTTATTTTTTCTTTAGCTTATATATAAAAATTTTATGATACAAGGTTTCAAAAAATATTAAGTAATAGTGCTTTCAGACTGAAATTAAATACTGAATTTAACATTATACCTATTCACCAACAGATGATTTTGCGTTCACACTGCAAAATTTTTTAAATTCAGTAATTAAAATGTCAGTGTGTCAAATAAATTTCTACAAAACTATAAAAATTTCCTATAGATATAAGTGTATTTGATGCGTTACTTTGTACAAAACAACATGTGTGACCTTTGGTAAATACACTTACGAGACACATATTTTCTAAGTCTTCTTCTGAAAATATTTGAAATGGTTTTTATTTTATTATTTCATTCAATAACATTATCAGCTGTTGCTATATTTATAGAACTTTTTAACTTGGTAGCACTGAGCTTAACGGACAAAAAAAGTGTTGTATTTCATAAATCCAACTTAAATTCAATTCCAAAATAGCATTTAATGTGGATATATTAAATTCACTTTGTATGGTAAATACAGTTTTTATGACTTGGATTTAACGTTAAAACCGCATTTATGTTAAATTTACTCAGTCTGAAAACACTATAACAAACAAAAGTGAGCTTGTTTAATTAAAACTCTGGTCTTATAAAACATGTGTATGTATGTGTGCTTTTAAATGCAGTATATGTAAAAGAACTACAAATACAAAACTCTTATAGCAAGATAGATGCAAACGAGAATTTTTTTTGGTATTTTATTTCTTTTTGTTTAAAAAATGTTTGTAAATATTTTAAATTAAATTTTTTATTAATTTAACAATTGGGTAGACATTTTATTGCTTCTAAAAACAAGCATCTTAGTAAGGATTTTTTATTAGATTTTTGTTAATTTGAGTTTCTTCAACTGAAATTACAATAGTGGAAAAGGCACTAGTCACTGGAATGGTCTTAAGGTATAAGGACCGGTCCTCGGTTTGATCTTTTTCATATAATAGATTAGTCACTTTGACATGGCGATGTCTTAGGAGGGGTCAATTGCAACTTCGTGACATTTTTTAGAGCTAATCTAAACAGACTGGTTCTATGATTAGTCAATATTTTGCCAGTTCCGTTTATTATCCTAATCTTGCAACTGATGCTGAATAACTAGTTACAGACGTTTAAAAAGTTTTTTCAGCGTATTTGATGCGACTCACGAAATGGCCATACATTGCAATGATAGTGGTTTGTTGCACGACTATATGAACATTGCATGGATGTTTTGTATAACCACCTTGCACACCTTGCAAAAGAATTTTACCATATTTCTTTTCTCAGTAAAATAATTTTATTATATAAAGTGAACTTTATGCCAATTTAAACAAAAGAAAATATTAAAGAAACATGTACCATATTCACTAGTGTATGTAAATAGAATAAAAGTCAACATTATGCAATAAATTATAAAATATAAAACTATAATTTTAAGGTATCGGACATGAATATTGTGATATTTTTTTTTCAATCAGAATGGCAAATTTCAGCAAAAAAAAATTTTATAACTTTTTAGCTTTTATTTTTCAAGACCCTATTAGAAAGTAAGCATATGAGTACCGATTGTACGCAAAGAAATAATTAATTATACAAAACTCAAATGGAAACATTATAAACAAAGCAAATAAAAGGAAAAGTAAACTGTGTCAGTTCGTTGTAAATAATAAATAAATTTCTACATACTTATGTATGTATAAAATAACTAGGGGTGAGCCTTTAAACCACAACAAATCATGAAATTTTTATTTTTAAAAATATAAGCATTTAACCACAAACAGTTAAAGGCTCATCCTTAAAATTGACTTCGCTTCAGCAGTTTATTTTCACTGTATGTTTATTAACCATGTCAATAGTTTTACTATTAGCTTCCATGCAGTAGAAAGTACATGACATTTTATTTTAACTCGCCTTATCTGCAGTTATTGTCTGCATTGTACATTAGTATTAATGTCTCAACACACACAGTGCGCATGAGCACAACATCTGAAATTATGAAAAAAAAACCCAAGCCAATATAAGAATTGCATTCTTCTTAAATATGCTGGAAGACTTAGAGGCGAGAAGTAAGTTCCTCTGTAAATAAAACTAATTTTAAGAGCCTACAACTACACTTTAAGAGCAAGATGAATATATTTATGTGTGAAAAATATTTCTTACTGTTCTTAAGCTACTGGCACATTACATAAATATTTGTCGAAACAAGAGTAACCACTACTGTTTGGAAAATATTTTTTTTTGTCTAACTTGACTTATATTATTATACATAAAATTATTTTAAATAATATGATAATGCAAGCTTGTTGTATTTTAGTGAAAAATTAAGTTTCTTTAAGCGAATATTCCTTCAAAATCTATACATATAAAAGTGTAACGATACTGGCTGACTGACTGACTTATCATCATCGCCCAGCCCAAACGGCTAAAGCTATGGATTTGAAATTCTGTAAGCAGGTGCATGTCCCAATGTATAGAACGAATAAGAAGGGATTTTTGGAAATTCGATTATTAAGGGGGTAAAAAAGGGTAAACACGTGTAAAATCGAACTTCTTATATCTCCGGAACTACTACAGATACAGCCAGAGTTCGAGCTACAAAATATTCTACTAAAAATATAAGCGGATGGGTTTTTGGTACTTTTTCGATATTTGTACATTTGTGGCACAAAAAGGGTAAAAACTAATGTTGGTGCGTTTTTTTAACCCCATTTATTTTTCAAAGTAACAATCACAGCAACAAAAACTAAACTGTATTCTTCTTTTAAAAAGGTTTCCAATGCATATTGGCACTTTTTTACAATTCGTGCAAATAAGGGTTAAAATATTTGTCCCTTTTTACCACTATTTGTAAATACATATGTACCATAATGTAAATTGATGCAGCATATAAAAATTTTATTACTAATTTGTAGCACCCAATAAAAATCAACTGTAAAAAAATTGTCTTAAAAGAGAAAAAAAGTACCAAAAGAAAGATTTGTACTTTATATTTAAACAAGTTTAATATTATTTTTAACGTTATGTGCAAACCTGGAGTTTTCACAGTAGAATTAAACGGTCCTTTACAAAATAAAAAATTATTAAATAGACAAAATGGTACTTTTTATTGATTTTAATGGTACTTTTTGATATTTTAGTATTAAGAGTCCTAGAACTACCAGACTAAGCTCAAACGGTTCAGGTCAAATTGAAAAATAATTAAGGTATAAAATATTACTTTTTGTACATTTTAATAGTACTTTTTGATATTTTTTATGTAAACAAACCTGGCAGTACGATATTGGGCTCAAATGGTCTCAAGCAAAGTGAAAAATCATTAAAGAGACAAATGGTACTTTTTATATTTTTTTTGGTACATTTTGTTATTTTATTATTAAGGAATGTAAAAGTACAGGATTTGGCTCAAATGATCTGAAGTTAGGTGGAAAACCATGAATGGGAAAAAATGGTACTTTTTATTGTTTTTATTGGTACTTTTTCAGTTTTTCATGCTAACAATACTAGAACTATGAGATTTGGGGTCTAACGCTCTTAAGCAAAGTAAAAAATTATTAACAAGCAACAGTACTTTTTATTGATTTCAAAGCTTAACCGTTTCATGACAAGGTGAAAAATAATTAATATACTATAATGGTATTTTTGAATCTTTTAACATTAACGAATTTATAACTATCAGACCGAGCTCTAAAGGTGATCAGTAAATATTAAAATCAATAAATTGGCAAAAGTTCCCTTTTTCTATATTTTAATTGCACCTTCTAATGTAATATGTATTAAAAAATTTAGAACTGAGATTAAATAGTCTACAAAGAAATACGAAATCATAATAGCGACATTATGGTACTTCGCTGACGAAGTAGCGAGTTAAATATACATAAACGTATATGTAGATAATATAGATATATATATATATATATATATATATATATATATATATATATATAGGTATATATTATAGATAATAAAGCCTATTTCGACAAATATTTGTCTAATGTGACCGTAGCTTTAATTAAGTTAATTAATTGCTTAACATAGCAGAAAACATTTTGAAAACAAAAAGCACCGCGATTTTTCTAGACATATCACAAGAATTTGATAAAATTTCACAAAATCATCAAATTTCTGCCAATGAATATATTCTGTAGCCGTTTCTTTACATATTGTACCCAGCTGATATGTCAACTAATCAATTGACACACATCCTTTGTTAATGATATGCTGTTGTCAGCCTTCATGATAATACAATAGTTGCATCTAACCCACTTCAGTATCATATTGAGCAATTGGAGAAATGGCTACTTCAATGGAAGATTAAAGTTAATGTCTCGAAGTGCACTCATACTACTTTTACTTTGCGAAGATGTAACTGTCCTTACATTACAATCAACAGACCGAGAATACCTGGGTACAACCACATGCAATATCTTGGAATACATCTTCGACTTACCACATCGCAATAACAATTAATCAAAAATTAAAACATTGAGATCTGCTCTGCTTTCCTGGCTCATTGACAGCTAAATTTCAACTTTTAACTGTTACCATATAAAGCAATCCTAAAACCTTTTTGGCTATACGGTGTCTAGCTTTGGGGAACAGCCCAATTTTGTGCAGTTAGAAAGAAGACAATCTAAGCTGTTAAGAATAACAACAGGTACTCATGGTACATCAGAAATAAAAATATCCATAAACATCTCAACATACTGGCTATTCAAGAGGGAATTATAAATACTACTACCAATTACGGAGTTGAGAGATTTGCTTTGTCGAAATTCAAAAGGAAAGATTCAATTTCTAAACGGAATAATTCTATATAAAATGTTGATAGAATACAAAACAGAAATAAATGTATCAGAAACTAAAAACGCATTTTTTATTGATTGTGCATGATTACAAACAAGCAATTTAAATGAAACTGATGCATAGCATTTTATTGAATCATCAATATTTATGTTTTTTTGACAATTATTACTCAAAAAATTCTCAATTTTATTTTATTTTAATTAAAATTGTAAGCAATTACAACAAGATTTTATCCAACATTACACCTTAATGGCAGCCAATTGAAACAACAACAGTTGAACTTAAAATTTTCTGCCGCGCCTAAACTGAATATTCTCATTGCCATTCAAATAATAACATTTCATATGAAATGCTCATTACATACAAACATGAATTTTGTTTAACGGGCATTCATTTAGAAAGTGACATTTTTAACAGAAAAAAGGAAAATTAAAAAAAAAAGTGGAGACCAAGCCACAATGAGCAAACTAAAAACCAAAACAGAAAACAAATGTTAACCTATTTACGCTTTTATACTGAAAACAGAAAATAAAAGCTAAAATGCAAAAAAGCGTAAAAAGAAACAAAAAAAAAAATGGAAGGAAAACTAACACTTAAAGTGTTTACAAAACCCTCTACGTTTGTAGTTTTAGCAAGTGACATTTAGGCATCAGAAAAATTAAAAACCATATAAATTACAGTTACACAAACAATTACAAGCTAACAGTCGTTCAAAACAGCCCTTTTTTCTTTTAAAAGTTATTAAAAGGAATAAAATAAAAGTTTTATTGAAATGAAAATGCATAAAAACTTTACAAATCACTTTTTCTACTATTTATACAATTTATAAATACGCAAACTATTTAAAAAAAACATTTGCATTGTTATTTTAAATATAAATGAGAATAACGTTTTCAAAGAGAAAATTTAGGTTTTTTAATTATGAAATTTTCGTAAAGTAGTAAATCTATTACATTTTTTTTGCGTAATCTATAGCCCAAGTAAGGTCATCATATACTTTTGTACCGGCCCTGCCTATTTTACACCCACTTTTAAGCGATTGTAATTCACCACTGTTCATAAAGATGAAGCTTTGAAATATTTTATTTATCACTTTAGTTGGCGCCTCTTATAATAAAGCTAGCAAAAGAATGAACCAATTTATAAAGTAGTGGATGGCTGTATTTAACGATTGACAGTCTATTTGTAAACGGATTTCTGTAAATATATCGGCTCATTATAAAAGACTGGGCCGGCAAATAAATAAGTTTAAAAAAAAACTTGTGCATCAATTAAAAATTTGTGTCTATACATTCATTCCGTTCCACATTTGCAGAACTCAATTTCTTAAGGAAAAAATTTACAACCACTTGCCACTTGCGTATTAATTTTCCGCAATTGAAGTGTCAATTTTACCTATTTAAAATTGTATTTCTATTAAAATCCCATAAAGGTGTTAACAGTTGTAGTAAAATCCCTCATAAATGGGTGCATTGATAAGACGTTACTGTTGTGCAACTGTTGAATGTTTGTCTTAGAAACGCATAGTTGAGGAATTCCGCTCAACAAATGCGTATTTGCTGCCACTTTTCCGTTATAAAAAAAGCTGGACCCAAGTTACCACATCGAATGAAAACTATCGTAATTGTCGTGTTTTTGTATGAAAAACTTTAAAATTTCGATACGAGTTGCTCGCTATAGAATGCGGTGATTTGGGCTCTGCTTTTCTTACAACTTGATTCTAAAAATAAAAAAACTGTACAAAATTTTATCCACATTTTAAATTGAATAGTTTTAAGCAGCTTTGCGTAGTGAAATAATTTGTTTGAATTATTTTAATTTAAGGATTTAATTATAATTTTATTTTAAAGACTCTGATCACAATGCAATAACAGAGGCAAGAAGTGAGAAAAATATAATGATACTTGTTTTTTCATATCGTTGAAGCTTAAGCCTACTCACAAGATCTGTATATGAGACGTTGATAAGTTTATCTTATTTCCATTTCGATTTATCTACCTCTCTCAACTACAACTCTTATAATTAATTTCATTTGCATAATAGTAAATATATGAATTCATAAAAATGATTAATGCAATAATTTAAGAAATACTAATTTTAATTATTTTCGAAAGCAACTTTGGACACATAGTAATCCATTTATAATTTTTCTATTAAAATCATCTAATTTAGTTGGCTGGGAAGCTTGGGCAAATTCCAATGGCATACTAAAATAATTTCTTTTTTTGGCTTAAAAGTTATGAAGCTCAAAAAACATAACCACCCAATTCACAATCTTGTGCATTTGATATTGCAAATTTGTGCAATTGTAAATATTTACCATCAATTGTGAACGGTCGTTTTTGGTTTAGTTGCAATACTTGTTAATAAACACGAAATTCACAGCTGATTGGTAAAAAGGAGAGTTGTTTCCTACTGAAGTCCTACCATTTTTCACGTTTTAATTTTTTGGATGACAAAAAGATTTAAATTTATTGGGTAAAACATAAGGTTTTTGCAAACAACAAATGCTTATATTATATTTGATACTTTCCTATTGGCAGTTTTATTTAATTTTTTTATAATAAGCAGTTCCTTGCAAACTAATTTTGTTTTTATCTTTATTTTTTATTTTTAAATAAAGTGAATTACATTTCTGTGATTTCTTTTAAAATTTTGAACTTTTGTAGAAAAAAAGTTGTTGCTAAAGAAATAGGCCCATAATCATAGTCAAACATTTAAAAACAACCTAAAAATTAAAAGCTGTTTGGAAAAATTTTAGTACTATAGACAAAACAAAAGTAGGTTTTAAGTTGAATCAACTTTAACAATATGCAGCAAAAAATATAAAAAAGTGACATTAAAAATAAATGAAACTGAAAGTAAATAAATTTTTTTAAAAATGGTTATTTGTATATTTTCAATTTTTTTATGATTTAAGTCCTCGAGAATTTCAAAATCTCTGTAGAGGTTTTGCAATGCAAACATTTTTTAATTTGCTTATAAAATTTTTTTTTATAATTTATTTGGAATTTTTATTTAATTTTATTTTTATTTATGACAGTATATTTTATTTTTTGTTTGTTTGATTTTCTGTTTCTAAATTATTTAAAAACAACTTCAGTATATTTTAAATTTGAAATCGACTTTTTCGCTAAAAATACATTTTAGCTTGTCTATAGTAGACCTAAAGTACGTATTAAAGAAAAATATATGTAAGTACTCTTAAAGTACTCGTATACTTTGTTCTGACTATGATTATGGGCCATAGATTTTTTTTCTGAAATAAGAAATTAAAAACAAAATATGTGTATGGTAACGCTGGCTGTACGTGTTGCATACGTAGAGTAAATATAAATTATTGGTTTTACATGTTGTTTATTTGCAAATTCGAAGCAAGTGCATTTGTGTATATTTTGTTGGTATAGAGCAAAAACATATTACAACATTTTGCAAATACTCTGATGTAAGACCATGATTTTAACATTAAAAAAAACAAAGATGACGACATACACAGTCCTTCTAGTAATGAATTATGGTAATTCCATACCATTTTCACCCACTTACTAAAACTAATCTTGCATTTTTCAAGTTTAATTTTTTTTGTATCCTTAAGTATTTTTTACTTTCTCTTTTCTTATTGTTTGTTTCATTTTTTTGGCCTTTACTTGCGCTCATGGAGCTTAAATGTTCACATGACCTTATTGCGTTTGGCATAAAGTAGAATGACTGCCACAATTAAACAAAAAGTAAATTATTATGGTAATTAGGAAACAACAAGATAACTATCTACTCGTAAATGGCGTAGCATGGCACACTTCCCACACAAAACTTTCTAAGTAGGTCTTGCACATATTCTCGTGAATAGTTAATTAAATTGACTGACTTCACAAGTTTTAAGTAAAATTCACTGTTTCTATGGTTGGTATGGTGAAATAAAAATTAAATTAAATTTAAAAAACTTCCATGACGTATAATGGATATAAATTTATATTTTTGTTCTTTCAAATATAACTGCGTGTCACCTTTAGCTTATAAATTATGTATTTCGAAGTATTATATTTATTTGATACATATATTTTATTTATAAGCAGCTAAAGTATTTTTATTCTAATTGTCCAAAAACGTTCTAAAATTAACTAGGCACCAAACAAAAAGAAATAACAAATTGAAGCCTGAAGTTAATTTGCTAAGAAAATTTTTGAGCTTAAAATATTTTAGACAAAAATTTCTAAAATTTTTTGTTTCTTAAAAAACTAAAATTAGTTTCCAAATTTCACTACTAAAAAGTGTTTTAAACTTTTATAAAAATAATTATTTTTTAATTCTAAGCCCAAAAATTCCTATTAAAAATTTTTAATTTTAAAATTATTCAAAAAATTTTAGCTTTTCATGTGCATGGTATAATAAAACCAAGTAATTTCAAAAATACAAAAATAACAACATTACAAAAAGCCAATATATTTTGTTATTGCTTTTGAGGCTCCTCCTGTCAAAAATTATTGCCGTTGATTAAAATTAAGAAGTGTGCTAGAGTGGAACAAAAAATTTGTTTGCGCTTTTGATCTGTCTTTAACACATTGATATCTATTGTTTTTGACAGCACGAGCTTCAATCATGCAGGATTCACTGTCAGTGTCACTTGGTTTTCTTACACCATCAATGTTCATGTGTTTTTACAAAAATTTTTTAGAAAGTAATAAATGTAATTTGACATTAAATTACATATTCAAATTTTTTCTAAAAATTCTAAATATAAATTTTAATTTCTAAATAGTACCGTTCTAAAAAATATTACTTCTAATACTAATTTCTAAGAAATAACTCTTTTTTATTTAATATTCAAAATTTTTATTTTTAAACTATAATTTGATATCAAAATAAGAAATTTTTTTTTAAATATTACTTTTAGCAGTAAAACTTTATAATTGAGTATTATTCTAAGAATAAATGTTTTAAAAATTGTGTTCTAAACTTTTATATAAAAATATATACATGTCTGTTTCAAAATATAACAAAGTACACATTAAGTTTAGTTTTAAAATAAATTTATTATTTATTACTTTTTAAAATTACGAAATTTTAAGAAATGTTTTGGTAAAAAATCTAATATATAAAATGCGAACTTCAAAATTTATTTTATTTTTTTTGTAAGTAAAAATTTTATGTTTCTAAAAATGTTTTTCATTTTTTCTTGTAAAGTTTTGTTTTAAGATTTTATATAAAAAATACTTTATTTTCTTAATTTTATTAAATCTAGCATTTAACTCGCTACTTCGTCAGCGAAGTACCTTACTGTCGCTATTAAAATTTCTTATTTCTTTGTAGACCATTTAGTCTTTGTTCTAGGTTTTTTAATACAAATAACATCAAGAGGTATCATTGAAGAATATAAAAAGTGACATTTTGTCAGTTTATTGAGTTTTCTATTTACTAAGCACCATTTGAGCTCGGTCTGATAGTTCTATATTTGGAAACGTTAAAAAATCAAAAAGTACCATTATGGTATATGAATAAAAAGTAAAAATGGTACATTTATTTTAATTATTTTTCATCTTGTCCTGAACCGTTAAAGCTCAATGTAATAGTTTTAGGTTCGTTAATATTAAAAAATAAAAAAGTACCATTCAAATCAATAAAAAGTACTGTTTAACTTGTTAATGGTTTTTTACTTTGCTCAAGAGCGTTTGACCCCAATTTCAAGAAGTACCACTTATCCTCTTAATGATTTTTACCCCTTATTTGCTCAAATTTTAAAAAATGGCAATATACATTGGAGACCTATTTAAGAAGATAAGAATACAATTTAGTTTTTGTTTTTACTCTTTTTATCTCGCTAATGTTGAAATATCAAAAAAGTACCAAATACCCATCCGCTTATATTTTTAGTAGAAAATTTTGTAGTTTGAACTTTGGCTCTATCTGTAGTAGTTACGCAGAAATAAGAATTTTGATTGTACATTGGGGCAGGAACCTGCTCACCAAATTTTAAGTCCAAATTTAAGCCATTTGGGCTGGGCGATGATGATAAGTCAGTAACGCTACTCTTTTATATGTATAAATTAATTTTGGTGCAAAATTTTTTGTTCCAAAATTTTTTTATTATTATTTTTTTTAAATAAATTTTTTTGTTGTGCTAATTTTTGTAAATTAACATTTTCTTTAGTATTTTTGGCTTTAATTTAAATTAATAACGCGCAAAATAGTTGCTTAATAAATTTATAAAATATTACTCAACCTGATAAATAGAAATACTACGTTTTCTGCTTGACATATTCGTGACCTCCCTTTCCTGTCTGTTTCAAATATGTTTGACATGTTCTTAACGCTTGTTCAGCACAAGCATGTTATATTGTCGTGTAGCTTTTACACATCTACTCCCAATTTGTTTATTTAATTTATTTCTCTTTTGTTACTTCTCTTACTTTTATGAACTTTCATTCAGGTCAGATTCTAGCCATTTCGTGTAACTGTACAATAACCGCACTTTCTTTTTGCTTTCTGCTGAACTCCCTCACTACAAATTACATTATCTCCATGCTCATTTTTTTTTTACCAGCATTTAATTTCTTTTTAAAGCTGGGTGTTGCTGCAGAAGGACTTAAAGGGAAAGCAGTTAAAAAAAATAGATATAAAAGGGCTTAAAGCGTTCTGCTTCTTAATTCAATATAAATTTATTTTGTCCATACACATACATACATATCCACGTACTTTTGAGGGCATATGTTCTCAGTCATTTGTAAGTAAATTTATTTATAACTAATTTTTAAATAAACTACAACCTTTACTTGATACAACATGCAACAGCAATATCAGACAAATTGAATTGAAAATTGTGTATGTTTGGTGTGTGTGTGTATGTAAGTGGAGGTATAAGTAGCTTTTAATGGGGTTATCAGTAAGGTCATATTATTAAATATAACTAGTATGAAAATAATGAATTGGATTAAAAAGAGAAGGAGAAGAAAACACGCAAACTATACTTTTTGAAATCAAGTATACGCTCCGAATTACTACTTTAAAAAATTTAATTGAAAATACCAAAACGTCGGAGCGACATAAAAAATATAGTTGAACAAGAATACAAATTGCTTTAAACTGTTAAAAAAGTTTTTAAAGTGTATTTTTAGCAACTAGAGCAACAAACAAAAAATAAACTATAAAATTCATAAAGAGATTTAAAAGAAACTGGCGTCATACAAGAAACAAAAAACCCTCTTTATAAAAGTTTTTTGTTTCCAAAAACAATTTTTTTTAAAGAACAACACACATTTTAATTTTTACATATGTATATGCATAGGGACACACATGGTATAAATAAATAAATACCATATGTGTAAAACGCCAAAAGAAATTGAAGAAGTTATTTGCAAACCAACAAAATGACATAAAAAAATAATGCTTAGGTCTCTTCAATAGATATTGATTTTTGCTTACCCTTTCAAATGAAAAATAAAAATGTAACTAAAAATATAAATAAATAAAAAATAAAAGCACTCTAAACACCTACGAAATTCATAACGTAAACCTCTCAAGCAAAAAAATTGCAAAGAAAATTTTGTTTCTTTCCAAAAAAAAGTTTTTTTCTTTATGTAATCTTAAGCCATTTGTCATAATGCAGTAGAAATTAAACAATTTTAAAAGAAAAATTAAATGAAATAAATAAGCAAAAAACAATAGTATTTTTTACAATTTTTGACAATTTCTTTGATAACTATTTGCATGTGACAACGATGGATTTTTGTTATGTGATTGTTACTGCCTGCAACACCACTGTATGCTAGAATTTCCAAAAATCTCCAAAGCGGCTATTGCAGGTTGAATACGAGTATATTTAAAATTTACAACTACGGATGTCCCCCAAAGGGACATCCAAAGAACTGCCAAAAGTATTGGAAAATATTTGTTAATAAAATATTCTAATAAAATAATTTTTTTAACAATTTTAGTTTAATTTTAATTTATTTAACATTATTAAATAACTAAAAAAAATTTTAACTTTAGAAACAGTTTTAAGTTAAATAAATGAAAAAAATTTTTAACAGTTTTTCTCAATAGAAAATAAAAATTAAAAATTAAAAATAAAAAATCTTGTTTGCACTTTATTGCAATTTGCGTGCTAAAAATTACTACAATTTTCATATTCCTTCATTCAATCATTCTTTTAATTTAAATTAAAATTTATACAAATAAGTAGTGAAGGCTTGTTTTAATCAAATTATTATTATGATTGCACAAAACAGTTAATAATTTTCTAATTTTCATTGGTGGAAAAGCTGTTAAAGGAAACCCATAATCAAAAAAAAAAAAAAAAAAAAAAAAAATGATAAAATAAATTCAACTAAACAAGAATCATTTAATTAAGGAGTGCCACAAAATTGCTTCTTCCCTAATCCAACAAAAACAGTATTTTGTTTACAAAATGATTTTAATTCACAAGCACGCAATTTGTTATTATTTTGCGAACATCATTTAGAAATAAAAACAACTTAAAATTATTTAATAAAATGTAACACAAAGTAAGGAGAAATTTAAAAAAAAAGTAAACAAATTTGTTAATTAAAGCTTTATAATATCGTATTTTGGTATGTTTAGTTACTTGGGATGTAAGTTTCTAGTTTTTTGTCAAAATTGAAGTGAAACAAAATTTTGCACGGTAAGAAAAAAATTATGCTCGCAATCACGAGTTATTCTTAAGACTGAGTTTTATTTTGGTAAGCATTATTTTGTGCTGAATTTGAATAACAACATGCCCATAGGAACTTCCAACAAATTGGTATACAAAACTTTTCTGTAGGTCTTCTAACGACTTCAGAAAGTTAATTTTAATATCTACACCGACAAACAGATAGAGTGTCCTACATATGGAAATTCTGCCGGATCGGTCCATAATTGGCGGAGCTATTAGTCAAAAATCACGACTACCTCTATTTTTGACCATTTTCTGGGTTGGTTTTTTTTTTTTTTTTTTTTTTTTTTTTTTTTTATATATGAAGACCAGCACTCAGGGGATGGTCCTTACTCATAGGGAGTAGTGGACGTTCAAGTTGAACCCTCCTACATCGAAAATAATTTTTTTCTATTTAACTCGTTTTACATCAAATCAGTATTAAAAAAATCGTGTAAAAATAAAATTAGGTGGTTATGTGTGAATTTGACAAAAATCAATACTAATTTTATGTTTTTGATATGTGTATACCCCACTATCTAATGCAAAAGAGATTGTTTGTTATTTTTTCATTACAATGAAATTCTTTATCTAAAATTAAAATATTTATTTGATTATGTTTGGCTTAGAAAATATTTGCTATAATTTGAAATTAAATTAAATTCAATTTATTTTGCATTCTTATTGGATATACATATTTCTTAGAATTTCAGTGATATATTAAAAATTTTTTTTGTGTGCTCAAGGTATGAGTATGGACATTTTATTTGTTTTAGAAATAAGAATGTCAGAACCTATTTTTTCGTATACGATATGTCGCTAATTTAAATTTCTTTAACTGAAATCAAGTTTTTTACGATTAAAAAAATATTAGAAGAAAATTAATATTTATTTCTCTGCTACAGTGAACGGTATATAAGACTATGCAATGCCGTATGTAACTTTTTTTATTTATCTTTTCTAATTAACAGAATATATCCTTTTTTATGGTGTTATTTTATGTTTATTTAAATTTGTTGGAGGAAGAAGAAAATAAATTAAAAAAAAAAGCATTTCACTATAATAAAAAACTTTTAAAAATTAATGATCACATAAAAGCTATCTTAAAGTAAAAATGACACGAGTGACAGACTAGCAGATGTGTTATTAGCTGGCTTATAGGCTGTTCAGACATACACGTTAATTGAGCAATTAAGCATTTTACGCAATTATCGCCATTATTGAGCTCAATTTACCATACAAATTTCCATTCAATAATTGCGCAATTAAAAATTGATTGCACGTTAATGAAGTAAAAATCAAAATGCAACTCTTTGTTGTGCCCTTAAATATCAACTCAAAAGTGAGAAAAGTTGATATTTTCAGTATTAAAAAGAGAAAACGTAAATAATTTTAAAAATAAATGTCATAAAAAGGAAAAGGCAGCCGAAGTAACCGGTAAATAAATTTTATAAAATTGTTATTGAAAATAATTTTTAAATATTTTTTTTTTAATTTGACTTTCTTTTCATTTTTTATACTAAAACATATTTTCAAAAAAAAAAGTCAATATTTTCAGTTGTCAAATGCTTAATTGCGTAAACTTAATTGAATATGTGTGAACACCCAAATCAGGCACACAATTTAAAACTGAATTGACTTTATTAACTTTTATGTCTGAACAGGGTATTAAGTCATACGAATCAATTAAGGAAATCAAAATCAGCAAAACTCAAACAAGAATTTGGAAAATTTATATTCCTCCACATAAAACATTTTCCTTAATACTTCTTACATAATACAGGGTGGGCGAAAAGAAACCAAGGGGTGTAAAAGTTTAATAACTTTTTTGTTTATTAACTTTTTTTTATTTTTTCTTTCAGATTATATAATATACAAAATGGAAATTTTTTTACACTAAGTATGAAAAATGATGTCTCTTAAATGACCACCGTTTTCAGCTTCGCACTGATGGGCTCTTTTTAGAGCATTTTCCATAACATCTTTCAAAACTTGTGGCTGTAGCGTTCGAATTTCTGCAACAATGTTTGCCTTGAGTTCAAGGATTGTCTCTGGCTTGTTCACATACACTCGCTCCTTCAAAAAACCCCAAAGAAAATAGTCGGGTGCTGTCAAATCTGGCGATCGCGCTGGCCAAATAATTTCCGAATTTCGAGAAATTATTCGCTCTCCAAAAATTTGACTTAAAAGTGCCATTGTGTCTCGGGCAGTATGGGCAGTGGCTCCGTCCTGCTGAAACCACATACCAGGTCTGTTTTCAAGAGCAGGACGTAAAAAATTTTCTATCATAAAACGATACCGCTCTCCATTTACGGTTACAGCACTTCCATCTTCATTCTCGAAGAAGTAGGGCCCAATGACATTTTCAGATGTGATCCCACACCATACTGTAGACCTGATGGGGTGCAATTGGCTTTGATGAATGGCTCTTGGATTTTGAGAACCCCAGAACCTACAGTTCTGCTTGTTAACAAAGCCATTCAAATGAAAATGAGCTTCATCACTCATAATCAAATTTTCAATAAAGTTGATTTCTAATAAAATTCTATTGTTCTGGTTCTCTGTTCAGTTGTGAACCTCTCCATTATAAATTCTCCAAGTGTTGTCTATATAATCTGAAAGAAAAAATAAAAAAAATTAATAAACAAAAAAGTTATTAAACTTTTACACCCCTTGGTTTCTTTTGGCCCACTCTGTATAACAAGTTTAACAATGAAAAAAAATTTTAAATGCTCAACCCAACTTGATTGATTACAATTGTTAAACAAATAATTGCTTGAACTAAACATTTTTCTGTTCTATATTTTGTTACAATTTATTTTTGGATTTTTGCTTTTATTTGTTTTTGGTTTTGTTTATCCTTAAAAAGCTACTATTTCTAGTCATGCTTTTCATACAGAGATTAATACATATCTTGCATCGTCAATCAACTACTAAATAATTTTTTAAGTGTAACAAAACAATAGAAAATATAAAAGAAAAAATTAAATACTGAATAAACATAAAATTGATGAGAAAAAAAAAACAAAAAGAGAATGCTAGGAAGAGAAGAGAGATACATTAATTTACATTTAACAAAATTGAAACAATTTATTTTAAAGTAAAAAGTAAAGAAGATTTATCAATTTTTATTTCTTTCGATTTGAAGCAAATTTCGCAATTCCCAATTGGAGATCGTTCTGCAGCATTTGGGAATTCTAAATAATAATCAATTTGATTTCAAAGTTATTTAAAACTATTTAATATCTTTATCTTAAAATTCTCTTTTTCTTTCTTACAGACGCAGTGAATTTCTAGGTTGTATATCATTTCCATTGTCTACATTACTGCATCACAAGCAAATCAATGGCTCTTTTAAATTGCAAACTGAACCATGTCTAAATAAACCTCAGCCAACTGTAACCGTACAGCAACAGTCCCTGCTGCTGACTACATTACCAAGCCCTTCATTAACAGTAGCACCAATAAAACATAAAAATTGCCAGCAACAGTCAAACAATAACAATCATTCTAATTCAATATCTCCCACAACAATGGCCACGACCTTAACCCAAATACGTAATACTGATGATGCTGTTAGTATTGATAGCATGGCCACCGGCCAAATAGGTGGTGAACAACAGCCCATGATTCTAAGCAAAAAAGCTTTACATCAACGTGATGCAGATGAGAATCTTTTCTTAAGATTTTTAGAATTAGATCCACCTCATACAGATACAGCTGCTAGTCAAGGTACTCCCGTAACTGGTAGAAGACTTTCTAATGCAAAACCTTTAGGACGCACTCCGTTTACCATAACGAAGAAACTAATACGAACAGCTGAGAGAGGTTTTGGTTTTTCCATAGTGTGGACTCATCCACCCAGAGTGGAGAAGGTAGAACCGGGTCTATCGGCTGATCGCTGTGGCATCTATCCTGGTGATTATGTTATTTTTGTGGACCAACATAATGTGGTTACTATGCCTGAAGCTGATGTTCTAAATCTTATACGTTCCCAAGGTGCTACACTCACTTTGGAGATTTTCAGAAGATCAGGTTCTGGCACAAATGCTGATGCCTCTGCCAGCAGCATTAATACAACCAATACAGCCAATACTTATCGTTCATTGGCCACCACTCTACCCATGAATGGTAAGGCCTCGCGTACAGCTGCTAGTGGTACCAGTGTCAATCAACCAGTCGATGAAATAATTAGCGTTACAGTAGCAAGTGGTATGAAGCAACAATTGTTGGCGAATCAAAATCGTCCTTCGACAGCATGTTCGGTTAATACAATTTCTTCATTAGAAGCAGCCAAAAAAAGATTAAATTTACCACAAGTTACGTTTAGCAAAGAGGTGGGTAAGGGAGTAATTGTGTAATTATCTACGCAGATGGAAATTGTCTTATTATTTTTTTTTTTACAAAAACACACTATTTCTATATAGATGCTTACTAAGCATAATAATTTGAAGCTATTTCCTTCTTAAACAATAAATAATTAATGCTTCGAAAAAAATTTTAAAGGATTAACTAGAGTTTAACATTTTTAAAATAAAATTCCCAAGGAGTAAATATTCAGACTTTTGTTCTTTTGTCCGCTTTACATTTTCGACAAAACACGCAATAATTGGTATACTAAGCTTTTGTGTATATATCCTAAGGACTTCAGAAAGTTGATTTCAACGTCTCTATGAACAGAGAGACAAACAACACTAGATAGAATTCACTATTTATAAGGATCCAGAATATTTATCACAAACTTTATATACCCTTCACACCGAAGGTGAGGGATATAAAAACACGAAAGCTAAATTTCAGCTACTAGAAATATTAAACTCTTAATAAATTTCAAAAAATTCTCAAAATTCAAACTTTATACAAAAACTGATTACTTAAAAAAAAAATTATGAGATAAAATTACTAAAGCTGTGTACAAGTCATATAATGCCAAATTTTACATACATAAAAGTGTACACATGGTGCGATCCCTTTGAAACAGCACACGCTATGTGTTATAGCAAAGACTCGTTATATTTGATGTGTAAAAGCATATATATTTAATTGTGTAAAAAAGGAAATTAAATATGTTGAAAAAGTGATTAATACAAAAAATTAATATTTGTCACACATATGAAAATCCATAAATTAAAAAAATTTTACAGACCATATGACTTGTACACATATCGCACCCTAAATACAAAAGGGTCACAATTCAAAATTTCCAAAACTGATTTTTTTTCCATAAATTAATTCAGAGTACAAATCTCTAACTACTGCAAAAATTTCTTTCACATCACTATCTTCTTTAACTGGAAAAATACAGTTATGTCTATTTTTATGCTAAGTGTGTTGCTTCTGCACGTTAATGTGCTCAAGAACAACTGATTACTTTTTTTTACACATAAAGAGTTTTATTTTCAGTTCTGCCTCTATTACTGTAAAAAGTGGTCAATTTCATGGTATATTATTACCTTGAACATTACTCAGTTGGAGAGGCACAACTTGAGATAATATCACTAGTTAATCGAAAAAATTTCAGTTAAAGAGTCATAAATCAAAATTTTATTTTATTTTCGCAAACATAATAGGTATAAAATTGAAAAAAGTATAGCAGAACCTTCTTCAATATTGAATTTTTTCATAATGGAACAATATTTTCTTTAAATATTACAATCATTTTTACATAAACAGTTTTTTGTCTCTCCTGAAACTTTTAGTATTTTGAGTTGTGACCCTTTTGTATTTAGGGTGCGATATGTAATGTGAACACAGCTTAGGGTACTAATGAGATGTTTTTTACACATGTATTTTACTTTTAAAATACACATGTTTTCTTCATATTTTTCAAAATCTGTTTTTTTAATTTTGTGAAATTGATTTGCTTATTATTTTTTTAAGAATTTATGTTTTAATAAAATAAAATAAACTGGAATTAAAAAAAATAAGCAAATTTCATTGTGTAGTGTTATTTCTGTGCTTGTTTTTTTTTTACCACATAAAGCTGTGTTCACATTATGTGTACAAATCGTATGGAATGTCAAAATTTAACAACATAAAAGTAAAAACATTTGTTTATCTTATGTGTGATAGCAATGTTATTTTTTATTTTTTATTTAGAGCTCGTTCTATTTGATGTGGAAAAGCGTATGTATTGAATGATGTAAATTTTTCATTTCAAATTTCCGCTCAAATTTAAGGGGACAGCGTACAAAAAATATTATTTTAACCATAGTTTCATTCTTTAAGCATTTAGTATATAAATTATGTTGATATTATTGTTTGTTTTATTTATATTTAAAAATTTTTTTATATGTATCGTTAGAAAAATAAAAAATAAATTACCAGCAAACATTTAACAAAATATCAAAATGCTGTATAATTAACACTACTGGAAGCACTTTATAAAGCAGCTGCTTTAATAAATGTTTGTTTGGTGTCGTAAATTAGAGGTTATGTTATATGTACATAACATATATGTGTGTGAACACAAAAATTATAAACCGTATGTAAAACGCAAACTTTGACGTACATATGAAAATCCATAATTAAAAACTTTTGGTATTCCATATGACTTGTACACATAATGTGAACACAGCTTTAATATCTACGTAGCTCGTTTGCGTTATTGTAGTCACCACGAGACAACTAGTCTCGCCACCGCGAGACAACTAGTTTTTTTTTTCTTTTTAAGCCTCAAAATGATAAGCTTGTACAAAAAATTTGTATATTCTTTGCTTCAATATATTAGAATTGCAAAACTAGATAACAAAAATTTTATATATAATAATACTAGATGTTTTTGTCCGGTTTCACCAGGCCCGGTCGGTATCCTTAGAAACCGTTTGTATCAATTTTTAGCGACATCCCTTTAAAAATAGAATTTTAATTGTTAAAAAAAGCAACCGAATAAATACAATTAATGACTGTATTTATTCGGTTGCTTTAAATATGTATTAGAAATAAATTATCAATTTCGATTGTAATTATGGTTCACTAATTTGATGATAATTGCTTCCACATAAGAGATAGACATATGCTGTGGTAGGACTATTTATGATAAACATATCGTTCATACATTATATACGCGTATGTGTAACTTCAACGATATTTGCGGCGCACACCAAAACATGTCGCCGATTGTAGAATTTTTTCCTACTTACTTTACACCCATCGTTATATTTTGGACAATTTACACAATATCCTTATAAATTGTAACCTATGTGTTATTCTGATGTATAAGCTAAATTATTGTATAGTTTCATTAAAATCCATTCAGTAGTTTTTGCGTGAAAGAGGAACACTCACAATCATTCGGCTTTATAATATTAGTACGATATCAAATTAATATATGGCGACAAATATTTCGATAAAGCGTAGACATTCAAAACATGTACATGGGAAAATAGAGCACGTTCTAATTGAAATTTTGTCAGAAGATTTCCTCATGTTATATTCTATTTAAACAACATTAAGACTGCACAAATAACAACAAACATTTTCAAAAGTTACAACAACAAAAAACAAAAATCAAATAAAGAACAATAATAGACAAAAAAAAAAAAAATCACACACACAGTGACGGTGTCAACGCGGGTTCGAGAGTGTTGATAATGAAGGCCTTTAATGACGAGATCAAGCATTATCATTGTGTTTTGTCCTTGTCCCAATAAATAAATTCTGATTTCTTTGATATTTGTGACCTGGTATTAATTGCTGCTAAACTGAATGATGGTGAAGGTATAGCACTGACCATCAGGCAGATCTATTAGTAGTAATTGATATCATCGCATGAAATATCTTAGAATAACATACTGTTTTGAGTTCCCCAAATTGTTTGTATGATGGGGCGTTTCAGGATAGACTTTTATAAACTTCCTGCTGACGTCTGAATTTGGAAAAATTGAAATCGAATGTTCATAGACACTACTCATTCTGTCCTCCTTCCCACAACCTATTTTCCGAGTTCCAGCACAACGCAGTCCATGAGTGGGGGCCATCCCCTGAGTGCTGGTCCTAAATAATAAAGAAAAAAAAAAAAAGAAGCAATATTTTTTATTTTTAAAAATTCTTGAAATTACAATTATTTCCAACCAAAGTAAATAGTTTTTACTAACAAAATTGTAAAAAAAAGAACTAAGATTTAAATGTAAGAACTTCTAAAAAATATTTTACAAAAACTCAAACAAAAATTTACATTCTGAAAAAAGATCCATAACTTCTGTCTTATGTAATAAGCACCTATTAGATAATCATGCGCAGCATGTCAGTACGGTTTATTTAAATGATTATCCAATGTAGACTAATTTATATTTTTATGAGCAACAGTAACCAGTTATTATAATAACATAAATGAAAAAAATTATATTTGATTTAAAAAAGACTTGAGCAAGTAGGTTTTTAATATTTTTATATTTCTTTTGAACTTATCCAACCGTTTACATTCTTTTTTTTAATTTCATTCACTCACTCACAAAATAATACAACATGTAAAAAACATAAACAAATCCCTAGAACACACACTGACAGCCATACGCATAAAATATTATTTCAGATCGATAAGCTCAAAATAGAGGAATTTCCTTAAAATTAAATTCATAAACAGCCTCAATAAGCCTGTTGTAAATTTAAAAATGTTTATTGTTGAATATAAGAAGACATTTTTTTGTTTGCTTACATTTTCTTGAAAAACATTTTTGTTCCTTACAATTGTGTTTAAAAATAATAAATAAAATATTAAAATTCCGCTATGCCTATATGCAATTCCGTTGAATGTCTTTGGGGTGAAAAGTATTTCAGTGGAAAATTAAGCAACGACCAAGATTCATGGAAACAATGCTTCATTTATGCACGAACACATTGCTTATCATGCGAAGTTACTGAAGCAATAATTTTTGCTGTTAGATTTTCTTTGAATTTGTGGACGACCATACATTACGAAATTTGTTTAGTTTTTCTTTGTGTTTATTCTTTCCTGTGTAACACATACATGTTTTTCTTTATTTGAGTGTGTTGGTTTAGACATTTGCTTATACAATTTATATTTACTAACAAAATGTGTGGTGAGTGTGTACTGAAAAAGTTAAAAACTCTCTTCCCCTCAATAAGAGTTGCGCAAGTCACAAGTTTGAAAGTCCTATAACTCTCAAAATTTTAGATTTTATTATTCATTTCTAAATTCTATGTAAAAAATTTTAAAATTGCAGCGAACCGGAAAATCACATAAATTTTTTCATATTATTTTAACCTTCGATCAAACATTTTTCAAATGAAAAATTTTTTAACACTCAAACGAGTCACTTTTATTTTGTGAAAAACAATACAAGGAAAAAAATATTTTTATTTAGAAAATAAGTAAATTAAAAAAATTTTCTTGATTACAATTTGTTTTTGCTTTTAAGCTAGCCAGTTGTGTAAGTTTTAATTTAATTTTACTTAATTATTTTTAACTTTTATGTATACTTTTTAATTTATTACTGCTGTTAAAGCCTAAGACCATAATAAAGAAAATAGTAATACGACTTTATTATTTTTATACTAGAAATTGTAAGATGTGTTTTTGGTTTCAGAATTCATTTTTTAATTTTTGTTACAAAAATCATAAAAGCAAGTAAAATTTTTCAGAGTTATTAAGCTAGAAACCAGAAAACATTAAGAACTTTTTTTTATCAATTTAAATTGTGCTTAGATTTAAGTAAAAATAACAAAGAATTCGCAAATGAAAACTTTTGCGGGATTTCATAAAATTTTTGTATTGTTTTAAACATCAAAAAAATTTTTTTTTTTATTCTTTTCAAAAATGTATTGCATTTTTAAAATACTAAATGAATAAGTCATTACAATTTTTTTATTTTTAGTTTAATTTTTCATTAATGTTTGTCTTTTTTGTAAAAATAATTGAGTTCTTTCAAGCCCTAGTGACTTTATTCATGTTAAAAGGGCTGGTTCTTAAAACTCTTAAAAAGGAGTTATTTTTTCAAAATAATCTTTTGATTTACTTATATTTTAAGTCTAATTTCTTTTATTTTAATACATATTTTGTTAAACCGCTCTTTGCTTATTTTGATTAAATTTTGTTTGTAATTTTTCTCTAACTTTTGAAGAAAATTTTATTAATTTTTTTCCTGTTATTTATTTATTTATTGAGCTTCTTTAAATATGTTAAAATTTTAGTTGAACAGTTTTTTTAATTTAAAATTAAAATTTTTATTTTGTAGATATTGTAGAAAGTTTAATTCATTTGCCTTAAAACCGACAATAAATCTTAATATAATTTTCACAAAATATTAAAGTGTTTTAATTAAAAAAAAATAATAAAAAAACAAAAAAATAATACTAAAAGATCCTACCGTAAAATGAAATAAAAACAAGTTAAATTCGGCTGAGTCCCTTCACTGTGTTAGACAAATATTTATATTTTTCACTGTCCACATTCTTCTTATTAAGCTTGAGGTCGTACTATAACAATTTATTTGTTTATTAAATATTAGACCGATATCGAAATAAGGTCAAATAAACTTAAAAATAAAAAATTATATAAAAATAAAACGAAATTAAAAATATGTAATAATTTCTATTTGGAATTTAAAAGTTTAACAAAATATTAATCTTTATTTGTGCTTAATTCCAGAAATTGTGTTGGTTTTAAAATTTATTCTTTTACTCATGATATTCTCATGAGTTATTTATTCAGTACAATGCTTACTGAGTTTTTTGTTTGAATATTTGAATCTTTTTGTGACTATTGATTAATAATTCTTATTTAGTCAATTGCTTTTACAATATAAAGGTTCTAATGTTTGCAAGAAACGTTGGGAGTAACCTACTGAGGATTCGGAGTAGCGTCTGATGAAATGGTCCATATAGGTATGCTCTCCCCTTCAGTACTTGTTGTACTGAATAAATAACTCATGAGAATATCATGAGTAAAAGAATAAATTTTAAAGCCAACACAATTTCTGGAATTAAGCACATATAAAGATTAATATTTCGAAATTAAAAATGTTCATAAAAAAGAATTTCTTTGAATACCTATTTTTTATTAATTCTAACCTCTCCACATGCAAGTAATTGCACGTGGAAAAGAAAAGCCGAAAAAATAGTTGAAAGTCTTACAAATTGTATGAGTGTCTACACAGAACAGTGCAAGTTCAACGGCAACAGCTTCACTTCTAATGAAAAAATGGCTGCGCCATTGATATAGAGAATAAAAATATATGAACGAAGTGTTGCCGCGTTGGAACACCGTGAACACCAACTAAAAATTTTGTTGTTAGTATTTTTTAAGTCAAAAATATGAAATTGATAATTAAATTTAACTTTTAAATGTGTTGCTGGGTCATTATATTCTTTTTTTTAATTATTAATTTTATTAAATGTGTTAAATATCAATCATACTCGGTAGCATTGTTTCTCATTTGTCAATTTACTTGATACAAATGTCAAAAATTTACTTGCAAGAGAATTTGGTTGCCAGTCAGCTGCAAGTTCGAAAAATAAGAGTGTGTTAGTGTAAAAATGAGAGTGTATTGAGCTTTTCGAACTTGCACTTGCATGTGGAAACGGGGTGTAAAATATATACAGTCAAAGCTCGGTATAACAAATATTGACTTTAACGAGTTCGGGATATATGAGTTATTAAACGAAAGTAAAAAAATTTTGGTACTCAGTATAACGAATGGTTGAAAAAATTAAAAGCAAAAAAGAATAACAAAATGATTTTACAATTCGTTATATTACAATTCGTTATATTATCATATTTTCTATGTATGCAAATGATAACATTGTCATTCACGTGATCATACCATAAAAATTGTTTATTTCTAGTTTGAGTTTTAGTAGAGTTTGACTTTGTAAAAAACCATGGACAATAAAAAAAAATTTGTTTGAGTGAAAAAATTTAAATTTTAGAAGATTGCAGAAGTGGTTTATCTCTGTCTGCAGTTTCTAATAAATATGGATTATGAAATCTGTTGGAAATAATATAATAGTATTTCATATATATATATAGAGCATTTAATTTATAGAATTCAACGCATACTACACGAGGTTAATAAAGTGAAACAATAAAAGAGAATAAATAGGGTTAACACATTATTAAAAAAGTGTTAACAAGTAGAGTAGATTTGAAAGTGTAAATAAATAATATACAACAGAATCTTCCATATGTATTTAAAAAAATGGAAAGTAAAATTGTTTCTAATTTTTGGTTCCAGAAATCGCTGTTCACTTCGAAAGGCGAGTGTCCGAAAATGGACGAAAATCTCTATAAATGGTTCCATTATATATCCGATACATCGTGTATCTTGAAATAATATAAAACAAGATGTTTTAGCAAAATGCTGGCGAGTTGGAATTTTATGAGGAAGATAAAATTCCTTTGTCCAGAGTTATGTTTGGAGATGAAATGGTTTCTATTAAAGATGGAGTTGGGTTATTACATTTTACACTCTCAGATTTCTGCTAAAATGGACAACTTAAATGATAGAAACCAGGTTGATGAATTTGTCGAAAAAAAACCGAGATAATAACATAACTGTAAGCCAATTTTCTGAAAATGAAACAAAAATTAGGCACGCTGAAGTAATTAAATGTCTTGAAAAGTGCATTCATAATATTGCAGTTAAAAAGACATTACATCTTAGAGAAATACAGGAAGAAGTTGTTCAAAAACAATCTACAAATCGTACCAAAACAAACATCTAATAATGAAATTTTATCGCTTATTTAATTATTAAGATTTACAACAATAATCTCTTTAGTATATATTTGTTTGTGAAGAATTATTTTAAAAACTATCATTCGTTATACCGAGCTTTTACTGTAATCCATTTTAGTTCAAGAAACCAAAATTAGCGGGTTTTAAGAAAAAAAATTATTTGTGAAACCCTTCTAAAGGGTGTTTTTTATAGACGTATAGAACTTTAAGTTGGCATTACTGTTCAAGATGTCGAGCGATTTAACAGCTGTCAAGTGATTTATTCTCAATTTGGTTTGGCAATTTATCATGAATAGACTCACGCCTGAACAAGTAAGGCGTAGATTCGTCGAATGGGCCCAAAACGAGATTGCCGTTGTTCCTGATTTTCATAAGCGAATTTTGTTTAGCGATGAAGCGCACTTCTGGTTGAATGGCTACGTCAACAAACAAAACTGCCGCATTTGGAGTGAAGCTAATCCTCAAGTGTATGTCGAAACACCGTTACATCCAGAAAAACTGACTGTTTGGTGCGCTTTATGGGCTGGTCCGTACTTCTTCAAAAACGATGATGGCCAGAACGTTACAGTCAACGGTGATCGGTGTAGAGCCATGATTACTAACTTTTTCATTCCTGAATTGAACAACCATGATGTCCAGGAGCTGTGGTTCCAACAAGACGACGCAACATGTCACACAGCTCGTGCCACAATCGATTTATTGAAAGACACGTTTGATGACCGGCTAAGTTCACGTTTTGGACCTGTGAATTGGCCTCCAAGATCTTGTGATTTAACACCGCTAGACTGCTTTCTGTGGTGTTATGTAAAGTCATTGGTCTATGCGGATAAGCCGACCATTTGGAAGACAACATTCGCCGTGTTATTGCCGATATACGGCCACAAATGTTGGAAAAAGTCATCGAAAATTGGACGTCCAGATTGGACTACATCCGAGGCAGCCGTGACGGTCATATGCCAGAAATCATATTTAAAATGTAATGCCACAAGATTAACTTTCGGATAAATAAAATTCATGTCAATCAAATAATCTATCGTTGTTTTATTGCAATTTAAAGTTCTATACGTCTATAAAAACATCCTTTATTTAAAAGCAATAAAATGTCAGCAGGCACTCAATTTAAAAAAAAAAATAATTTAATCTTGGAAAAATTTTTAAACATCAAGTTTTTTTCTGCATTTCATTTGACTTTTCTCAATTTCAGACTAACTCAATTTGAAATGAAAAGATACACAATCGTGCAACGCGTTAAAGTTATTCAGGCTTATTATGAAAATGGGCGTTCAAATCAAAATGCATATCGTGCACGTCGTAATTTTGTCGATCAATTTAATCGTCCAAATGTGCGTTCAAACGAAAAAATCGTGCAAAAATTTTAGCAAACCGAGTGAAAACACCTGTGTATGCTCGTACTGGTGTGGCTGAAAAACCGTCCACCTAAACTCGTCGTCGTGTCCAACAATTGCACCTCTCACGTTCATCGTTGCTGAGCATTATACATAAAGACTTGCATTTACATGCTTACAAGGTGCAATTGACTCGAGAACTAAAGTCTCTTGACCATTATAAACGTCGTCAATGGTCAGAATGGTAACAGTGGATGATCAATTTTCGAAGAAAATCATCTTCAGTGATGAGGCACATTTTCACTTCAGTGGATTCGTCAATAAGCAGAATTGCCGCATTTGAGCGAATGATAATCCAAGAGTGATTGTCGAAAAAGCAATGCACCCACAAAGAGTGACTGTTTGATGCCGGGGCTTATTTTTTCCAAAATGAGGCCGGTCAGGCAGTTACTGTGAATGGTGTTCGCTATCGTGAGATGATAACGAGCTTTTTATGGCTGTGGACGATATATTTTTTCAACAGGACGGTGTCATTTGCCACACAGGTATTTTGCGCGACAAATTCAATGGCCGTGTTATCTCACGTGGTGGCGATGTCAATTGGCCGACAAGATCATGTGATTTGACACCGTTGGACTTCTTTCTTTGGGGTTATTTGAAAGAAAAGGTGTACGTCGATAAGCCATCAACAATTCAAGAGCTGAAGGATGAGATAATTCGGCACATTAACGACATAGAACCTCAATTTGGACCATCGGATAGAGGTGTGCCTCCGAGGTCACTGAGGCCATTTGGCCAATATTTTGTTCCATACATAATTGTTCCATATCATAATAAAAAGAAATTACAATAATTTCCTAAATAATTTGGGTTTTATTAAAAATCAACATCGGCCCTTAAAATTTAACCACCCTTTATATGTAATATCAAACAAAGAACTTCAAATTCACAGCAAAAAAAATAAAAAACCTTTCTCAATAAAATTTCTCTATTCATAGTTTTAATACCATCACTGTATTTCGCCCTTTAATATCATTGTGTAATCAAATATTTTTCTCTTGATACTCCTACTGCTAGGACGGCCAAACTGCGTCTTTTAAACGTACCTGTACCATACCATGTCTCCCTTGAGTCCAAAATGATATGTTAATAGCTCAGTAGATTGTAAAATCATTTCTGCTAATTAGAATAGCCCAGGTCGCTCGGCATAAGTTTTTTTGACTACCGCATATTCACTTGGGCTTTCCAATAGCCTTGTAGAATTTGTTTTTCTCCTTCGTATAAAAAATCACGTTAAAAGTAATGATTTATCTTGAAGAAGAATTATAGGCCAATAAAAAGGAAATCCGCACCAATTTAATCCGATAATCTGCAATGTCGTTGCCCACATACCCTTCCAGTCTCCATAACTATAGAATATTCTTCTATGATAATTTTTTTTTTTTGACAAACTCTTGAATATTGAAATATTAGAAGTCTAGTATTCTATTCATCCTGATTGAGATGGCAAGATGTGGACGGTTCAAAAAATGGAGACATACTGAGTTTATACATGTTCCTTTAACCAACAGGATGCAGTCAAATAATACTAGAGAACATTTGCAAAAGTAATGTAGTACATATCCTATTTGTTCCTGTGACACAAAACAGACTATCTATCCAATGCACCTTGTTTCGTATTATCTGAGTTTGTTGTTATTCCAGTTTCGCCTTCCCTTCTCCCACAAATTGACTGCTTCAGAAGAAAAAAGGGAGCCTACTTTAGTTTTTTATTGAGGCGCCTTGTGCAACCTACTCGGTACACTTTTCTGACCGTTTGTGCTATTGTAGTTCTGTAGAAAAACTACATCATTTTTATCGTAAGCATTATGTTTTTCCTTACAACCGTTCGCATGCAAAAGTTACTCTTAAAGCTTGGCCAATTATGTAAATACAATAAGAGTTTATTCTTAGTTAGAATCTTATCTGGAATGACTTCTAGATGGTCCCACATTTTCGCTGATAGTGTTACATATAATAAAATGGCTTAATAAATATATTACTGCTGATAAGAGCCATGGTATTACCACAAAATACATAGAAATGTCATATATGTTGAAAACTACGCAACGTAAGTTTTCTTGAGAATGAGCTGAAGGTTAAAAAACAAAACAAATTAATAAAACCCTAAATTTCGGTTGTATTTTTGATTTTTCTCGGCCATTTGTGGACCGATTCTTTTGATATTTTGCACAGATACTACAACTGTCATTTCTGGCAAAACTGCATACCACGTTTTTAGTCCGTTTTGTTTAGACAAAATACACAAAAAATGCATTCAGAAAATGGTAAAAAAAGAGTTATCCTCGATTTTTGACTAATAGCTATTGATTCAGCTGAATTTCATTAGTAATTTGCAAGACAAAAATAACTGACAGATTGGTATGCCATACTTTTCAATATGTTGTCTAGGGACAGGCGGACATAGTTTTATCAACTCAGCTATTCATAAGGATTCTGAATATATATCCTATAAAGTATATACGGTGTAGAAATTACAAACGGAATCAAAAACTTATATTATATACCCTTTCCAATTAAAGTGAAGAGTATAATAAAAACACTTATAGAAACCTCTACACCAAAGGTAAGGGATATAATTAAAAAGACTGCTTGCATCGTTTACTGAAAGTATCATATTTAAATTCAAGAATATCGGCTTGCAAAGTAATTTATTTTAAACTCTTTAAAAATAAATTTAAAAACCTAGATAAAAATTTATTTTAATAAAATGTTAATCTTTATTTGTGCTTAATTCCAGAATTGTGTTATTTGAAATTTATTGTTTTCCTCATGATATTCTTTTGAGTTGTTCATTCGGTACATGCTTACTCAGTCTTTTGTTTGAATATTTGAATCTTTTTGGAACTATTGACAAATAGTTCTTATTTAGTCAATTGCTTTTACAATATAAAGGTTCTAATGTTTGCAATAAATGTCTGATGAAATGGTTCATATACACAGATATGCCATCCCCTTCAGTACTTATTGTACTGAATAAATAACTCATGAGAATATCATGAGTAAAACAATAAATTTAAAATATCTCAACACAAATCTGGAATTAAGCACAAATAAACATTGATATTTTGTTAAACTTTTTAATTCCAAATAAAATTATTACACATAATTTATTTTAATAATTTTTAAACGAAATGTGTACAATATAATGTAAAAACTTATGTTCGAACTTTCTTAAAATACTAAAAGTTTATTTTTTATCTTTTGAACATTATTTTCTGTTAAAATAAATCTTAAATTTTATAAGATTTCTAATTTCGAATTATGAAAATACACGTACTTCAATTATTAATTTATTTGATAAACGTTTTTATTACTTGTTTAAATGTAAAATCAATTCCACTATTTGTATATTTTCTCTACTCTTATTTTTCCTTACTGTGTAGAGCATAGCCCCCATAACCGACAACCGAAGACGTTTTCTACTACAACTTATTAGTAGAGAGCAAAATTTCATGTCTGCCATACACTTTGGCATGCAACGTTTTGTTCAACCTTTACAAGAACGTAAAGATCTTATAACGCCCAATGATCATCGAACATTATTTCAGAATATGGATGAATTATTGCGTATATCAGAAGATGTTTTAGAGCAATTATGTCATGATGATCAAGAGCCTCAAATGAATTTTGCTTCTAGAGTGTACCTATCAAAGACAACAGCTATATGTGCGGCCTATAAAAAATATTGTAATGGTATTAAGAGAGCGGATTGTGTTTTGGTAACAAATTTGTTTATTCCACTCCACAAACAACTAAAAGTCTTTGTACGATTCACAGGTCAATAAATCACGTCAAACTGGGTCTGACTTTGTTAACTTTATAACCGAACCGCCAGTGCCTCGTAAACGTCCCGATTTAACTATGTTTATACACCGTCCACTTCAGCATTTTCGTGAAATTTTAAAGCTCATGCAACTTTTAGCCTCCAATTGTCATGTGGATACGGAAGAACATAAAAATTTTACCAGCGTTATAAATGAATTGCAAGCAGCCTATCGTGAAATTACTGTTACTAGTGGTCTTATGGAACCCTTGGGTGAGGGCCGTCCTTTGTTAACCTTACAAGACTTGGAATCACGTATGGTTTTCACCAAATGCAAACCATTTACTTTGGCTGTCCAGGGTCGGCAATGGATATTTGGTGGTGATTTATCTAGAGTCGAGGGACGTTCTGTTAAGCCCTATTGGACTTTATTATTTAGTGATATTATTGTATTTGCCAAAGTAAGCAGAGATCGTGTTTTATTTATTACCGAAGAGCCCATACCAATAGCCAATATTGTAGATTCGTGTTTTCATATGAGAAAAAAGAGTAAGTAACAATGAGTTACACAGAATATATTAAATTGAGTTTTATATATCACAAAATAGCTACAGAATTTCGACTTACTGTTGATCCTAATGGCCGTTTAGCTGAAAGTCCCACCGGTTATTGTGCACCTGATTTGACAAAGACTCCCAAAAAGGGAGCCAGACGTAAAAGTTTAGTTTTAAGAGCTCCTTCATTAGAGCTAAAAGCTGTTTGGCAGAACTTATTGCAACGACAAATGTAAGTATTTTAAGAATTTTCGTTTACCAAATATTAATCTAAGTTTAAAAAAAATTATTTATTTACAGATTTTTAGTAAATGCCGCTTTAGGGTCAACACCACTATCGAGTCCTTTAGACTCACCAGATGTTCTTAATACTTTGGTACCACTAAGTGATATTGGCATTGCTTCGGCTTCTATAGGTTCTATAAAAATGTCTTCAATGGATAGCATTAACTTAAAGAATCAACAGCAACATCATCAACAACAGGTGCGTTTAATGCGCTCCAAAGCGCTAAATGGGGGTGTAGATAGTGGCGAGAGCGCTGAAGGTTCTTTTGAGAATCTACAACGGCTTGCTAGCACTCTAATACAATCACGCTGTAGCACACGCATGACACAAACAACCCATAATTCGGTTTCGTGTTCATCGCAAACAAATTCACCGGCTACCTGCCGACGCACTTTAAGTGGTTGCATTAATAATTTAGGACCTCCTGGTGACAGCGTCACCTCTTTAAGATCTTTAGCTTTAGGGCGTAAAAATTTGATAGATGGCCGGTCTTTGTCGGCTTGTAGAGCCTACAATGCCAGCAATAATAACTCTTCTACTCTTTTAAGTTGTAGCGGCAGTAGTATAAACACACAAACAAATTGTTCCAGTGACCATTTAACTGGTTGCAAGTGTTTAACAGCAATACCGGAACATGTTACTGAAACAAGCAATAATGAGGGTAGTAATGATTGCAAGGCCATCATGTTAAGACAAAACTGTGGCAATAGTGGAGGAGAAAGATATTTGCTTATAGATGCTGACGGCAGGTATTGTGTTACAACTACTTCTTTTGTTAGTATAAGACCAGAAAACGGCAATATGCCTCAAGATGTTACAGCTTCTTTGAAGTCTTCAAATGTAGTTGGTAATTCTACAAATACAGACATAAACAAAAAGTCTTCTAAGTTATTAGAATTCTCCTTGAGTTCTGTGGGACGATCTTTTATAGATGAAAGTAATATTGTGCCACCAGCCGATTCTGTTAGAAATTCTATAACTACCCCTGAAACCCCCACAACGAATTTGTCACTCACAGTGCGAGATTCTGATACGTTTTCCAATGATTTTGTACCCCAAAATCAAAATGCTACGCAAGTTAGTAACCATAAGGAGTCTAAAGACTTTAAAGATTCTATACCGTTGGCTCAATTTGGAGGTTCTTGGGATTTGTTGGAGTTGGATTTAAATTTGCATGAAGTTAATTTGGATACCAGCTACGATACCGATGTTGAGGAATATATATTTCATGGTGATGATAAGGAATTACTGGGCGAGGAAGGAGACGATGATGACGATGAGGAAGCGGTGGCTTTTGATATTGAGCAGGCCCATCATATGGTAGATGATCCGTTTGGGGTATTACCAATGAAACCAACACCTCCAGACTCATTAGATCTGTGATTTGATTTTTGGCTTTAGGATTTGCTGGAGGTTGGTATAAAGAAAGTTTTCAAAAGTTTAAGAAAAAAACATTCTAAGAAAATTTTTAGAACTGAAAGCAAAACAAAGTTGTTATAAATAGCATTTTGATAATGAAAAACCAATAGAGGACATTCTAGTTTTAAATAATTTGAGCTTTAAGTGTCCTAAATTTGAGTTGACTAAAGCTACTCAATAAGGTTAACTTGTTTTAAAAATTTTAAGGTTTAAAATATTTTAAAAGCTTACTGAAATCCTAAAGTTAATATTCTGTATTAATAAATTTATGTCCACAGCTAATTAATAGCACTTTGTAGAATTATTTTTAAATCAACTCTAATAAAATACCAAACCACTTTTCTAATTAAAGCACCTAAAACTTATTTCACACAATTATGCGCTTTTGTTAAAAAATAAAACCGTTAATATTTATAACTAACGAAAGACTCTCTTACAGCCCTTTAAAATTAAAAAACAATTGCTTAATAAATTTACTTTAAGTGACTGCAAGTAAACGAAAATTTATTACAAGAAAAAAAAAAAAAACAACGAGGAAATTATAAGCAAAACGGCAGACAGTAGGAATTGTTCAATTAAATTTAAAAACTAAAAACAAAATAAAAACAGAAATGAAAATGACAAGAGGTTTTAAAAAAAATTATTAAAAATATTCACGAACCTTAAATATTAAAATTTTTCTTTTTGTTATCAGTATCTATATGTGTCTGTGTGTGTAACAGTGGGATAAAACTAAAAATAATTATTTTGTTTAGTTTACCTTTTTGTTTTTTGTTCCTTTTTACTCAATTTCATTATATAACAACAAGGATGGAAAGTTTATATTTACGATTAATAATTCTTGGCGTTCTGTACCTCGCGAGAGTTTCGCATCAAAAATTTTTTCACAAGAAACAATAGAATTGAACAAAAAGCAGTGAAAATTCAAACAAAATGTCATTTATTACACAAAAGTGTTTCTGTAATTTTTCTTTGTTAAAACCATCTGTCAGTTTAGTGATTTTGACGTACTTTATTGGAAAAATTTCAGTACAAGTGTTTTTGTAACAAAATGTTACAAAAAAAGGTCTCATTAGAACTGTCAAAACATCTCACATTTTAAAATGTATGAGAGAAAGGTGGGAAAGTAATGACAAAATAAAAATTAATACATTTAAATCGTTTATGTTAATAAATTACATAAAATAAATGTAGTGGAATATTTTTTGTAGCTAAATATTGAAATTTTATGTGTATTCTTTATTAATAAATTTTTTTTTGTGTGGCATAGCAAGTTTACAGAGGTGAAATACTTGTATTTACATTTTGTATTTACTAAATTTGTAACACACAAAAATGTCATGTAGAACAACATTCATCTTACATAAATTCCTTGTTTTGTTGAAAATTCCAAAACTTTTTACTCACGAATCGAGAAACGGTGGAATTTTTTGTTTCACACTTTTCGATGTGAGAAGTTCTCGCGTATAGTTACAGAAACGAGGAAAATACATATTTACTTTCTAAAACGTATTATAGTGTAAACAGTCCATCCCTGTTGTTTTTCTTATTTATTATGTAAAATATTATTATATTTCAAATTTAAGGAAATTAGTAATGAAATCCACGTTTTGAATGAAGATTATTAGCTTAAAAATATTTAAATTTATTTATAAACCACTTTTTTTCCTTTTACATTCAAAAGCTATAAGCTATTAAAAACTCTCAACTCGAATCTTTTTATGTCTCATCAAATTGACTATTGCTCTGACTTATTTTAACTAGAGAAGTTCTTGTTCTATTGCAGCCAATAAAAATTTCAAACTTTATTTATAAAATGGTTTGAGGTCATCGAGTGCAAAAAATTACTTTTTGAAAGTAATAAAACAAAACTGGGTATTGCAAATTTAGCTGCCGTTCGGATTGTATAGCTCTATGAACATTTCAGCTATAACTTGATTTTTCGGAAAACATGCAATTTTTCTCATGGTTATATCTCGTAAACCAATTAGAATTTAGTTTTCTTGTCTTCGGCTATTTGTAGCTATAGACTAGAGCAAAAAAGTGCAGAACAAAGTAACCTTAAAAAAAGTACACCTAATGCCTCATCAATGCTAAAACGTCGCAAAAGTCTTATTTCTGCTATTTTTTTAACCCAATTGGTTTCCAAAATATTGCCGTAAGAAAAACGACATGTCTTTCAGAAAAACAAGATTTTAGGTAAAATGTTCATAAGTCACAAAATCTGAAGCGGAGCTAAAGTCAAAACACAAATAGGGTTTTGTACTTCAAGGAAATTCCATACGAAGAGGAATTTATATGTTATGTGTTGCATAGTTTATTTGGGTGAATTTTTGTTAAAAAAAATATTTTTACTTCAACATTTCATTTTTTTTTTAATTCATTAAAAATCTATACACAACAAAAAGTCAAATTATTGTAAAGTATTGCATAGATAAATATATTTCAAACAGAATAAGCTATTTATCATTGATGTTGGTGAACAACTTATTGCAATACGAGTCATTAAAAATAATATAAAACATGTTTCCGCTGTTGCCACAGTTCACTGTTTTTGTCAAGAGAAAGACACAGACAGAACCATATCAATAAAAATTGTTGTCTTTTTGTATGAAATAATATAAAAATTTTTGCTCGGTATCGAGAGCGAGAGATTTTTAATAAGTATGTATACGTGGCCACAGTATTTGCTTGGACTTTGTAATACTTTAAGATGTTTAAGCAAAATATACATTTATGGCATTACTAATTTCCCACAATAATTATTTTATTACTTTTTTTTTAATTTATAATTACACAAACAAATTTTATAAAAAAATATGATGTGCTCATATAAAAACAATTTAAATAGTTTTAGATTTTTTTTGTAGTTAAAAGTTTAGTCAATTTAATTTTGTTTAACATAAAACAGTAGATAATAGTTACACGTTAAAAATATTAATTTCAAAAACCAAAAGAAAAGCTTTTCAAAATTCAATAATTTTTAATTTAAATTTTAGAATTTCAAATTATAAAGTAGTTCACAATTAATATTTCCCTACAGAGTAAATGAAAAATGCACTAATTAAAGACTTTGATTACTTTATAACAATGGTTATTAAAAATTTTATTCCATCAATTAAAAAAATTAGTATTACAAGTTTCATATTAAAAAATCAATAATACGTATTCATAAAATATTTAATTAATCCATTTAAAAAAGTTATAAATATTATAAAATTTTGAATTTAAAAAAAAAATTATTATTATAATGAGAAAATTATTAATTGATTCAATTAATGTATTTAATCAATATTATAGCAATTTGTTACAAAATAAATAAAACTGATTAAATATTTAAAAAAAATTGCTCATGAACATTATAATTTTTTTTTTATAAAATTATCAACAATATACAACGTATTAAATTATTTCTAACCATAAAGTTTAACAAAATTTAATTTTTATTCGTGCTTAATTCCAATTTATGTTGGTGTGCAAAATGCATTATTTTCTATGATATTCTTATGGAAAATTTTAGAAAAATTATTTACTTAGTGCAATACGGACTAAGAGACGCTACTATGAATTTTCAGTGAATTACTCACATTATTTCAATATTATTTTTTTATTATTTATATTAAATAAAATACTTATTGTACTGAATAAATAACTCATTAGAATATCATGAGTAAAAGAATAAATTTTAAATCCAACACAATTTCTGGAATTAAGCACAAATAAAAATTAATATTTTGTTAAACTTTTAAATTCCAAATAGAAATTATTACATATAAATTATTAATTCAATTCAAATATTTTATCATTTCAATTAAAATATTTTTCGTTAATATTTGTAATTTAAATTGAAGAAAGTTATCATGTTGACGAAATAACATTTTAATTTAAATAAAATAATGTTATTAAAAACTTATAATTTTTTAATTGAAGTATTTAACTGGTGCATGGTTTATTTCTGTGCATGTATAACTTACATTAAAAAATAAGTAGACCAGTTTTTTTTGTACTAATTTGAAGCTCAATTTTTTCAGTAATATTAAGAAAATATATAAAAAGGATAGAATCGATTTTAATAACACAAGTAGGTATACACGGTTTTGGACCAGTACAACTTAAAACTGTTCGCAAAGTCTTTTTAATTTTAAATATGTACTTAATTTTTTTAAATAAAAGGTGATTTTATAAGAACTATCGGAAATTTAAAAAAAAAACACATAAAATTCAGAAAAATGCATGAAATATTTATTTGGATCGATAGTTAGTCACAAAGGAACCACGTCAGAGGACCCAAGTGAGCCCAGCTCTTGTTTTTATTTCTTCGGGCGACCTGTTAACCTGGGTCGATATAATTTAATGTTTGCAGATTATTTCATGCAAATGTTGGCCGCGGCTGCGCCTCAAATGGTCCATCCGCTTAGTCCAATTTTGGCATACTCTTTCCAACATTTCGGCCGGTATCTCACGAATAATGTTGGCAATGTTGGCTTCCAGTGCGTCAATCGAAGCGGGCTTGTCCCTATAGACATTAGCCTTAACATAGCCCCACAAAAAATAGTCTAGAGGCGTTAAATCGCACGATCTGGGCGGCCAATTGACTGGTCCCAAGCGTGAAATAAACTGTTCACCGAACTCGCCTCTCAATTGGTCCATTGTTTCGCGTGCTGTGTGGCATGTGGCACCGTCTTGTTGAAACCACATGTCATGCAAGTCAAGCTCTTCCATTTTGGGCAAAAAAAAGTTTGTTATCATCGCACGGTAGCGCTCACCATTCACAGTAACGTTGTGATTCGCATCATCTTTGAAGAAATACGGCCCAATGATGCCGCCAGCCCATAATCCGCACCAAACGATTGTTTTTTGTGGATGCATTGGTAGCTCTGGCTGCTCTTCACTCTAAATACGGCAGTTTTGCGTGTTCACGTATCCATTCAACCAGAAATGAGCCTCGTCGCTGAACACAATTCTTCGATAAAAAAGTGGATCTTCATCTAACTTTTCAAGAGCCCATTCACCAAAAATTTGGCGTTGTGGTAGGTCGTTTGGCTTCAATTCTTGCACCAGTTGTATCTTCACACCCTAATCCTTCCGCAAAATTTTCCACGTAGTGGAGTAACAGAGGCCCAATTGCGAACGGCGCCGAATCGATAATTCACGGTCATCAGCAACACTGGCCGATACGGCTGCGATATTTTCTTCAGTTCGCACTCTACGTAAGCGTGTTGGTGGTTTAATGTCCAACAATGTAAATTTGGTGCGAAATTTTGTTACAATAGCCCGAATAGAAGCCTCAGTAGGTCGATTAAACTGACCATAAAATGGAAGAAGCGCGCGATGAACTTTCTTAACAGAGCACGCATTTTGGTAATAAAATTCAATAATTTGCAAGCGTTGTTCGTTTGTAAGACGATTCATGATTAAATTATAGACCAAACTGAAGATGTTTGACAGTGACACAAGATACAAAACGTGCGTGAGCTGTCCAAACTAGTGTTGCCAAAAAGATAATAGCAAAAAAATCACTCTTTACTTCTAAATTCTGAGATATGCCGTTATTTCCCAAAATCGAGCGGTAACGTAACTTACTTACAGTTCGTTATATGAAATTGTAAAGAAAATACGAAATTCCGCAATAAAGTTTCCTTAAAGATAATAGTTTTGACGAAAAAAGTTGTTTGTATAAAATATAGATTTAATTAAGCGATGCTACTTACCTGTGAAAAAATTGTTATTAAATATGCGTACAGAAGTATCACACGCGCAATCAAACACTATCAATATCATATCAATATTTCTGTGGCTGTGAGGACTAAATATTTAAGTTTACTTAAACAAATTTGAGTTAATGGAAATTGCTTAATCTCGACTTTTTCCAAAGTGCAATCTCATTTGGAATAAAAACTTAACAAGCTTAAAGTTATTTTTCAAATCACAAAAATTATTTTGCAACTGAATAAGCAATTTTTTCAGTAGACATGAAATATTTTTGCAAAACAAAGCGATTTATCCAAATAAAGATATGAGTGAGTAAGTGTTACGAGATTCATAAGGACTCTTAGATTGTACAAGCCGCGGTGCAATTATGGCTCATAATAATAAATGTCGCAGTAAAAATAATAGGGCTAAACGGTACGATTTGCAAGCAATGTTGTACAACTTAAAGAAAATTTCATTGTGGAATTTCGAATTTGGCTTTTCCTTCATCTGGGATATCAGAGCCAATTTGAAAAAAAACCTAATACAGATTTGAAAGTGGCATCCAAAAATTCTTTGGAAACAGTTTTCAGTTGCTCTGATTCGAAAGTTGACTTGAATTTATAACTTGTGCATTTAGTACTAATAACCGCAATAAATAATACAAATTTTAAGTAGTTTTTAACAAAAAATATTAATATAATATTGGTTATTATAAAAATATATATAAGTAATATAAAAATTTATGGTTGTTGCTTAGCTTATTTATTAGTAATTAAGTGTATGTACAAAAAACAGAAAAATAATATTGACAAAACATAACATATTTTTAAATATTATTTATATTGTTAGTAATGAAATAAAACTAAATATTCTAAGCAAATTTTAAACATTTAAAACAAAATCACCAAAAAAGAGACATCAATTTTCTTAAATTATTGAAAAAAAGTTACAAGTTCCTAATATATGCAAACAAATTGGAAATCTATTTAACGTCGTTAAAAAAATTAACCCAAAAAAATCTAAACGCATGCAAACTTTTTCGTTTCAGTAGCTCTTCTTATATATAAAACTATCAAAATATTAGGGCAATTAGGGCAGGTTTGCATTGAGCGTATTGAACTATGTAGGTAGTAATTGTAATCTTTCAATTTCACAATTTTTTGCTTACGAACACCATACAAGATCACAAAATCTTCAAAAAATCTGTCAATTTAACTTTATCTATCAATTGTACACGTGTTTATTGCAAAAACAACAGGCGCTTCTTTTCTCCTATTTGTTGCAAAAAGAGAAAAAGTAATGCTTTTGCACACATACGCAATGTATTTGCATTAATACTCTTGCACTTTCGGCTAGCTGAATATGTAAGCAAATTTTGACAGATACTAAGCATACTCGAATGGTACAAGTCTGGCATGCGCAGCAATGTTTGTTAAAGATATTTTTAGAGCGGAGGAAAATGAAAACATTTTGTTGTTGTGTTCAGTAAAACCAAAGACTATTAAACTAAGAAGATGTTCTACGTAGTGTAAATTTTTTCTGGTGCTAAATTTATTGATGGATATTGCTAGTAATATCCACTTCTCATTATAAAATTAATATCTACAAATCTATAATAAGAGTTTAATAAAGGTTCAAATTAATTGCGAACTAGGATAAATTTTATTTTTACAACCATAAACAAGATATTCTACCCTACAATAACGCAACTAGTCATATTCGTTCTATTTATATTTGCTCCTAAGATTTCAATAACATTTTTGTTGACAAATTTCATAAATCTCACACAAAAAACATCAAAGAAATAAAATTCATATTAAGTTTTAAATGCTTGGTGTATAAATACATACATACATGCGCATTTATATGTTGTTGAGTATGTATTTATTCTCTTTTTATCTCAGTAGCTAAATAAGAGAAACTTTTATTTGAAATGCGCATGCTCAAATATTCCCTTGTTACTTCCCCCCCTCATCTGTTTCAGTTATTCATTTTTGTTTTCAGATTTTCTGCTACGTAGAACATCTTCATAGTTTAATAGTCTTTGGTAAAACTAATTCTATACCACAAGCGATCAGCTTGTTTAAGAAATTTGTATGAATTTAAATTTCCAAGCGAGTTCATCGTTTGTGTAAAAGCAGCACATACGGTTTTTACATACTTTTGCATCCTTTGCACTGTTTGCAAGCATTGCCGTGAGGTAGTATTTTTAGTACTTTTTTGAAAATCATTACTTATCCTACTAACTTATCTGTTACCAAAAATCCAATTTAAAAATTATGTCATTTAATATTTAAAAAAAAAAAACAAACCTATTTCTCATTTTTTACATTATGATTAAAAAATTTTAAAAAGCAGTGCTTTCAAACAAAGAATTATATTTTTAAAGATTTTTTTTTTTAGTTTATTGAAGTAGTTCAAAATAGTCAATTTATTCACTAAAAAAAAAATTTTTTTTTCAATATTAAATAATAATAAAAAATTTTTTGCTTTTTTCAAACAAGTAGTGGATTTTTTATTACTTTTTTTAATACAAATATTGGTAATTGATTTTTAGTATAAATTTTTTGATATACTTAAACTACTAAATTGTTACATCATATTTAACTAGATTGAAGAAAGGTAGCGCTATTTTTTAGTTCATATAAATTTATACAAAAAATAGCAAGACTTATAAAAATTTTGTTATGAAAAAGTTTTTAATTAATTTTTGTACTACTTGGTATAAATTTTTGTATTTTAAAAGAGAGGATTTTTAGTGCTATTTTAAAAATGAGGTCATGTAGTGACCATAATTTTTTTTGCAAGTTTATGAAAAAACATTTAAATAACTTTTGGTGTTATTTAATTTCTATAATTTATAAAAAAAATAGTTAACTAGTAAATATATATATTAGTACATTGTTATTTTGTTAATTAATTTTAAAAACAATACATTAAAATTTTAATTAATATTTTTTTGTAGTAATTAAATTAAATCAGATAACGTTACAGATTTACCATTTTACAAACTAAAGTTTGTTTAGTTATTGCCAAATAAATTTACGTTTTCAATATTCAAAAAACAAGTCATATGAAGTAAAATGAAATTATTAAGCCTCTGACTTAAATTTGTAGTTATAAGTAATTTCAATATGGAAAATACTATTTATATGACATTCTAGCGAAATTATTTTTTAATTTTTATTGAATATTTGTAAAATATTTATATGTAAATTATATTAAATTAAAATAAATTAAGTTAAAGGATTTTTATATACATACTTTTTTAATAATTAATTATTTATATTGTATATAGTATTTGGCTCGTAGCATTTTGTTAAATAATTTTAAAATTTATAAAAAAAAAATATGTTAAAAATGAAACTAGTTAAAAATTAAAATTTCAATCATATTATTTTATATCCTTGGTTTACCTTTGCTGTAAATGGTGAATTTAAGTTTTTATGAAATTATATGTAATTGGATCTCACATCAGCAATGAATTTTTTGTTAAATAAATTTATTGTTACGACATTTTTTTCTTCTAAAAAAAATTCATTACAACAATGTGTTAAAGAAAAATAATGTTATAAATATGTTTGTGCTTAAAAAAATTATTATTTTGCTGCTAAGAGCTATCATTTGTTTAACCCCAAGATTGTGGGTGTTTGTTGGAGCCTCTTGGTCTGGTCAGGTCAATGGATAAAAACAAGAAAATAACTTTTTTATGTTTTTTTTTTTAATTTCCTATATTTTTATTACTATGTTATAGTTTTCTCTATTAAATTTTGATGATATTACGTAGATTCGATTAAACAAAAATGTGGTCATTAAAAAAAATTCTAAGAAAGATATCCAATAGAATTCGAAATAAATTTAATTTAATTCGATTTAAAATATTTAAATAAAAATTTATTTCTATATAAATAAAGAAATTTAAATACCCAAAAAATTTCCTCCAGCTTCTCTCTTGCTGTAAGATTTTTGGATTTCTGGTTCCTTTACACACAAAGCATTTAAAAGGCATATATACGAGTACATGCACACGTTTCTATAAAGCCGATGACAAAGCAGAAATTAATGAAAATCTATGATTTTGGTTGCATTTTCCATTTTTCTATTCCGATCGCTCTGTTTTTTGCTTAGTTAATACGACTGTCATTTCTGCGCATTACGTTTTTTTCCATTTTGTAGTTTAGACAAGATACGATCAGAAAATTATTAAAAATATGGGTACAATTATCAACTAATTGGGTTGAATTAGTAACAATCTTTTGTATGAATACAAAAACTTAATTGAGCAGATCAATATGAATAAATAACTCAAATGCCGAATGTGTAAAGTTTTAGCAAAATCGGACAACGAATTCTTGGGTCAGGCGTTAATGGGTTAATTTAGTTATGTGATATGCCACAAAGTTGATAAAAAGTGAAATTTGACCTTTCCTCCCCATTTCAACAATTACGAATATCATGTGAAAGCATTTACTTGATGTCGTATGGAAAATTTAAGTAAATATTAATACCTACAAATGCTTTAGAATTAATTGAGTGACATTTTTTTGTTAGGCAACTTTAAAAACAAAATAAATTTTGATAGATATAACACAAAAGAGGACCCAAATTCTATAGAATATCGAATAAAATTTCTGGAAATTTTAAAGTAGTTGTACGATATTTCTTTCAAACTTTAAACTCTGACTCTTTCTATCTACTCCCATATTAAGTCAGGTGTAAATACAGAGACCGTATTATCATATCAAATAATTTTAAAGAAAAGAATTACGTCGACTTGGCAGCTGGTTCAGTTTTTGCAAAAAGAAATTTTTAAGATATGGTGTTTTGTTTCTACTATTTAATTAAAATGAAACTCTTTTCCCCACTTCAGGGCAACAAATTTAAAACACTCAAACTCTCTTCCTTTGCGTATACAAAATATTGTTAAATTCGTTTTCAGATAACCGTGTTGAACAACTATTCACTCAATTAAAACTCTAGCTGTTTTATGATAGAAATTAAATGCGTTTTTATTTGAATCACTTTTCCATCGTTTAAATATTATTTTGAAATATTCTCACTAAAATTAGCAATAAATTTTGTTAGATTATTTCTTGCCTATCCCTTTCTTTTTCTCTCCTTTACAAAAAATTATCTACGATCACACTTGCCTGCACTCCACTGGCAATCCGCATCAATTAGCGTACGATTTCTTAGACCAAAAATGAATCTTTTCTTGTTGTCGTAAAATACAGTGGCACACATTAGATAATCATTTTGTTTAAACACCAAATGGTCATCATCTACCAATTTAACAGACCAAATATTTAAGTCCTGTTGCCAAATCGAATCATCGCTTAATTCAGTTTTATTGCCGCCAATCTTGTGATCGTATATAGGCCAACGGGAATAAAAACTATTAAAATGTTTATTTAATAAAGCCACATTTAAAGTTACAGGTATAATACCCAAATCGGCACTGATTGGTTTTACTTCAAGTGATTCTCCTTCAGCTTCTCTTTCTAACTCTCCCTCATCCTCGTTTATTATGGTATAATCCTCAAAAATGGCTGTTATTTTGTTATGATCGTCATAATAACGCTTTGTTAAGTGCCAGGTAAAAGCAAAATGTATATCCGGATTTGTATCAAACTCTTTTTCTTCCGTTTGATAGAAAATCTCTTCATGTAAACGATTCATTAAGCAAAATTCCTGTTGACCAAATAAATAATGCAAGGAACTAGGCAAACTTTTTAAGGCCCTCTCAAACAGCAACTGCGTGCGTTCATTTAAGCTGTCATAAAGGTAATAACTTTTTATTTTATAAAAGCCATTAGCAACCATCAGCAAGTAGTCATAATCAGGATACTCGTTCATATTGTGTTGCCAAAATAAACTCAATTGGGCCCTCACCATAGCCACAAAGGTAGAATGATCACATTTCTTATAAATCTGCCACAGCTTTTGAAATAACACACTGGCAGGCTGCTTATCATATAATTTTTGTACCAAACGATTATAATAAACCTGTATCATGGGATGATTTTGACTATTCATTTCTTCAAATAGATTTTTATATAAATTAAATATAACACAAGAGCTGTCACTAGACTTGGTAGTTGTAATAGGATCGGTGGACGGCACAAGAATTTCCGCGGATTTTTTGTTGGCATAAGCATGTTCCTTTAAAGTTATCAAACTCAAACAGAATACGAATAGAAACAAATATTTTGATGTCATCTTATCAAATGTTTATTTACAACTAAATACTCATGAGTATTCTTTGTATCAAAAAATTCGTCAATGAATGACGAGCAGTTGTGTTTATAAAACGAGCACATACATCTCAATAAGAATTAGAAAATTGAAAAAAATCTAATGGAAAATATAAATGAAAAAATATTTTTTAATTATAGTCGCAATTCATATCGTATTTTTCGATTTTATTTCTCATAAGGATTTCCGTGTACAAAATTTTTTTCATGAGCCGCTGAATTCTGAACTGTTTGAATTCTGAATTTTCCAAACTGAGCCTGACTGTAAATATTAAGGTAAACGACAAACACGTCTCTTAAAGAAAAGAGAAAAGCTTTGGAGTAAAAAAGTTTCAAAAAAGTTTTTTGTTGAATGAGATACATATTTAAGCTTAAAAAAAATTCTGGAAGTCCTATAATTTTTAACACAACTGTTGCGGAAGCAAGGTCAAAATAATAATTATGAAACATTCATTTTTTATTTATGCTAAATTGATATGATTTTCTTAGATGCTGTTGTTTATTATTTTTTTAAGAAAAATTACTGATATGAAAGCAAGACTTCAAAACAAAACAAAACAAAATAATATAAAAGACATAAACAAACAGTATAAAACCATAGATCTAGTGAAAACGAATTTCCAAAGTCAGTATGTACTTTTAGCAAATAATTTTAAAGAACAAAATGACTAAATCTAATATTTGTACTCACTCATTCACTCTTCCAGTAACAAAATTAGAAATAAATTTATTTTCAAAATTTTAAACAAGTAGGGGACAGACAAAATAAAAAAGCTAATGGTTGCGTTTTTCATTATTTTTACTTATACCATCATCATAGATGTCATCACTCTTCTCTTACTTTTAGTCTAGCTTATCACAAGTTGTGTGTCACTGCTATGAGGCCAAACAACTGCAACATGACAACAGTTATCGTTATCTTTAAACTATGATGTCATTTTAATATAAAGATTATTTGGCTGTGAAGCGTTTTAAATTTTTGTGGATTTTATGATTACAAATTTTATTTACATATGCAAAGGCAAATGCAAATTATTTATACTCGTACATGCAGCGAAATATTGAGTCAATTGCATTTAATGCAATTTACCTTTTTGTGATTTCATGACAGCAGTATTCAGATGATGATTATAATGATGATAGCAATACTAATTGTTGCCCACAAAGCATCCAAATTATATTTTTAGAACTGCCAATATTCGACAAAATGTCAGAAATGAAAAAAAAAATATTTTTACATAACAAAACTGCAGAAAACGCTAATAAAAGTGTTAAAATTAAAAAAAAAATTATTGAAAAGGATTTTTCTTTTTGGAAAAATTACATGAAATAAGCGTAAAAATGTAAAAACATCGTCAAATAATAATTTTCTTCAAAGTTGCCAAAAGTAAAAAAATCGATAAACAAAAAATTATTCTGAAAACGAAAAAAATTTAATTTTGAAAATTTAGTAAAAATTACTCTAAAATTTGTATCGGTATCTCCAACTGCAGCGCTATGCCAACACATACAAAAATATTTAGGAGGAAATTTGTGACGAATACACACATAGAATTACATATATGTAAATATAAAGAGAAAATTTTTTTTTTATTTTTGTTTGTAATAGATAAACTCTAAAACCACCGAACCGATTTTAAAAATTATTTCACCAATATAAAGTTACATTATCAGCGAGTAACATAGGTTATAACACACGCCCACTATTCAGTGATTTAACAATTAAAATTATATATGCCAACAGATTTTTTTCAAAATTTTTTTACACAAATTGAAAATATTACAAGAATGATCACTATACATTCTAATATCGGCCAAGTTCACTTTTATGCGGATCCATTAGAAGATCGGAAATTTGTACAGGCCATGTGAGACCGGGTAAAAATTTTATTTTATTTATATAATCTGCTTAGTCTAAGAATTCCTATAGACGGAGCGACGTTGCAAGACCGGAAGAGACTTGGTAAAAAGAGCTAGTTTCAAATAGAAAGCAAATATGGGACTATTGAAAATCGAAAATATGAACTAAGCGCGTTAGTAATACATATGAATTATTCGTAAGCAAATTTTATGAAAATAAACAGAATTTAAATTTTCTCTTTTTGAAGAGTCGAGCTGAAAAAAAATTTTGTTTTTATATAAATGCGATTATCTAGTATAATAATTATGAAAAGGAATACAAATAAAGTTTTTATAAAATGTTTGTTGCCGTATTTTTAAATCTATGACTAAACTTAAAAAGAATAATTAACTACACTGAAAGAATTATGATTCATAAGTCTAATGAAACGTTTTCATTAAAAATATTTCATTGCCCTAATGAAATGTTTCATTAATTATTTCATAATTTCATTGTGAAAATGAAGAAAACTTAATCATTAAAATTCAGCTGAACTTCGTGGCTGAAGTGTTTAAGTGACGAGTTAAAACTTCTTAATTGAATGTGTCCCAAGTTTGAATCCTGGCAAAAACAAATAAAATTAGAAAATAATTCAAATTAATAAAAAAAATTTTTTTTTCCCTAACCGGGTTTTGAACCACGATATCTTCAGTTGAAAGACATTTTTATAATTCATATATATAATGAACACGTTTCATATATTTTATAAAAGCTTGCATTGACCTAATGAAGCATGTCGTTGGTTGCAAAATAATGAATTTTTCATTGGATATATAAACAAAATTCTTTCAGTGTAAATTGAAAACTATAAAACTTTAATTAAACAAAACATAAAACAAGTTTGAATAAAGTAAAGGCGAATTTATACCAGGTAATAGCATCGCTACAAAAATACCTTTTTTTCAACCGAAAGCAGTTACTTATGAAAATAAAAACATTGCACACATACATATCATTGACAGTGACTTTACACATGAAAGTACTCTCTTGCAAGTTGTGCATACGTATTATCGCCGAAAATGTCGAAAAAACATTCGACTATCTTGCAAGTTGCACGAGTGTTTACATTTTAAAAGTGTTGTCGAAGAGAGAAGTTTAAGCAAAAATTTTAGCATTTTATTTTGACAATTTTATTTGCTTTATAATTCAGAGTTACCTAGTTAATCACATACGTATTTTCGTATGGAAAAAGTTCGAATTAACAAAAAATATTTTTTATTGTTTTGATTATATTTGTAAATTAAAAAGATATAATACGAGTATGTCTTTCATTTTTAATTGAAGAAAATACATTACAATTACTTTTTATTTTACAGGAAAAATTTTAATATTTAAGTTATTCTTTTACCATAATCCAAAATTTTTGTTGGGTAACACTGTGTATCTTATTTGAAAGAGAATTTCGTTGCAAGTTCGAAAATGTGAGTATATTGAGTTTTTCGCACTAGGTAAAGCCTAGATACAATATTTTATAGGGGAAGCCAAAAATTACAAAGCTTTTTGAAGTTTTCCACTCTTACAATTAAAAACAACATTATTAAGTTGAAGCTTAAACTAAGCAAAACTTCAAAAAGTTTTGTTAATATATCATATCGACTATTTTGGCTTCTTTAGAATTTTTTAGGGTTTTAATGAAATCATATGACGATATAATTTTTAAATTAATTTTTTTTCACTTTTTGTTTTATATTATTTTTTATCTTATTTATTTTATTTTTTAGTTTGTTGTAAAATATATTTTATTTTATTTGCTTAGTTTTTAAAAAATTCTGATTTAATTTCAAATTTATTCAGAAAAACAAATCAAATAGCGGACACAAATACATACAAAGTAATTTTAAACAAGGTGACTGCATTAGCGATTCGCTCTTAATTTTCTTTCAAATTGTTCAAATCTTTAAACCAAGTTTTTTCTAGTGCATTAAGTTTTTACATTTTTATTTATTGGTGCAGGATTTGTGTTTTTAAAAAGTTAGTTCTTTTAAATGAATTAATTTTGACAATTTAAAAAAGGCGAACTCATACAAGATGATATCAAGAAAGCAGCTGTGGTCGGAGTATACAAGCCATGTCTGTCTTTTTTGAAAAATCAAGAAAATTTAAAAAACAGAGATGCTTCAATCATATAAATCACCTTGTATGAATTTGCCTTGATTTAAAATATAACTGCTGCTGAGAGAATTTCTCAATGCCGCCACACCTTGTATAGATTCGCCTTGAATACTCGTACATACATATAAAATAAAAAATTGGACAAGTAGGTTTATAGCGAATTCTAAGTTCTACTGAGCGAATTTCCTAACGCAACTACCTCTTATAAATTCGCTTCGAAGAAAATAAATTTAGAAAGTTGGAAATAAATAGTTTTTAACGTTTTTTTTAACACAGACTTTTGAAAATTTTCAATTAAAAAAAATATTGCCAAAATGAATTTTTTTTATACATGTATGTATTAACAAAAATTTACAAAACTAATACAACTTCAGTTGCTAGATAATTTTACAAATATTAAAATAAATTTGGTATGAATTTGGAAAAATCAGCTAAATTGAAATAGTATTTTAATTTAGTGCATGTATTTAAATGTAAGAATGTATGATGTTGAAAAACTATTTCACAAGAAACTTATTTTAACAAAACATTAATTGCCTGTTTATTTGAAGTATTTAAATCTAACTTAAAGTCTGTTTGCAGAAACGGCAAACTATTTTTTGAAACCTAAAAATTTCATTAATACTATTTCTAATAATTTTAAACAACAATAATATTAACTAAAATTTATTATTAAAAAAAAAAAAAAAAAACTGAGAGAAAACATAGAAAAAACGCTAAAACCAAAATTTCTATTTAAAAATTTATATGCATAAAATCAAGTCCTTAAAAAACAGAAAACAAAATTAGCTTAAAAATAAATTAATAAAAAAATTCTTTGACTAAAAACGCTTGTAAGTTTATTATTTCTAGAACAAACCACGTAAGAAACTCTGAACAAGAAACTAAATTTTAATAAAAAAAAAATTAAGTCACAAATCTGTTTGAAATTTATATTAAAAAATTGCCAAAACGAAATTGATAAAAAAAAATATTTTATTAAGTAGAAAATTAAGTGATGGACTCAGTTTTTCTTTAAATTAAAAATTGATAAAAAATTTTAGCAAAATTGTAACAACAACAACAAAATAAATAAAGTGAAAACAACCACAAGCGTTTTTAAGCAAAGAATTTTTCAGTTTTATAAAGTTTTTTTATGTAAACTTTTTTTTTTAATTTATTCAGTTAACTAATAACTTAAATTCTTAAAATATCTTCTTCCCTTAAAAAATAATTTTTATTATATGAGCCCATCACAATTTTCTTTAAAATTTTTTAGAAAAAAAAAACCTATAAAAAATTGTGACTTGATTTTTATAAATTTTCTTTACTATCTTTCTAATCTCACTCTCTAATTTTCTCTTCTTTTATTTCTCTTAGAATAATCGTATTTCTAGTAACGTTTCTGAGCAAATAGAAAAACTGATTGATGAGAAATGTCGCATCCTTAACAAGACTGGCACACCGAAATCAAGTGCTTTACATTTGGCTAACTGGATGAAAGGTCAATTGGATAAACAACAAGAACAAGCACGATTAGCTGTGGCCTACTCCTTACCAGGAGCACCTTCTCCTAACGCTACAGAAAATTTGAATGTAGAGAAAACCATTATATACCCAGAAAATGAACACGATGAACGTATAACCTATTGGACACGCCAGCAATTGGAGAAAAGAACAAAAGAATTGAATTTGGCTAAAGAGAATGGCCATTTATCGGCGAAACCCAATTTTGGAGGCAAACGTTTAAGTGGTGTTGATGAGCTAAGCATGAGTGATGTATCATTTTCAGAGGGACTTAGTCAAATCAGTCAATCACACAGTACAACCTCAGATAGTCAGGTATGTTGGTAAACAGGAAATGAAAAATTTTAAATGCTAAATTCAAAATTAGTAGAGTTTTAGCGTCGTTTTGATTAAGTAATCAATGATCGATAATATTTTTTTAAAAGCCTACTGGTTTTTGTGGGATATATGAGCTTCAGTGCACCACCTAGTAACTAATTTTGGACTGTAATTATAAAACAATAAAAGCAAAAGATTTATGATAATGTTTACGACAGTAACTCTATTTTCCCTAAATTTTGATTTTACTTCTTATGCCAACTATAGGTTTATAGTACCTCTAGTCGGATTCTTTATTCCTATAAAAATTAAATAGGTTTTAAGAAGTCGTATGATACATAGAAAAATGTCGTGAAACTTGTGGTGCAAAGTTTTAACTTATGGCACTTCAGGTTGGATCAACCATAAAACGTTTCCATGTCTAATCCAATTAGATATTTTTTAATTTTAATTACGAATAATCTAATTATTCGCATTAGTAACGGGGGCAATGTCGACTTTTTATTGCAGTATTTTAGATTCTACATGCTTTTTAGAGTAAATCACTAAATAAACAAACTCACAATTACTCGATTTAAATGTTGGCTTCTCATTTTGCATATTAATTTTTTTCCTTTTACTCATGCTTTTTCTCTCTTTCTCATTTTTTGCCAAATATTATACTCTTAGATCACCGTACGTTCTAGTCCCATTATATTAGACCAACTAGCGGTTTGTCGACATTGTCATAAAAATTGTCAACAACAAAATACCAGTCCAACATCTACACATAAGTCAAAAACTAACCATCACCATACAACAACAAAGGACAAAACGAATTGTCTTATCTCGCCCTCACACTCACAAATACGCTCAACAGCCTCAGGTCTCATTTGTCACTCGCTTAAAGTACAACATAGTCAATCATCGCCGCAACGCTGTTGTAGACTCAATGGTGGTGCGGGCGGCAGTAGTAATAGTCGAGCCAGTAGTGTAACTAGCATATCATCTGGTACGGTAACGGGTGAGAAACCTAGCGATAATCAAGCTGCCACTAGTAGTAGTAAATGTGAAATAGGCGATACAGAAAGTGATATGGCCCAATTAATATCAGATGATGTTTATCAATCAGAGGCTACAGATGACTCTAACACAGGGGGGAATACGAGCAGCAGCATCAGCAGTAGTGGGGTCGAAGAAGCTCGTAGAAGAATCACCGACAGCATCCATAAATTACGAATTTTAGATGAGCGCAATCAGGCCAACATACTAATGAATGGCCACTGTTCTTTGGATGCCATAACACCAACAACGATAACAACAACAACAACTAATGCCAACACTACTTTAGTCAATAGTACAGCTTCTTCTTCGGGTACTGAAAGCGAAGAAAGAAATTTATTTAAGCCAGAACCACCGCCCAGAAAATTTGCAAATATGCAACCACAAAAAGCCACAGAAATTAAAGAAGAGGAAAAAGCCAATGAAATGGTTAAGATGAGTGTCACAGTAACAGAAACGGCCAAAATTGTTGTAGTGGAGGATACCAAAATTGTAGTAACAGACAAGAACAAACCCAAATCACCTAAATCTCCCAAGCCGCAGTCACCGAAATCCCCCAAAACTCCTCTAACACCTAAATCCAGTAGATCTGTTGGCAGCAGCACAAAATCAAATCAGTTTGTAGCCTGTACGTGCAAATGTTTACCCGAAGATTTTGCCAATACAACACTCAGTCCTGAAGAAGTGGAATTACAAACCTGCAAAATGCTGGAATCACCTAAAAAGTCTCCTAAAATGCCAAGATCTCAACAAGAGTTCAAAGAAATTAAAAACTCCTATGAAGATCCCCATAAATATTGCAAATGTACTTGTATTACAGAACTGCAAGACAATTTAAATATTAAACAGGAAAAAAATAATGAAGATTTGTCTCTGATGTTAATCGGTTTACCGCAATTGACACCTGCAGCAAAATTTTTAAATATGAAGACACCCACGGCGCCAGTGCCAACACCCACCCAGAATTTTTCAGCTTATAGTGAAAACGGATTTGTGCCTACCATAGCTATAGTGCCGGCCACACCAGACTCGGTACTTACGAAAACTTCAACAAATGTATGGGATAATACTACCACCACCACCACCACTAGTACAGCTACAGCCAATTTGTTAATCAGCCAGGGACCTAGACAAGCAATCATAGAAAATATACCCGACGACTCATGTGATGAATCACCTTTAGATGAGGATCCACCATACAGACCCATGACTAGTACTTTGAGACGCTTTGGCACAATGTCTAGTTTGGAGAGACTAGCTTCCGAGGATCGTTTAGAAGATAACGTTGAGGAAGAGTATGAAGATGATGACGATGACGATGACGATGACGATGAAGAGGTAGATGACGAAGATGAAAAATTAATGGATAAGGCTAGAGCGGATAACATAGAGTTGGATAATGAAATAAGAGTGGTAACTAAAGCCATTTATGGAAATATTGAGCAGGCTGGTTCTTCAAATAATATTAACTATAATGCCTGGACAAGTCGCGCCTCAACTTTTGTTTCCGGCAAAATGTCATTCTTCGAAGAATCACGTGCTTTTATAGATAAATATCTGGGAAGATGGAATCAGGACCAAACTAATTTGAGTAACAATGGCATTACTTCAGATCCCGAGGAACAAATGGATGAATGTACCTCAGGTGCCACCTCAGGAGAAGAAGTGTGGGGTACACCTACCAGTGGTGGGGACAATGATGATTTACATTTGGCCAATTCAGAAAATACACAATCGGTTAGTAGTTTATTTTTTTTTTTTTTCTTATGTTACCATGTGTGTAATAACTTTCTTCTTTAGTCTCCTACTAAATCCAGCAACTCTTTAAATGATGATGATGATACCGAGCTTATGATGGATGAATTATTAATGGCTCCACCCATGTCAGCCAGCACCATTCGCGGTTTATTGCCACGGTAAGTCTATAAAAACATTAGTTTTTATTTGAAGTTCTTCCATATCATTTAAAAATTCTCCTTTTAGTTATACTATCTCTTATTTCATTTGAAAATAAAAAAGTACTCGTATATTTGAATAGCTATTTATTAAATTGTTGTTAGTCCTTCTAAATACATTATACCTCTCTAATGTTTATAATATAAATTATAAAAATATTAATGGTTTTTAATTTCGTAAATATTTTTCTTTGTTTTTTTTTTCTCCATATTTTTAATGTAGTTTTTACAGGTTAATATTGTATTTAAATTTATTTTGATTTAGATTTGTATATCCTCTGTATATTTTTAACATTTTGATTAAGAAATAATTCATCTTTATTATTTGGATTTACATATATTTAGTAGAAGTTATTAAAAAAGAGTAAATGTATAAAAATTAGTGATTAGAGCAGAGTAACTGAGTCTATTAAAGAATAGTTGCCAGTAAAAAATTATTCCTGGACATAAAAAATAAAATTTTTCTTTTAGCTTTTCTAATTTTTCCTTAATGAAAATAAATAAAAGGATAATTATTCAACAGAATTTAATTATTGAATAGAAATAATAACAATATGTGTAGACTACTGGTTGTACTGTATTTCCACAAATACTGAGGACCACTGTCGTAGTTTTTAGATACATGACAGGAAAAAAGCATATACATGGCTCCCGGCTGTTCTTGAAGAATCACATTCTGAAAGTTAAATATCATGCCTTTTTTCAATAATATATATAACCAATAACACGAATAATATTGCCGGCCAAGATGTCAATTGTTTCTAATTTGCTAGTATAGGCCAGACACTTTACATGGCCCCATAGCAAATAATGGAGAAATGTCATTGTCTCCTTTGGAAAGAATGTTGTATGAAATCTATTGTACAGTTCTATTGAAAAGTCTAACTGCCGAGAAAAATTATTAATTCAATTAATGAAACGCGTTAGTAAACAATTTTTCATTGCAAGAAAGAAATTTTTCGTTAATAAAAAATTAATTTCATTCATAAGAGAATTTTTAGTTGTCCTTATTTGATTTTTAAGTTTCATAATTTGCAAATTTTGGGTCGTTACAGTTTGTATTTTCGCATTTTACAAATTAATCAAAAATTAATATGAAAGCATATCGAAACAACACTGACGTGTGTATATTACAACACGAAAAAATATGATAATTGTAAGCAAAAACGTATTGCAGTGAAAATCAAACTAACGAAAAAAATTTTACACATAAATGGTTGCTTCTGTATTTGTTTTACTCATCCTCATTGAGTCAGACGAAAGTGTAAACTAGAAGAACATTTTTAAAAAGTAAGAGAAAAAACCATTCTTGATTAGAAACAATTGAATGCATGTAAAATGGACACTCAAATATGTGTCTTCTCATCAAAATTGAAAGACAATGGCTTATGGTGATTTGGTTAAGCGGTTGTTAAACAGAGAACGGAACGAATGCATTATTCCTGTGATAAAATACGAAACTAAAATCTCATTGAAAGATACTTTTTAGTTTTGTCCTTAATTTGCAATTAAATATTTATTTCAGCATTATATTTAGCATAAAACATGTAAAATTAAATTTCATTTAATCCATTTTACATTTTTTTTATTTACTTAAAAATAGAGTACCCACAGACATTTTATAGCTTTTAACAAGTTAAATTCGGCTGTGCTGAGTCTTATTTACCCTTCACTGTGTTAGCCAAATATTCATATTCTTTCCACATTCTTAAATATCAAAAAAGTAATAAAAAATTATATTATTGAAACGACTAGTTTATTAAGATTGATATGATATTAAAAAATTATTTATTTATTATTGGGGCGAAATATCTATATAAAAATAAATTTTTATCATACGACCTCAAGCTTAATAACTAGCTGTTTCAATAAAAAAAAGGTGAAATAAACTTACGAATAAAAAATTATATAACAATAAAAAAAAATTCTTTGAAAACCATTTTATTAATAATACTAAATAAATAATTAATTTCAGTTCAAGAAACTAAAATTAACGAGTTCTAATAAAAAATTATTTCAAAGACACTTACTTTTGAAAGAAATAAAATGTCTGCAGGCACTAAATTTTTAATATAAGAAAGACAGAAATTCTAAGAAAAATATCTAATAGGAATGCATAAAAATATAACTTAATTTAATTTTGCAAGCAATTTTTAAACCAAACATATTTAATGAAAATTTAAATCAAATAAATAACTTTAAATTAACAGCAAAAATCTAAAATTCTCTTTCAATAAGATTTCTGTATTCTTAGTTCTATTATACTGTAGTGAAACCACTGGCACTTGACCTGTGTTGTGTCATAACTACACACAAACACACGTTTGTGTAAGACCGACTGCCTGATTTTATGTTTGTATGCACAAGCATTAGGCATATGTACACCTTAAAAATTTCCGTTAAAAAACAAAACAAATTAATGAAACCTAAAATTTTGGTGGTATATTTGATTTTTTTCGGCCATTTGTGGACCCATTGGTCTCATTTGTGCACAGGTATTAAAACTGTAATATGCTACAAAACTGTATACCACAATTATTTTTCACTTTGTAGCTTAAACAAAATACGATGGAAAACAAAACAGAAATTAATAACAAAATAAAATTTTGGTTGTATTTTTATACCGTTTATGAACCAATCCTTCTAATTTTTGGCATGATTGTCATTTCCTATAAAACTGCGTAAAAATTTTTCTGTCCGTTTTGTATTTTAGACAAAATACGCTATTTATTGACCGATCTGGATGAATTTCAATAGAATTTGAAAGACAGAAACAACTGACAGATTGGTATGCTATACTTTTTTGAACGTTGGGTAGGGACTTTAGAAATTTGATTTCAACGGCAGAACGGATAGAGAGACAGACAGGCGGTAGTGTAGAAATTACAAACGGAATCATAAATTTATATATGTTATACCCTTCTTACTCACAGTGAAGAGTATAATTAAACAAATGACAACGAATACTGAACGAATGGTTTTGATTTTTTACATGTATTTATGTAAAAGGCAATCATGAAAAATTATGAATGTGTAACAAGCGACAAAATTTATCAATGTTTTTTTAATGAATGCATAAATGCATGAATGTATGGAAATATAAATTAAGTATAAAATGAAAATGCTTGTTGCAAGGTATAGACAGGAATCTAACCTGGAATACACGCAGATTTCCGATATAATTTTTAGTTAGAATTTTAAATAATTTAAGTTTTTTCTATGAAATATTTTTCTTTAATAAAATGAATTTCTTCGTTAACTTGTTGTTAATGAAAATATGCATTTAATTAATGATCAAATTTATTGCAGTAATGAAATTTTTCTTCTAACTATATATGATAATCTTTCAAAGTACACTGATCATAGTTCCAAAGCTTTTCTGCATGATAAACAACATTTTTGATTTATGTCTTACTATGCGAAGTGGAAAAGCAAATTCTTGAAAGCCCAAGCGGACATATGGCTATCAAAGAAGCTTAGAAATATCGAATGTATAAGGCTATTCCAAACCTCGGCAAAAATGACATCAAACTCAATTACCATATGAATAAGATTGGTAACATTTATCATTATAATTCCTGTTGAATAGAATTAAAAACTTCAGAACATATTCTATGTGTTTGCCCAACAGTAGCGAGATGCAGAACAATCTACGTAGGTAGTGGGACATGAAACCATAAAATTCGAAAGGAGTCGTATTGCTTGAGTTCAAAATTGGATTGCGCAATAAATATTACAGGTCGCAGTGCTATTATGGTCCATGAAGATAATAAAAATATTATTTAAAAAACTATACAAAACTTTTTACGCCTCTTAATATTCTGTGAGCTCAAACAATTTTAGAAGTAGTCGCTTTTAATCTAATTTGTATAGGGACCGCTACTGAGTACTTAAAAGTGAATTCTTAGAACGTGCATTTAAATTTTTTTTAACAGAGCAGGAGATTTACTTTTCTTTACTTTCCGAATAAGATGTACTCGGTTAGGTTTAGGCTGAACTAGTAACCGAAAGAAGGAATACTATTAGGATTTAATTGTACGGCAGTGGTTAAACCCATAAATAAAATATTTAAAGCTTTTGTTTTCTTTTTAATTACATAAAGTATGTAGCTCGTAACAATTTTATATCTTTACATCATAGAAGGTATAAAGTAATAAGACTAGCCATAGCTGCATTAGCTAGTAATTTTTAGTTTAGTAATTTTTTTTTTAATTAAAGCCTCAATAGTAGTTTAAGTAACTATTTTTTCATAATATTTTAATGTAAATTTCATCAAAAATATCATCATAACATCATTCCTCATGAAATCGACTCAATTATAACAAAATGTCACACATAAAATCTACATGTGAATTTGAATTAATACTGGAACAAAATATTGGAAAAATAAAAACAAAACTTTGACAAACACTTTTAAAACAAATAAACCAAAATTTGTTACAAAAAAAAAAAAAAACAAACCCCAAACGACAAAAAATAGACGACGTCTAGAACCACTATTCGAAGAGGAAACGGAAAGTGATGAGGAAAAGACACAGCAGGAAAGTGAAGAATTAAAAAAGGTGGGTCATCTATGAGTAAATTGCATGAAAGCCATTAAATTATATTCTTCTTATCTTCAAACCAAAAAAAAAAAAATTTCATACTCCATATTACTTTTAATTTATGTACAATCCAAAAAATTTTGCTTTACTTTTTTTCTCATCTCGTTCTTTTCTAAGTGCCTCACTCAATAAAAAAAATTAATGTTAAATAAACTTTATAATTTCTTTCTTTTCTTGTGGAATGTATGTGTGTGTACTTGTTTTATATAAATGTCCCACTGTCACATTCATGATCACGCTCATGTTCACCTGTCATTATCATCAATCTCTCATCAACGTCACTAGAAAGTTGTAGTGAAATTAGTTAAACTCTAGCAAAAAGTTCAATATTGCAAACTTATACAAATCAAAAGCAATTGACCTTTTAAAGAAGACATAGCTTTTGGCCTTAAGTTTGCTTGGCTTAAATACTAACAAACATGCAGCTTCAATAACTCAAATTCATCTTACATTCTTGAAAAATAAAAACCAAAAACTAAACCATAAAATATTAAATTGCAAAAAAAAAAAAGAAAAATTCAGACAATCAAATCAAAATAATATACGTGGCAAACTTAACAAACTCATATAGTTTGTAATAAACCAGAATTGATTAGTTGAATTCTATTCCCAACAATTGGTAGGGGGAAACAACGACAAATGGCCACTATTTAGAGGATTCGGAGGCTGGAAGTTCCAGCGAGGAGGAGGAGGAGGAAGAGGATCTGGTGAATACAGCGGATTACGACGAGGAAGACGAGGATCTGACCTCGACAGAGGAGAGACTACATCCGAATTTACAAACCTCCTGTCTGGGTCCGAGACCATTAAGTCAACCCATACTGCCACCTGCCATTCTGAAGGCCTCATCCTGCGAGTACCTACTGAACCAGCAGGCTACAGCTACCACAACAGCAGCCAACACCAGCACGACAACCGAAAATTATATAACAACTACTACCCTTCAAACAGCAACGACTTTACACACCTCTTCCGAAACAATGGTAGTAGTCTCAGCCTCGGCCACATTACTGATGACAGCAGCAGCAGCTTTAACAACCACAGCCTCAACGATGAACAAGGGCTTGACGGCCCAAACAACGAGTTGTTCTATGATGGACTCAATCCTAGTACAGACAACAACGAGTCTGGATCCCTTGTTGGCATCTACAACAACCAGCAAAGAGAACGTCACTATCAAAGACGCTTACATCAGCAGGGAAGAGGAGAAGAGGACAGCCAAAACATTGCCACGACCAGCGAAATTTATACCACCTCCACCGCCGCCACGCCGTCTATTATTGACTCAAACAAATCTAAAGACCAGTGGTCAAAGTCAAAAGCCCTTAAAAATGGTAAGTTAAGAAAACTAACAGCCCTAAACTCAATAACCAAGTTTTTTTTTCTTTTGGAAATTAGCTCCCACTACAACAAAAATCTGGCGGTTTTGCTGACGATGGCTTTTCAGTGGCTGCCAAAGAAGACGGTCTCGACTGTACAAGTTTCAGCACACCTCATTGCATAGCAATGACGAGAATGAAAACGACGACGACAACAACAACAACGAGCACAATGACGAAACCAACGAAAATCCCTCAACCAACAGAGGATGCTTACAATATCAAAAAGTATTCAGCACTAAACGCTTACAAAGTCGAAACTGTGTTACCGTTAATGAAACCACGACTATCGTCAACAATAATCGAGACCTCACTGTTGGGCTCAGGGGAAGCCAACAGCAGCCAAACCCCACATTACAGCTCATCAACAACAGTTTCGACGATGAAGGAGAAAGCAACAATAACGAAACACGAAGAACAAGCGCTGCAACAACAGCAGCAGCAACTGAAGAAGGGGGAGCAGGAGAAAACAACCGAACAGAAAGAGTTCGTTATAGACAAAGATTTAAAATCGGGTTGTGCACAGCCCGTAACAATTGGCTCGGGCTTAAGTCCTCGCCTGGAGATGCGTTTAGCACTCAATCACGATATTTTGGGAGACGAAGACTTGATAAGTTACGATCCTGGACCAGATCTAACATCTATTCTGGGGTGAGTTTTTAATTAGTAAGACTTTTAAAAGCCACGGTTTGAATTTTAATTTAACTATGAAAAGAGATTAAAAAAGAAATTCAAGAAATTCTCGCTAAAAATGCACACAAGTAAATGCGTCACATAATTGTGAGAGTTTTAAGAAAATATAAAATTTGAATGAAATAAATGTTATTTAAAGAATCTAAACCATTTGTTAGGAGTATACTGCGAATAAGCAAGGCTTTTCTAAACTCAATTTCTTATTTAATAACGTACGAACTTTATTTTATTAAAAATAGGCACGACCTCTCCACGTTTCAGCAACGGACGGGTCGCGATTTATTAAATCGCTCAGTCACGAATCGTGTGCAGCTAAAAGAGGCTGTCATATCGTTCTCTCAACAGCGAAATTCGAAGATGGACACACCCACAGTGAATCGCCGGCCACGACCTCAACTCAACAGCATCACCACCACCAGCAACAACAGCAGCAACAGTCCGGCATCGTCAATGCCTTTCGTTGGATCGGCACGTGTCGGAGGCGTTCCACAACACCTGCAGCCAAATCGAAATACATGGAGCAGTTCTGTATGTGTGGATCTAAACAGAGAAGAGAGCGCAAACGTCGCAAACAGCAACAAAAATATCAATTGCAACAGAGGCGACAACAAATTAAGCGATCTAGAAATTTTAGCGAGACGAGAGAAGATATATTGCATGTCTCAATTGAAGAGTGGCTCACAAGTCAAGATGGGGACGACGATGAAAACTCTAATGAAGAGCAAGAATTTTTACCACAACAGCAATCCTCTGACGAGGACGACGAGTACTACTTCGATGGGCGCTGTGAGTGAAGAATTTACAATAACTCCAAAATTGGCCAAAAGGCAACGAAAAAAAGAGAGAGATGAAACCACTCTTATGGAGTCAGGAAAGGCTAATAAATTGTGAGTATATTTTACAGAGGCAAGAGAAAGAACAGAGAGAATTTGCCAACAATTTTCTTCACCAAAAACTTATAAAAATAACTAAATTTTTTCCCCTTTTTCTCCCTTTTCAGAATAAACTTTATTAAACGTCGTAATTCGGAAAATTCTGCCAACAACTCACAAACCTCGCTTAATGATTCAAATGCCAGTAGCACACCACAGCACAAGCAAATACCCATGTCACCACGCAAAGATAACGTAAGTTTATTATATAAGTTTATTGTATAAAAGCATTCTTATCTAGTTTTTTTTTTTTTTTTGTTTTTCTTAGGATAAACCCTCTCTTAATCGACGTTTATGGAAACAAATCACCAAACGTCGTCGCTCCAATTCTGTATCAGAAGTTATAGCCTCTTAAGTACTTGGTTTACAAATTTGACCACCTTTTTTATATTCTTAAAGTTTTTTGTGAATACACTTGTGTTGTTAGTCTGTATGTATGTATGTGCTATAAAAAATTCATTTTTATGGGAAAAATTTGTCAAAATAAGAAGACAATTTTTGCTAAATCGATCGAACTGATTTTTTTTAATAGAATTTAAGTGTTGGTTGTTGTTCTTTTTAAGTTAAGCCATTAAACACAAAGGAAACTGAAAATTAAAAAAAACGTCCTCTAAAGCTTTACAAAATTTAAAAATAAAATGAAAAATATTTAAGGATTTAATTAGCCGTCAATTAAAAGAAATTATTGAATTAGAAATAGAATATTAAAAAAAGGAATTTTAGGCTGAATTTTAAATTGATATTTTACTTAAAACAACGTTTAGATTTGAAATTAAAATACAGGAAAGTGAAGTTAACAGAATGGCCTACGATATTGAACAACAAAATATAAACAAAAGCTACAATAATACAGATATTTTTTCACTTAGTAAAAAAACAATAGGCTGTTTAACAATAACCTTGGATACCGTGGGCCTTTCTGCAAAAAAAAAAAAAATATGTAGCCAAAGTGAAGAGAATCTATTAAGCTATGCTTGTAAACTTAATTCTAGAATCTAGTAAGATCTCGTAAGTTAGTTTGCATGTGGAAAAATTTTTGATCGGAGCTTGAAAATGACAAAAACAAAAACTTTTCTTTTGTAAAACTACTATTTATTTCACGTGATCCTGGGCTTCACACAGCCTTATACCCAAGTAAAATAATCCCAGATTGCTTTTTTTGCACTCACTGTGGACTTATTTTGCTTAAGTTTTCTTGACGTTAGATATTTGAGCCTACTCGAAAGGTTAGATCCATTGCTCTTTAAGCTTAAATTTTATAGTTCAATTTTCCAATTGTCACACAATATATTCTTTGCAAGTTTCATACTCCCTCTGACACCATCGTCAAGAATCTACTGAAGCTATAATAATTTCTGTAGTGTGATGGTAACAGTTCTGTTTAGAAACTATAAACTAATACATGCAAAGCTTAAATACAATTGTAATGTGTCATTGCAACCTTTTTCACTTACAAAGATGCAAAACAATGCAACCATGAGTTATGTTTATTTTTAAAATATGATCAAATGCTTAAATAGAAAAAGTTTTTTTATTCATCCATCCATTTTTTTTTCTCTCTGAAAAATAGAAATGTATATATATATAAATGTGTATTTAAAATTTGTATATTGATATATTTTAACAAGAGAAAAAATTACTATTTTTTTAATTATCCTTTTTTATACCATTCACTGCAAGCTTGGGATTTAGTTTGCAATTTCTACACCGTACCTCTGCGACTCTATAAAGTATATATACTCTGGATAACTGAGTCAACTTAGCAATTTGCTCATCCTACGCAAATACTTCCGGAAGTACCCGTGTCGAGACAGTATCTGCATTAGTTAATAGTTTACCGCTCCAGCTTTCCTCTTCACCCATTTCTACAGGTTCGGAATCAGTCCGAAGGTCCAACTTCCGCTTTCCTAGTTTCTGGAATTTTTTAATAGTCTCCTGCTTTATGGGTTCTGTTGTTTAAGTATGTAAATCCTAATTCAATCACCTGTATATTACGAAATCAGTAAAATTGTTTGCATTCATATTGGATATCTTTTTTAATATTTCGGTTTTTTTATATTGACAAATTGAGTATCTACAGATATTTTATTGCTTTTTGAAATAAGTATCCCAGAAGGAATATTTTCGAGAATGTCGATAGTATTAACAAGAATTAATAAATAGATACGCAAAGAAATTTATTTTAATCGATATTTATTTATAATAAAAAAACTATAATTTTATTATAATAATATGCAAAATTAAAAATGCATTGAAGAGTATAAGCCACATTTAATTTGTTTAAAATAGTTTATATTCTTTTCAGTCAATAAATAAACGCGCGTATCTTGTTTTTATTAGTTTTCAAATATAAAATCATCAGCTTTGAAACTGATTCGAGATTGCTTTTTCGCGGCGTTTCTTTTACTTGTCTAGCATGTTTTGAAGTGTAACGAATTGCCAATGTTTTGTATGTTGACATTATGAAATACCATGCTTTGTTCGAATACAAAGTAATTGACGTGGAAGTCAGCCTTTAATATTATTTCTTCGGAGATTCAAAGTAGCATTTGGGATTTTCTTAAGAAGCAGTTTATGATGGAATTTTATATCGTCGCATAACGTTCTAAGCACTCTAGTTGCCGTGCAGATTTTTTCACCATAAACAAAAAAGTGGAAAAGATAATCACCCCATTTTTAGCTAAGATTTATTTAAATATTTCAAAACAAGATTGAATGGAATAAAGTACCAGTTTTATTCAATTAAGATAAAATGAAGAGAAAAGAAGGCTCTTAAAAATGGTAGTAGGTTGGATTATCCACCTCAAATTCTTGGCCTATCTTCTACAATCAATCCGTTTCGAAAGGAAACTAGTTTAAAAAAATAGGTTGTTAATTCGCCTAACGGCCAAAGACCATCAATTAAAATTGCAAGATTTCACAAGCCTGCCAAGACATCCATCATATAAGATTGAGATATTTGTGAGGATTCCTGACGTCCACTAACTCAGAAAACTAAATAAATGTAGTCAAAGATATTTTTATTTTTTGGTAAAGAAAAACCTTTTTGGAAGAAACAATCTTGTCTAAAACTTTTCAAGTTTCCTACTTTCTAACAACGTCATTAAGAAATTTGTGACAACCTGAAAAGTTCTACAAAAAACCACTCAAGAAGTCCTCCTAAAATGTCAATATTTTTACTTTAACAAAGTGAACTAAGAGGACTTGAGAGGAATGCATTTTTAAAGTAAAATACTTTTATAAGAAAAAAAGAGTGTTGTAGATTTTACGCAGCCTATTCTTAAGAAAATATATACGAGTGTATTATTAGACCAGTCGCCAAAGCGTTGTTTTCGTTAGAGAGTACAACAATTGAAATTTTACCCTACTGAGAAATAGTTTTAAATTGTCGATTCAAAGTACTCGATATTGACCGCAGCAGTGAGTATAACAACAACAAAAAAGTCTTAAAGGATTAGGTTAGAGCAAGAAGTGTCCTTTTTAAAGAAACATAATCACCATTAGTTTCATTATTTAAGCTCTTTTGTAATTAAGTGTTCTTAGATTGTTAAAAATAAATTTTTTTAGATGCAATTTAGAAACTGCATCTGCGATTCAAAGTTCGCGCAATATAATAGTAAAATTAAATGGAAATTTTTCTCGAAAGTTTAGATAGAATTTTTTTGTAATAAAAGACTTATTTCAAATTTAAAGTTTTCTTTAGTAAAAACTAGGAAAAAATTCAAATCATTTTAAGTTAGAGCTTGAATTACTAGTAAATTTTTATTTACTTAAAATAAATTTTTGCACTTTAAATAGACTTGAATTAATACAATAACCTGCCAAAAACTTTGTTTCTGTAAGGAAAAAACACAGCTTAACTTTAATAATTAGACAAAAACAAAAAATAAATAAATTTACAAAACTTAACAACCAAAAAAATACCATTGTTAATAAAAAAATTGCCTTAGATCAAAATAATTAAAGAGAGATATTGTCCAAAAAGTATTGTATTCAAAATTTATCAGCATTAAAAAATATATTACAGGTACACACGGTTTTGCTAAAAAGCAACTGATAATTGTTTTTAACGGCGTTTTCTATTCTCAAAAAACATTCATGTCTATAAAAATTATAAATTCATAGGCAAAATTAAAACTAAATAAATAAGTAAATTTTGTAATATTTTAAACAGGTTACCTACAACTGCACTTTATGGTTTTAATATAACAAAAACAAGTTTGCCACGTAACATTTAACCTTAATGCATATTTATTGTTTTATAAATTTAACGCAGTTAAAGCGATTTGCGGAATCTAATTACGATAGCATCACTGATAAGTATGCAAAAGTGACCAATAATGGATTTTTATGAAGAATATCTTGCCTTCTTCGCAAGTAACTTTCATATTTTTATTTGTTTTAATATTTTCGAGCACAAATAAATTAATTTGCTTCCTTTTATAAACAAGTTGTTGACACAGTTATAAAAAAGGGCATTATCTCACCCTTACTTATAAATTGAGTACAAAACATGTACCATATTTCCATCTTTTACATGCAACATGTTGAGAAAAGAACGCGATATTTATTTTAATTATTAAATTTTTTTAAATTTTGGATGGCAGAATGTATGGAACATATTTGTTAGAACAGAAAACGCTATAAGAGGCTAAATTTAAACTGCACTGAAATTCTTCACTTGATCTGCTTATTTCCAAAATGGAGAAAGTGACATATTTTATATTAGCATAACTTGAAAACCCTTTGTTTAATTAAAATAAGTAAAAAAATAAAACTCTAAATTACGCTTTTAAATTAACTGCTTTGTTCAACAATAATAAGAAGGTGTACTTCAGCAAGTTTTTTTTACCTGTTTATAAAATTCAAATGACTACATTAACGTCAAATCTAAGCCAAGAACAATAGAAAAAAGATTAACTTCTTAAACAGAAAAATTATTTAATTTATATCGCTCATTTATTTCATTTACATCATTTTACCGGAGATTTGGTGAATTTTTGAAGGTATGACGCTATTGAAGTAAATAAGCGATGTTGCTTTTGAGTTGTGAGTGTTATTCAGAGATTACCTCGGGCTTATCTGTTAGAATGTTTAATAAAACAAAATGATATTTCGCATTATATGCTAATGGTTTACATTAGTCTTGCGTAGTTAACGAATAAGCTATTCGCATTGTACTATTCATTTATTTGAACTGAACGAATTAGTCTGTGTTTTGAATTCCTATAGTTCATTTGGTTGGTTGGTTGGTTTACGTGGTGGCCTAAACGGCATTCAATTAGAGTCGTAAGACTCCGTTTTGAGCCACATACTCGCCAAGACCATGTAGCCGTAAGGTGACCGTAAAGGTAAAAAACCGTCTCCTTACTCTCAGGTGACCGGCAGCGTTTACCATCATAGCGGGGCCATAATTGACGCGTGACCTTACACGTTTGTAGAATACACCATCTGGTGTCTGCCCTTTTCCGGTAGTGATCAAAAATACCTGATACTACCAAGCGCTACAGGGACTGCCTCTGCCATAGAAACCAGCTCTAGCCAATTCATCCGCCTACTCATTCCCAATAAAACCACTGTGTGCAGGAATCCATACCAAGGATACGTCAGCCTGACGTGCTATGTTGGATAAGACAGTTTTGCATTGGCCCACTAGAGCAAAGAATGTTGCGTACGATTGAAGTGCCAAGAGAGCCGTTTGGCTATATACGAAGATGATTATTACTTCCCCAGATACTCCTGTTGTACAGAGACTCACATGCCTCCTTGATGGCCAGTATCACCATCTGGAAAACAGTGGACCTATCCGGAAGTTGGAATGAGAGCCTCATATCAAGTTCACTGCAGTACACTCCAGAGCCCACACCGCAGATCATCTTAGATCTGTCAGTGTATACCCTGGTGTCATGCCCGCGTACATACGTTCCCTTTTTCACTCCCACCTGGAAAGAAAAACAACCCTGAAAGACCTATCAAAGTCTATCTGGGGAACTATGTAGTCGGTAGGGACTCTAAGATCCGGATGAAATCAATTCAGGATCTTAGCATGCCCATATGTTCTATGCCTTCACCAGCCAGATGCAGACAACCTAGTGGCACTGCTGGCTGATATGGCCATCAAATGTAAGTCTATAGGAATGAGGTGCAGTACCGTATTCAGAGCCTCCGACGGACTGGTACGCAAGCACCCGGTAATTCCTATACAACCTGATTTTTGAATCCTATACATCTGGTCCACTACGTATCTCTTCTCACTAGCGGTGCACCATACCAAAGATCCGTATGTAAGGATTGGACGTATAATGGCTTTATTCATCCACAGTAACAACCTAGGGCTAAAGCCCCATTTCAAGCCAAGCATCCTGCGATAGGTATAGTACGCAACCGTTGCCCTCCTAACCCTATGCCGTACATTGGCCGTCCAGAACAGTTTGGAATCCAGAATTACTCATAATTTTTTCGTCCTGCAACCGCGGGAGATTGTAGCTCTGCACTTTGGTCTTTGTGGTGACTAGAACCAGGACTGTTTTGCCTGGGTTAACTCCTAAGCCGCAGCCTGCAGCCCAGTTGCTGAGTAATCCCAAGGCACTGGTCATGATATCGCTTATCACGTCCATAAACATTCCCGATACTAGTATCACCACATCGTCCGCGTAAGCAACAGCTTTAATCCCCCTATTATGCAGCTTAATTAAGATCAAATCAATAACAAGAAGCCTTAGTAGAGGAGAGATAACACCACCCTGAGGTGTACCCCTTTTCAACCACTTGGTCTTCGTGCTATTGCCGAGTTACGCATTTGTACTACCCAGTTTCTGATGTACTGCTCAACATCAAAAACCCGAAGAGCAAGCTGAATGGCCGTCACAGATACGTTATTGAAAGCACCCTTTAGTCTAAGAATGCTCCCAAAGTATATTCTCCAGAGATCTTTCTATGACCCCCACCACCTCATGAAGGGTAGTCTCCTTAGAGCGGTCCTTAAGGTAAGCGTGTTGGCTCATAGACAGTTTCGACGAACGCCTAAGTCTCTGCCTGATGTGTATATCGATGAGTCTCTCCAGTGTCTTGAGGAAGAAAGATGAAAGACAGATTGGTCGGAAGTCTTTAGCATTCTAGTGACTACTTTTACCAATCTTGGGAATAAATATAATTTTTACTCTTCTCCAATTAGTAGCAATATAGTTGAGAGAGAGAGTAAGAGGTTATATACTTGTAGTTTGCTCAACCAGTGAATGATGGAGTACTTAGCACTCTGAAGCATTTTTGACAAGACGCCATCAGGTCCCGGTGATTTGAAAGGTTAAGAAGCTATCGATTGCCCAAGCAATTCTCTCTTGGGAGATCAAGTCTTCATTGATCACATAAGGGTCCCCGCAGTGCAATGCAATAATTTCGGGTATATCCATTGCATCCGGGAAATGCGTATCCAACAGAATTTCTAGAGATTCTGCAGAAGATTCGTACCAAGAGCCATCAGCCCTTTTCACAAAAGTAGGACTCGAGTGACTCCCAGCCAAAACCCTACTAAGCCTTGCAGAGTCTCTAGTGCTGTCAATCGATTCACAGAATTTCTTCCATGAATCTCTTTTGGCGATTCTTAGAGCCTTCTTATAGGCACATAGCTTATCGCGGTACGGTTGCCATACTTTGTCGTTGTAGCTACTGTTGAAAGCTTTCCTTGCTTCCTTCCTAAGCCTAGAAAGTTCCGAGTTCCACCACGGAGAGTATTTCTTTCTAGTCCTAGTTACAGGGCAGGAAATCTCATACGCCCTAGCAATGTTGTTGCGTAAGATTTCTTCGTTCTGTTGAAGTCCTGTAATAGTATTCTCTATTGCGGGTGCTCTTCTCAGCCGGTGCCCAGAACCTTACTGAATTTGTCCCAGTCCGTTCTCCTAGGATTCCTAAAGCACTGTTTTTTCGTGACAGATGGTTTTATCTCGAATAGTATCCAATTGTGATCCGAAAAAGACCTCTTATTGGACACTCTCCACTTTTCGATCAAAACCCCAAATCTGTCGTTAGTAAGTGTAACATCCAGAACCTCTTCCCAACCACTGAATCTGTCCGAACTCTGAAAGATGAATGTGGGAGAAAATCTGGAGTTAAATATCGTAAGCCTGTGAAAATTAATAAAATCAAGGTCGTACACAGCGTTCACATCGCATCCAAGGACGATATCAACATCAACTGCAATAGCTTCCATGAGCTTCCTCGCTTCGTCTAGCGGGGCAGATCTGTCATGTGCCATGTAGCATGATGTCAAATAAAAACTTCTCCCATCAGTCAGTTCGACCTTCCCTACTGAAAGATCCGCTGTACTAAGCTGTGGGATAAGAGAAATGTTCAAATGCTTTCTGGCGATAAGACAGGACCTTGGCTTACCCTTGTTCTTAATGTACAGAACATTGTACGTGGTAGCTGGGAATCCTTTTACCTCTGAGTCAATGACCCAGGGTTCCTGGACCAAGCAGATGTCCAAGTCCTCCTCAGCTATGAGGACCTGGAGATTGTCTGTAGCACTTTTGGAGTGCAGCAGATTAATCTGTGCTACCTTTAGGCCCCTCGTTCGACATGGTGTCCTTTGGCTTGGACAGCTTCATATCGCCTATGTGGTTACTGGTTGCAGCAACATCATCTGTGTCCTGCCCTTTCAGCACCCGTCGGCCGAAACACTTTGACTTTGGCGTCTCTTACGCCAAAGAACAGCTTATGACCAGCTTCTCCAACGCCACTGCACCGGACTCGGTGATGGTACGGACTAAGCAGATGATGTTGTCGCCATGTTCTTCCACGCGGGTGACCGACCAGTCATCCATTGGAATGGTGGGGCTCTGTCGCCTCAGACACTCCATCATTTGTTTGGCATCATTGGTCAATTTCGGTAACCAAACTCTTGCACGGGGTCTCATCGTAATTTCCTCAGCCGGGATAAGCTTAAGCCTTAAGCCACCCCATGAATCCCTGATCTCAGCGATACACTTGCTTAAGAATTCTGTACAGAACCCGTCCAAGCATTTGATTACCCTGTAACCCCAATGTACCTCACCCGAGTCGAAACGGGGTGCCGGCTTGTCTTTTTTGGTGAGCACGTAATCCATAACGAACTCAGCCAACTTGGATTTGATAGCACCCCATTCCGTTACTACAGGGGAAATCCTTTTCTGACGCCAAGGCCATAAGGAGGTGATAATCATTAAAGGGTCTTCTCTTGGCCACTGACGTTAGAGGTTCGGAAGGAGAGACCGACTTCTGTACCTTCCTTCTCTTAGGTACACCATCATCCTCAGCCTGAGAACGATTTTGCTTGGCGCTTTTCTTGGCAGCAGCCTGAGAAGTTCTTTGTATGGCATCCTTGATCTTAAGGTACTCATCTACTACAGCCTGGCACTTCACCCGATCCTCCGCTACTTGTACATAGGTAGTCCTTTTGGCAGCATTCTGTTCTATCTTTTTCAAGATGAACGCTGCTTCGAGTACCTTCTCTTTAGGGACTACCGTTCCGTCTTGCGTTTTTTTCCCTTGGACTGACCTTCAGACTTGACGGCCGGCCCTCGGGATGTTTTAGAATTGTGTGCGGTCGGTGGGGTACTATGACTGGTGACCTCACTGTCCGAGAGGCCGATCAATGTCTCCTGATTGGAGGCAAGTAGATCGTCCTCTGAGGAAATGTCTTTTTCTCTGGTTGCTGTTTTGTTTGTTTTTTTAATTTCCTTGTAACTTTCGCTAATTTTTGGTCCCACGAGTATGCACGTAAAGGGATAGACCAACCGGCCCGTGTCCTGGCACCGGAGGGGAGCTGTTAACAACTAGTTTTCTTTAACCACTGACTAGACATTCAGGTCCTCCGCACAGCTGCCAACCACTTTGACCTTGCAAGTGGCCCAGGGATATACCGCCCTTAGAAGGTCTTCAGAGCCTCGTTTGCGAAAACAGGAAACACCAAGCCCTAAAAAGGACAGTGGGTGAGGTTGGCAGTAGGAGAGGAGTGGCTGTGTATTCGCATCACTTTCCCTTGATCCCCCTATAGTTCATTTGCTTGCTCTTCATTTTAAATGAACGACTCAAATATAAATGAATGAACGAACTAAACTTAAACGAAAACAATGACGAAGGAACAAAAATTGCGCATTATTTTCTTTTACAAAAATCGTACTTAAAACACATAAACTGAAGAAGAGAAAATATAAAATGCAAGCTAAAAAGCTTAATTTTAAGATTTTAAAATTAAAACTTAATTTTTTTTGCCATAGTCACTAAAGTACTTTTTGAATTACATTATTAAAAAAAATCGAAAAGTAAGTTTTAAAATTTTTCGAATTTGTTTTGCTTTCAACCTTTCAACCCCATTCGATATCATTTTACACATGGGAGCTTGTTTGTTTGTTATCCTTTGTGCTTTTTATCACATTTATCTCTAAAAATTTTAAAAATTTTTACAGCGCCAGGAAAAAAAGTTTAAGAATGAAAAAGGCAGAGATATCTTTTATTTTTGAGGCCACTATAATTTTTAACTTATGTTATATAACGTGTCACTTCCTCCATAAATGAAATGCAGTTTAAATTTAAAATTACCTTAATGCAAAAATTGTTGTGAACTTTTAATTTTGTAAAATTCACTTTATAAGTAAAAAAAAATTAAACAAATGAAAATATATATATATATATAGTAAGAAACCATTAAGTACTAAAACAATGCACAAGCATACTTGAAAGGGCATACAAGCACTTTTTATTATAGAATAATATAAATGTTTGTAGTGATATGCGGTTTTCAAGTATGCTTGTGCAGTGCTTTATTAAATACAATCCCTGAACATATTTCATTTCAATTGCAAATGATTATACCTTCAATCCAGAACGAAAACAAAATTAATATTCATGTATGTATATGTAATCAATAAATTATTTGGAATCAAAAGCAATAACAAAAGATTAATCGTGTTTGGATATGCTATTCCTTTAGTACTACTTATTGTACATGAGAATATCGTATATAGTAGATTTTAAACTCGATTTCATTGGAATCGAGCACCGAAAAAGATTAATATTTTGTTATTAATTATAATAACTTTTTCAATTTATACAATTTATTTTTAATAATTAGTTCTTTAAGTAATTTAATAAATTATGTATTAATATTATAATTATTGTAATAAAACTATCAGAAATAACTGAGCGTAAAATAATAAATTTTCTTTTTCTTTTAATAGAAAAGAAACAAACTTTTTTTAAATTAACACACAAAAAAAAATATTTTCAATTTTAAGCTTGAAGAGTAAAACAAATAAAAACTAACAATTTGCAATTATCTCTATGAGAATATTTTAGTAATCAATCAAAACATTTAGTTAATTAAGTTAAAAAAAAAACAAGATCAAACCTTTAACATTTTATTCATAAAAATAATTATAATTATAAAATAAAAGAAATCAATAAAATATATAAAAATATCAAACAAATCAAAATAAAATTAAATAATTTAATTTCATATAAAAGTAAATTTATTTAAGAAAAAAATTTTTTTAATGAAGACTCTCAAACCATACAAAAATTTTCATTGTCCAGCTTAAAGGGCTTAAACTTCACACTAGAAATTGGGGACTAGGTTTCTTTTACATTAAAACAGCAACCTGTGCCGAACCTAACAAAATAAAATTGAAGAGAAAAAGACATGAATTTGACTTTAATTTCAGATTTAGTCAATAGAACATTCTATCAAAGTGAGTCAAACAATTTAGTAGGTGATGCAGGCGACCTTCAACACTCTTCCAGTATGCTTATGCAGCCTTTAATAAATACACATATAAATATGTAGGTTTTCATTTCAGTACATAACTATTTAAATTCGGCTGTGCAGAGCCTTATATACTATTCACTGTGTTAGCCAAATATTCATATTTTTCAATTTCCACATTATTCTTATATATTAAAAAAATAAAAAAAAGTTATATAATTGAAGCTGTTGGTTTAATCTTGGGGTCATAATTTAAAAATTTATTTATTATTGGGGCGTAATATCCACACAAAAATAAATTTTTATAATACGACCAAAATCTTAAAGTGTTTTCAAACATTTTTTAAATCAAGCATATTTAATTAAATATTTAATATCAATAAAGAACCTCAAATTAACGGTGATAATCAGAAATCTTTTTATAAAGATATCTGTATTTGTAGCGCTATTAAATACACTCAAGGCATACGCTTGACCTATTGCCTGGTTTGGTACTTTTGTGCACAACTTTTTATACCCTTCATTGTAACTTAACTTTGTGATTTCGTTTGTAGTTTTTACAAAGTACATGCGACACCCTATAAAGTATATACATTTTGAATCCTTATGAATAGAAGAGTAGATGACCGTCTGTCTGTGTAGTCCCTAGGAAACGTACAGCAAAGTTAGGCATAATGTAATAGAATTGTTTTCTCCAACCCTAGAAGCACTTTCTTATTTTTAATACAATAAGTGCTTTCTTCGTCAAACCGACTAAGCCCATTTATAATCTGCCGCAGATCTAACAGAATATAGGAAAATATTATTTTTGTCTTAGAATCAATATTATTTTATTTTTATTCATAAATGTCAGAACTTATCACTAAATTTAAATTTCATTATAAAAAAACAGATATTATACTTAAATTTATTTTGGCATTTTAAAAAGTCTCAAAAGGCAGTATATGTGACGCGCAAAATAGAAAGGGACCAAAGGGTAAAAACCGGTTTTGTTCAGGAGAGCCATTTTAAAGATTTAAATACGTGTATCTTTGGTGTACTATCACTGAGCGTGTTGGTATTGGTCTCATTTGAAAGCGACACATCTCATGACGTCAGGAACGTGTTGGTCAACCTTGAAAACGGGCGTAGGTCGTCCCTACCTCTTGTTTTGTGTAGTTGGTTTTTACTGTTTTCTACCTAGCGCGCTGTTTCCATGAGTTCGATATCAAATTTGCTCGCGTTTTTTCGAATCCAGGTTTATTTTCTGAAATTATTAATTGTGAATTATAATAACTACTCATTTATAATTCTTTTAAATCGTGAATATCACTCTGTTAGTACGAAATTTATTTCACATAACCTTATTATGTTATTCGCGAACATAATTTAAAACTAATAACATTCTTACTGACTGTTTTAGGATGAAATGGTGGACGAATTCGAAGAAGTAGATTTACTTTATCGCTTCCATGATGACGAGGATGATCTGATCTTGATTTACGCGAAGAAAAGGTAGTTGCTCGACTGTATGGTTCAAAAATACCTCCGTGTTGTTCAAATCAATGCAATGAAGTGATCCCTAAGAAGATGGCTGTGGATTTTCGTACGTCTTTTATGAATTTAGATAAGGAATCCCAAGATTTAATTATTCTCGCACATCTGGCAGCTCACCGTGACGATGCAATGCTCAGGTCAAAAGTTGGTGATCGATCGCGAGCTATGAAGAAACGGTACAATCAGATATATTATTTTCGAAGTTTGCCGATATGTAAAGGGTATTTTTTATAGACGTATAGAACTTTAAATTGCAATAAAACAACGATGGATTATTCGATTGACATGAATTTTATTTATCCGAAAGATAATCTTGTGCCATTACATTTTAAATATGATTTCTGGCATATGACCGCCACGGCTGGCTCGGATGTAGTCCAATCTGGACGTCCAATTTTCGATGACTTTTTCCAACATTTGTGGCCGTATATCGGCAATAACACGGCGAATGTTGTCTTCCAAATGGTCAAGCGTTTGTGGCTTATCCGCATAGACCAATAACTTTACATAGCCCCACAGAAAGTAGTCTAGCGGTGTTACATCACAAGATCTTGGAGGCCAATTCACAGGTCCAAAACGTGAAATTAAGCGGTCACCAAACGTGTCTTTCAATAAATCGATTGTGGCACGAGCTGTGTGACATGTTGCGTCGTCTTGTTGGAACCACAGCTCCTAGACATCATGGTTGTTCAATTCAGGAATGAAAAAGTTAGTAATCATGGCTCTATACCGATCACCATTGATTGTAACGTTCTGGCCATCATCGTTTTTGAAGAAGTACGGACCAATGATTCCACCAGTCCATAAAGCGCACCAAACAGTCAGTTTTTCTGGATGTAACAGTGTTACGACATACACTTGAGGATTCGCGAAGTGTTTGTTGTTGACGTAGCCATTCAACCAGAAGTGCACTTCATCGCTAAGCAAAATTCGCTTATGAAAATCGGGAACAACGGCAATCTCGTTTTCGAAATAAAATTGCACTATTTGCAAGCGTTGTTCAGGCGTGAGTCTATTCATGATGAATTGCCAAGCCAAACTGAGAATAAATCACTTGACAGCTGTTAAATCGGTCGCCATCTTGAATAGTAATGCAAACTTAAAGTTCTATACGTCTATAAAAAAACACCCCTTACTTCTTCCTGTGTTCAATGGGAACTAAACGCTATAAAAATCTAATCGAACATTACGAGAAAAATGGTGTTTATCCACGCGAACATGGCATGACGAATAAAATTACAGGTGCTTTAACTACTTTGGAAAAAAAAAGAAATTGTTTCATTTATCTGCCGTTTTGCTGAAACTGTTGCTATCACTTTACCTGGACGTAGTATGAAAAATGATGTCTCTTAAATGACTACCGTTTTGAGCTTCGCACTGATGTGCTCTTTTTACAGCATTTTCCATAACATCTTTCAAAACTTGTGGCTGTAGCGTTCGAATTTCTGCAACAATGTTTGCCTTGAGTTCAAGGATTGTCTCTGGCTTGTTCACATACACTCGCTCCTTCATAAAACCCCAAAGAAAATAGTCGGGTGCTGTCAAATCTGGCGATCGCGCTGGCCAAATAATTTCCGAATTTCGAGAAATTATTCGCTCTCCAAAAATTTGACTTAAAAGTGCCATTGTGCCTCGGGCAGTATGGGCAGTGGCTCCGTCCTGCTGAAACCACATACCAGGTCTGTTTTCAAGAGCAGGACGTAAAAAATTTTCTATTATAAAACGATACCGCTCTCCATTTACGGTTACAGCACTTCCATCTTCATTCTCGAAGAAGTAGGGCCCAATGACATTTTCAGATGTGATCCTATACCATACTGTACACCTGATGGGGTGCAATTGGCGTTGATGAATGGCTCTTGGATTTTGAGAACCCCAGAACCTACAGTTCTGCTTGTTAACAAAGCCATTCAAATGAAAATGAGCTTCATCACTCATAATCAAATTTTCAATAATAAAATTCTATTGTTCTGGTTCTCTGTTCAGTTGTGAACCTCTCCATTATAAATTCTCCAAGTGTTGTCTATATAATCTGAAAGAAAAAAAAAAAAATTAATAAACAAAAAAGTTATTAAACTTTTACACCCCTTGGTTTCTTTTGGCCCACCCTGTACAAGCTAATAAAATGTCGTCGACATATAGAGCAATTATATTAAAATCGTTTTTATGATTTTTAACAAAAACACAACTATCTGTTTTATACTGCATAAACCCAATATTTTTAATATTTCATTTATTTTGTGATTCCCTTCTCTTCCAGCTTGTTTGAGCCCATATAAAGATTTTTTCAGTTTGCACACTAAATTTTCCTGACCTTTCTTAATGAACATTTCAGGCTATTTCATGTATACGAGTACTTCTTCCTTTAGGTCTCCGTTAAGATATGGTGTTGCAGCAACATGTTTAATTAATAAATTATATTTTACAGCTAATGATAATATGAAACGAATTGTGGGATGACGTATAACTGGTGCATACGTTTCAGAATAATATTGTTTATATTTTTGGGAATATCCCTGTGCCTTATATTATGCAATTAATCCTTCTGCAGTTTGTTTCTTTGTAAAAATCTATTTACAACCAATAATATTTTTATTTGATGATTTTTCAACTAATTCCCATGTATTATTATTTATAAGTGATGAATATTCCTTATTCATTGCTTCTAGCCAATCTTTCTCTTCTTTGCTTCCCATACCATGTTTCACACTTAAAGGATGAAAACTAAATTTATTTACCATATTCAATTCGCTTTTTGTGTCCATTTTAAAAAAAATTTTTAGGTCTACCAGGTTTTCCATTTCTTACTTTTTTATATTTATAATTATATTTCCTTCATTCTCTTGATTAGAATCATCAAGCCCTAAAAATTCGAAATCTTCACTTGAATATAAATCATCAATTATAGTTTGATCTGTATTATCAGTTTCAACTGCTACATTTTCATTTGAATGATTTATATTATTATTATCTTTTTTCTTGATTAATGTTTTTATTTTCAGAATATTCAAATATATTATCATAAAAATTATTTTCCATATCAACTACATTTCTTTCAAACTTATTTTCCAAAAATTTAACGTCTCTTGCCGTAATCAAGTTATAATAAAACTTATTGATTTTTACAAACAAAATCTATATTTTTTTTTTCAAAAATACGTTACAATAATTCAATGAAAATTACACATAATTTTTATATAGCGAAATATTTTTTATAAGTGTGGCAAGTTTGAATTCTCTACACATAACCGTTATCGAGTTATAATAAAAAACCAATTGAATTTACTAAAAAAAAAAATTAAAAAAGCGCCATCTTTGGCAATTTCAGCTTTTCTCAAAAAGCCGTTAAGCTAAGTTTAAATAAGCTATGATTAACTAAACTAAATTTTACTGTCACAAATTTTTGAGAAAAATTTAATTTTTTACATTAAATTCAGTTGGTTTTTTTATTATAACTCGATAACGGTTTGTCGTAGAGACAATAGCGCTTTTTTAATTTTCTTCTAGTATGCAAAGTAGCCGTTGTGAGAGAAACACATATTTTATTGAGCTCTGCTGAAATCGTTTTATAATCTTTTACTAATCTGTTTAAAATTTATTTTTGGACACAATTGCGAAGCTATTTAAAATAAATAATTCTCTGTTTTTATTTTATTAAATTTAATTAAAAACCCGAAAAAAGTAAAAAACTGTTACCTAAATATATAAATTATTCGAACAATATACATCCCTCGATAATAAATATATACATATTCAACAATCATCGAAACATCCTTAGCCTCCGCAATCTTCATCAAAGCGTCGAAAGTCGCCTAGGATTGTCAATAAATCAAATAATGCTGATACAAATTTTTCTAATCATACTACCTCTAGCAGTACATCTAATGTTATTGTACCCTTAAATAACACAGTACAACAGCCAATCTGGGTGGTGAGAAATTCCAAGTCAGGGTGATGGTAACATTTTGGCAAAAACGTAGTTTAACATAACTCGAGAACCACTTGTCCGATTTTGCTAAAACAAACTCAAAAAAATTTAGAATTACAATTTCTCTAATCTGTTTCTATACCGTTTTCCAATATGTGCAACACTCGCAAAGTTAAAAATGAATGTATGAAGGGAAAAAAGTATTTTTTGCCTAAAAATTTAAATATTTTTTTTTTTTAATTTCATAAAAAATCCAAAATGGAAAAAAGTGCTAAAACTAATTACTTTCGCGTAAAGTCACATAACTCATGAGCAAAAAAAGGCATAGATCATGAAAATCGATGCACGCGTTTCTCATTTATTCACAATTAGGTAAATGTATGAATTTCAAAAATTTGCTCCAGATATGCACAACATTATTTGGAGAAAACATTGACACTCACAAGCCAGAGAGTTCTACTTTACTAAAAGAGAAATATTGATGTGGCAACACTGGTTCTGTAATGTTCACATAAAACATGCATTGTCATTATACTTCTTCTCTTTCTCACACTGGTTCTGTGATTTTTGTCATTCAACAAGTACCGACGAACGCGAACAGTAAAAGTGAACAAAACTGAACAGAATATGGAACTGTGCAAGCCAGATATAAATAGCTTTTGCTACTGCTGTGGTCAATATGTCTCAACACATAAAAAAAGGAGAAATTTCAGTACTGATTTTGTTCAAACATTCGAGATGTACTTCAACCAAAATGTTATAGTGAACGAAAATTGGGTACCAAATATAGTATGTAAAAGCTGCTACAACCGTCTAATGGATTGGAAAAATAGAAGACGTGAAAGTATGCCATTCGGTATCCCAATGACTTGGACTAATCCTGGCGAAGGTCACAATCCATTGAATTGCTATGCATGTGCGAATAAAGGAGCAGCAAAAAGGATAAGAAAATCGTATAATTACGTTGGTGTTGCAAGTGCCGCAACACCATTGCCTCATTCGGACCACATTCCTGTGCCAAAAGCTTCTAGCCCAGATATTTTCTCTTCTACGACTGCTCCGACATATCATGCACGTGATGATCCCCCATATGAGCCATCAGTATCCAATGAGCCAATTTTAATAAATCAAAATAAGCTTGATTCAACTGTTGCCAAGTTGGAATTAACACAGCATAAATCGGAAGAGCTGGCTTCCATTTTGAAATCAAACAATTTGTTGGCACCCGGTGTGAAAGTCACAGCTTATCGAAGTCGTCAGGCAACACTCCAAAGTTTATTCCTTGCGAATGATGAAAAAACTTCTGCATATTGCCCGGATGTAGGAAAATTGATGGACGCAATGGAAATAAAATATGAAGCAGATGACTGGAGATTATTTATTGACAGTTCAAAACTCAGCTTGAAGGCGGTTTTACTGCATAAGACCAATAAAAAACCTTCAGTTCCAATCGCCTATAGTACAGAAACGAAAGAAACATATGATGCACTGGAAAATATTTTAAAAATGGTTAACTACGCCAAACATATGTGGCGCATATGCTGCGATTTAAAAGTTGTAGCAATGCTTTGCGGTCTTCAAAGCAGCTATATAAAATATATGTGCTTTTTGTGCGATTGGGACACACGATTTTCCGGTGACCAATATGCATGCCACGGATGGAAACTCAGAGAACACAGCAGGTTACAAACGGCCAAGATTATTCGTGAGCCTCTAGTGCCGAAGAATAAGATATTGCTGCCTCCACTGCATATTAAACTTGTAATTGTTAAGAATTTTATCAAAACTGTCGTCAAAAGAGATGAAGTTTTCTTGTGTTTGAAGCTAATTTACCCGAGACTCAGCGAAAGTAAAATTAAAGAAGGTAAGTTATAATATCACATTCATTTCCCATGATTTTCCATCTTAACAAATTAATTTTTTCCAATCAGGCGTAGTAAATGGTCCAGATATACGAAAGCTGATTAAAAGTGACGCATTTAACAATATTTTGATTGACGCTGAATTGAATGCATGGCAGGCAATCAAAGAAGTAATAGAAGGCTTGTTGGGAAAGCATCGTTCTAACAACTACGATGTTTCTGTCGCAAGGATGTTAAGAGCATTCTCGGAAATTGGTGTCCACATGTCCTTGAAAATCCATTATTTACATCATCATCTGGACTACTTCAGCAAACAATTGGCTACCGAATCAGATGAACAAGGTGAACGCTATCATCAAGTTGCTATGCCATTTGAAATGAGGTAATACTGATTTTTTATTTTTTCAAACTCATTTTAATAAAACAAAAACTTACAGATATAGAGGCAAAAAATCGCCGAGTGCAATAATTGCGGAAATTTGCTGGTGGAGTAAGCTTGTGTGGCAAGACAAGGATGATCTTGATGATAAAGAATTTTCAGGAGATGCAGAAGGGCCAACAGTGGAGTCACACATTGACATTATGTGTGGTTCAGAAACTGATGATAGCGATGAATGTGATGCCACTAGTCCCGAACAACCACCATCGAAAAAGTGTAGGCAATATTTATTAAAATAAATAAAAATAAATAAATAAAATAAAAATAAAAAATTATAAAAATGTTTACTTAATCAAGATCAAGGATCAAGATAATTAAAATATTTAAAAGGTTCTATAAAAAAACTGACACATACGAACGCCAAACCCTTTGAGGATTTTACTATACTGACCTAGTACCATCACCCTGACTTGGAATTTCTCACCCCTCAGACAATAATCCCAAAAATGTTCCATAGTGTAATTTACATGATAATTTTGAAAAGACTTTGGTTAATTCAATTGAACAATCGGCTCCGCAAAGTACTATAAATACTCGTCGTGATCTTCGTGTTATACCGCCAAAAAAACATATATACTGAAGAAGTATGTTTTAATGTTGCTAATGAATATTTTTATTACCTGTTCTTATATTCCCCCAAGTCTTAGCACAAATCAGCAAATTTACAATGAACATCTAAAATTAATTGAATCCATCGTATCAATAACTAAGCCACATGATTCAATTATTATTTTTGGTGTCCAATATTTCCTGGAAATTTTTAACAGATTCGTTTTATTACACCCCAATAAATCTGTTGAACGGATAGATCTATTTTTAAATAATTTATATGATTTATGTCTTTTCCAAATTAATGGCGTTTTCAATAAATTTGGTAAATTATTAGATTTGGTATTTGTAAACGAACCAACTGACTGTTCATTAATTCGAACTGATCCAATTGTTTTACCTGAAGATTGAAGTCAGCTTGAACGTTCCAATTAAAAGTTCATTAAAATCAATTGCACAGAATGAAAAAGTTTTCTGTTTTAAAAGGGCTAATTATGAACAATTAAAATATCTTTTATATAATACAAATTGGTTGGATTTACTATCTGCTTTTTGTGATATGACAAAAGCTATTGATTTAATGATAAAGACTTTTTATGAAACCATTTTGAGATATATAGATGAATGCGTGCCGAAAATAACATTACGGACTAAATGCGATCCTCCATGTAATTCAAAACGATTGGCTAATCTGAAGAATATAAAAAACTAATGTTATAAAATATTTTAAAAATCTGCCTTGACTTCCGATAATGCTAAATATGCTGTTTCTTGTGCTAAATATAATTCGTTGAACTATGTTCTCTACATCAATTACATTAATCATTTTATAAATTCGTAAATACTAAAAAAAATCTACAGGTTACCCGAAAAATATGAAATATTTAGATTATGAATCCTGTGATAATTTAATAATAAGTAACTTATTTGCAGATTTCTTTTCTACTACGTATTCAGATGCAAAGTATAAAATTATATCATATCCTTACCAAATTGTGGAATGTCAACCAAAAACGTTGGGCTAAGGAATTCCGAGCCTGTAATAACTAAACGTCTTTACACATCCTTAGTGCGGCCTATTCTGGAGTATGGATCTATTACTTGAAGAAAAGTATTGAATCAGTTCAAAAACAGTTTCTTTAATTCCGTTTGGGAAATTCAACTTGGAAGCCTAATATTCATCTTCAGCCGTACACAGTAAGACTGGCCGTTGGAAAGCAGAAGATTGATGCTTAATGTGAGTTTTATTGTAAATCTAATAAACGGGTCTGTGTGCTGCGAATTCCTGCTCAGTCAAATCGACTTTACGATACCACTAAGAACAACCAGAAATTTTACACCGCTTCACCTCAGATATCTCCAAACGAATTATGTGAACGCTGATTCATTAAGAAGATTATGTAAAAATTATAATGACCTGTATGATTTTATGGATTTTTCTGTAAATATTAATATATTAAAACGTAATATAATTTTATTTCTAAACACTAGAGTAAGCACATGATTGTTTTATTTTTTGGTCTGTAAGGATTCTGATCCGTAGACTTAAATAAATAAATAAACTCGATAACGGTTATGCGTAGAGAATTCAAACTCACCACACTTATAGATTATATTTCTCTATATTATGTGTAAATTTCATTGAATTCTTGTAACGAATTTTTGAGAAAGAATTTTAAGAAAATTACTAAGGCGTTGGGGATCTTTTAATTTTTTTTTTTGTAAAATCAATAGGTTTTTGGGCTGAGTTTCAAGCTCCTACGACAACCGGTTATCGAGTTATAAAGAAGAAAGCAATTAAATTTAATAGAAAAAATTAAAAAAAAGCGCTACCTCAAAAATCCGTTACAATATTGAAATTAAATTTGCACATACTATAGGTTGAAAAATTAATTTTAAGTGTCGTGAGTTTCACGTTCATAGGTGGAAAAATTAGATATAAGTGCAGTGAGTTTCAATTCTCTACGACTAACCGTTATCGAGTTGTAATTTTGAATACTGTGGTGCGATTCACTATTCAATTTTAACAAAAAATGTTTGGTTAAAAATGGTCAAAAATAAAATTAAAGAATTTGTGATTCAGTAAAATTTTTAATTGTCAGCTTTGTGGTTAAATAAAAGCCAAAATTTTTTGTGGTGTTTATTTTATCGAAAAATATTTAATGAAAAAATATATTGTCATTTTTGGTTGTTGTACATGGTAATTTGTAGTCTTTTTGGTTGTTGTAGTCAGTATTCATATTAGTGGTGAATTTTTAACTACTAAAATAAACTCAAAAGTACTGAATCCCACATTCGTTAGTGCAAACAAAAAATATATAGTTAAAAATAACAGCATGTTGAACCTTTAAAAGTTACTGAATCGCACTACTGGGGAATAAAAGCTCAAAATAAATTAGCTCCGGTGAAAATATTACAATATTTATAATATATACATTTCAAAAATAAAAACAGTGTGAAAAAGCTTTTGAAATTGTCTTTATCAATTATGTGGCTTGGAGAATAATATACACATGAAATTGTGGTATGAAAATCAGTAAGACTTATAGAGGTTGCCTGAATGTAATCATTCCCAAATTCTGGCATAACAAAGTGCCTCACGTTTTTACGCACAATGACGGCCGTGCCACCACATGCCTTTCCACTTGGATGTTTAGTGTCATAAATAATGAACCCGTTAATTCTAAAGCAATTTTTTACAGTAAAATGTGTTTCGGATATCAATAGGATGTCTATTTCCTGCCTGTGTAGGAAATCTTCTACCTCGAACCTATGTTGGGATAACCCGTTCGCATTCCAGTAGCAAATACGCAACTGGGTCATTTTATTTTTGTCTAAGAAGGGTCTGCAGAATCATGTTCTGATTCTGCATCATCTCCTGAAACATGCCCTGCATATTATTCATAAAACTGTTTATGATGGTAATGAAATTGTTCATTGTCTCCATCAGCTTGTCGATTGAACTAGAGCTGGTATCGTTGAAGACCTGAGGGGTGCTCCTTAGTACTTGGGCATATGAAATATTTTTCACGTTGGGCCTATATGACGTTGGTAAACCATCGAAGTGTTGTTGGGCATAGTTCATTTTATTCTCATGTACACCATTAGGCATTCAGTATGAAGGCTCGGATAATTCGATTAGCGATATTTCGCATTTGTACGACTTCTAGGTTGTTTCGATTTTTTTATCTTCTCGAATACTTCACATCTTTTATAATTAGCAGAATGTCTTCCACCGCAATTGCTGCACTTTCTGACATTGGGTGCTGTACACTCCGTGGCTTTATGTGAGTTACCACAAACTACGCAAACAGATGGAAGATTATAGTAAGATTTTGTGTGGCCGAACTCTTGGCAATTAGTGCATTGTGCGGGGTTATTACGCTTATGGGGTTCCTCTACTGTTATTCTTCGGTTAAGAAGATATCTCAGGTTGTAGATTGGATGAGTTGAATTCTTGTTCTTAAGAAGAGCTGCGTTGAAAGCAATCTCCACACGGTTCATTGGTTGGGGAATTTTGTCCTTGTTATGTATGTGAAGATTTCTCACATCGTAACCTTCATCTTAAATAGCTTTCTTGATTTCTTAAACAGGGATGGAACTGTCAATGCCCTTTACCACAACCCTGAGACGCTTAGCACTTATTTTCCGGAACTGACACCAATTAAAACAAAATTGAGTTTCTCTGTTTAACAAAGAGGAGGTTTAATAAATTTTATTAATACAAAAAATTAATATTATTTGTTTACCTGTTTAACAAAGAAACGACATTTAATGTTTCTTGCTAAGCTATGTAAATTACTTTTTATCAATTCTAATACAGTTAACTACCTTTCTAACAAAGTAAAATTCAATTAAGTAACAACGATTCGACAACAATTATCAAAAAATAACAGTTGTTTTCACCTTTGATGTTTTAACAAAGTTCAGTCTAATAAAAACAACGATTCGGCAAAAACAGAAGTTTGAATAAGGGAATTCATTTTCCTTACACGTGTAGAAGTTCTTTTTTTCGGCGTTTAGTTTATTGACAATTAAGCTATAATTTTTTTCAGTATGGGCTTAGATTTTTGTTTCCTGTATCTGTCCCCTTCGCATAGAAGCTACGTAAAAATTATCCTTTCAAACAATCTTGGATAAAACATTTACAAAGCGTTCAAAGTTTGCTCGCGCAAATAGATAGGTGGAGGTTTGTGTTACTTAGACGCAGGTTCTACTGGTGCATCGTTTGTGGGTGCAAGGATGGAAAATCTATTTTCGAAAACTGGTATCGTATCCGCCTGACTGCCTTTGTACTGTTTAGTTGTGCGCTCCTGTTGAATAGTTCTAGGACTAGCCTTACGTTTGGTAACAGTTACATATCTGTGCATGCCGGTTTGTATTTCCATACCTACCGTAGTGGAATCTGTTACAGTCTTCGATGTTGGTGTATCAACTTTAGTTTTCGAAGTGGTTCCTGTTGGGCTAGTTGCCTTGCGCGTCCACAATCGCATTTGGCGTTAAAGAGCGGGTCCTATTCTCAGACCTGCCAGGTAAATATGCTTCGTCGTCAGTCTGAGAACACATAGTATATATTGTTCTTGGTCTGTTTTTCGTTTTTGTTTTTATTTTTATTTTCATTTATTGTTGTCATCTCTTCTATATGGGTCCCAACTTGAAGTTGAAATTAAATTTTTCTTGTAAATGCCGTTGATTTTTTATTATAACTCGATAACCTTTTGTCTTAAGGGCTTGAATCTCAGTACATAATATAGAGCGAAATATTATCTATAAGTGTTGTAAAGTTCATGTCTCTACGACAAACAGTTATCGAGTCATAATAAAAAACCAATATATTTTAACACAAAAAAAAAATTAAAAGAAGGTCGTAGAGACGTGAAACTTACTACACTTTTGGCTACTATTTTGCTGTATATTATGTGTAAATTTCATTCAAAGATTGTAACGGCTTTTTGAGAAGAAATTACATAAGGGGTGTTTAAATTAGTAGAAAGAAATACAGAAGCTTCGGCAACACAGGTTAAGAAATGTCAAATTTTTATTCACCTCAATAAAACAGACAACCTGTGTTGACAAAATTTCTTTCTTTCTCTCAACAACAGTAGATTTTTAACAGGCCAGCAGCCAACATAATAATCAACAGTTTTTTTTTTCTATTAAATTCAAATTAAATAAATTAAAATTGTAAAACTTACTTGAACATTAATGCCCTTATCCAAAAAAAGTTGACGTAGACTTTAAAGTAAAATTTATGAAAAAATTATATGAAAAATTTCGATAACGTTGACTTTAAAGTCTTCGTTAATTTTTTGGATAAAAGGGTAAAACATTAAAAGTGATTTACTAAAATTATCTATTCTCAATGAAATATAAAACTTAAGTGAAAATCGAAACTTAAGACTAAATAAATGAAGATTATTTAAAACTTAAATACAAAAAAAAAAAAAACTTATCAGTGAAATTACAATCTCTTATTAAAATTTAGTGAATCCTTACCTAAATCTATTTGTATTTTTCCTTAAACTAAATACTAACTTAAATCTATTTATACATTACCTTAAAACCTAAATTGTATATATAAAACCTTAAATCTGATAAAAATTATAATCAATCAAGTTCCGCCTGATTAGATGAATTCACAATAATTAAAAACATTTCAAAATAAAATTACTTGAAGGCTGTGTTCCTAATGCTACCGCCTCAACTACACAACATTAATCGGAAGCTTTATCTGCAAAATATGCAAAACACAAAGAAAAAGCAAAAAAAAAAAAAAAAAAAAAACAAAGGCAATTTCGATCGCAAGTACGGGCGAACAGTATAAAAGGGCTGCACAAGCATACTTCAAACAGTTTTCAAGCATCATCCCTGATTTCAAATATTGTCAAGCACTGTTATACTCGTATCGCATATCAAAACAAATACTTCAGTGACAAAATGTTTTGCACTGCAGTAAAAATTAGAACCCCTAGAACAACCAGAACACAAATACACTAGCACAAAACTGAACATAACAATAACGCAGTAGAACAAGCAACACTTTATAGAACTTTGCTGTATTCACACGTGTGTAAGTGTACTTTCACAGCCACATACTTTTTTTTTAATGGAAATTTTTATGCTATACATGCGTAGCGATGTCGGGCAGTCGGTGTTATAAATTGTGTCCGAACAAGAACGCAAGATTTACATTTGGCGCCATTCGAAGTGTCATTGTTTGACATTTGAACAATTGTTATTGTTTGCTAGTAGAAGGTACGAGGTTAGTAAAAAATGACCATGGACAGCGAAGGGAGTTCGTTAATTGGGTATTGGAGAGACAACATGAAAATGCTGATTTTGCCGAAAAAATCATCTTCAGTGACGAGGCCCATTTCCATCTTGATGGCTTCGTCAATAGGCAGAATTGTCGCATTTGGGGTGAGGAAAATCCTCGAGTGATTCACGAGAAACAAATGCATCCTCAACGTGTCACTGTGTGGTGTGGTTTTTGGGCTGGAGCAATCATTAGACCTTTTTTTTATGAAAATGAGGCAGGTCAAGCGCAAACGGTCAATGGTGTTCGGTATCGTGAAATGATAACCAGTTTTTTCTTGCCTAGAATTGAAGAAATGAATGTGGAGGGCTTGTGGTTTCAACAAGACAGCGCCACATGTCATACAGCCAGAGAAACAATTCAATTGCTGAATCAGTCATTTATTTAAAATTTAAATCTTGCGTTCTTGTTGGGACACCCTTTACAAGCGTGCCTAATGCTGATGATACACGATACTTAAATTCATACTTCGCGAAGTATGAGTGGTAGTACGGTTTTTTGATACACTTTACTACAATCGTACTACAAGTTGTACTTTTTCATTTAAAAGAAAAATTTGAAAGGTAAACATATACGGCAAAATGGATGATGTGGTGGCATTATTAATAATTAGTGAAGTACTATTTGAAAAGAATAAGAAAAAAGAAAGAAGAAGAAAAAGAAAATGGTGTAGAGAATGGTTAAAAAAAGATGAATTGTCAAATATGAAACTTTATAAAGTGCTGAAAAACACAGAGCCGAGTGACTTCAAAAATTATATGCGTACGGACGACAAATCTTTTCAACATTTATTAAAAATGGTTGCACCTCTCATTCAAAAACAGAATACAGTTATGAGGCAGGCGATCACGGCGGAGCAGCGCCTTATTATAACGTTGAGATATTTAGCCACTGGAAATTCATTTACCGACTTGCAATATACAGCAGCTATTTCACGTCATTCTGTTGCAGAGATTGTAATGGAAACAAGTTTGTCTATTGTTAAAGCTTTAAAAAACTTCATTAAGGGAAGTAAAAAATATCTTTCTACTTCAAGCCTTTAATTATGTAAATTAATTTTTAGGTCCCGAAAAGCTCTGAAGAATGGAAAAGTGTTGCAGATAAGTTTTATACAAAAACCGGATTCCCACACTGCATAGGCGCAGTTGATGGGAAACATGTTAAAATTAAGAAGCCAAATCATTCTGGGTCACTATACTTTAATCATAAAAAAAACGTGTATTGTATTAATGGCAGTAGTAAATTCTAATTCCGATTTCTTGATGGTCGACGTCGGAGCCAATGGAAGAATTTCGGATGGTGGAGTATTTCGTAACATAAATGTTTTGAAGCAATATGCCCATTCTAATTTAACAACTGATCAGGAGCTTTTTAACAGAAGATTAAGTTCAGCTAGAGTTACAGTGGAAAATGCATTCGGCATCTTAGCAGCGCGCTTCCGAGTTCTTTTAAATGCAAATAAGTTTGAAACCAACCAAAGCATCAGTATTGATCCTTGCGTGTTGCTATCTTCATATTTTTTACGCCGACACCACGTTGATTATTGACGTACAACCAACACAGTCAAAAATGCATCCAATATAGCCAAACAAACTCGGGACAATTTTTGTAAAACTTTAAATTTATTAAATGAAAATCCAATACAAAATTATACTTATAATAATTCATGTTAATAAGATAAAAAAATATATATGTAAAAAAATGGTGTTTGTGTATCTTGCATATATGATGAACTTTGAGAGTTTGATTGATGTGATAAGGTAAATGGTGATTTCACTGTATCGTATTCCAAACAGTTTAGTTGCCCCTGAAGCAATATTTCTTCTATGGCTCGTTTAGCAAACAATTTTTGCACAAGTGCCAAAGTGCGAAAGGAGCAAGCCCAACTTTCAGAAAAAATGGAAACTTCATCTCGGTCCTTTGATTTTGCCAAATGCTCTTTCTAAGAACAGAGTATGTAAGTCTAATTTCTTTTTCTTTTATTTTTGCACTTTTAAAGCTGTGACGTCAAATTAAACTGTGCATAGTATGTACACTAGAGCAAAGGAATTAAACATGCATGTATATTAGGGCGGGTCGATTTAAAAATCGCACAAATTACATAGAAAATCGTATTCTAGGGATCAAATTTAGAAAAATCTTAGTTTGACCCATTTAGAGTTCCTCAATCGAGTCAAAATGCATGACCGACCCCCACTAATTTTGTAGGGCCGACCTACCTATGCCAGTGGCACACCCCTGGGGGGTTCCCCATACAAACATTTAAAAAAATCACCATTTTTGGCACTTTACAAGAAAAAATCAACGAAATGGCTGTTTTTTATTTTTGGAGTTTATTTTTCTCTTTAGAAATTTATTTAGTCAGAACCAAAGATGTTAAATAATGATTAGATAATGCTAATGATAGCTAATTAACCTTCTTTTGTAAAATTCTCTAATTCATTAAACAAGTAGAATTAGTTCAACTAATTCCCATTAGATAATTGAAATTTTTATTCCAATGGTAAAACTAATTTCAATTAGTTGCAATTAGCAAAAAAATTGGTTTACCTTTACAATTAGAAATCTAATTGAATTCTGCTAATGCAATTAGATATTCAATTTTCGAGCTAATCAATTATTTTGAAATTTTCAAAAACAAAAAAAAAGTTCCCTTGCAATTGTATTAAACAAATTATAATCATATTTTGTATGCGACAATTCGGTAGAGAAGCTTGGAGAAAGGTTATGTATTATTTTAAGATTTTTATTTTGAATTATTTGAAGCTTTTTAGTATGTGTTTTAGCACATTTGCTAAACCATACTTGACAACCGTAAGTCATTATCGGATGGATAGACATTTTATACAACATAATTTTGTTCTTTTAGTTCAGTTTAGATCTCCTATTGAGTAAGGAATAAAGAGCTCGCCCACATTTGATTGCTTTCTCGCAAGTGTTTTGAACATGTTGCTTAAAAGTTAGTTTTTTGTCTAGAGTTATTCCCAGATATTTGATATCATCCTTTAAGGGGATAATTATTCCTCGTGAAATTAAACTTAATGTCGGAGCTCTTTTTGGAGATTTATTATATGGAAATATTATTGCCTGAGTTTTGTTATCATTTACTTTAATTTTCCTTTTATCAAAGTATTTCTGTATGGCTTTTAATGAATTTCGCATTCTCTTTATAATTGCATTTGAAACTTTACCATAGCAGATAAGAGCGCTATCATCAGCATAAAAAGCAGCTTCGTGATTTTTGCGAATTGTATATCAGACGTGTATATTGAATAAAGTGTAGGAGACAATACAGATCCTTGTGGCAGTCCCACAGGAATAAGACGTTCACTAGAAAACTGATTTTCAACTGCAACAATAAAAGTACGACAATCTAGAAAACTTTTAATAATTTTCTGTAAATAAACAGGAAATCCAAATATGTTTAATTTATAAACAAGTCCATCATGCCAGATGGAATCGAAAGCTTTTTCGATATCTACAGTTAAGGAAAAAACTCTACATACAACCATCTATTTTAACTTTTTTGTGATAATTGTACAAAAAAAATTAAAATATGTTTGTCATTTTAAAGGTATCAATTAAAATATTTATTCATAAAAAAAAATTTAATTCAAGCAAGTAACAGCACCAAAAAATTATAAAAGTTCATGAAAAAAAGTCAACATACAGCCGCGCTACATAAAAACTATTTCTAGTTTTTATACATAAAAAGTTGAAAAAGAAAAAAATTAGTATTTGGTTGGACCATCTTTCGCATCAATTACAGCCTGCAGACGACGAGGCATTGACATCACCAAATTCTCCGTAATATCGGGTGTTATTTCTTGCCAAGCTCGAACAAGTGAAGTTTTCAGAGATTCACGGCCTTTTATGTCATACTTTCGCACAAATTTATCTAAAACATCCCAAATATGCTCGATTGTGTTAAGATCTGGTGACTGGGGTGGTGAATATAGCTGTCTTGGCGCATTATATAAATTCCAGTCCCGGACAATATGAGCCGTATGCTTGGGGTCATTGTCCTGCTGGAAAATCCATTGATTTCCTAGGCCCAAACTGTCAACCGATGCCTTTAAATTTTGTTCCAAAATGGTCTTATACTGGTAGCGATCCATGATGCCCTCAACAAAAACCAACCGACCCACTCCAGCTGAAGCCATAGCACCCCAAACCATAACATTACCACCACCGTGTTTCACTGTTGGTATAATATTTTTTGGGTCAAGAGCAGTATTTGGTTTTCTCCATTCTCTGGTTCGTCCATCATTTCCAAACACGTTATACTTACTCTCATCGGTAAAGATAACAATTTTCCAAAAATCCATGGTCTTGTTTAAGTGAGCTTTAGCAAATTCAAGGCGACGTTGGCGATTATTTTCCGAAATTAGTGGCTTTTTGCGAGCAGCTCTGCATTTAAAATCGTTATTATGCAAAACTTTAATGATTGTTCTTGGCGTAACTGTTAAATTCGAACGCATTTCAAGGTGTTCCGCTAATTTCGGAGCACTTATTTTCGGATTCTGGTTGACTTCTTTGATAACACTTCATACATCTCGTAACGAAAGTTTCTTAGGTCTCCCAGATCTTGGTTTGTTTTCAGCACTGTTATTATTTTCGGAGTTTCTAATAATTGTTTGTACAGTAGAGCGACTTAATTTTAATGTTTTTGCAATTTCTCCATAAGATTTTTTTCCCTTCGAAGTTTGAAAACGATATTTCGAACTGAAAGATGAATTTCCTCTCTGTTGGCCATTTTCCGAGGTAAAAATTAAAATAAAAATTTGAAAACAGCTTTCTGCAGTTGTGAAACAAAGCAAACTGGAAAAACTAACGGTTTTTAACTTCATTTTGGTCATAATTTCTACATTTTTTTAAGAGCTGCCAGACTGTATGTACACTTTTTTCACGCTGATTTTTCTGATTGTCACTAATAATTTCTATTTTAAGTATATTATCACAATTTTTTTTCTTGAACAATTTTTTAAAATGAATGCCCTAAGCATTGATAACAAAACTTTTTTAAATATCATCACTGTTTCTCTAAAACTCTAAAATCATATGGTGTATGTAGAGTTTTTCCTTAACTGTAGAAAAATAACTCCTGTGCTTTTTCGTTCTGCTTTGTTTTTATTAATAAAATTAACAACTCTTAAAACCTGATGAACGTTGGAATGTTCTTTACGAAATCCAAACTGCTCCTTGTTAATAATGTTGTTCTCGTTCGTAAAATCTAATATTCTGTTATGGATGATCTTTTCGAAAACTTTATCCAAAAGGCTTAATATGATTATTGGTCTATAACTAGAAGGTGGTTTCGGGTCTTTTCCATTTTTATGAATAGGTATTATTTTAGCCTTTTTAAAACAAGTTAGAAAGTATCCATTGTTCAAGCAAAAGTTAAATATTTTACTCAATAAAAGTAGTCAGGCATATTTTTCAACAAAATGCTATTAATATTATCAAGGCCAGGCGCCTTATTATTTTTCAAAGAGTATACGAATGATTTAATTTCATTTTCAGTTGTTTCTGCAATCTCAGTGTAGTTTAAAGCAGTTTGCCTAAGTAAATTCTTTCTATATTTACCAACTTTAGAATCCATAGTCGAAGAACTACTTATAGTAATTGCGTGTGAGCTTTCAAATACGTTAGCTATAGCATTTGCTTTGTCAACTTTAGATTTCAAAATAACTTTATTTACACATAAATCTGCAAGAGGTGAGTTTTTACCCTTAGTGGCCTTGGTTATTTTCCAAAACTTTTTGGAGCCAGAAGGCAGTCTTGCAATGTATTTGGACCAGCTGTCATTTATATCCTTTTTAATATGAAAATCTATGAGATTATTAATTTGCTTAAGAACAGCGTTTATTTGAATTCTACGGTTAGAATCTGTACATCTTTTAAACTTGCGTTTATATTTATTTCGTTGACCGATTAACATTTTACTTGTATCAGAAATTTCTCTTTGCCTGGAGTTTTTACGTCCAGTAGGTATTTTGTTAAAAGCTTCTCTTACAATAGTTAATAATTTTACCAGAGACCTTTCTACATTAACAGAATTAATTAAATTTTGGTCCAAGTTGCTGCCCTTAATTTCATTCTTAACCCAGGCTTTAATTTCAGGCCAATTAGCCCGGTGATAAAAGGGAACTGATTGAATAATATGTTGAAACTGTCCATAAATAGAGCAAGAAATTGGAACGTGATCCGATTGTAGTTGATTTGGGTGTGACGCTAGGGTCGAAAAATTAATATTTGAGTTCGATAAAATATCAACAGTAGAAGATTTTACAGGAGTTATGTTTTGACCAAATCGAGTATGACTTAAGGAACTATATATGTAGTAGTTTGATTGCAGACTATGATTGTAAAGAACACTACCAGCTGTATTCTTGGACATACAATTCCAACTTGTATGACGAGCATTCAGGTCTCCAAAAATAAAGAAATCGTGAGTAGATCCAGTTAAAATATCTAAATCTCTTTTGAAATCAGCTGTATAATTTGGATTAATTGCAGATGTGAAAATAACAAGTCGTCGATTTATAATTATTTCTATTGAAATATTTTCAATTTTGCAAGTTCTTAATGTGGGTAATAATCTGTGTTCTATACAACTTTTAAAAGCTATGAGAACACCACCCCCATGAGTAGGTCGGTCTTCTCTGTATATTTTAAAACTTCCAAGTCGCAATTTATGGTGTGGTTTTAAGAATGTTTCATTTAGAAGCAGAATATCAATTTTGTTGTTGTTTGCTCTAGCTGTGAAACAGCTGATAAAGTTGTTATGCCTTGGGCATTCCAGTGCATAACATGAACGTCTTGTATAGAAGTTATATTATATGGCATTTTGGAGCATCATACCTAAAACTCTCAATTTTTCATATTTGTTTTGACATCTTTGGAGAGCGTCGATGGCATCGAAAAATATTTCCAGTAATCTTTCATTGGAAATGTCATCGTCATTGTTTTTGTTTACATTTTTGCTTTTAAATACATCTGAGTACAATTGTTTTCCTTGAGAGTGGCAATCATATGTTTTTGGCAATTCATCACGAACAACTTATTTTTGTTCTAATAAAAATATAAAAAAGACATCTCTTTGTGCAGTTTTAGGCAACCTGTCTAAAATATTACATAATTTAAAGGAAGAATATTTTTTAAGAAAAGAAAACGCCATAATTTAATAATAAATAAAAATACATAAAAAGACCTAGAAGCTTAAAAATATTTATTTATTTATTTACTATCAGCCAAATTCATAAACAATTTTATGAGTTTAATAAGTGCTTATTAAGCAAACGTAACAATAATATGATTCATGAATGTGTAATAGACAATTTAACCTTTAATAAACAGTTGTAAAATTTTAAATTTTTATTGTTGCCCATGCCCTTATTTAAGCCTTTAATAAGGTGACATTTCATTTAAAAAAAAAAAAATATTAAACAATTATTCGTAAAATTTTCCTAAAATTGAGTGATTTTCGATTAAAAATAAACAAAAAACCAAAAAATGGATTTATTAAATTTAGTTTGGACGATTGGTGAGTATTTTATTTTTATTAAAACTGAATGAGAAAATATTTTGTTGTTAAAAACGGTTGCAGGAATATCGCGAACAAAACGTCCCAAAACTTTGAAGAAAAGAAGCGATCCATTTACATTAAGTGACGACTTATTTAAATTAAGATATCGTTTCAATAAAACAAAAGTAAAGAAAATTATTGATATGATTAGGTCAGAAATTTAATTGAATAGTAGAGGATGCTGTACCTTTCTGGATTTGCAGGTTTTGGTGGCATTGATATGTTGGGGCAGACGAGAAGTAAGTTAACGAATAAATTTCATATATGTTATTGAAATTAAACAATGAAAACAATTTTAGGTTCAAGATGATGCAGCTAATCTCCATGGGCTATCCCAAGCGACCGTGTGCAGGATTTGTGGAAGAGTGGTTAGTGCTCTAGCTCGCTGCAGAAACAAATATATCAAAATGCCCACTTCCCTTGTGGAGGAAGAAAAAGTAATGCGTCAGTTTAAGATAATTAGGAATTTTCCTGGCGTTATTGGAGCAATCGATGGGAGTCATATTGGGATTAAAAAACTGGAGGTGACTTAGCTCAATATTAATAGAAAAAGATATTACTCCTTAAATGTGCAGGTAAATTTATTTATTTTAGAAACAACGAAGAAATTACACAATCTTATTTTTAAAGGTGGTTTGCGATGCAAAACTTAAAATAAGAGATATTGTAGCAAGATGGAGGGGAAGTACTCACGATTGCCGTATTTTTAAAGAGTCAACAATAAAGGAACGGTTTGAAAACGGAGAGTTTAGAGGTTGCTTGTTGGGAGATTCGGGCTACAAGTTACAAAATTATTTATTTACACCATCATAGTATAATTATACAAAGTATACGCACCTATATATTTTTTTAGTGTAAAAAATTAGATATGAATGTCAAAAAGAAGAAAGAGAGCATAGCATAATAATATTATTTCGTAAACAAACAAAGCCATACCAACTTGTTTACTTTTAAAATATTTTATTTTTTTTTTTTATTAAATTTGACTTGTCTTTTAATAGTTGGTATTCAAAGTCAAATTTTCTTGATTTTTTTTTCTTCATTAGCTACCTTTAACTTATGTAGCTCTTCTCGGCACTTCCTAGTTTTTCATTATTTACAGCAGACTTCTAAATATATTACAAAACATGAGAACATATATCAAGGTATAAATATAACAATCTATTTTTATTACTAACTACTTGTTTTTATAAAATCTAATATAATATTAATTCAAATAAAATATTTATTTAACTTACTTTCTTCTCTTTGCTCACTTTTTCTTTTACATCTTTCTGTACACTTTTCTTTATCCATAATTTTTTCGGATGCAATATCCGTAGGCAAGTTCACGACTTCTTGGGCAATCTGAAATGCAAAAGATTACAATAAAAAATTAGTGAAACAAAAATTATTTGATTTCACTGCTTTTTAAATGAATCTTACTTCAGACACAACTTTTGCGGAAGTGATGGTTTCTACTTCTTGAGAGATCTGAAATACACAAAATTTAAATAATCAATTAGTAAAACAAATCATTTATGATAAAAAAATCTTTTGATAAGCATATTTAATTTCTTTTATAATGAATCTTACCTCAATCAGATCAGAATCGAATTCATTTGTGTCGACAACAAATTCGCTTGCCAACCACACGGCCAAATCGTTTGAAGACACCATTGTTTCTGGGACCTGCGGTCCTCTCCCAGTTTTTTTTTCCTTCTTTCCTATGTTCTGCAATTTCAACTATCTTTGTAAGAGATCACTTAGATTTTAATTGTCCAATATTTCTTTTCTCTCCTTTGCATATATCATTAAAGCTGAAATTACAATATACATACGTACTTATGAAAACACATATTCACATATTTTTATATTTCAACTATTTACTCTACCTTTCTTCAAGGCTTTTTTCTTTTTGTTTTTGGTATTTGTATCCGTATTTTTGTTTTCTATATCGAACACCCGCTCTTTCACCAACTTGCAGTAATATCTATGGATTTTTATAGAATAAAAATTATTGAAAAGCATTTACATACACATATTATATTATTAACTATTTGCTTACCTTATCTTCCTGAACCCAATTGCTCTCTCGTTTTCTTTTGCAGCTTTTTTCCATTTTTTTTTTTATTTGCCAACAATTTCTTCACTTTATTATTAAAATTTTGTTAAGCTCGTCCTTTTTTTAATTTTAAAAACTTCAAAATATGATAGTGATGTATGCATAACCAATTCAATCCAAAAGTGTTGAATATAAATAAGATGAGTACTTGAATACTTTTTGCAGTCAACGGTAGAAAAAATATATTTAAAAATATTTACACTTTCTTTTTTAATTTTACCACATAAAAAATTACCTTTACTTCAACATATGTTTCAAAAAATCAAATACAAATAAAAATTTTCCTAATTTTTATGATCTCAACAGACTACCTACATTTTTGGTAGCTTACTTCAAACATCACTAAACATAAAATGGCATACACATAAAATCGTGCTGCCACATAAAATGATAAATTTTATAAAAAATTTTATGGTTTTTGCGATTATGAATTGTATTTTCTATTTGGGGCTTATAAGGGAAACGAGTTTAATAAGTAATATTCTTATTAAAACTTAAATAAGAAATTTTCATGAATTAGACGGTATATATTTATTTACGCAATTCATATGAAGGTGAATTAATAAACGAACAAATATTGAAAATAATAAAGACTAACAGCCATATTCATAAAGTCTTGAAAAACGAAAATAAACTAATAATAGCGATTTGGACCCATAATAAACCAAAAATAAATACAAAAATTTTATTATTGGTTTCACTCTTCTAAAAACCAAATATAAGTCGACATTTAATTTTGTGCTTGACAATTTCCTTTTTTTTGTTTTTTTTTTATCAAAAACAAAAATAGAGAAAAAAAATTTTTTTCTTGATATTTAATTAACACAATTTAAAAAAGTACATAAAATTTAAAATTAGTTATGGATGTAATAAGTAGAATACGTCGTATAGGTAAGTAAATGAGTTAAAAATACCTAGTTCTTTTCAAAAAAATATTTCAGAATCGCAACTTTTTTAAATTTGCACAAAGGTACCCTAAGTCCCATGGATAAATCTTCAAAGCTCATTTTTATAATTTTATTTTCTTCCATTGTTATATACTATTTTTTCTCTTGAACTGCCGGCACAAAAATAAACTATTGCAAATAAATCTTAACAGTGACGTAAACAAATTATAAGCAAACCCAGTACTCGAATACTTTTTATGTTTTCGTTACTAAAAATGTTTTTTATACAGGTTTTTCTTTTAATTTTTGCACAAAACCATTCTTTTTTTAATTATACTCGTATGTTTAATAAAAGACATTTATTTTTTCACAGAATTAAAAAAAATATGTACTATTGCCCATAGTATAATTACGAAGTAGGCGCACCATGTATTTTGTTAGTGTAATTATTCACAGTTTAATGTCAAAATGAAGAAAGAGAAGAAACAAAAGAAATAAAAAAAAAATAGGATTGAAAGAAAATATTTCATTCGTAATGCAAAAAAATAGTAACAAATAAACAAAATAATAAAAATAGTGCAATAAATTTAATTAATTTCAATTTCCACTTAATATAATTACACTATGCTTTTGCCTAGCAAAGTGGCTTATCGTGTACCGGGTTTGTAGTCATCGACACTACTTTTAAGCTTCACTAATTTCATAGTGGCAGCTAAAACTGAAAAGAGTTGCCAGACAGAAACGTAAAACAATTTAAAATGTTTAATATTTAGCTTTTTTAAAGTTATTTTTGGATTTTGAATACAAACTTTAATTTTTGGTTTATTCTACGATAAGTCTGTAATAACTATTTTCAATTTTAAACCTAAATATAATACAATTTTTTTGGAATATGTCTGTAAAGCTGAATAATAAATAATTATATATATAAAAACAAATTTTATTTATTACAGAATTATTTATTACTTTAAGATTTTGTTAAACTTTCGCCATTTTGTTGATTTATTTTATTAAGTTAAATTTTATTTTAATTAGTATTCCAATTGAAATTATTATTTATCGATAAGTGTTTGTTTATAATTGGTATTCGATAAGAGAATGCTACTGCGATGTTGGCTATGTTGATTTTGCCATCACCTTTTTTTGGTAAAGACTTGTTCTCAAGTTGTATTTTATTTCGTATGGTTTGTTTGGTACGTCTTTATGAACTCTTCCATGTCTTGATGATATAGCCTGTTTTTGTTATGCCATGGTTCACAAACTCTAAATTTATTTTCAATATGGCTTAACAGTTAAAGTAAAATGAATTCTTATATTATATTATTATTTTAAGATAATCTTCAAGGAACTGATCAGACAAAGTGAATCCATTATATTGAATCTACAGCGACGTATGTTATTGTATATACAGGCATGTTCTGAAAATCACTTGTTCTCAAAGTGATTTCAAATCACGGAAAAGGTATTCTGTGCTTAAAATCGAAACTGCATCACGATATCAACTCACTTGATATTTTTTAAACATTTTTCTTTGATTTTTTTTTTTTAGCAAAATGATAACATATTCTTAATTTGATTTGTTTTTTATTAGTTTTTGTAAAAAATTTAATTGTTGTTTTGCAAAAGAACCGTAAAATTTTCTGATTTAAAAAAAAAACACTTTATTTTTTGTTCAGAATTTTTTTTCTTTTGTTTAAATTTTTCGTGATTTTTTGTTCCTCTTTTTATGAGCACGAGCTTTAAGCTCGTGATTGAGAACAATAAAAGCCACTACTCAAAGCTAAAAATCTCGTGATTTCCAGAACACTAAAAAATCTCATACCTGATTTTAAATTCATTCGGGTTTTAAAATCACCGTGATTTCAGAACATGCCTGATATTTTTATACCACTGTTATACGCACAAATTATATATTGTCGGCAACCCATTAAACGTATGCGTGGAGTTTAAAACTTTTTATACATAGTATACGAGAAAAATGGATTGTCTTATGCATGTACCATGCACTTAGTTTATTAAATTTATGTATAAAGTATGTTTGGTATTTACTTATGATCTAAAAAATAAAAGTCCACGAAAAGTGCCAAATTGAAAGGGAAAATCTCTTTGAAATTGTTTTTATTTTAAAATATTTTGCAAAAAACAAATCCAATGATAATGGTAAATTTAAAGGATACATTCGTAAGTTAATTCAAAACTGTATTAGAAGGTAGGATTGTTTTAATTGTTCTTGTTCAATAAAGATTTTTGTAATGCAGATTACAGTTTAAATTTTTTTATTTTAGTGATCTGAAGGATGCCTACCGAATTAGATACCTAAATTTAAGCAATTTCTTTTTAAGTTCTTAAAATTTGATAAATTATTCAAGAACAAATGAAAATTTGTTCAAGTACGTTATAGATTCTTAAGAGAACAAATAATAAACACAATAAACTAAAATTAAATAAAAAAAATTGCAAACCCATTTCTGATTTAGCTAAAAATCCGTAATGAGACTACTGCAAATGTTCAGGTTAACCATTAGTACAAAATAATATATCAGAAACACAAGATGTAGATTTAAGAAATACTGTTTGTGAAAATGATATATTGTTGGAAAACAATACTTTTGAAATTCAAGAGACAATAAATGTTGGAAATATTACTTTGTTAGTTTCAAATCCATTAGAAGTTGAAGATTCATCAAATAAATATGAAAAAGTATCTGAAAATGGTGAAAATAATTTTGTGGACCAAGTTTCAATATCTGACTTCTTTTGTTTGAGCTGATAGGTTATTCAAATAAAGATTTGAATATTTCATTAAAAATTTTGTAAATAGAATAAAACGGAAAATAAAAAAACACGATCCCATAATACTGACTTTTATATCATGCACCTCAAAATCAATAACTTGTAATGAGTTAAAATCAATTCTCATCAACGACTTTAAGTCTTCAAAATAAGTAGAAAGGAAATGAATGATAGAATTAATGAATTTAAGATGCATTTAAAAGAAATTTGAAATGCAAATCAAGTTGAAAAAGTTCAAAAATTGAGGAAGATTCTTTAAAAACAACCATAAAATATCAAATTTGGATAAAAAGCGTGATCACACTCTTTGCCCATTTGAGATAACAGAGAATTTTGAATGTATATTCGATTTTTGAATGTAATAGAGAAGAAATATGTACGTACAAGATCAAAGTGCTTGAAACCCAGCCGAAAGCTTAAACCCAATGTTAAAGATTGTTCCTTTTGTGTTAATTTGAATACTCAAATATCACACGTAGACAAAATTGAAAAAAAAAACTTCTCGAAGACATATTAAGAGAAGAATATTTAAAATACAACAATGTGTGTAAATTATGTTTTTACAATACTAAATATACAGGCATGTTCTGAAAATAACTTTCTCTTAAAGTGATTTAAAATCACGAAAAAGGTGTTCTGCGCACAAAATCATTTGACATCTGGTGATTTAAAACCGGCCAGCAAACTGCCTTACGATATCAAATCACTTGCGACATTTTAAGCATTTTGCTTTGAATTCCTTAACAAAATGATTAAATACACTAAATTTAAATTGTTTTTGTCAAAAAATTAATTATTTTTCAAAACGGAACCGTAAATTTATTAATTTTAAAATACGTTTTATTTTGTGTGCAGAATTTTTTTCTTTTGTTTATATTTTTCATGATTTTTAGTTCTTGTTCTTATTTTTTTGGGTAAATTTTATTATAAACAAAACAAAAGAGATTTAAAGTGGTGATTGAAAACAGTAAAAATCACTACTCAAAAGCTAAAATCTCGTGATTTCCAGAACACCAAAAAATCACTCATGTGATTTTAAAATCGTTCGTGGTTTAAAATCATCGTGATTTCAGAACATGCCTGATAGTAAAGAAAATATTTTGTTATATGAGTACTGCAAAATTTAATGATTGTACCACTTTTCGTTTTAACATAAAAAGTCAAGGAAACGTTGCCGGTTTCACCATGCCGAAAATGATGTATGTGTTGGGCAGATGAGAAGAGTCAAAGTTATAAGAAGTATAGCATATCTTTTTAGAAAACAGCAAATTTTGGACGCTGTAGATGATATTGCTGAAAAGGGCAACTTTCAAAACATCCATAAATTGGAAACTTTTAGAAAGTGTAAACCTGAAGCGGGGATGGGGTATTTCATGGAGGTTGAAAGCCTTCTGATCAGTATTCACTTGGGAATAGCTAGAGGTGATTTCTTCACTGAACTACCCAAGCATTTCACTACCTCCACGTGGTATTCCCTGGTAATGCCGCCCGGATCACCTGATCTGGCGATAGCTAAAGTGTGTATGCGAACATGCAGTAGAGTAGCCTGAACGGCATGCGAGCACCGGTGCAATTCAGGCTACTGCTGCAACGTTGACGAATCGGCAAATACCATTGATATGATTTTGATTATTTATTGGATTTGTTTGTGCATGGGCTGACAGCTGTTAGCATTCTGTTACCTTAGTATACGGGAGTGACATCGCGTAGAAACGGCTTTTAGGCTAATGTCGCAGCTGCCTTCCTTCCCGGTAAAACCTTGGCAAGGACTTGGAAAACGGTCTAAATCACGTTGCCGTTAAGTTGGCCATGCAGGTTTAGTTGATACGACATTTTAATTAACGCCCGACCTGGCTCTGAACACAAGCGCCCATAAGGTCTTGTGTCAACCCTTGCGAAGACCTCACTGCATGCAAAGGGACCCTCGAGGTCATCATAGGGGTAACTGCACTACGGACTTAGATAACGACTTCAAGTTGGGACCCAATAAATAGAGAAATAAAAACAAGCGCAAAAATAAATGATAGAACGAACGAAAAACAAAGTAGGAACAATGCATACTCTCGGATAGTAAGAATAATAAGACTGACGACGGAGCATATTTAACAGCCAGGCCTGAGAATAGAACCCGCTCTTTAACGCCTAATGCGATTGTGGATGCGCAAAGTTTGACAAGGCAACTAGTCCAACAGGAACCACTCTGAAAACAAAAGTTGATACACCAACATCAAAGACAGATTCCACTACAGCAGGTAGGGAAATACAAACCGTCATGCACAGATACGTAACTGTTACCAAACGTAAGGCTAGTCCTAGAACTAATCAACAGGAGCGCACAACTAAACAGTACAAAGGCAGTCAGCCGGATACGATACTAGTCTCCGAAAATAGATTTTCCATACTTGCACCCACAGACGATGCACCAGTAGAACCTGCGTCTAAGGAACACAATCCTCCACCTATCTATTTGCGCGAGCAAACTTCGAACGCTATTGTAAATCTTTTATCAAAGATAGTGGGAAAGGATAATTTTTACGTAGGTTCTCTACGAAGGGGACAGATACAGAAAACCAAAATAAAAACCCATACTGAGAAATATTATCACTTAATTCTTAACAGTCTAAGCGCCGAAAAAAAGAATTACTACACGTACCAACTAAAAAGTGCTAAAGGCCTCGTGGTTGTGGTAAAGGGCATTGACTGTTCCGTCCCTGTTGACTAGATCAAGAAAGCTATTGAAGGTGAAGGATACGATATGATAAATGTTCACAATATACATAACAAGGACAAAATTCCCCAACCAATGCACCGTGTGGAGATTGCTTTTAACGCAGCTCTTCTTAAGAACAAGAATTCAACTCATCAAATCTACAACCTGAGATATCTTCTTAACCGAAGAATAACAGTGGAGGAACCACATAAGCGTAATAACCCCGTAAAATGCACTAATTGCCAAGAGTTCGGCCACACAAAATTTTACTGCAAGCTTCCATCTGTTTGCGTAGTTTGTGGTAACGCGCATAAAACCACGGAGTGTACAGCTCCTAAAAACGACTCCAATGCAATTACGGTGGAAAACATTCTGCTAATTATAGAGCATGTGAAGTATTCGATAGGATAAAAAAATCGAAACAACCTCGAAGTCGTGCAAATGCGAAATATCGAAATCGAATTATCCGAGCCTTCATACTGAATGCCTAATGGTGTACATAGGAATAAAATGAACTATGCCCAACAACACTTAGATGGTTTACCAACGTAAAAAATCTTTCATATGCCCATGTACTAAGGAGCAGCCCTCAGGTCTTCAACGATACCAGCTCTAGTTCAATCGACAAGCTGACGGAGACAATGAACAATTTCATGACCAACATGAACAGTTTTATAAACAATATGCAGGGCATGTTTCAGGAGATGATGCGGAATCAGAACATGATTCTGCAGGCCCTTCTTAGACAAAAATAAAATGACCCAATTGCATATTTGCTACTAGAATGCGAACGGGTTCTCCCAACATAAGTTCGAGGTAGAAGATTTCCTACACAGGCAGAAAATAGACATCCTTTTGGTATCCGAAACACACTTTACTGTAAAGAATTATTTTAGAATTAACAGGTTCATTATTTATGGTACTAAACATCCAAGTGGAAAGGCATGTGGTGGCACGGCCGTCATTGTGCGTAAAAACGTGAGGCACTTTGTTATGCCAGAATTTGGAAAGGATTACATTCAGGCAACCTCTATAAGTCTTACTGATTTTCATACCACAATTTTATGTGTATATTGTCTTCCAAGACACGACAACTTCAAAAGCTTCTTCGCAACATTGCGACACAAGTACCTGGTGGCAGGTGACTACAACGCTAAGCATACCCACTGGGGTTCTAGACTTATTAGCCCAAGAAGACTTATCATCTGATCATTCTATCCGAACCGATACACGAACTGGCTAAGTATAAAATGTATGTCAGCTCTCATCTCTCCCAGAACATCCCTCTATTTAATTCGTCTGATGTACAATATGTTGTGAACCACTTTACAGACGTTATTACTTGTGTAGCTGAAATGCAACTCCAATGAGAAAATTTGTTCAAGTCATTAGCATGAAGCCCTCATCCAACAAAAAAGAAAATTGAGAAGGGAATGGCAGAGAAATCGTTCTCCAGCTTTAAAGACCCAATTGAATTTGTGTCAAAAAATACTTAAAGGAAAGCTGCGTCTACAGCGTGAGTCAGTGCTTGCAAATTATTTAAGTAACTTGGATCCAACAACAAAAACCGACCACAGCCTATGGAAAGCATATGAAGTGCCCTACTTCCTCCGAACCACAACTAAGGCTTGAAGAACTTAGTTGGGAAAAAAATCCAAGTGAACTAGGAAATGCTTTTACTAGCCATCTGGAAAATGTTTTCACTCCACATGAGATAAATAGTAATCCATTACATGATAATAATCCTAAATACATCAGCGATTCCATTTACAATCATATAAGGTTGCGGTTGCCCTCAATTAAAATAGCAATCAAAAACCTTGATGCGAACAAATCGCCCGGCGCTGATCGTATTAGTAGTTCAATGCTGATGAACTTGCTAGATTGCGCTGTGAGAATTATATTATTCATTTTTAATGCCATCTTAAGAGTGGGGGTGTTCCCGTCCTCTTGGAAAATTTCAGAAATAGTAATGATTAAAAAACCGGGTAAAGACGCTACTCAAATTACGCCATACAGACCTATCAGTTTATTATCCATCCTTTCAAAGCTGTTCGAAAAGGTCCTCCTCCAGAAAATAACGCCCCATCTAGCAGAGCGAAATATTATTCCAGAACATCAGTTCGGCTTCCGGGCTGGTCATGGAACTACAGAGCAGGTTCACAGAATTGTTACTGCTATCAGGTCGTCCTTCGAGAAAAAGCTGTTTTGTTCAGCATTGTTCATTGATGTGTCCCAAGCATTTGCCAAAGTTTGGCATGATGGTCTCCTCACAAAATTAACACGACTTCTTCCTGCTAATACCCACAAGCTGATTAAAAGTTACTTGACTGATAGAACATTTAAGGTACGGTCAAAAAATGTATTTTCACCGCTATTATTCATCGTCTATACATCCGATATGCCTACAAATCGACATATTACGTCAACGTTTGCAGATGACACGGCATTTTTAAGTGTGAACAAAGATGCAGGAACTGCATCTGAGCACTTACAAGCTCATATAAACGAGTTGGAAGGTTGGCTAAATAAATGGAAAATCAAAGTAAATCCATCAAAATGTGCCCATGTGACATTTACACTAAGAACGGCAAATTGTCCGCCAATAAAAATAAATAACATCATTGTACCGTAGAAACCCAAACTAAATATCTAGGAATCCATCTAGACAGACGCCTAACATAGTCACGCCACGTTGAGGCCAAAATCTCAGCTATAAAACTAAAAACAGCTCGACTAATGTGGCTAATAGGTCCATTTTCATCTCTATCTTTGGAATATAAAGTTCTGTTATATAAAGCCATTACTAAACCAATCTGGACATATGGCATTCAGCTTTGGGGAACTGCGTGTGCATCTAACATCCAAAAGTTACAAAGAAGACAGTCGAATATTTTACGAACAATAGTTGCGCCCCCTCGTATATAAGAAATGAGAATATCCACAGAGATCTAGAAATTCCAACGGTTCGGGAGGAAATTGAAAAATATTGTACTAAGTACGTTCACAAGTTGGTGACACATCCAAACGCCCTCGACAGGGGCCTGTTACAATTCGAGGGTCACAGGAGGCTTACGAGAATTAATACCTTGCGGCTAGTGAGAAGAGACCTAACTTTTTTATTTAACCGTAGAATATTTCTTTTATTCTTAAGATTTGAGTACAAGTAACTAGTTATTACATTGGTAATAATTATTTAAGTTTTTTTTTATACTTTTTTACAGTTAAGATTTGGATACTTGTTGTAATTTTCTTATAGAAAGATTAAATAATAATAACAAAATATTAATCTTTATTTGTGCTTAATTCCAGAAATTGTGTTGGTTTTAAAATTTATTCTTTTACTCATGATATTCTCATGAGTTATTTATTCAGTACAATAATAATAATTAACAAAAAAAAACCTGAAGCGAACCAAGAAAAATATTATCACCAAGATCTATTTGTTGCCCTTTATTTAATGCAAATGGAAAACCTGTATACACTTAGTTAGTTCATCCTGTGTATGGGAAAGATATACTTTCGAGACAATTGTAGGTAATATGAAAATCTTGGAAGACTCAAAATACATATATATTGCATTTGGATGCTACTGGTGAAAGCGTGAAAACTTTAACTTGTGCTAAGAAATGAATTCTTACATATAAGTTAGTTTTTCTAAACAGGATATTAAAAAAAATTATACCCATTGCAGAAGCAATTCTTTCCACGCATACTCTGAAAAAATATGTGACTATTTAGATAAGCTACAATTATATTTGAAAAAACATAAGATTACCTTATTGTAAAAGAGTATGTATGTGAAGCATTATATGGTGATGTATTACAAAGTTTTAATAACCAAACGTTGTCTAAGTACTTTAATGAATGTGCAGCATTTCTTAACAATTAAAAATTAAGTTCAAACGCAAAGTCTAATTTTGTTGTATTACAATGGTGTAATACAACACCTATGCCAGTGGCACATCCCCTGGAACCACTCCTGAGGGGTTCCCCATACAAACATTTTAAAAAAATCGCCATTTTTGGCACTTTACAAGAAAAAATCAACGAAATGGCTATGTTTTTTTATTTTTGGAGTTTATTTTTCTCTTTAGAAATTTATTTAGTCAGAATGAAATGAAAAAATGAATTTTACTTAGTAATAGAAAAGAAAATAAAAAGAAATTATTGACATTTCGGGCCAAAAGTCTGGACATCAAAATACATTTTAGAGGTATGGTTCCTTCGGCAAAGTTTCTTACCTTGATGCCTAGAATACGATTTTCCTTGTAATTTGTGCGATTTTTAAATCGACCCGCCCTACTATACATATAGATTTACAATGTTAAAAAAAAAACTTACTTCATTATCAGTATATGCATAGACTATATTATACACAAATTGTTCAACTCGCGGATGAGTTACTCTATTAAATAAAGTTAAAAATAATTCATCATCTTCATCAGATGAAGAAGATGAATCCAAAAACTTTACAATTAACTTTTTCATAACTTTTTGGCTTTAATATTTTTGTGCACAAAATAAAGTGCTTCCTTGTATAAACAAATAGTTGACATAGTTGTAAAAAGGGGCAGTATCTCACCCTCACTTATAAATTAAGTGCAAAACATGTACCATTTTCGCATCTTTTATATGCAACATGTTGTAATTTCATTACAAAATTATTTTCCTTGAGAAAGACAGACGAAAGAATATTGGAAACTAATTTAATAATAAATAAATATATATAAAAAGACCTAAAAGCTTGAAAAATATTTATTTATTTACTTAGAGATTAAAGGTCAAATAATCAAGATTTATATATAGTAAATATTTAAAAAAATATTAATGTTAATTCAAAATATAGTGTTAGAGATATAATAGAATTAAGAAAATTGATAATGATGATATATTAATTTCTTTTGACGTAGTATCTTTATTTGCTAGTATACCTTAGACCTAGCTTTAGATATTATAGATAATAATTGGAATAAATTAGAAGGATTTACAAGTATAAATAAATCTTTATTTTTACGTATTTTAAAATTTTGTATAGAACACAATAGATATTTTTAATATAATGACAAAATATATATTCCTATGGCATCTCCAGCATCTCCTATTATAGCGGATATAGTTATGAAAAATTTGCTTGATTCTTGTATGGAAAAATTAATTATAAAACCTAAAGTTATGTTGATGATTTATTTTGTATTGTGTCTCAAAGGGAAGTAGAAAAAATATTTTAAATTTTAAATAACTTTTATGTAAATATTAAATTTACTATTGAAGAAGAGAAAGAAGCAAGGATTTTATATTTAGATACATTATTTAAAAAAAAATTAGAAAAATAGATAATCTACATATTATCTGGGATATATACATAATTGGCTTTTGGATTCTGTGTTGTGTGTAGCAATTGAAGCATGGATTCATCTGGTTTGATGGTGTCAACATCAAACTCAGAGAAATTGCCTCCTGACAAAGAATCTGTCAACAAAACTAATTTCATCGGAGAATTAATGATTGAGAATGGTATTAATTGAAAACATGGATTCTATTAACGAAAATATTGATGATGCTTTTCAAGAAGTAAGAACAAAAAGATCTAAAAGATCGATGTATGGTGATTTAATATCTTCAAATACGGTCAGACGATCCAGCGTGGATATTTCAAACTTTGGTTCAACTACGATTTCACAGAACAGATTTGAACTTTTGGGTCAACTTAATATTGAGACTAACAATATTGCCTCTTCAAGTTTTAATGTAAATAAGGATTCAACTTCTATAAATAATGCACATAAATTGTCTGGTAAACGAGTAAGTAAGAATTTTTGTCCTCCTATTATTTTACACAATGTGAATATTAAAAGGCTTATTGATCAATTGAATAATAGATCTCCTAAAGTAGTATATAAAGTTATAAATTCTTCTAAAAATAAAAGTAAACTTTATTTTGAAGACTTATCCGCTCATTTAGAAATGATGGAGATATTGAGATTACAAAATATTAATTCATACTCTTTTACTCCACCAGAATTGGTAAGAGTTTCAGTTATTTTAAGAGGCGTATATCATTTGACTGAAGTGGATGATATTAAATTAGCTCTTGATTTATTATTACCAAATACTGTTGAAAAAGTTAATAAATTTGTTACAAAATTTTCTGCTAAAAATAATTTTGATACTGGTTTATTTATTGTTACTCTGTTTCCTGGCAAAAAATTAATTGATATTTACAGAGTACGTTATATTCTTAATCAATCTATTTCATGGGAGTTCCCCAGAATAAAAAATAGAGAAATTTAATGTTATCGTTGTCAATCTTGGGGTCATTCAGCCCGTAATTGTAATTCTTCATTTAAGTGTGTTAAATGTAATTTGAATCATGAACCTGGCCTTTGTACTATAAAAAAAGGAATATCTACCCCAACATGTGTTAATTGTAATGGAATTGGTCATGCTGCTAATTATAAGGGCTGCCCTTCATATAAATCTTATTTAAAATATAAAAAAGATTTATTAGTTAAGGCTAAAAATAATAAAGAAGAAATTAGAAAAAATGTTAATAATGCAGTAATGACTTCACAAAGTGTTAATAAGAATATTTCATTCGCTAGTCATTTTTACCCTGTAAAAAGCAATCAGTCACATAAAGTTAGTGCTTTACCAAAATTTGTGGAAGATTTTTTAAATCTTGGTGAAAAATTTTTAGATCATAATACTCACTCCCTTGAATTAAAAATTTTGAAATTCCTTAATTCTTACAATACGATGCCTTTAGACATGGCGAGAAAAGTATATAGTGAATTATTACAAAACATTTTATCGGAATATGGCTCGAAATAATTTAATTTTTATTACATTTAATGTAAGGTCTTTAGTAGAATTAAGTAGACGTATTGAATTGGTTAAAATATTAAATTTTCATAAAGTAGACGTATGTTTTGTACAAGAGAAGAAACTCGAAATTAAGTTTTAATAATTATAATATTATAAGGGATAATTCTAGTCAAGGTACTGCCATTCTGATTAAAAAAGGTATTAAGTTTTGTATCCCTAATTTATCCTCCATTAATTTTCCTAATATATTTATTGAAATTAATTTGAATTTTGCTGGTCAAATTAATAAATATTTATTAGGTAGTATTTATATTCCATCTAATTTTCCGTGTTCTGACTTTAACCAAAGCCTTAATAATATTCAAAATTTTTCTTTAAACTATGACGGTGTTTTTATTGGAGGTGATTTAAATTCCAAAAACTTAACAATGGGGTGATTCTTTAGTTAATTTAAATGGTCAGAACTTATCTGACTGGTTAAATTTTTCTGAAATAAATTTTACTAGAGTATGTGGTGTTACTCCTTCATATCCTAGTTTATCATCTTTTTTGGATCATTTTTTAATTAGTACAAACCAAATAAATTTAGTTAATACAAATTATAAAATTCATAGTCTTCCTACTTTTTCAGATCACTTTCCGTTAAAATTGGTTTTTAAGTTTTCTGAATTTGATTTAATCACATCAACAAATAATTGCTTTACATCTTTTGAAAATACTAATTGGAATGATTTTCGAAGTGATGTAGATTTTAGATTACAGTTTTTAGAACTTAATTCTGAGCATAACTTAGCCGTAGATGAAATTGATGCAAGTATTTTGGAATTTAATGATTGTATAAATAATGAATTGGAAAGACACTCACAAAAAATTGAGTTAAAAAATAAACGTTTTATAATTCCTGAAAAAATTAAAAAGCTTTTTAAAATTAAATATTCTTGGCAAAAAGAAATGAAGAAAATTTTTCATGGAAATGGTAACAGAACCTCTGATGAATATCGAGTTTTAAGTGGACAAGTTCAGCTTCTTAAAACTATAATTAAGGAACAACTTGAAATTCATCAAGCTGAAGAATTTAAAAGAAGAATGCAATTTATTAAACCAGGTCCTACAGCTTTCAGAGAAATTAATAAGTTTATTGGAAATAGGAAATCTAAAAACTTTGATAAAGTAATAGTGAATGATACAGTTTATTTTGAAGATTCTGAAAAAGTTGAACAATTTAAATATTACTTTTCAGAAATTTATAAACCAAATTCTCCAATTACTACAAATTTTTCTGTAATTGATAACTCAGTAAAATTATTTATTAACAATTTGTCTGAGTCATTCTGTCAATTTAACAATTCCATCAATGCTTTGAATATTAATCAAAATCTTTTTCTTACGAATTCATCTGAAATTCAGTTAATAATAAAATCTCTTAAATCTAAAAAGTCATCAGGTATTGATAAGTTTTCTAACTTTTTAATTAAAAAGTTACCATTTTCAGCCATTGATTTTTTGTCTAAGATTTTTAACCATTGTTTAAATATTAGCTATTTTCCAAAAATTTGGAAAATTGCAAAAATCTATCCTTTAGTTAAAAAGCCAAATGATTTTCGAATTTCAAACTCTCGTCCAATTTCTATGTTGTCTAACATTGGAAAAATTTTTGAGAAAATTATTAAATCTAAATTGGAAAATTCATTAGAACATACTATTATACCAAATATTCAATTTGGTTTTAAAAGTGGTCATTCGTCTGTTGACGCTCTTTTACTTTTTCAAAATGATGTAGTTTGTAACTTGAGAAATAAAAGGTGTACAGTAGCTATTTCTCTAGATATTGAAAAGGCGTTCGACAGGGCATGTCACTCGTATATTCTTTATAAATTGATTAGAATAGGTAATGATCCTTTTATTATTAAGATTTTAAATAGTTATTTCGAAGATAGAAAATTTTTTGTTGAGTTAAAGAACTCTAAATCAAATTTTGTGATATATTTTGTGGGGTTCCTCAAGGAGCCATATTATTTCCTTTATTATATAACATTCTTGTTCATGATTTTCTTCATGATTTTAATGATTCTAAAAGTATATTATATGCTGATGATTCATTTATATATGCGCACGATTTTAATCCTGAAATTGCTTTAAATAAGGCTAAGAATCACTTATCAATTATATATAACTATTATAATGAGTGGGGAATTAATATTAATACTATAAAATCTGATGCTATTTGTATTCGTAATGCTTCAGGCAAAGGTCCACCAAATACAGTTAAATTAAGTAAAACATTGAATCTCTCTTTACATGGTTTACAAATTCCATTTAAAGATCATATAAAATATCTAGGGGTAACTTTAAATAAACTATTTAAATTTAATCAACATGGTAAATTATCCAAAAATAAAGGTTTTTATATGAAAAATGCTTTCTTAAAATTATTTTTAAATAAACATTTATGCCAACGAACTAAACTTTTAATTTATAAAGTTTGCATTCGCTCAAGCATGTTGTACGGTTTTCCTATATGGTTTTCAATTTCGCCATCTGTTATGAAAGAATTGGAAAAATTAGAAAGAAGTTGTTTAAGACTTTGTGTTAATGCAAATTATAAAAACTATTTTAGGAGATTTTCTAATACTGCTATTTATAAGAAAGCAAATGTACAACCTCTCTCTACGTATGCTTTGATATTACTTAATAAGTTTATAAATCGTATACAGAGTCATGAGAATAGCTTAATAAGGAACATTATTGATTCTCAAATAGGAGTCAATTGGTCAAACAACTTTTATTACTCTCCAGTGGGAATACTACACGAGGATATTAATTCTTTACTTAGCGCTATTGTATATAATTTGCCAGAGTTTTATGCTCATTCCATTAAAGGCTCTAATAGAGGCTAAATTTTTGTTTTAATATTAAGTTTAATTTTTGTATTTTGTTTTAAGTTTAGCCTAAGTTCTCTCAAGACGTATTAGTCTTAATAATTTTTAATTATATTTTAATTGAGCAATATGAAATTCACTTTTGATAATTTTTGTAATTTTATGTTTACTTTAAATTCTTTATTTTAATCTTGTAAGCTCGTTGCGTTTTTATTTTAAATTGTATTAATACAATACTTTATAGTTTTAAGCTTTTCATAATTTTATGTTATCTCCTGTTATATAATTTTAATAAGCTAACTTCAGAGTCTCAATAAAATTCAATTCAAATTCAAAAAATTGTTAATAGATTGGTATCAAAAACCTACAGGTAGAATTATTAACTATTGTTCAAAACATCCAAAAGTGATGATAATTAATACAGCAAGAAATTTAATAAAAAAAAGTTTTAACAATAAGTGATAAAGAGTTTCATAAAATAAATATCGAAAAAATTTTAAATATATTATTAGAAAATAGTTTTCCAATAAAAATTATTGATCATTTAATAAGACAATATAAAAGAAATATGACTGTTAATAACACTAATAATAGGATAGAACCAAAAATATATAAATCAATGTATCTAACATATCTGAACGTTTTAAAAGATCAAAAATATTTGATACGGATAAATATTATATTGCTCATAAATCTTAGATACAACACATTAGGGAGGTTATTTAGTAATAAAAAAGATAAGCTAAACAAACTAGATATGTATAATATAGTATATAAAATACCTTCTAGGGGGAATAATCAAGAAAATTGTAAGAAAGTATATATAAGAATAAACTAAAAACAAGATTAGCAGCCCATAAATCAGATCAAAAATATAGACAGATTTCATCACAAAAAACTGCATTAACCTTACATTGTTTTGAATTTAATCATAATCCTAATTTTGTAGAAGTAAAAATTTAAATAAAGAAAATAATTATAAGAAGAGGATTATGTTAGAAATGTTACAAATAATTCACACACCACTATCTAAAAGAATAATTTATGAGGTAGATAGTGTAGCTCAGAGCTACAGACATATAATACATAAGAAATAATTATTAATTTAAATTATATTTTAATTATAAATATGGTTAATATAATATTTAATAATTTTGTTATTAAAATTGATTTTTGTATATTATTTGTAACAATTTTGTTGTATGTATTACTCTAATTTTCATTGGTTGAACTGTATATTATATTGTTGTTTTTAATAATATTAATATAATCATATACTTGTACGAGTATATATGTTAAATAGAAAAGAAAATATTTTTCTTTTAATAAAAATGTCACACATGTACATACATGCATGGGTAGAACTTATTTACAAAAAAACACATTTTTCGCCATTAACGTACAAAATTTCTGCAACCACCCAATTGGTTTATAACTGAAATTGAATTGTATTTTAAAACAAATTTTATGTAGTTATTTATTTAGACTTTTGATTTTATATATGTGACAGAGCATAGAGAAAGGGACCTAAGGGTAAAAAAAAAAAATCAATTTTCACTTTTTTTTTTTGATGTGGACAACATCTGAGCATCGAATGATACCGATCCCATGCCCCAAAAGTGTTCCCTCCCAGAGATATGCGCGTTTTATGAAAGTGAAGTCGACGATTTTAAGCGCAAATAGAATAAAAGACCTAACGGTAAAATTTATTTATTTTTTTCCTTATGAACAATTTAAAAAAATAGAAAAATCATTTTAATCGACGGTTCTTGCGAATTGGTTCCTTAGAACTTGACGGTACCGGTCCTTTATTTTTTTTCGATTTCTTCTTAACGTCTGCTGCCTCCACTTCTTGAGGATTGTCCACTTCCACTGAATCTTCCTCTTCGTTTCCATTTCCAGAGACCAAAGGAAGAGGAGCAACCGAATCTTTTTTTGAATCGTCAAAACATAAACCCCGGATCTCTTTATACAAGTAGCATTGACGCTTCATCGATAACCCTGGTGACGGAATTATAATTGATTTGTCATCGAAATTGGTATTGTTACTCAGATGTATGTTTTCATTTATGCTGGCTGAATTCGCAAACAGTTTACATTGCACTGGTGACTGAGCAATAAATACAAAGTGATGATACTTCGATGTTCCAATTAAAGTTTTATATTTAGTGGAGAAGTATTCGTCCCATTTTCTCCACTCAAAAACAGGCTCACTTGAGTTTGGAAGTCGAGTAGGTACAGGAACATTAAATCCATTACGAGATGATTTTCTAACACAACCAACTACATCCATGAAGCAGTGGACATTAGTTTGGGCATATTTTGATTTGAAAACTCCGAATAAACGATCAGGTGAAAACTTTGTATGTGCGCTTAACAAAAAGTTCAATTCAACTGACTCACATTTGGAAGTATCGACAAGATGTTGTAAATATCGTATCATCGCATTGTTTATATTTTATGAAACACAGCGAATATCACTAATTTTTTAGTTGAATGCACTTCTCGTAGGTAGTAATCAAGCATTTATATTACTGAATTCGGACCTTTTCCAATGGAATCGCTTTCGTCAATACAGAAGATGTGTTGCACATTTTGACGTTCGTTTGTAATTCCGAAAATTGCTGTGGACCCGACGGAAAGCTAACATTTTGAGCATAATCCATAGATATTACTAGATAATCCTCCTCTGGAATACCTGGATACATGGCATTTGGATCAGGCTTAACTAATATTCTCAAGTCGTTATAGTACTCTCGCTGAGTGCTGGAAGATTGCAAATGATTAGAATACACCTTCAATGCTGCTTCTTTTTGAACTTCACTAACATTTACTGTATTAACAGCATCTTTTGCAAGATTTCGACACAATTCCCACAAATCGTATGCCGGCTTCATAGTGACGATGTAGGGACAATATTTCTTAAACAGCGTTTGGAAAGTGCGAAGTTTTACGATTTTACCACCCGGTTCGACGCTGTTGGTGTATCTAGTGTAAACAGAAGTCCTACTTTCAGTAGTTGGAAGTGTCAATAAACGATAATCACGATGATTTGGTTGACGTCCAGGTGAAGTGATAGCAACAGTTTCAGCAAAACGGCAGATAAATGAAACAATTTTTTTTTTTCCAAAGTAGTTAAAGCATCTGTAATTTTATTCGTCATGTTCGCGTGGATAAATACCATTTTTCTCGTAATGTTCGATTAGATTTTTATAGCGTTTAATTCCCATTGTATACAGGAAGAAGTACATATCACGGCATATCGGCAAACTTCGAAAATAATATATCTAATTGTACCGTTTCTTCATAGCTCGCGATCGCGAAGTACATATCACGGCATATCGGCAAACTTCGAAAATAATATATCTAATTGTACCGTTTCTTCATAGCTCGCGATCGATCACCAACTTTTGACCTGAGCATTGCATCGTCACGGTGAGCTACCAGATGTGCGAGAATAATTAAATCTTGGGATTCCTTACCTAAATTCATGAAAGACGTACGAAAATCCATAGCCATCTTCTTAGGGATCACTTCATTGCATTGATTTGAACAACACGGAGGTATTTTTGAACCATACAGTCGAGCAACTACCTTTTCTTCGCGTAAATCAAGATTAGATCATCCTCGTCATCATGGAAGCGATAAAGTAAATCTACTTCTTCGAATTCGTCCACCATATCATCCTAAAACAGTCAGTAAGAATGTTATTAGTTTTAAATAATGTTCGCGAATAACATAATAAGGTTATGTGAAATAAATTTCGTACTAACAGAGTGATATTCACGATTTAAAAGAATTATAAATGAGTAGTTATTATAATTCACAATTAATAATTTCAGAAAATAAACCTGGATTCGAAAAAACGCGAGCAAAATTTATATCAGACTCATGGAAACAGAGCGCTGGGTAGAAAACAGTAAAAACCAACTACACAAAACAAGAGGTAGGGACGACCTACGCCCGTTTCCAAGGTTGACCAACATGTTCCTGACGTCATGAGATGTGTCGCTTTCAAATGAGACCAATACCAACACGCTCAGTGATAGTACACCAAAGATACACGTATTTAAATCTTTAAAATGGCTCTCCTGAACAAAACCGGTTTTTACCCTTAGGTCCCTTTCTATTTTGCGCGTCCTTTTTTAGGCTTTTTTATAAAAATTATTTATAATATGTAATAATTTCTATTTGGAATCCTGAAATTTCTGGAATTAAGCACAAATAAAGATTAATATTTTGTTAAATTATTTATAATATTATTTTCAATATTTCGCTTTCCTGTGGAAAGCTTGTTCAGGAAAATTATTTTCATTCATACATATTTTGAAAATATGAAAATAAAAAATTATATTTACAAGCAAAACGAAACAGGCTTTGCTACTAAATCTGCGGTTGCCGGATCAATTGATATTATTAAAACAAAAACATAATTCAATTTCACAGAAGCACGCAAACAAAATGCTGCATTATGTGACTCTGTGCTTTACTCTATGAATTTCTTTATTTTTTTTAAATAATGATTCTTGTTTTTGTTACTTTTATTATTTTAGTTTAATTTTTTAAATATTAAATTTTTAATTGTTCTTAACAAATTACTCTCGGATCTTGTTTAGCAAATCTTGGGCCTGTTTTTTCTTCAGTTTAATATTAATATTTTCGACAGGATCCACATACATACGATATATAATTTCAATATCGTCTAATCAACAATTAAAATTTCACCTTAATAGTACATTTACACCAAACCGAAATCTAGTACATACGAGATTTTGAACGAAATCTAGTTCATTTTGACTGGATTTCCCATACAAAACAAAATCCAGTTTGTTATAGATTTTGCCAAAAATCTAGTCATACACAAAAAAATGATGTGTTATTTATAATATTAATATGAAATTTAGTGCAGTTTGTTCTTGTTCCGAAAATGAGATCTTGTTATATGTCAAAAAAAAAAAGATAATGTAAACGGTATAGATTTTGATATAGATTTTAAGTCAAATCTACTAGCTTTCGGTTTGGTGTAAATGTACTATTAATAATAGTTACATCGCGATGACTTCTTAAAAATTTCATTAAAATAGAATTAGTGTTTTCATATAAATATTTTAGACTAGATGTTTTGTCCGGTCTCACCCGCCCGGTTGGTATCCTTAGAAAGCGACACCTCTTTACAAAGAGAATTTTTTTTTTTTGTTAAAAAAAACCAACCAAATAAATACAGTCATTAACTATTTATATGTGTAGCTTCAACGATATTTGCGGCGCACGCCAAAACATGTCGCCGATTGTAGAATTTTTTCCTACTTACTTGACACGTATCGTTATATTTTGAACAATTTACACAATATCTTTATAAATTATAGCCTATGTGTTATTCGGATGTATAGGCTAAATTGTTGTAAGGTTTCATTAAAATCCATTCAGTAGTTTTTGCGTGAAAGAGGAACAAACATCCGCACTCACAAACATTCGGCTTTATAATATTAGTAGGATGATAAATTTGTTTGTATTATCGAAACAATTAGAACTAAAAAAATATATGTATTAAATTAACTTGATTATAATTTTACAAAACGTTTAATAATCTTGGGTAGTGAACAAAAAAATTATTTCCATTGCACTATTCTCTCCCATGAACTAGTTCGTATTTTACACTCCCATGGCGGTGATGGTTGCCCAGTTGTTAAAAACGTTTGCTGAGGTAATGAAGCGGTTGATGGATCAAACTCTGATGGTCTGTACTGATAGGTTTGCGTTCGCATGCTCGTTAACAACTCTTCTAGTTGTCTTACTCTTTGTGTTAACTTGGGGGTCACACGATCAAGTTTTCATTCAATTTTTAAAATTTTTTTACCAATACACTCACACTTTTAAAATTTGCTGAGAGTTTGCTTTCAATTTTTCGTTCAATTGAGTGTTTCAAATTACAGTCAAGAAAACAGCTGACTGCAGTTTTTTTATTCCAAATTTGAATTCTTATTCTGCCGCCAGTATTGTTTTGTTTTTTTTTTAAATATGTTTGTGAACAAATTAAACAAATATAACGACGTTTTGCAGTTCATAGAGATATACAGAAGGCATGAAGTTCTGTGGAACATGAATATTCCTGCATATAGGCGGAATAATTTAAAAATTAAGGCATATAACTCTATTGCCGCCGAAACAAAACTGTCGGTGGAAGAGGTTAAAGAAAAACATCTTGTTGAAAAACTTGCTTTGAAATTGCGTGCAGCCTACGTCACAGCTTTCAGTTTTTGTGAATTTTGACAAGCAGTATATGTAAATTTCTTGAAAGAGAATTGTAAAAAAACTTGATCGTGTGTGACTGCAGTGTAAATCACATGAACGTTGTTGCGGTACTGTATGTACGCCTTCAACATCGTGGTCTTGTAATCGTTCGACCAACTGATTCTTATTCCCTGCGCATGGAATACCAACTTCCCTGCATTTAGCTTGCAGTTGCTTTACAGTAAATGACCTCAAATTTTCCATGGTGTCTTCTAAGAGTAAAGATCAAGTTCTTGATCCCACTTCTGAAAATAATGTCACTGCACGTGGACACGTGGAATTTACCTGTATATGTATAGTCTTTGAATGTTTTGATTATTGCTTCACATGTTTCTATTACTACCACTCCTATCGATTGCCTGGAAATAGCAGTGATGAATTTTAAATCTGTTCACGTATTACCCGTTGCAAGAAAAGGTAAAGTAATTGAAAGACGTTGAATGAATGATAATGTATCACCCGCTTAAAACAATTACTTGATATGACAAAATTACTGAAGCAAATAAAGCTGGGCAGCACTTTTAAAAAGGAACAATATTGCAGCCCAACCTGTAATAACTAGAAGATGATATCTAAGAAAAGAATGGCGGCGTAAAGTTTCGAAGAAAAAATAACAAAAGCTGCAGAATCACGAACATATAAATACGTATTGGTCATGTTGGTAAGACATTTTTAATTTAAAGTAAAATGTATATATTAATACCGAAATATATCAGAAGCCAGTAAATCAACAATTGATTTTCAAATTAAGACTTTAACCAGAGATAAACTCACTTTAGAAAAATATGAATGCGAAGCCCATGAAAAATCACGTGAAAACTGGTATCTCTTATGGACTTTAGATACAAAAGAAAAACGTGACAAAGGAAAAATATTTGAATTAGGTCGTGACTATTTTAAAACAGTATGTAAACATTTTAAATGCAATTGTTTACAAGATTTTCGTACCGAACATGACTGCTGGTGATGCCTAGGCTGATTTGGTTTGGTCAGATCAGCGAGGAGATTTTAAAACTGGCTTCGATTGCGGTGGTCAGAGCTGCGAACGCGTTATGTTGAACAAAATGGCAAGCGTAAAATATTTGATAGTTTTCGTTAACAAAATTATATATTTCAAGAAATGTAGAGACAAGATCCTTACCCCAAATAAATTTGTTATATCCAACCAAGGACTTATCCTTTATCCTACGCTCATTAAGTAAAATTGATCTACTTGATAATATAACAACTGAATTATTTACTTAGAACAATAAAGAAGGGCAAATAATAAGTAAAATGTGAAGATTGAAAAAATAAATTGAAAATTGAAGCCAAATCTTAGAAAAACAAAACAATTATAATATTTTGCGGTTACCAAAATATTTGTAATTGTTTGTATATTTTGAATATTTTTTTGTAGTTTCCTAGGAATAATAATATATTTACTAATAGAATTCCTTACACCAACAGTGTTCAAATTTCTTAAAAAGATAAATTCTTGGATAACTTTGAAGTGCTTTAGAATCAGTTAACTGAAAGGCTAGTTTTTTAGAGCATGTGGAATTAGCTGCCTGTAGAAGTTCTTATAAAAGCATGGAATATGATAAAAAAAAATAGGACGATGACGATCAGTATGATAGCGAAGATGGTTCACAACACAAAAATGTTGTGTTGTATCGCTTGCAACAAAATTAACTGAACATGCGATAATGGTTCACAACATTTAGTTATTGTGTACGTAACACAGTTGTACATTAATGTTAGTAGATTTTTTCTTAAAAATACAAACGTGCATAAAAAAAACTGTGAAGTTGAAAGAAATCAACATTTAAAAAAAAACGAAGTGCACTAAAATAAATCTATTTTGTTAAAATTAAATAAAACCATAGTATAATTATACGAAGTAGGCGCACGATGTATTTTGTTAGTGCAATTATTCATAGTTTAATGTCAAAATGAAGAAAGAGAAGAAACAAAAGAAATAAACAAAAATAGGGTTGAAAGAAAATATTTCAACATAAACAACATAGCTTATACTCGTAATGCAAAAAAATAGTAATAAATAAATAAAATATTAAAAATAGTGCAATAAATTTAATTAATTTCATAGGATCTGTGGGCATTTGAAAAGTGTTTTGACCCTTTTCCACCCTTTTCTTACATAAAATACAGTAAGACATTGCTTTTTATAAATATATTCACAATTTTATTTATTTAGAGTTTGCACTGCACACGAAAATAATTGGGCAAGCAATAAAATTGTTTGCGGCAATGTTTAAAAAACATTAACAGCTTTGGCGGCACAGAATCAACACGTTTCTTTTAATCAATTTGTTATTTAGCACTTAAATAAAGTTGCTTTGCACTTTCTTATAAAAATTTTAGAAGATTTTTCACAAATAATTGTGCAGGCAATAAAATTTTTTTCCACTATGTTTAAAAAAAATTTGCATGTGACAGCTTTGGCAGCACAGAATCAACACGTTTCTTATAAGATTTTTAAAAGATTTTTCACAAAATTTGTCATAAGAATTAATAAATAAAATTTGACATTCAAAACCACTTTTCAATAAAATTTATATTGTTATGAGTTATACTATGTACTACAAATATATTATTTCGTAAACAAGCAAAGCAAAATGAAAAAAATTTTATTATTCAAGTCTAACAAAATACAAATGTAAATAAAAAACAGCTGACGACTTGCGTCCACTTTCTATAAATTCGCCTTGCCCAAAAAGTACTCGAAGAAATCTATTACCATAAGAAAAAAGTGCTACCTAGTTTTATAGATTTTAGTAGCATTGCCGTGTTGAGTAATTGTTTAATGTGGAGCGGTTTTTAGTGTTTTAATAGCGACTTTCACAAAAATTTTATTTATATTTTAATAAAATAAGAAAATAAAAAAAGACTCACACACACAAATAGTACATATTAATATTAATTAAAAATAGTTATATATTGATGTAATTGTAATTAATAATGCAGTAATATATGAAAAACTTTCGTGAGTTTCTGTTCATGTTTTTTTTCTCTTAAAACTAAAACCGAACATAATGTTCACTATTACCTTAATGCTCCAATTAATTTTGATAAAAAGGTTATTGATTTAAAAATTCTAATGCACTATTCATAGTTTGTAACAATATCAGAGCACAATATATAAAATTACTTATTGTTGAGAGTTGTTAGGGGAAATTTCGTATTTCCGGTCTATAGTGGCCGAGTGGTATAAGTGATGTACCTACAGTTTTCTGAAAAAAAAGTTCGGAACAATAACTCAATCTGAAAAATATAATGATTATCAAATGCAGCCAAGATCCCTTTCTGTAAGAGTCAATTAAAAGATGGTGGGGGAAATTGGAAATTTCGTATTTCCAAAAAAGCTTGTTGGAAAAAATTGTTCGTTTTATAAATTTTTAATTTGAAATAAAATTTTAAAAGTTTGTTATCTTCATGTGTTCTTCTTCTTCTTCAAAATAAGTACAAAGAAGTGAAAATGCACAGTACTGCCAGCCCAGAAATCAGATATGTGAATCATATTGCACAACGCTGTTATATTTAAGTATTCCAAAAAAGTAAATGCTGTCACTTAAATTTCTTAAAATACTAATAAATATATAAAGGTACTCAAATTTCTACTCGAAATTTTATTTTCACTCATTTCATTTCAATTTTGTGAAAAAAAAATTTTGGTAAAGTTTGTTTACTTCATGCCGATATAAACACATATTTGAATGAGTGTTTGTAATTTATGTTATTTTTTTTTAATAGAATAAAACTAAAAATGCACATTTAAACTGATTTTTAATGATTTGTAAGAAAAAAAGATATTTTGGCCGAAAAAAAGTTTTTTTCTCAGAAATTTCGAGGTTTACCAAAAAAAATGTGACAACACTGGCTAATAGTAAAATGTCTGTTAAACTGGTAACATTAGTGGTGAAGGTTATTTTAATTTAACAGCTTATATGGTTACAGATTTTATGTTAAGAACTGCTTTATCAGTTTAATCATTGTTAAACAAAATAAATAAAGCTTTAAAGCTGCTGTTAAACTAGTTTACATTTATATTTTCTGTGTAATTTTAAACAACGTGTTGCTTATACAGTAAATGAATTTAGTTTTATAACGAGTTTCAAAACGTTTGGTTGCAAAAAATTTCTTCTCGATTGTTTAAATTATAGTTACGGTTATTGCAATTTTTTGTTGTTTTGGAGTTTGATAGTGCGCGTGATTTTTTTTCGTTTTTTGAAAATAAAAGAAAAAATTTGCCTAATAAAAATATCAATTTGTTATAACCCAAAGAAAAGCAAATTTTAAATAAACCACAATACCTTTTAAGGCAAGGAAAATTGATCACTTTTACTTGTTACTCGTATGTGGCAGAAATAAAAAAAAAATTTAGAGTGAGGCAAAAAAAAATAATGACTTTATGTTATGGAAATAGCTACAGAAAGCAACATTTATTTAAAACAAATTAATAAAGTTGTGATTTATTTTTTCGAAAACAAATTTTTGGTTAATTGAATAGTTGAAAAAAAAAATTTTTTTAACAGTTTGGAATAATATGTAATAAAATTTTTGTGAAAAAGTAAGTTTCCCTTTTATTTATAATAGCTTTATTAATTTAATCTGTAAAATGCTAGATTTTCATACAAAAGGACTAATGTGCTGTTTTTGTAACACAATCAATTAAATCAAAATTTGCATAATAACATATGTGAAAAGTTTTTAATAAGACTATTTTCCTCAATAATATTTTTTTATTTTATATTAAAATGAACTATTAGAAAAGTACTCTTTACTAGGAATGCCCTTGTTTGTAGTAAATTGTAGGTCTTACCAATTCAGTAACGGGTTCCTAAAGCTGTTAATTATTACAATCAATCAAATTAAATAATTCAGTTCAGTCTTCAGTTGTAAAAAATTTTAATATTTAGAAAACAAAAAAAAATATGTATGTACGTTTAGTTGCTACCACGTAAAATTTTTATTTTTAAAACTTGGTCCTATTAGAGTGCTATTGTTAATTCAATAATCTAAAATTATTATGCGTAAAATATTATTATTATTATGATCAGAGATAGAAAACCAATGTTTTACTCGATTTCGTGTTTCATTGCTGAGAGATCTTTTTTATAAATTGTGTGCTATTTCGTTTAGCATTGCTGATGTGTTTACTTTTTTATGCCCCATTTATTTAAATACTCTATAGTGTAGGTGACCTCTGTCTCTTGCTCCCAAACATCTTTCTCTTACACTCTTTTTTTTCTCATTTAATGGGTAATTACGGTTTAATTATAATTGCATTTATTATTATTTATTTTACTGGTTTTTCTAAATGTTTATTTAACGAGTATGTATATTTTTGAATGTGATTATATATATATAAGAATATATATACTCGTATAGCTTTCCCTGCAAGCAATATGGTATTCAATTAACACATTTATTGCTAACTTTGCAGCGGTGGGCACAGAATTAGCCATTGAGACAGTGTGAGACTAACCCGAAAAGATCTAATTAAAATAAATTCATTATAATTACGATTCATGAAGAGTCTAGGACATTTTATCAAAACTTTGAACAGATTTCATAATTGACGTATTATAATTTATGAAATGTTTCACTGAATTAATGAAAACTTTTAATGAACTAGTTTTATTGGATTTGTTGGACATTTTTCTTTCAGTGCGAGCTTGTTGATCTAGATCACATATGGGTTTTGCATCCTTCTTACGCCAACTTAAAATCATTTATGCTGTTCAATGTTTATTTCGAAAATAATTGGGGATCGCTTTTAATTGAAATTATTGAATTTTTAATTTTTACCTTGTGCAGTGATTCGCTTAAAGGTCATTTAACTGAAGGCTACAAGTACTTTATATGTAGTTTAAAATATGAGAAGCTAACAGGGGAAGTAAATGAAATTAACAAAAGACAAAAAGTTGTTGCTTAATTTCCCCTATTTCAAAATATTTACCTTTATGCAAACATATTACTGCTTTTAAAAATAAGTTTGGATTTTTTCTTAGATTTCCTTATTTTAAATTTTTTTAACTGAAATTAATTATTTATTTTAGGATTAAGAAAAAATTAGGTATGTATTTAAAGAAAGTTATTTTAATGAATATTTGTCATTTCAATAAAAAAAACTTTATTATAACATTTTCTGGTTGAACATTTAAGAGTATGCAAAATTAAAAATATGAATATTTAGAAGGAAGGGTGTTTAGGACTCGCTACAACCGAATTTAACTTGTTTTCTTACTTCTTTTAAAATACATAATCTTCGCATCGAAATGTAAAGTTGTTAGTTTAAGGGCCATTATTACATATACTTATAAGGTTTCAGATAGCTATAACTAACTTTAGGTAAAGTAACTGATAAAGTGATCAATAACTTTTTTTCCATTATTACAAGTTTTCAATAAGATAAATATTATAATATTTGTTATGTGGCACCACTGTTGTGAATACCAATTACTTTTCGTTGCTATAAATACCAAATGGCAACGGCATGTCTTTTTTGAAGATTATTTTTCAAATAACTAAGAAATTCTTTACTTTTAAAATTTTATTTCAATATTTGTTATTTTATTGTGTAATTGTATTGTTTTATTTTTGTGTATTAATAAAAAAATTATTCAATGTCTATGGATGCTGAGATTGCCATATCTAAAATCGAAAATATGGCAACTTCAAATGCTTGAAGTTATGAGCAACACAAACCTGTCTTTAGCTTATCATACACTTTTTACGTAAAGTATGATTGTAATAACCAAAAAGCATTTATCTGTTTGATAACATCCTACTTTTAGTTATCATTTATTTGTAATATTGGTCCTATCAATAAGAAAAATAACAAAAACATAAGTTATTTCTTTGCAATACTGCTAATTTAAGTAAAAACACGAATAGTTGCTTTGCTACTGTCATAATATTATAGCTACGAGTACCTTCTCTCCTAAGTATAAGTAAAACTTAAAAAAAAACAATAAAATAATTTAGAACAGCTGATTAAACAATTTTAAACATGTTATTTATTGAAATAAAAACAACATGCATGTGGAAGTTGTATTTGCTTCTTTTGAATATCACTGAGAATACTCAGTTAGTTTTTTGTTGTTATTGCTCTGCTTTGCTTTTTCATAGGCATATTGGCCCTTCATTTCAACCAAAAATATATAAAAAAAATTTCCAAAAAGAGTGAGGGAAAATTGCAACACTATTGAAGTAAAAGAGCGATATAGTGCTTGTTTTATTTAGTCCGTTCTAGACTTGGGCATAATCATTAATTTCACTGAATCGTTCATATTTTTCAAAATGAACGGAATAATTTTTCTCGTTCATAGTTCATTTCGGACACTGTACGTTCATAGTTCCTTTTTTTCACTGTGTTTATTATACACCGTACTATCTTTATAATGATATATAATTTCCACTGATTAGTGACTTAAGCTAAATGTGATTTAAAGTAAACTAGCAATTTTTGATATGATTATAATTAATTACGTCTGCAATAAGATTTTACTATACGATATTTTGACTATTTTAAATCAAATTTTGAATATTTTAATTCTAAACAGTAAAAGTCAGTGAATGATTAACGAAATAATTAAAAATCGTTTAATTGGCTGAATCATTCATTTGAACTGGGCCGGACATGAACGCCACAAGCCACAAGCGTTCTTTTCTTTTGCGTCATGTTTTGCTCTTTGTTTTTTAAGTAATTTTTTTATATACTCGTATTTCTGTTAGTTGTCATTGTGTTGTTTTCTTTGCACTTAAGCGTTAAATTGCAATTTTTAATGCCTTAAAATTTGTTTTTATTATTATTTGGTTTAATGTGTGAGTATTTTAATTTTATTGCAAATTAAAAAAAAAAAGGTTTTTTGTTTTCTTTTGGAAAAGAAAGAATTTAATTTTTAGGCAAGGGCGTTTAATAATTTTCTTAGTTTGAAAATTTAGATTTCTTGCAACAATTAGTCTTCTTATAATTAGTACAATAATAAGTTTATATTAAGTGCATATGTAGGTGGAAAAGGTATCATACATGCCGAGCTGTAATATGATTATCGTGATCATGCTTAAATCAAGAATAGTTGTACAAGCAGTATTGGGCTAAAATCTGCTTTACCCAAGTAAGTAAAGTAAAATAACAACATCTTCTAGAGTTTTTCAAAACACCATTTCGATATATCGAATATGACCTTGACTCTGATTTATTAAGTAAATGTATTAAGTAAATGAAATTAATATTAGTTAATTAATTCATTCATTGTGTTTTCAAACTTTTGTATAAATTTTCAAATGAAAGCAGTTCACTGTTTAAGACTTAAGCTCGAGTAAAGTCAATTATCTTGGTCATGCCGAGATGTTTTTTATATACACATGTTGTTTTCGTGTCTGTCAAAATTTGTTATTTTACAGATATTTTGTAATTTTTGATCATAAACGCCATGTACAAATACGTCTGAAAAGACTCTGTTTTTTATAACAGCTGATCAACTAAAAATATTAAAATTTTGTGAATTTGATTATTTTTTTTATAAATTCATGTTTTAATAAACTAAAATAAACTGGAATTAAAAAATAAGCAAATTCCATTGCTTAGTGTTCAGCTTTTTTACTACATAAATATCTACGTAGTTCGTTTGAAAAATGACTTACAGCCGCCGAAAATATTTTTCATTGCGTTATTGTATTGGTGGCGAGGCAACTAGTTTTTTTCTTTTTAAGCTACAAAATGATAAGCTTGTACAAAAAATTCTATATTCTTTGCTTCAATATTATTAAAAAAGCAAAACTAGATAAAAATTTAATATATTTTTGTTGTAAAATTTTTTATTCAGCAGCGACAAATATCTCCACAAAGCGTAGACAATTAAAACATATGACTGTGCATGAAAAAATAGAGTACGATCTAATTGAAATTTTGTGAGAATTTTTGCTCATGTTTTTTTTACAGAAGCAATGTTTTTGAGAACATACACGACATGTTTTTGCTTCACATTGTAAAAATTGACAAATACAATGTTAAAACCCATGGAAGAATTAAGAAGGTCTTGACAGTAGAACAGCATACATCTCCTGCTATCTTTGTAAACGTCAAAATTTGTTTGCGAGCCGATGTTTTGTACCCATACATACATAGAAAGTGTAAGAGTATGAGTGGGTTACATTGATATTTTCTCTTTTAGTAGTATATGTGTTTGACACATAGGAGAAAAGAGACGCCTGTTGTTTTTACATTTTAATGTTTGTTGTAGATTTGTCGCTACCGTGTATAATTCTGCCATGGTAAAAACCATGTCGTCTATTAGTACCTTTATTCAGAGCGCTTCTATCTTTCTGGGTTTCTTTCAACAAGAAGTCTCGCAGAAATCTTGTTCTTCTAGACCGTAAGACCAGTAGAACAAAATACTAATATATTTAATATTAATATTATTCAAGAAAACAAACATTATTCGGTTTTTGATTTCTTTTTATGTTTTACATTCTTAAATTTTGTTATACTAGCTTTTGCCCGCGGCTTTGCACGCATTAAATTCGTAGTAAAACAATTCCCCTTTCCCTTTGTGAAGATTTCCTGCTATCTTTGGAATATATAAATTCATATACTACATTTTTACTTATTTATTTTTTGCATTTTTACTTATTTATTTTACTTTTACAATAAATATAATTACTACAGAATCTCTGTATATACAACGTTCACAGCTTTCTTGTTAAAAATATTTACAAAATAATTTCACTAATAAAAACCAAGATCTTAATAGAATAAATAGAATTGATAAATTATGGTTTTAATCTAATATTATCTAAACTAATGTAAGTACTTATTAAAATTAACCTTAATACCGACTGAAGTACAATTTCGAAAAAAAATGTCGCGTTGAAAAGCAGTTTTTTATTAAGTTTGTTATTTAATCGCTAGAGAGCTCCAATAAACGCGTGCGATCGCTGGAAATGAGTGTGGTGATTTAGGTGAGCACCTGCCCCTACGGCCTTATCTCACCGTGGTCAAATCACGAGTGGTATCCGTGCCTACCACTACTACCCCTGTGACCAATTAAGGACATAGGTAGCAAATTATGTGTTTCTGCCATGTCACACACACCACCCTTGTTAAGGGAGTTGGGCCGATCCAAAACCCGTGTCTATGACTTTCTGTTTCTATGAAACAGCACATCGAAGAACGACGAACCAGGGATGTTGTCCCCAGAACATCATAAATTAAACCCCGTAGGGTTGGAACGAATTTCGGTCCACAGACTCCAGCATTCAGCGTTCGAATGAGCATCAGCTCCTAACCCAATGCTATGTCGTTATGTGCTTCCTCTGTGGGGCTGCCGGCCCCCAGAGGACTTTCTTGTAGACCTTTTTAAGGTATACAATACTTAATACATTATTTTTATCTATCTCGTAGAGTTCAGCCAGCGCTCGCAATGTAAGCGCAAAAAAATCTTGAAATTACCAGTGGTTCTCTAATATATTAAGCATGTTATTATACATATAAACCTTCCTCGTGAATCACTCTATCTATTGAACTAAACTGCATCAAAATCCGTTGTGTAGTTTTAAAGATCTAAGCATACATACAGACATAGGGACAGACGCGGGAAACGACTTTGCTTTATACTATGTAGTGATTTTAATTTCTATATCAATATACTTTTTGCCTTGTGCTTTATATACATTTTTTCATAAAAGAACAGTTTCTTTTCTCGAAATTAAAGGTATTCTAAAATACCAAAAATACTAATTTACATCAAGATATCAACTTCAGTGATTCACTGAAATAAATTGTACTGTTTAGTGTAAAACGAACATTAAAGCAAAAAGTGAATTTTTTGAAAGAGCACTAAAAGCTACAAATATCGAAAGCACTCATATGTTTGAGGCTTGTATGAAAGAAACGGATATAGAGTTTGATTAATATTAATAAAAAACTAAAAAGTTTTTGTTTTAAAATTATTAATTAAAAAGTTATGAAATGTAAATGCCGAAATGACATATAGTAATTTTTTTGTGTGTAGTGTGCAATTTAATGCAAAAGTGAAAAAAATATTTTCTTGTTTTAAAATTCATGCTTACGAAATGTAAATAATGAAAATGTAAATTTTTTAAAAATACCCTAGCAAAACAAAATAAGAATTTGAGGTTTTTACAAAAAAGACATTAAGAGTATGTATACTGTATCTACAATAGGTTTCTCGGGGACCTTAGTGTTTATTTTTGCTTTTTAACAATGAACAAATAGTGTTTGGAACCAACGAAAATCACCACAAATCATTCCAAAAGGACTAAGTTGTCAACGCCGCTGCAAATATAAAATTCTTACATAAATAATTATTGAATAAAATTCGGCTTAAACTTTGGCTTATGTGTACTCGAAGTAGATTATACTTTATTCCTTATAGAAATAAGAGCAGTGTTTTCTTGCTGATGTCGATAATTTGCATTTCTTTAACAAAAAGTATTAAAAAAAATTATTAGAATTCTTTTTTGTCATTGCGTTGAAAAACTTTTCGATTACTAAGAATGTTGGAATTAAATATATAAATATTTGGCTACTACAGTGAAAGGTAAATTAGACTCGACGGTGTCGAATTTAATTTGTTCACTAATAGCTTCGCCATTATCAAGCTGAATTTTAAAATCAACCTAACGACAGAAAGAACTGACAGCACCGAATAAAATAAAATTTTGTTTTAAAGGTCATAATTTCCTTTAAATGAAGAGAAATTTTTTCTTAACATGTTTTATTTCTGTGTTTAAAAAAAACTTGCATACATGACAAAAAATTTTGCAGACTCTCTAAAAATTTTACAAATAATGCTATAAAAGCAACGAAACACCAATTCAACCAACAGCTGGGGGGTTACTCTCTATTGCGATGCGAAAGAAAACGCATCGCAACTCAATGTAAAAATCATACAGATGCGAATGGTTTTTCTTTCGCCCATTTCAAAATTAACACGGTAATGACAGTGGAAGAGCATACATCTCCTGCTATCTTTAGTAAACGTCAAAATTTGTTTGCGAACCGATGTTTTGTATCCATACATACATAGAAAGTTTAAGTGTATGAGTGAATTACATTGATATTGATATTTTCTCTTTTAGAGACCCCTGTTGTTTTTGCATTTTAATGTTTGTTGTAGATTTGTCATTACCGCGTTAATTCTGCTATGCTTCCACCTATAGATTTTGCAATGCTTAACTTTTACTCCACATTATAATACAATAAACGTATTTTTCTTTAATAATGAGTTAAAGAAAAAATACAACAACGAGAAATTATAATAGTTTCTATGTATAAAGAAATATTAAACTGATACTTTACTCTGGCAACAGGTAATAAAAAATTCAAACAAATTTTAATATACGAGGTGTGTGAAAAAAATAAGTAAACATATCAGGTTGTCTTTAGCTTTTATTTTATAGATTTCAGTAGCTTTACTTCAGTTTTAAGTAACTCAACGAGTTTTTCGTCGATAAATCAAAAACTATTCGTTGTTTCTCATATACGTAGTCTACCACCTACCTATCAATAGGCACAAAAACACCCTTCAAAAATATTCTCGGACTTATTCTGAAATACTTTAGTTCTTTAGGGTTTTCAATTTTTTAACAAACGTGTACGAATCGACAATTGTTGGTTGTCAGCTTGGAAAAAAAAGCTACGATTTTAGTTTTTTGACAACTTACGCTGTCAAATTGTTAATAAACGTTGTTGAATTGACCACAAAATGTTGTCAAATTTCTGAATTATAAACACGCGTTTTCAAATTAACAGCGCATGCTATCATTTTAGCAACCGTATGGTATCATTTGTTTCAGCCGGATCGGTCAATAAATGGCCGAACATTGAGTCAAAAACCGGTACCACCTCTATTTTTTTACTATTTACTGAGTGTGTTTCTTGCGTACATTGTAAACAGAAATGGCAGTCGTAATATCTGTCCACAAATGGCCAAGAAAAATTAAAAATTCAGACTTTCATTAATTTTTACTTTTTTTCTGTCTTGTTTTCGCTTTGCTTCTTTACATATTTTTAAATCGATATTTCGGTTCAATAATACATAAATAAATTTTTTATAATACGACCTCAAGCTTAATCAATTATCATTTTGAATTATATAATTTTTTGTATTTTGATAATATTTAAGAAGAATGAGGAAAATATAAAAAAAGATTATTTGGGTAATACGGTGAAGGGTATTAAAGAGTCGGCACAGCCGAATTTAACTTATTTTTTACTGAGTTCCTTTAGAAGATTTTACACGAAAAAAATAAATATTGTTAAGGCAACCATAGTATAGGAGAAAAATAATATATTTATACATATTAAAAATCCTTCTCAACTGCAGATGCCCAGGTTCAAATCCCGGTCAAGTACAAAAAAATTGTATTCTTAATTTTTAAATATAATTTAGATAAAAAATTTTAAAATAAATTTTGTATATACTTTTTTTATTATTATTACTAGCATTTAGTTCGCTACTTCGTCAACGAAGTAACATACTTTCGATATTATAATTTATTATTTTGTTGTAGATCAGTTCTAAGTTTTTTAATACAAATAAAATCAAAAGGTATCATTAAATATAGAAAAAGTACAATTTTAACAATTTATTGATTTTGTTATTTACTGAGCGCCGTTTGAGCTGTTTGATAGTTCTAAATTCTTTAATATTAAAAAATCAAAACGTAGCATTAAAAACAATAAAAAGTACTATTTTGCTTCTAAATGATTTTTTTACTTTACTCAATAGCGTTTAACCTCAATTTCATAGTTCTATTTCTGTTAGTATGGAAATTCCAAAAAGTACCGATAACATCAATAAAAAGTACCATTTTGTCCAATATGGTTTTCCACCTTGCTTCAGGCCATTTGAGCTAAATCTAGTACTTTTAGATTCTTTAATAAAAAAATTAATAAAAAGTACCATATGCCCTATAATAAATTTTTACTTTCCTCAGGGCTGTTTGACTCCAATATCGTACTTCTAGGTTCGTTTTCATTAAAAAGTCGGAAATAAATTGAATAAATAAATAAATTGAAATAATAAATTTTCACTTTGCTCAGGACCACTTGACTAGTACTAGTACTTCTAGATTTGTTTTCATTAAAAAATCAAAAAGTTCCATGAAAATTAATAAGAAGTACTATAATGTCGCTCTTACGGTTTCTTATTTAATTCAGTACTATTTAATTCTACTGTCATAACTCTAAGTTTGGACATAACATAAAAAATACCACTAAACTTTTTTTAAATTTAAAATACTAATCATATTTCTCTCTTTTGGTACCTTTTTCCACCCTTGAAAAAAAAAACTTTTATCATTGATTTTTATTGGGTGCTACAAATTAGTTATAAAATGTTTATATGCTGCATCCATTTACATAAAGGAATATATTCAGAAATAGTAGTACAAAGGGGTACATATTTTACGCCTTATTTGCTCGAACTTTAAAAATGTGCCGATATATATTGGAGACCTTTTTAAGAAGAGAACAATACAGTTTATTTTTTTTTTTGCTGCGATTGTTACTTTGAAAGATAAATAAAGTTAAAAAAATGTATCAACGTTAACTTTTTACCCCTTTTATCCAGCAAATGTACAAATATCAAAAAAGTACCAAACACCCATACGCTTATTTTCTTAGTAGAATATTTTGTAGTTTGGACTTTGATTCTATCTGAAGTAGTTGCAGAGATATAAAAAGTTCGATTAATATTCCTTAAGTCCCCATTTACATTATGCACATTTTTTTCCGGACAGACAAAGTTTGTAGCCGAGGGGCAAATACGCAAGGTGTATAGTACACGACCGTCTGTCCTAGACATTTTTTTGTCTCTCTTTTCAACTTTTCGTAGTAATCGTCTTGTTGTGTCATTTCATTTTTGTACACTGTATTAATTTGCCCATATTTTTATAGAAATCAATTTTTAAAATGTATTTATTTATTATTAATTTAATTTGGTTTGCTTCAAAAGTTCTTTTCAATTAATTTTCATAGAAATCAATTAAGCACGTCACGAAAATAAATGGAAAGAAGAATTAAAAAAATTTCTATCTGGACATTAATGTCCGAAATATAAACGGTTTAGGAAAGAACAAAAGACAATTGAAAAATATCCATAATGTAAATGGGGACTTAGCACTTATGTATAGAGCGGCTATTAGACAATCATGCGCAGCATGTCAGCACCGTATAATGAGAGAGAATGCTTTGCTATTACACTATCATGCACGGTATGTATGCAAGCACAGTGAATGGTAAACTTTCTTTATGATGTCGTGTAAATTTGTTTCTGCTTTGATAACTGCTGCGGTAATGGAAGATGACAATGAAAAAAAAAAAACGAATTTGGACGAAAACATTTTTTCATAATCTTTACGTTTTTATTTCATATATTTCACTTTTTATCTGCCACAATTCTGACAAACTTTCAAATACAGGCAAACCTCGTTTAGTGCTCATATTGCGTTCCTGAAAATTGAGGTATTTACACTAAAATATGGTTTTACGTTCCTAACTAATACACTTCGGAATATCGTTCACCGCTCTTAATTCGCCTAATAACATTCATTTTCATCTCCAACCTCAAGCTTTTTCTACATTTATTTTATATATTTAATCAAAATTAATTTAATACAAAATTTCACATTTTGGAATTCTCCCAAATAACATTATTTTTGATATCTCTTTTCTTTTCAAAAACAATGATTCCAAGAACTGTAAATTAAGTTTTATCAATTGTCATATGAAATTAGAAAAAGAAAACCTTTTAAAACATATTTTAAACTTAAAGCGAAAGAGCGCTAAAAGAGGTGGCGTTATCAAGGTATGCCTGTAGTTCAATAAATTATTTTAAAATTGATTAATTTGCTTACGAAATTAGAAATGAGATTTGTACAGTGTTTGACAGAACTGCTTTTAAATGAGCAGAATTAATATATAAAAATTTTTGAAAGCCATCATTCGTGGCATGTCATTACACTAGCATTTTAATTTAGTATCAATTAAATTTTTTTAATTAAATTAATTTTTCTTTCCTTTTCATTAAGTTACTGAGTTCTAGAACCAACATTTATTTAAATAAAAAAAAAAATTTACAGCAATTTACAAGATTTTATAGCAAAAAGTTTGCCCGGTGGATATAAAATTGTTTCTCAACTTATGAAGCCATACCTCGTAGTGTTATATACTGAATAAACATTATCATGAACAGAAATTATCATGAACAAATGAGCATAATAAGTGAATGAAGAAACCTATTGAGTCTAGTTATTTTTAAATAGAGAGAATAATTTCTTTTCGTTTACCTCAACAAAAAAAAATAAAAAATTAAATGCAAAGATAAATTATAATAAAAATAAATTTGTAAAATCGACAAAAAAAAAAGTAACTCATGGTTAACACGAGTAAAATAATTAAAAAAGAAAAGAAAAAGTGAGTTTAAAAAAAGTTAAATTGCATTGTGCCCAATCTTATATACCCTTCACTGTTGTTAAACATTAAAAAAACATTAAAAAATTTTCAAGGAAGTAGTGAATATTGACAAAAATACTTTACTAATAGTGTCTTCAGACTGAAAGTTGAATACTGAATTTAATAATGAATTCAGCAACAGATGATTTTGCGTTCACACTGCAAAATTTTTTAAATTCAGTATTTAACATACAGCGTGTCAAATAAATTTCTACAAAACAAAAAAAATTTCCCATAGAAATTAGTGTATTTGATGCATTACTTTGTTTAAAACTTATTTGACCAACTGCACAGCAGCCACAACATGTGTAAATACACTTATGAAAAACTTTTCTTCGAAATGCTTTTATTGCTGCTGCCTTTGAAAGCATTTTCTTCTGAATATATTTGAAATGGTTTTTTTATTATTTCATTCAATAACATTATCAGCTGTTGCTATATTTACAGATCTTTTTAACTTGATAGCACTGAGCTCAACGGACAAAAACAGTGTTGTATTTCATAAATCCAACTTAAATTCAATTCCAAAATAGCATTTAATGTGGATTTATTAAATTCACTTTGTATGGTGAATACAGTTTTTATGATTTGGATCTGAAAACACTATAAAGTACACATAAACAGTTCTTAAATATGTATTGAAGAATTAAAAATTTTTGGAAATATATTTTAAAACAAATACAATGCTAAAAAAATTATTTCATTTCATATAAAAAAAATTAAAAATAATGAAGAAAAAATACCCTCTCACTGGAATCCCTCTCGCTTTAAGATTTTTGTATTACTAGTTCTATTATATAAGAATTAACAGACACACATACATAAGTTAACTCACACAAATGTAATCAACATTTTATTACAACAAAACAAATAGCATCAAGTAATAAAATTTTTCTCTGTTTTGCACTAGAATCCCAGTTTTTTTATATCGATTTTAATTTAAATATTAATGTCATAAAACGCAATATAATGCAATGTCCTTATACTTTGATTAAGTAAAGCTATTTGAATCGAATAATTGCTCTAATATAATTAGTTCTATAGTATATACGAGTAGATACTCGTATTGTAAATAATAATATTGTAAATATCGCTATATAGTCTGTAAGGCTATTGTCCCTAGGCCTAACTAAATAATTAAAAAATATTCCACACATTTGTTGCACTTCTCGATATATATCATAATTTGCTTGTTTCTTGTGCGCGATATTGTTTTTATGGTCAAAATATATCGAAAAGTGTTTTTTTTCAGCAGATGTGTTTGTGTAAATTTACTTGGTTTTTTTCTGCCATATATTCAGTCAAAATTAAAAGAATTCAATTAAATCAGTCTTCACATATGCAAGTACTAGTGCGAAAAAAGCCCTCTAATGTTTTGCACTTGCAGACATATTTTGATGACAGTTAAATGTCCCCGAGGCTTGAGGAGTCATCGGGCTGGTCAAACGACAACAGTGGACGGTGCGCACTATACGGACATGTTAACCGAGTTTTTTCTGCCGCAATTTAATGAATTAGGACTGGAGGACATGTGGTTCTAACAGGACGGAGCAACGGCACACATTTAATTTTTATTTAGAAAAATGAGAAGCAAACAACATCAGATGACTTCTTTTTGCCTACCTTGTATTTACTTAAAATTTCTTAAATTTTACAAAATATTTTTGTCTTAAACTTCTTTTAGAAAACTTGATTTATATACATAAACACAAAACAGCTGTTTGTATTCAAGTAAAAATTTTACAAGTAAAAATTTTACCAGTAAAAATTTTACCAGTAAAAATTTACAAGAGTTTTTTGTCTCTCAATTTTTTTACTCTCTTTTGACGCTCTCTCCTTGCAAATTTTTTGACTTGATCAAGTAGAATTCATAGAAGGTAGATGAAAGGCGAAAAAATCAATTCGCCTAACAACGGACTGTAAAAAGCAGTTCACACGCAGTCAAAACATTTTACACATACAGATTTCATGTATACTAATCAACACATTCAAAACATTTCAACTTTTGTTTATTTTGTAAAACTTTAAAAAAATTTATTTTATAAAACAAAAAGTGAATATGAATTACCTTGCTAAAGATAAGTTACCTTGCAAAAAAAAAAGGAATATATAATACCAAAAATGGATTCTTTCAAAACAATTTAAAATTGCACAGGATGCAGGCACACTGTCACCGGGCAGGGTCACAGCATAGAGTGACATGCTTCTGATGTGGCTTAACACAAATCAATTACAAAAAATTAACGGAATTACGTGAGAAATATGGTGCCAAATGTTTAAAAAACTAAATTTTCCTTGAAATCAATTTGCTTTAGAAGTGCCAGTGAGTGATAGAGAGCCTGTGGTTTGTCGTTTATGGGATGCTAAAGCAGATGGCGATGGTTTTCAAAAGATTGATGGAAACACCTTAAAAGCTGCAACATTGTATCAATATTTAAAAGCCAAGCAGACTAGTAAATTTAGCAATGATATTAAATGTTAATTTCCAACCACCGATCCAATGGACATACATATCTAGACATTGGAAAATTATTATAATTTCTATAATACAAATGTTTTAGGATGACATTTCTCAATTTGTTGAACTAACAGAAAATTTAATGTTTTACAAGCATCTCATATCTATTTTGATTTAATTATTCTACTTTATCTGTATCTATACAAAAAACAAAAAAAAAGCAATTATTGAATATCTTCACAAAAGCACATAACAAGTCAAAAAACACAAATACATGTAAATAAAACTGCAAACACATATAAAAAAGTTACAGATCCATTCATATAAAATTACAAATTTTGAAATAAAGGTTCTTAGCGAATTCAAACAGCTGGGGAAAGAATACTCTAACGAGTTTACCTTGTATGAATTTGCCTTGGAGTTGATGAACACTTTCCAGTAACAATTGTTACAAATTTGTAACAATTTTTAGTTACTGAACAGATCTATTTTAAACAAGACATCCTAATTACTAATTTCGGTAATTGTATTATCAGTCAATTTGGCCGTAAGACAACGACCACCTCATAACTGTAGAGCTAATATTTTTAATTTTTTCTGAGGGGTAAATGTGCCTTGCAAGACTAATAAATAATCGAGTAAGAATACAAAAATTTAAAGCTTTAACATCTAAAACTTGTCAAGAGAGTTTCGAAAAACTTTACTCTTTATGTAAATACAATAAATTACTTTGGTAGTCACATGAATTTAATTGTGTTTTATAAGCCGTGGTTTTCTATCAAAAGAAATTAAATTTTGAAACGTTTCTATTTATATACGTACTCTTGTTTTGTGTTTTTATCGCATGACTTAATTTTTAACGATTTCAAATCAATTTTTCACAAAGGGATTTTTAAGTCAGTGTGATATGATCAGCTTATGTGACACACAACCAACCATCTTTTACTATCTGTTTGGTTGCAATCCACTGAATCTTTAATAAATAAATCAAATATTTATATAAGCGCGTACTACGGGTATATTTATATAAAATATTATTATTAGTTGTTTTTACTGCGCTGTTTTCATTTGTCTTTGCAATTTTTTTAATACCTTTCAGTCAGTATGTTCCACCCACCGCTCTACTATTAATAATGTCTCTCATCTTTCACCAAATGTTAAAAACATCAGTTGTTGCCGTGTGAATGGCAACAACAAATATTAAGTTTGTTATTTTTCAATTATTTATCTTGTTTTATACGTTTGAATTTTTTATTTATTTTTTGTTTACTTCTAGTTATTTGCATAAATTTAATTGAAGATACTTACATACATACGTATCAGATACTTTCTTATCGACAAAACAATTTTACTATTGCAATGGAATGTATAATAGATATTATTTAGCAGTTGCTACTAAAATATGGTCATTTCATAAAACTAGCCCGGCGAGTTTTTTACGCTGTATAAATATTTCCGCTTTTAAACTTTTCGTTTCTATGACATAAAAAAGTATGTGTGTGTATTTTTGGCAAAAATTTTCCGCTGATGATTTTCTTTTACTTTTTATATAATATTTGTATAAATTATTTGAAATCAAAATACTCTATATTAAAATAAAAAAGCTAAGAAGCACGCGATTTTTAATTACTGAAAAAGTAAAATTTTTAGGTAACCAGTACACTAGGGCAAGGAAGTAATCAAATACATACGAGTACATACTCGTATGTAGATGCACATAACTTTTGTGTTATTATATAGATCAGTAGTATGAGTAAATTACATAATTTTTACTGAACGAAAGGAATATTTAAATAAAATAAATAAATAAAGTTTTGAATTGCACTTAAAGCTATTTTTAGAAGGTGCAACATAAATTACTTGGCATGCAAGCAACAAGCTTTTAAACATTTGATTTCAGTTTTATAGTTAACTTGATTACAACCTATTTTTGCTTTATAAAAGACTTGCAAATTCATGCGTACAAAAATTTCAGATAAAGTTCAAAATACACGATGTGCTCTTTACATGTGATTTTTAGATTTGCGATGCAACTTCAGAAAGTTGAAAGGAACAGATATGTTCATCTGTTGCAGGGTGTCATAGCCTCGATCGTTTTGCAGCACGAGTTTTAGGTCGACCCAACTCCCTCAACAAGGGGGATGTAGACACAGGCACAGCACACATAATTTGATTATCGGGACAGCGTGAAGTGCCAGAATATCAGTCATGGCTTGAGCACGGTGAACTTAGGCCCAAGCGGCTCATACTCTTTCACTTTTTGTAAAAGGTATAATGAGATATTATTTAGTGGATACTAAAACTCTGCTAGAAACAGTCGTATGTAGTAGATTTTAAAACGAAATTTATTTGTTTTCCATAAGGACCAAAAGAGGCAACCATGCACAATTAGAAAAAAGGTACATATACAGTTAAATTTTGTTTAAAAGATGGTCATCACTTGAAATCAATTGAAATTGCTTTCCCTGAACAAAAAAAAAATTAATTTTCACTTGACCTTCTTTGCTTATTCCAGAATTTCCTGCGAATACTTTTAATTTTATGTTGGACTATAGATTTTTCTTTCTTAAGCCCAATAAAGAATGACCCTATAAAAATTTTTTTTTAAATCAATTTAACTCTTTAACATGACCTAAAAACCATAGAAAACCAGCAAAAGTTTTTAAAAGTATGCCAACGAAACCTGTAAAACTCGTCGTCGTCATTGTTGTTGTTAAAGTACCACAAAATATTTGATCAGTTAATGAAAACAACAACATCAAGAACTGTGCATAATTTCCTAGTTTCATTCAAAAGCAGCCTCAAAATATACGGATTGCAAATAGGTTTGCTTGTGTGCATCCGTATGTATATATTTATTTGTATGTGTGTTTTATGACCCTCATAATAAAGGCACGTTCTTTTACTGTTTTAAGCCGTCACTTTTTCAACAGATTTTTGTTGACTTTAAGTTTGCGTTTGTCTACTTTTTTTTTTAAGCTCAGCTTATGTTTCAGCTGTTGTCGCTTTGTTTATCCGTTTTTTTTGTGTGGTATGGGCTAACAAAAGAAAAAATGTGTGTTCATTCATTTTAGCTAAAAGTGCTTACAGTCACCAAATGTTAATGACAGGTGGTCAGAAAGGAATTTACAAACTTTAAGTGATTTTTATGTATTTGAATTGTTTTTAGCAATTGTTATTATCGTTTGGTATTCTTTTTGTTAAGAATTTGTGTTGCATATTGTTTCTTGTTCTTTAAAAATACTATTTAAATGTTGTACTTTTATTTAATATTTCGATTTGTATTGAAAAATTTTATATAAACTGGATTTCCTATCTTGGAGGACACGTATTGATAGTTAATTTGTTCATTTATTTTGCCTTGTTGTACATACTGGATACATACATACACTTATATGTGTATGCATGTAAATTTATGCATATTTAACAAGTTCAATTCGGTAGTGCTGGGTCTTACATACCCTTCACTGTGGGAGATAAATATAAATTTTTGTAGATTCGTACATTCAAATAACAAATATTGATTAAAAAAAATTTGTATAAATATTTTTTCGTTAATAATAAGATAAATACTTAATTTCTGTTAAAGAAATTCAAATTAACGACATTTACGAAAACGCATCCGTAAAAGAGATGAAATGCATATATACTCGTACTCATGCTGAAAGTATGAGTTCAGTTAGAGTGAAGGGTAGAAAAAAAGCCAGAAGTTTTAAGAACTGTGGAAAAATACTTAATTCTTTTAAAACATTATTTATGGAAGTCAAATGTATATTTTGGAAAAATGTCTATGTCTACCAAAAAACATTTCTTATTTAGTTGAGAAATAGTTTTTTTTTTTTTTTTGTATTTGGAAAATACCTTATAGCTTATTAAGCTTTTATTCCTAATGAGATTGCACAGGGAATAAAGATAAGCCAAAAGTAATTTTAATCGTACAAACTTTTTGAAACTTTACTTATGGGTACTTTTGAATATGGAGATTATAATGGTGTCCTTACCTGAATTTTTGCTTAAGTCGACTAAGCCGCTTACTTTTTAAGCACATATGCATGTCGCAATAATTGTTACCAAAATAACAATTGTGGTGAGCGCAAAACGTTAAATTCGGATGCCAACTTGATTTCGAATTTAAAAAATGGCTGGCGAATTATTAATTAAACATAGATTCTGTTTAACTGTATGTCTGCAATTATTTAAAAGTGCAAAATAATAATTTTAATAAATTTTTCACTACTTTCTGCTCTAAAAACTTCAAATTTAATTTTTTAACAGTTTTTTAAACACTTACAGTTCTATTTGTAGCCATGTAAACTGAATCCTTATAAATAGCGGAGTGGATATAGTCATTGAAATTAACTTTCTGAAGTCGTTGCAGATACCCATTTGTTGGTGGCTTACTGGTGCTATTGAAATTGGGCCCAATCGGTATGTAAATGACCATATTTTGAGCGGATTTTTTGCGTATTCTGCCTAAAGTACATAACGAACAAACAGCGTGGTGGGCAGTCATAATCTCTGCGCTAAAAAAATCACAAGTGACCGACGAAATCTAAAATATAACGGAAATTTTAATTTTTTATGTACTCGTATGTGTTATATTTCTGCTTTTTTTAATGAAAATTTTTAAGCTGTAGATGTGCGAAAGCAAACACGCGTATGCGTTATGTGTGCGTGCATACGCAAATCGGCAATCGCTCTTATACAAACTTTTTTATGTACGTGTGTCTTTTAAATGCTAAGCGATAACTGTCAGACCAAATACAAATTCACGCATAACTTCAAATGCTCATTCCCAAATATTCTTAATTAGGAACAAAACAGACCTAAGCCCGGTGTGAGGTCACATATATGGTACACAAATGTCTCGACAACGGTTGAAGTTGTTTGATCAAAACCCCAGAGGAAGCTTATTTTTCAGTATGGTTTGAAATAACTGCATGCTCTGCTTAAGAGTAGAACTTGAAAAAGACAAAAATAACAGTCACACATCTATATTCACTCTGACAGCAGTGTCTATTACAGGCAGTCAGTGCTTTTGAGACAAGATCGAAGGAGGTCTGTGATTTCTTTATACTCATAAAGAGGTTATCATCTAATAACAGGGCTTACTTGATATGGGTGCTAGGCTATAATGGTTATGTAGGCTATGAGAAAGCAGACGAAGTTGCAAGAAAAGCTGCAGCAAGTAGTTTCTTTGACGCAGAACCTTTCTGTGCACTGTCTTGGAGTTCTATTAAAGTCAGATTTAGAAAGTGGCTGGAAAGAAAATCGCAAAAATATAGGTTGCAAACAACGTGTATAAGGTAACGAAAACATTCATGGCATTCCGGTCTAGGAAGAGAACAAAATAATTACTTACCTTAACCCCATCAGGAATTCGCATTGTCACGGGATGATTCCTGACCAAACAATTAAGAGTATTGAAACATTTGCCGAATATGTAGATCAGTCGATACGACCTCTGCAGGTTATGTAACGAAGACGAAGACGAAGAGACATCGTTACTTAGGGCATCACTACCTACAAGCGTCGAACATGGCAGACAAATCATATAAGGAAGTCTTTGAATCCTCAATGAATACATGACCTAAGAGGATTTGTAGCACTAAAGTAGTGTCATAATAGGCCTATTTTGACAAAAATCAATATTTTTCAGTTATTGTAGCGAATTTTTTGCTAGTAAAGGCGGGAGGATGGTACATCCTCATGTTATATATTTGTATGTGTGTTCATATTTATAAGTTTGTGTAATGCGAATTTTCATTTTCTTTCTTTAAGTAAATATTTATTTTGTTTATAAGTATGTACTTTGAAATCCAGTTTTGCTTTTAAATTATTTAAGTTCTCTTTAAATTTAAAAAACAAAAAAAATTCATTTTTATTTTTAGAATGTCTTATAAATATTTATTTCTTAATTTTATTATCGTATGCAAATATATTTTATTTTTTAAATATATTTTATGCTTAAAATTTTTCATTTGTTTTAAACTGCATTATTTGAATTTTTCACAAGGCCAACAAGATCTTGAATGGCTTAAAGTATGCAAATAAAATTTTTTTCTTAATTTTACTTGATTTCAAAACCAATAAGAATAGCTTTTAAATGAGTTTGTTTTTACGTTTAGTCACTCATAATTAAAATTATATATTTAAAAAAAAATTTATTTTATGTATCAAGTTTTTATGTTGTGATACAATGAGTGCATGAGGGGGTTTATTGATACATTTACACAAGTGTTTCAAGTAATGCATGAAAGACTGGCTGATTAAATAGTGGATTTAAAAAGTGACCACTTGTTGATTGTTTCTTAGCCAGGTTAACTTTGGCATTCATATTAATCGTATGGTTGTTACAGACATGTAGATTTAATTGTATTTTTTTTCTGGCCCGGCTGCTAACAAGCCTTTAGAGTCAATCGCATTGTAATAAATTGAGAAATACAATAAAAAAACAACAGAAACAAGAATTAATAACTTGTTGTATTTTCAGGTTATTGCCTGTAACACAACAACAATTTGATTACAAAAATATTTTCGAACATATTTCTGAAATATTTAAAGAGTAATTTTTTTTATATTGTGAGTCCTAAATTTTTAACAAAATTTGGTGACTTATAACAAATATAACTAAGTTTCCATACAAAATTTGTTCAAAAACATTTGTGAAATGAAATTTATTTTTCAAAATTTGAAATGAAAAATTTTTTAAGACTTAAGAATACAAAGTCTTAATAAAACAATATAAAATGGAAATTCTTTTTGTTAACCATAATTGAAAACTATAAAAAAACCGAATACAATCTTGATACATGCGAGTATAGTCAATTCACAAAGGGTGTTAAAGTACGTAAGTGTAGTATTCGTCCTAAATTTATGACTGTTGTAAAAATGTTGTTGGTATTTATTATATAAAAGAGATTTTGGACATTACTATTTTGTTTCCTGTGTTTTTAGTGTGCTATTTAATCAGCTGTTTTTTGTTGACACAAAAATAATTTCCCCCCATTTTTATGAATTCAAAATTGGAAGCAAAATATAAATTGATGCAATCAAAAATTAATAAAATGGAGAAAACACAAGGAAATATTGAGGTAAGTTGTGTATTTACACGTTTAAGCGAGTGTATTCTTTGGCAATATGACAGGCCGTTCACAACAGTACTATTTTATCTAAGTAGTAATTTATAACTTAGCCATTTACGACAGTTTGTGAATTGACTAATAGAAAATACAATACAGTTTTAAAAAATTCTCGCAAAACCGAAGGCAAAATTGTACATACAAACAGAGAAAAATGAAAAAAAAAATTAAATACCGTAAGCAGAAAGAGAATCTACAAAAAAGTATAAGTGTAATAAAAGATTTAAAAAAATAATAATAGTGGAAGGCCAATACACGCAGCAAGCGGTCGCGACCAGCAATCAGCTGTTAGACTTTCCGCTTCAATAATTTTTTGGTAGGTAAATGTATGCGGTGACATTAAGAGCGGTAAATGTTAAAGTAAAATTTATTTAGGTCTTTACCTATTTAGCATTACCAAGCTTAATTAATTGGCATCTGTCTACGAATCATTTAAAAACTGGTAATTTTCACACCGCTTGCGGCCAGTTACCGCGTGAAATTTACCTTCAGCTATAAAGGGCTATTTAAGCGACCGTTAATGTAAAAATGTAAATGTATGCTAAATATAGCTAAAAATGTAACCGTTGCTGTATTTATAGAAATGTTAAAACTTATCATGTGATTTTGATAGTAATCAAACATGTATACATACATAACAAAAAAAATCGTAAAAAAAATAATATTGTTCTTCATTTGCCCGCACCAGTTCCACATAATTACATACAAAATGTAAATGTATGTAAAAAAAAATTGTTTTAGATAATACTAATACCTTTATTTGACCTTTTTCTTTTTAATTAAAATGGCTATTTTATTAAGCTTGAGGTATTATTTTATAAATATACTAGCTGACCCTGCAAACTTTGTTTTGCAATCGTACTGATAGAGTAAGGACCGTGTAATACCGGGTAAAAACATGTAGTAGATAAATAAGCCAGATACCGACTACAGCGCCACGCTAAACCTTCCAAGGCGTAACCCAAAGGCATACACAGAAATTAAATTAAGTCAGTCCAGCCGTTTAGGAATAGTACAATGTCAAACACACGTGCGGTGGAATTTTATATATTAAGATTTTTATATCGATATTTCGCTCTAACTTGCGTAGCTTCTTCAGGATATAATTTACAATTTATAATTATACAAAACTAAATTTAGAAAATAAGACCTCAAGCTTAATAAAATAGCCATTTTATTTAATAATAATACCAATAACAATAATAGTATACATGCATATATACTAATAAATGCATATTATCATTTTTTGTACACATACATAAATACTTTAAGTACGTTGAACATATGCAGTTATTTTGAACTTTTTAGTACAAGTATATGTTTAATAAATATTAGTATAAATCTTTAAAAAAAAAAATTTTTTTAACTAAATATATTAAATATACAAATTTAACAATTGAAAAAATTCAAACATAATAAAAAAGTACCATATAAAAGGGCTACTGTGCCACCACTGTCTACATTTGGTTACATGAAATTCTATTTGCTACAGGTTGGGACGTTACACTTACGTAGTATTACATTCAGTTAAACATTTGCAAAGGTTCTCATATACCAAAAACGATCAGCTGAGACGGCAACATTTATATTTCTACATTTATGGTCACCTAAATAGCGCTTAATTGAGAAAGAGAGTTTCCATAAGAATAACTACTCTAAGCTGGAAGATATGTACACAATACATAAATGCATATAAATAAAAACATAGTCATGTAAAAAATGCATACTTTCCTTAATTACTAAAAATGCATCTTTGTATATGTTAAAAGTACCACATACAAAGGAAATATATACTTTGAGAACGATAAGAAAAAAATCAAAATAAAAAATACCCACGGTAATTACTATAGCGTGTGGAGTAGCATTTCAAGCATTAAGAAAAATGTTTAAGAAGAAAAACAAAGAGAAAACACAATCTACAAATTTAACAACGGCAGAACACATTAGATTCCTTCAATATAATAAGAAAGAACAACCAGGCTTAAATAATGACATATTAGAAGTACATACTTGTATACATAAAAAAGAAGATATTAAACTGGAGGGAAACACTAGCATAAAAATTTTACCCATAAATTTCTATTAAAATAACATAAAAAAGAAAAAATTCTTTATAGTCATACCACCGAGAGTTGTAACTTTTGAGGTTAGAATTTTGAAAAACTAAGTGTTTTATTTGAGATTTGTATGAAAGAGCAAAATGAAAAATTTTTTGTTTTAAAAGAAATTAATTAAAAAGTTATTTCTCTAATAAAAATTCACACGCAGGACGTACATATATGTAAGTTTTTTATTATGAAGTATGAAATTTAATGCAAAAGTGATAAAAAACATAAATTTTTATGTTTTAAAATTTATGTTTACGAAATGTAAATAATGAAAGTGTAACAAACAAAACAAAACTTTTAAGTTTGTGCAAAAAAGACAGAAAAAAATTTATACTATATTTTTACTCTGCCACCTCTGGTTTCTCGATGGTCACACTTAAATTGGCTCGGAAAGCGTTTTATCTGTTAAAAATTCCCATGCCCTTACAAACGTATAGAGCATACCGAAATAACTCGACAGCAGCGCTGAGCGGTTCTCAAAAATATTGTTTTTTATTTTTGTCTTGTTATTGTTGACCAGTAATGATACTTTAGATAGTTTTTTTTTAAGCCAGCATTTTTAACTCTATTTTTGTGTCTTTAGTGTGTTTTATTAAACAAGATGATTAGCGCACTTATATAGGTATGACACTTGCTTTAACATAAATGCTGAGCGCTAAAAAGCGCTCTGCTTGCTGCTCCAATTTAAGTTGGACTGTTAGTATTTACACACCCCCGGGGTGTGTCTTCTCGGTGAAATGACCCACCTTGATGTATCACTATCCGGGGTAAATAGGTGCACCAGCACCTGAAACTGCTATGGGTTTGAATCTGGCAGAAAGAAACCTGAGGGCTTACCTAAAGGATACTTAAGGGGTCTGACCAGGGACTCTCAACACTGGTACCACGGGAGCCGGTAGCCCCACAGAGGAAGCATAAACGTCCGAGCAATGGGTTAAGAGCTGATGCTCACAACTAAGATTGAACAATGATGGCTCGGAGGCTGTGGACCGAACTTCGTTCCAACCCCACGGGGTTTAATGGGGCGAACATCCCTGCTTCGGTGTTCGGTCTGTGGACTTCGTGCACACCCAAATGCTCGGACGGCGGAATCTGTGACCGGTTATTGGTGAGGTCCCCTTTGGGGGTTCACATAGTGGCTGTGGTTGAGACCACCCAGATTCTACGAATTAACTTAAATACTAAATTGCTATATTTACATACACATAAATACTCCTTATGAAAAATAACACAGCGTGAGTTCTCGTAACAATGGGCCATAATCGTAGTCTAAAAAAAAGTAGGCTTTTATTAAGAGAATTATATGAATTTAAAGTCGTTTTTAAAAAGATTTCGACTTAAGTGTGATTGTGATTATGGCCCAAATAAATTAATTTGTTGAAAAGTGCACATGACCGACATAAAAGTACATGCCGACCTGTCTTGAAATATAGATGTTTAGAACTGATGTTTTACTTAATTTAAAGACTTTGGATATAAAACATTTCAGCTTTTAACTTCTGGTGCATAAACGAAATGATTGTGCTGGCTCCCAACTCTGGAACAGTCCATGAGAAAAGCGAATAGCCTCTAAGTTAATACATGCTAGCTAAATAGATTGTCCTTGTGTGTCCTTGTCCTATCAAATCAAAGTTGTACTGGGAATTATAGTCCTTTAAAATCAAGGAGCATATCAATCGATTTTACATCGTACCTATTTTAATTAGCTTTTTCACAAATAGCCTTGTACCATTTCAAAGTTTTTGGGAATCAATATTTATAACTCACATGTTAACTTTTAAAATTAATTTATGGGAATGCATTTCGGTTGAAATTATATTCTATTATTCATATTTTTAATTTTAGAAGTTAAAATCAGCACTAAAAGATACTTTTTAAACAATTTTCAGTTTCTCTGGTGTTTCATCTTATTTTGCAAATTAACTGTGTTGCTTTTTAGTACAGTAGGATTATAACTTTTTAAAATTTTTTGAAATATCAAAATTGGCCAACTATAGTCTAATACGCCATTCATAACTATGAAGGAATATGCTATTTATTACTTTTTCGTTGGCGTTTTTGACGCCAATGAATGACGAAATGAATTTGGTGCGTAAAGTTTTTATTGTAAAATAGCTCAAGATAATGTTTTTCATTAATAAGCGACCTCGGCGGCACACCTCCATCCGATGGTCCAAATTTTCGATGACGGTGAAGCATAATTGAGGTTTTATGCCATTAATGTGCCGAATTATCTCATCCTTTAGATCTTGAATTGTTGCTGGCTTATCGACGTACACCTTTTATTTAAAATAATCCCAAAGAAAGAAGTCGAACTGTGTAAAATCACATGATATTGGCGCATAATTGACATCGCCACCACGTGAGATAACACGGCCATTGAATTTGTCACTCAAAAGAGCAATTGTTTCGTTAGCTGTGTGGCAAATGGCACCGTCCTGTTGAAACCACATATCGTCCACATCCATATCTTCCAATTCGGGCCATAAAAAGTTCGTTATCATCTCACGATAGCGAACACCATTCACAGTAACTGCCTGACCGGCTTCATTTTCGAAAAAATACAGCCCGATGATGCCGCCAGCCCATAAACCGCACCAAACAGTCACTCTTTGTGGGTGCATTGGTTTTTCGACAATCACTCTTGGATTATCATTCGCCCAAATGCGGCAGTTCTGCTTATTGACGAATCCGCTGAGGTGAAAATGTGCCTCATCACTGAAAATGATTTGAACGCCCATTTTCATAATAAGCCTGAATAACTCGATTGTGTATTGATTTATTTAACCACCCTTTACTACTAACGCAAAACACCAAGTTTTTATTTATTATTCAATATAATTAATGAAGAAAACATAATTTTATAAAGTTCATAATAAATCTTGTTTCTTTCATTTGAAAATATGTAAATTTTAAATGGTGTAACTTGTTTTTATAATGCGACACTTTTTTCTGACGTCTTTCAAGTTTTTATTTGAATAAAACGAAAATTTTTTACATTTAACGAACAAGCCAAATGAATTTAATAAAAAATCGACTATGTCTACTTTGGACTTTTCGTCTATTCAAGGAAGCTTTTAATTAAATGAATATTTTGAATAGTAAAACTATAGCTGGATGTCATACATAAATATAATGAAGAGATTAACAAAAGCTTAAGGGAAGGGGCTTATTTTGAAAAATATTTATGATTTCTTCTTCAATAGTTTCACTTTTGTTTTCTTTAACTTAAGAATAAATTTCGTAGTTCTATTTAAAAATGCCATAAATTATGAGAGTTAACAAAGTTGATCGAATTTGAGTTTTTTATTGCGTTCTAAAAAACATACACCATTAAAAAAATCTGTTCTTTGAAAAGGAATTTTACAAAATACAAAACCAAACAATTTCGTTTTGTTAATTGCCATATAGTGGTGTCAAACGGGTGCAATATTCATTTCTTAAAGAAAAATTGCTGGAAGGGTCGGTATGAATTGTAACAAATTTTGTGCTGCAATTAAGTATTATTGCTTTAATAATAAAAGGAAAACCTGAAAGTGAAGTGAAGAAAAATAGAAACAATGGCTAAAAAACAATAAAGAGAAGTTGAGTTTCAATAAATGAGCTGTTATTTTTTTACGTCTTAAGATATTTAAGGGTTTGAGTTTAAGTTAATTTAAAAATATTGGCAAACGTTAATCTACTTATTCTTGTAATTGGTTTTTAACACTATCAACTTTTGAAGTTTCATTTTTTTACTAGAAACTGTTGTCTAATCTCGCCCGGCCTGGTCCTTTATTATGTAAGTTGGTATGGTATTTAGAGTATAAGGGGAGCGTATGTAATAAATACAGTTATTCACTATTTTATATAGAGGCGCCAACTAAAGTGGTAAATAAAATATTTCAACGCATAATTCTCCACACATTTTTATGAACAATAGTGAATAGAAATCATTGAAAATAGGCGTGACTCATCTAAAATATATGGCAACCTCTCTTCGAGTACTTTTAGTACATTGGTACTAAATTTTAGAAAAATTCCTTGGAAAACAAAAATTTCTGTAGCAAACAGAAAATTAATTTTATTTATATAGATTTAAGAAAATAAAAAATTTTTTTTGGCTCCAAACGGATGTATATCACGTTCAAAAATAACATATTATAAGTAATAAGAATACGAGTAAGTCCATATTGTTATAGACATCAGCTTCACTCCAATGGATTTTTAATATAAAAAATAATAACTAAAATGAAAACATTTGAATACACTAGTAATTGGCATTATTACAACTAAACGATAACTAAAAGTAGGATGCCATCGAACTTTTTGGTTATTGCTAACAGATTTTAACTCATTATCAAGCATTTAAAGATGACATATATATTTTTGGTTTTAGATATGGCAACCTCAGCAGCCATAGACATTGAATAATTTTTTTTTTATCAATACACAAAAATAAAACATAAAATAAGAAATATTAAAATAAAATTTTAAAAGTATATAATTTCTTAGTTATTTGAAAAATAATAGTCGAAAAGGGTATGCCGTTGCAACCATCTATTTATAGCAATGAAAAATAATCGGTATTCACAGCAGTGGTGCCACATTACAAATAATATAAATATTTATTTTATTTATTTATTTTGTAATAATGAAAAAAGAGGTATTGGTAACTTTGTCGTTTACTTTAACTAAAGCTAACTACAACTAATAATGGCTCTAAATTTATTAAGAATTAATTTCATCTACGAGTATATTAAAAAAATGACAGAAATAATAATGCAAATTATTCCGTTAAGTTAAATAAAAAAAAACAAATAAAAAAAATGTTTATATTCCAAACTTATTTCTAATAGGCTAAACCCTCGTTGCTACATATCCACTACCACCTGGCATCAATACTAGAAGGAACCCTATTTTGGATGATAGTATTTTTAGAAGTGTTAAGCAATCCTAGACCAGTTTCGATCTTATTTTAAAGTCACTGAGTCCATGCTGTCAGAGTGAATATGGATTTTGCTGGTTATTTGTGTCTCTTAAAAGTTATTCTCTTAAGCGCAGCATGATGTCCACGTACACACTTTGCACACATGTACAGCTTAAAAATTTCCATAAAAATAAAACAGTAATTAATAAAAGCCCTAAATTTCGGTTTTATTTTTGATTTTTCTCCGCTATTTATGGACTGATTTGATTTTTTGCATGGAATTATTTAAGGGAAAACTACATACATACCGCGGTTTTTTGTCCACTAAAAAATTGCCAAAATAAAGCTCAGCCATTAATCATCCGATCGGGTTGAATTTACACCAGACCGTCGGACACACGGACCTTGCATTGCTCCTTCATTAATAAAAAGGTTACTACTACTATTTTAAAATTGTTAAAAAGTTTAATAGAAAATATAAACAAATTAAAACAGCTGATTCAAATATGGGTTTTGTTCATACTCTAAATAAGACAAAACCAAGACAGATTCATGACACCAATTCATACCAGAATCGATTTTCAATTCTGCTTAATAACAATTCTGACAAGCCTTAATCTTTTTGTACATTTCTAATGTAACACATTATATTGATGGAAATTCAATCTTTCGTTTGCTATTGAAATTTTGTCAGATCAGTCTATAAATGGCAGAGCTATTAGCCAAAAACTACCAAAGACTACCTTTATTTTTGACAATTTCCTGAGAGGGTTTTTTGCTTATTTTGTGTAAAATAGGTAACTAAGCAGATAAAAAAAACGTACGCATTTTTATCAGAAATGGCAGCCGTAATATCTGTGCGAAAAACGATAAAAAAATCTTCAAAGAAAATTATTTTTATAAATATTTTTATTTTTTATATAATTTTTTGTTAGTAAGTTTATTTGACATCTTTTTATTGAAACGGCTAGTTTATTAAGCTTGAGGTCGTATTATAAATATTTATTTTTATATCGATATGTCGCTCCTATAGGCGTTTCAATTATACATTTTTTTTCTTCTTTGTTTATATTTAAGAAGAATGTGGAAAGTGAAAAATATAAATATTTCGCTAACACAATGAAGGGTATATAAGATGCGGTAGAGCCGAATTTGACTTGTTTTAACATATAATAAAGTTAAGCTATCAAGATTAACAACTAATTACATTTTATTGTACTATATTTAGTTTTATTGAAGTGAATGTAACCATTTTTAAATTTTCAAGAAGGATGCAATCGAAAAAATTTCAATAACTTACATATCTGACTGCCGGCTCCGTTTAATCGCTTCAGTAAGATCAGTTCTAACACCAATAACTACCAGTAATATATCAATATGCATCTTTCTGTTCTGTAAAAAGTATATCTGTAATTATTTAAAAAAAATTCCACATTATGCAGTTATGCTTGTTAGAAGAAATTTATTATCCACGTATGTTCATACATTCATTATTAATTGAATAGAAACATATTTTTATACAAATCAGAAAACAGAAAAACACTTGTTGCTTAAGCATGTGTATACCAGCCTAATTTGACCTCTTGCAACAAAAAAGCAAAGAGGCATATCCAAAATGTTTAATATCTACAGATACAAATGCATTTGTAAACGTACACACACATACAGGTAGACAGAAAAAACTTATTTATTTAGTCATTCATTCATTAATTCATACAACTTGCAAGCACATAATTTTTTTTGTAACAACATACTCTACTCGTTCATCAAGCTATAGTCTTTGACAGCCTGTAATCATGACTTTAAAAAAATTAAAAAAAGAAAATAAAAAACAAATGACTGCATAAGAAAAAATATCTTTAAAAAAATCACTCGTAAGCTCAAAATTCAAAGGCTGACGGCCATTGTAAGCATTTGCTTGGTGTTTGTTTCGGATGATCTTTTCTATTATTCAAAAACTCAAGTTAGCTTAAATTTAATTATTAAATCCAAAACAAAGAATAGAATAAAACTTTAAGCTCTCATAATAAATATACAGAAAAAAAGAAACTTAAAGTGGGGTCACTGCACTCTAAATTGAAAGAAAAAAATCTGTATAGAAAAAATAAATAATAGACACAGATGAGAAGTAAGTCAACCGGTATGTACGAGTATTATAAAGTTATAAAGAGATTGTTTACATACAATTCCAACAAACAAAAGCATTTGTAAATAACTACAGTGGGTCAGAAACTATAACAAAATTCAGAAAATTTTAAAAATTTATCACATTTGAACTAAAGGATGTGAAGGTTTTTCTTACACCATTAGCCCCACTGTATTCTGATTACTTTAACAAAGCAACTTATTTTTGTGCAGAAACAAGCCACTGCATTTTTGTAGAGTACGAGTATATGTTTCTTGTGTGTAGTGTAGTGGAGATCATCATTAGAGAGTCGTAGATTGGAACAATTTAAGTGATAGAAAAATGCTTAATTTAAGTCGTAGCATACACACTGTTAGTCCCTATTATAGTTCTTTAGCTGGCGGAGACTTGTTAAAAATCAAAACTGCAAAAAGTAATTTAGGTTATTAATGAAACTAATCCAACAATGGTAATTTTGTCACGCCCACCAATGAAATATATTTGAAATAGCTAGTTCTTTTTAGGCTTAAGGTCGGATTATAATTTTTACTTCAGCTTTGAACGTTAAAAAAATATTTATTTTCGTTTAGTTTGTACACAAATTTAGAATTAAACCTAAAACATTATAAAAGTTAATAGTTGCACGGCAAACTAAATTCTAAAAACAAATAGAAAAACTAACAAAAAATTAAACGGAAGTTTGAATAATTTAAAAGAAGGGTGTTCCACACTCCATACAATAGCAACAGTTTACTTGTTTCTTTTTTTTTACTCATGCTCTTGTGTTCTTTCTTTGGTTTCTTTATGAGCTTCTTTGGTTATTCAAATAACCAAGTCTGCAAATGTAATTTTTTTTTAAATCTCTCTTTCTATATATAACTTGCCTCTGGTTTTTAATTACAAATAAAGATCTTTTTAACTAATAATACGATAGTGTGATTATTGTTTCTACTTCTTTAAAATCAAATCATATAAGTTTGTGTTTAAATTTGTGGATACATTTAATTTTTCTTTTTTTTGTTTTGTTTTTCTCTCTTTTTTAAAGCTTGTAACCAAACAATATGTTTTTAGAAGCTTAGTTTTTGCAGGTGCAGGCCATGCCTAGCATAGAGACAACGAAAAGTATTAATTAACACTTTTAAAAGTCTTTTGTTAACATGCATTTTATGGCGGTATTTTATTTATGGCTTTGTAAAGACATGAATGCAGTGGAGTATTAGATTTGTGGCACTTTTGTGAAGAATGTTTTTTTTTACTGTTTTTATAAATTTTTGTTTATTTATGTCTTCAATCATAAAGTAAATTGCGTAAAGTTTCCGGTTATTTGAAAAGAAATATTTTGCAAATTTAAGTGTTTAATTAAACAAAGAATTTGAAAAAATAAAGTTGTCAGAAATTACATATTTAAAAGTATTTGGTTAAAAAACCATTAAAAAAATAGATCAAGTTCTTGACTAATCCTTAGTCCTAGATCGACATTAAGGTTTTTTATTTTCTTCCAAAATTGTTGAATTGATTTTTTTAAATATTGTTTTCAAAAAATTATGCATAAATTAAATTTTTTAACTGAAACAATTGCTATAATAATTAATTAATTTGAACCAATAAAATATGTATTCAATATGACAATATTTTTAAATGAATTAGGAATATTGATTCCGGGTTCAATTTACTTAATAAAAAATTTATTTAATTTATCTCAACATATAATAATTAAAAAACCTTGATTGTATTAACTAAATATTTAATTCATTTAGCTAAAATTTTAATCAATATGATGAACAAATAAAAATTTATTTAAACTTTTTTTTTATTTTATTGACACGATTAGTTTATTAAGCTTGAGGTCGGATTATAAATATTTATTTTTATATAAATATTTTGCTCCAACTTTGAATATCGTCTTCAGGATATAATTGTAAATTAGTCAATTTATTAAAATTACATATTTCGAATATAAAAAAAAAATTAAATACATATTTGAAATATGTATTCTGAAGAAGTTACGTTAAATATCGTAATGAAAATAAATATTTATAATCCAACGGCAAGCTTAATAAACCATCCATTTCAATAAAATACAAAATTCGTTTATGTATTTTCATTTTGCGCTTATTACCAATAACATTTTGTTATATAATTTCTAATAATTTGATGAATTTAAATAATAATCTCTTAAATAATAAGTCCGTTCTTTAAATCAAATTATAATTAAAACAACTTCCTTACTATAATTGCTATTGATTATTATGACTTCACGTACCCTGCGCTTTAGCATTTATAACTTTGCTGATGCTACTCTAGTGTATTAAAAGCAACATGTTCGCAAGATAACTTCAATGTATCTCAGCGAAGTTACTGTTGGGCCTGTTTTCTAAATCAAATTTGAAACCACCTTATTATTTTAAAACGAATTCACAGTTTTTGGCGCTCTCATTTCTTGCAAACAATGTTGGGAGTAATCTACTGAATATTCAGAGTAGCGTCTGATGAAATGGCCCATATTGATATGCTATCCTCTTGGGTACTTATTGTGCTAAATGAATAACTCATGCGAATATCATGAGGAAAACAATAAATTTCAAATAACCCAACACAATTCTGCAATTAAGCACAAATAAAGATTAATATTTTGATAAACTTTTAAATTCCAAATAGAAATTATTACATATACAAATACAAGTGCTCATTGTAGAAAAACCCTATGTTTTTCTTATTATTTTTTTATAATTTTTTGTTTTTGTTTTTCATATACTCTTTAATTACATTCAGTAATACTCACCTGGCATTCAAATATAAAAGAGAAGAGAAGAATAAAAATAGAATATATAGTTTTCAATATTAAAAATGTTGGTTGGGAAATTTATTTATTTATTCAGTTCAATTTTTGAGTTTTTTGTTTGAATATTTGAATCTTTTTGTGACTATTGATTAATAATTCTTATTTAGTCAATTGCTTTTACAATATAAAGGTTCTAATGCTTGCAAGAAACTTTGGGAGTAACCTACTGAGGATTCAGAGTAGCGTCTGATGAAATAGTCCATATAGGTATGCTATCCCCTTCAGTACTTATTGTACTGAATAAATAACTCATGAGAATATCATGAGTAAAAGAATAAATTTTAAAACCAACACAATTTCTGGAATTAAGCACAAATAAAGATTAATATTTTGTTCAACTTTTAAATTCCAAATAGAAATTATTACACGCAAAGAAAAAAGATGGTTGAATATGGTCACCTCAAACATAGTGTGTTCTTCACAAAAATGTTATTATTAATATGAAGCATCTAAACATTATTATGATCACACTAAACATATTTCTAGTTATTTTCAACCATATTATGTTTAGTGTCTTAAATCAACCATATAATTATCATATTATGTTTAATAAAATTTTACTTGAAATCATAAATGTGTTCATAGCAAACATAATAATGATAAAAATATGGTTGAATGTAAATTGCTTTCTATTTTGTCTCTTCCGCAATCATATAAATAAAGTAAGTATAAAACAAAAACTTAATCGTTCAAACTCAACTGAGCTTTGTAGCTGAAGTGGTTGAGTGCCGAGTTAATGATTCTTAACTAAGTGTTCGCAAGTTCGAGTCCTGGTAGAATCAACTAAAATTTGAAAAAATAAATTTAAACCCGCTGTATTATGTAATAAATAATTACAAAATAATAGAAAATCAATGGAATAAAAAAAACTTTATTTACACAAAAAATTTATATTAAATTTTTTTTTAAATTCATATTAAAATTATTTTAAAAAAAATATAAAAATTAAAAAAAAATTCTTGCCCTGACCGGGGGTTGAACCGCAACATCTGCGATTGAAATTTATTTTTAATATCATTGATTTAAAAATATATATGGTTAGAAGCAATCATAAATCTAACCATACTATGTTTCCACCAGAATATGGTTGGCTCAACCATATTTTTTCTTTGCGTGTACAGATTAATATTTTGTTAAAATTAAAATATTTAAATATTTTAATTAAATGATTTAATTTAGTTATTATTTTCTACATTAAAAATCCATTTGAGTAAAGTTAATGTGTGTAAAAATGTCTACTTAAATTTAGTAATTTTTTAATTTATTATAAAATGTTATATTTGAAAGTGGTGTAAGTAATTTGAAGTTAAAATATACCCATTAAAAAATGACAATAATTATTATTTCACAATAAAATTAAAAGTATAAAAAATATCATTCGAAAAGATTAACGTTTGTCAATATTTTAAAATTAACTCAAAAATCAAACCCTTAAATTTATCTAAACGTGAAAAATAGGACTTACGAGTACCACTATCAAATATAACAGTTCATATACTGAACTAAATCGCAAATAAAAATACATACAAAAACATAATTAAACACAAATAGTTCACAGAAAATATATAGAGTAATCTATTTACTCAACCAGCATTGTTTTATTTGGCTTAAATTTGCGAAAGAATTAATTTTTATTTCAAATTTTATTTTGCTTAATGCAAAAGTTTTAAATGTTTAAATAAAATTTTTAGGAGGGCAATTCCTCATAAAATATGTGTGTGTGATAAATATGTATTTAGTTGTCGTTAGTTTATTTATGTGATAATAAAATTGTCTAGTAAATATTTTGATTTTTTTACTATTTTAATTATAAAATAGGCTTAACTTGTTTTAATTGGTAAAAAAGAAATAAAAAATTAAAACATTTTACATCAATTCTGTATTTTGATTAAAAAAATAATAAAACAAAACAATTTTTTTTGGAAATATACAAGAGATCTTTCAGGTTGTTGTGCGGCTAAAAATTAAATTATATTTAAAAAAAAAATTGTAAACCTACATAAATATTTAAATATCAAACCTATATTTAAATCACATAAAGTCTGAATATTGTGATTTTTCAACAAAATATATAATAATCATAAATTAAATAAAACTGTGAAAAATTGGAAAAAGATAAAGATTTTAATATATTAAAGTAATATATTCAGTATTTTACCATTTACTTGCTCGAATTTTAAAGAAGTGTCAATATACATTGTAGACCTTTTTAAGAAGAGAATAATAGACTTTAGTTTCTAATGCTGTGATTGTTAGATTGAAAGATAAATGGGGTTAAAAAAACGTACCAACGTACAAATATCAAAAAAATACCAAATACAAATCCGCTTATTTTTTAGTAGAATATTTTGTAGTTTGAGCTTTGGCTCTATCTGCAGTAGTTTCAGAGATATAAGAAATTCTATTTTACCCGTTTTTACCCCTTTTTTACGTCCTTAATATTAGAATTTGTAAAAATATCTTTTTATTCGTCTTACACATTGTGAAAGGAAGTTGCTTACCGAATTACAAGTACGTAGCTTTAGCCGTTTGGGCTGGGCGATTATAAGTCAGCCAGTCAGCCAGGCATTCCTATTCTTTTCTTCGAATACCTTTTTTTATTAATTTAAATTATTGCTTTTAAAAATAAGGTTCTCAGAAAGGATTTTTTCTTAGGACTCGTTAATTTTAGTTTCTTGAACTGAAATTAATTGAAATTTTAAATTTTACATACTGGCCCAGTCCCGATGACAATGCATATTTATTATAAGCATGACCTGATGCAACTGCCAGAATTATCTCTAGACGAGGGAACTCCTCAACCTTAAAATTTTGCATGATAGATGGTTGGTGGGGCCAGAAAGAAATAGCAATCAGAGTTGTCAGAGTCGTTCCAGAACATTAGTGGAACTCTGAATCACTGGTCTCGTAAATGATGAAGAGGCAAAAGAGCCATACCATGACTTGTATAATTTTTTATAAGTATCCTAATCTTTAAAAGCTTTTATGTATAAAACTAAAATATTTTTAATTTGACTTGTTATCCATATTTTTTATTTGTGATTTTTATTTCTATATAATTTTTTATTTTGTAATTTTATTTGACCTTTTTTATAGAAACGGCTAGTTTCCCGAATTTAACTTGTTTCAACTGAAATTAATTATTATATATAATATATTTTAGGATTAATAAAAAAAATATTTGAAGAAAAATATTTCAATCAATATTTGCTTTTAAATATTTTTTTTTATATTTGAGTAGCTGCTACTACTACATAAATAAAAGAATATAATTATAAGAGACGGCACAGTCGAATTTAACGTGTTTTATAAACAATCCGATTTATTTTTTATCTGCTCTGCTTTTATTTAAATTAATGCAAATTTAATTGTTTTAATGATTTGAATGTATGTGTAAACAAAATCATCAAGAATATGTGTGTGTGAGTGTTTGAAAAAAATTTTGTTAAAATAGCCAGACCAAGCTGAGTAGAAAATTGTTATAAAAATTTTGTTTGTGTTACTATTAATTTAATATTTTTTTTTTTTTCGTAAATTAATTTGCGTTTGATTTATTAATTTGTTTTAAAAATGTAAATTTTTTTTATTATGTATTGACAAAAATATAAAAGCGTTGTGTGTGCCTGAGTGACAATAGACGTTATAAAAAGAATAAGAGAGTAAGAGATTAATAATGTTTTTATGATGTTTAAATAAATTTTTTAAATAAGTAAAATTAATATGACAAAGCACTTCATAAAGCCCTAAGTTACATTTAAAAAATTTAGAGGAGAAGTAAAAAAGTCAAAAATAACATTCTTATGCTGAATATTAAATAAAAAAAATTCAACAAGTTTTGTTAATGAAATCATATGAAGATATGCGAGTCATTTTAAATTTGATTTAACTATTCTAAATAGCTGTAAAAAGTCACTGACTTTTTTATAAATTAAAAGTTTAATGATTTAGAGAACTAGCTGACATTCGGTAGCATACGCGCTAAACTGTTTTGGTTAATGTTGTTTTAACAAGTGTTCTGGAATAAGTGAATACTTTTCTTTTTCTTAAAATAGCAAAATAAATTCCTAATATCCATAAAATTGTTTTCATATTAAAATAAGGAACTTCATAAAAGAATTAACTTGTGAAAAATAAACAGAACAGAAATCCAGGCACATAATTTTAATTTTAGTATAATTGCAGCTACGACTACATAATAAACAGCCATATACACGCAAACAAAAAAGATGGTTGAATATGGTCACCGCAAACATAGTGTGTTCTTCACAAAAATATTATTATTAATTTGAAGCATCTAAACATTATTCTGATCACGATAAACATGTTTCTAGTTATTTTTAACCATATTATGTTTAGCGTCTTAATTAACCATATAATTATTATATTATGTTTAATACAATTTTACTTGAAACCATAAATATGTTCATAGCAAACATAATAATGATAAAAATATGGTTGAATGTAAAATGTTTTCTATTTTGTCTCTTCCGCAACGATATAAATAAAGTGAGTATAAAATAAAAACTTAATCGTTCAAACTCAACTGAGCTTTGTGGCTGAAGTGGTTGAGTGCCGAGTTAATGCTTTTTAACTAAGTGTTCGCAAGTTCGAGTCCTGGTAGAGTCAAATAAAAAAATTAATTATTATGTAATAAATAAATACAAATTAATAGAAAAGAAAAAATCAATAGAATAAAAATATTAAAAATTTTTTTAAATTCATATTAAAATTTTTGTTAAAAATGTTTATATAAAATACGTATGTATTTAAAAAAATAATACAAAATTAAAAAAATTTTTTTGCCCTCACTGGGGGTTGAACCGCAACATCTGCAGTTGAAACCTATTTTTAATATCTTTGATTTAAAAATAATATAAAAATTGATTTATTTATTATTGGAGGGAAGTGCCGATATTAAAATTAAATTCTTATAATACGGCCTCAACCTGAATAAGCTAGCCGTTGCATTAAAAGAGGTCAAATAAATTTACAAATAAAAAATTATATGTATAAAAATAAAATATTGATAAAAAAATTTTTCTTTGAATACCAATTTTTTATTTATCTCAAATAAATAATTCATTTAAGTTCATAAAAGTAAAATTTACGAGTTTAAAAAAAAATGTGACTGCAGGAAATGAATTTTTATGCACATATTGTAGCCTATTCTACCGTATGGACGTTTGAAAGGTTTTTTCTGCCTATTTGATGTGGCTCACGAGATGGCCATACATTCTCATCATAGTGATTTGGTGCACGACTATCCCATTCACAAAAGTAACATGGATGGTGTTGTCGCGGTTGCTAATGAATTTTTAAGTGCATATGGTAGAATGGGTTACAATATGTCCATAAAAATTAATTTCCATAGTCATATTTGGACTTCTTCCTAGACAATCTGGGCCAGTTCAGCGCTGAACAAGGGAAACATTTTTAAAAATAATTTCATAATATTTTTGGTCACTTCACTGATGATGCTGAGCAAACATTTTTGAATGGAATGACTAAAAATTGTATTTCTGGAAAAAAATTTTTAATACAAAATACTCGGAAAATATTTAACGGACTTATAAAAAAAGTTTTATTTTACTCATTAATAAAAACATTTTGAAATTTAATTAATAAATTTTACGGTTTCTTTATTAAAAATACTGTGTGAAAAAGTCTCCAAAGTTGAAAAATAGCGAAAAAATTAAAAAAAAATTTTTTTTTTTGGTTGAGAAATACGCACAGATTTCTCAAGTTTACTTAAATGATATATATAACATCCAAATGGCCTTAATGTTTTCTTTCTAAATCTGCTGAGAAACTTAAAATCGGTTGATATTTAACTAAGTTACCGATTGTTTATCCGTAAACAAAGATTTTGGGAGTGTTTGGCAAATTCCAAAAACAGATTCTTGTTGTAGTCGACAGCACACATAGAAAACCACTTCGGTTATGACACTCCAATTCGTTGCCAATCGAATTCTGGCGGTTGTATTTACTATCATAAAATTCGAATCTATTAACTGAATCAATTCGGCAGTCAGAACTGAAATTACAAAATAATATTGGCACTTAAATGAAATTAAAATAATTTTTATTTTACACCATTTATTAAAGTCATAATCCTTGAGCCCTTTTTTACCACCTTCAGTTAACTAACGCTTGTGGTTTAGACAGCTGTATTATTTTTGCTGACAGTCCAGTAGTTAAATAAAGATTGCAAAATTCGAGCAAAATTTAGGAACTTTTTATTTTTTAATTATTAACTTTAGAAGAAATTAACTTGAAACTGCAAGAAAAAAAGAAAAAGAAATACTTTCTAAAAAAGTTTTTTATGCCTTTTATTTTGGCACTTGAAAGTAAATAATTTTTTATAAAAAACCTTTTCCGTATTAATGCAAAATAAAAGCATAAAATACAAAACAAAAATATTCATTTAACTTCCATAAAGGAGAACGTGGTAAATGCATGATCGTAGTGATTTTGATCAAGAACATATGAAAGAGCAGAAAACAACAAAAAAACAAGTTAAATTCGGCTGAGTCTTTTTTATATAAATACCTTTCACTATAGTAGCGCAATATTCACATATTCAAATTAACACATTATTGTTAAATGCGAGTATTAAATACAATATTTAGTTATGTATATATCTGTGCTAATACGTAATAAAAAACAGCAAAATGGATAAACCACTTATGTCCAATTAAATTATTTTAGAAGGCGATTTTATTTTAAAAGCTCTAAAAGTTTCTTTTAAAAGATTATTTGGATTCTGGCAAACAGTATTATTTTCATAGTCAATTCGTTAAATGCAGCATATATCGCCCCCCATTCCTGAACCACAGTAATAACGTTATTAAGTTACTTGCGACAACAAGTATTTTTTTATTTGTTTATTTTAATAAAACATATTTTTATTTAGAATAAATATATATTTCCTGAAGATACCACAAAAAGAGGTACCGAAATATCGAAAAAAGGCTATAAAATAAAAAATGAAATTATCTTCTTTATACAAGGTGGGCCAAAGAAGTCATCCGATGTTGTTTGGCCCTCATTTTTTTTCTAAATGAAAATGAAATATGTGCCATTGCTCTGTCCTGTTGGAACCACATGTCCTCCAGACCTAATTCGTTCAATTGCGGCAGAAAATAACATGGCCCTATAGCACGCACCGTGTACTGTTGTCGTTTGACCAGCACGATGACTCCTCCAGCGTGAACAGCGCACCATGCAGTCCCTTTGAGAGGGTGTAATGGCTCCTCGTGCATCACTCGTGGATTTTCGGTGCCCCAGAAGCGATAGTTTTGATTGTTCACGTTCCCACTGAGGTGGAAAACCGTCCACTTTTTATTATTCCGCATTCTTTGGGAGTGTATCGTTCCATGGCTTGTTCACTTGTATTCTAAAGGGTGTTTTTTATAGACGTATAGAACTTTAAATTGCAATAAAACAACGACGGATTTTTCGATTGACATGAATTTTATTTATCCGAAAGATAATCTTGTGGCATTACATTTTAAATATGATTTCTGGCATATGATCGCCACGGCTGGCTCGGATGTAGTCCAATCTGGACGTCCAATTTTCGATGACTTTTTTAAACATTTGTGACCGTATATCGGCAATAACACGGCGAATGTTGTCTTCCAAATGGTCAAGCGTTTGTGGCTTATCCGCATAGACCAATGACTTTACATAGCCCCACATAAAGTACTCTAGCGGTGTTAAATTACAAGATCTTGGAGGCCAATTTACAGGTCCAAAACGTGAAACTAGGCGGTCACCAAACGTGTCTTTCAATAAATCGATTGTGGCACGAGCTGTGTGACATGTTGCGCCGTCTTGTTGGAACCACAGCTCCTGGACATCATGGTTGTTCAATTCAGGAATGAAAAAGTTAGTAATCATGGCTCTATACCGATCACCATTGACTGTAACGTTCTGGCCATCATCGTTTTTGAAGAAGTACGGACCAATGATTCCACCAGCCCATAAAGCGCACCAAACAGTCAGTTTTTCTGGATGTAACAGTGTTTCGACATACACTTGAGGATTAGCTTCATTCCAAATGCGCCATTCAACCAGAAGTCCGCTTCATCGCTAAACAAAATTCGCTTATGAAAATCGGGAACAACGGCAATTTCATTCGAAATAAAATTGCACTATTTGCAAGCGTTGTTCAGGCGTGAGTCTATTCATGATGAATTGAAAAACCAAACTGAGAACAAATCATTTGACAGCTGTTAAATCGGTCGCCATCTTGAACAGTAATGCCAACTTAAAGTTCTATACGTCTATAAAAAACACCCTTTACATCTGTCTAGTTCACAAATGTCAAAACAGATTTGACATTGGCCGCCATTTGCAAAAATAAAAGCATATTCTAATAGGGTGAATTCTTTTAGCCCACCTTGTACATATATAAAATTCGACTGTACGTGTGTTTGACATTCTACTCCTCCTAAACGGCTGGACCGTTTTAATTGAATTACTGTGTACCTATTTGGGATATGCCTTAGAAGGTTTAGCGTCACAAAAAACGCCTGGCAGGTGGCTCAAATAAAATATTTAAATTACAAAATGCAAATAAGAAGATTTAATAATAAGAAATTATGAAAAGTATATTTTATTTTTGACTTTGTTTATGGGCTATTATTATTAAAATATTTAAGAATTTAAATATTTAGGTATTTAACTGAAATATTACGAAATGGTAGTCAGTAAAAAGAAATAATTCTAAAAAATTTTTATTTTCATCATTTATTTAATTCTACCAAATTGTGACAAAAAAATATCCAGAAATCAGCAAAAGGAAATGCAATACATTTCAAATGAAATAAAATTACAAAATTCAATATTCAAGAATAATAATTCATTTTCATTATATCGCTGCCAAAGATTACAAAAAATAACAGGCATGTTTTACATTCCACTTTGAAGTAAAAGTGGTTTCATTTCATTTCAATTTGAATGTTTGATGTTGTGAATTCTATTTTTTACTTTTTAATAATTTTTTCTTTTCGAACATCAATTCGTGGTGAATTTAAATATTCTACAAATGGAGTTAAATAAAAAGGAGTGTTTTTAAGATACTTTTAAATTTCATTGTGAAACTGAATTTTTTTAGATAAATATGTAAGCTTAGGTACATTTAACATAATAAAAGATTAATATATTTTTATATAAAATTTAAAGTGTGTTGGTTTTAAGAGAATACATAAAAATACACTGCATTATATAATATTCGACATATTATGCTTCTTATCACCCATCACCAACGTGACAGATGTGAATTTTAAATATTACAAGCATGCGATTTATAATTTTATATGTTGTGGCACATCACTGACTTTTCCAACTCATAGGATGGCGAAAGGACCTAATTGCAGTCCAACTATAGGTATAAATGAAAATATTCTTACTAAATATTTCATGGTATCATAGCCAGATGCTGATTGCTTTATAGCCATCAATTAGGTTTTGTAGAACACTGCATTGGTGCAGAACTCAATATAGATTCTACCACCAACTCCAAAAGCACTCTTGGGGTCATCGGTGAAGATATCCAGATCTTCTCTTAGAATAGAAGGTTCCATAGATTCCCGTTTCGTCCGAAATCATAAACCCGAAGTTTCTCTGTAGAAATGGTCTTGGAGTGACGTAGTCAATGAAATTGGATATCTATCTCAAGGTACCAATTATGTCCGAATGTATCGCGGTGCATGCAATCGCACGGACGCAACTAATGCTAATTTCTCAGCTTGTAGATCAACTGGCAGCCAACACAAATCCGCGAAGCTTCTTGGTTTATATGCAGAAAACACCCAAGGTCTAGGCAGACATCGAACCTGCGACCCCCAGATTGATAGATTAGTACGCTACCTACTAGTCTACGGGGGTGCCTTATTAGGCAGTTATCTCATGGCACCTGTACTCAAGGTGGCCATTCTTCTAAAAGTCAAGATGGGCTGTATCCCCATTTTGAATAGCCAGTGAACGTTGCAAGGACTTAAGCCCCATTTCGTCCCTATGGCCTTCCTAAAGGTGTATATCGACGTATTTGTCTTCGAGGTTCTTGCCTCAAAATTAGTTTTCTACCAGAGTTTCCCATTCAGGATTACTACTAGATACTTTGCACTCGCAGAAAGGCTGAATTCCGACCCGTCAGCCGTGGCAACCTAAATGCAGGAACATTGTATCTACACATGAATAGTACAAGCTACGTCTTCGTCGGATTGACGCTTAGTCCCACTAACTTACTCCAGTTAGCAATGGTTCTAAGCGCTATCTACATTCTCAGGGAGCGCATATCCAGACAAATTCCCGATATCGCCACTTCAACATCGTCTACGTATGCCAAAGTTTTGAAACCCATAGAATCCATCCTCCTGAGTAACACGTTTATTGTGATATTCCATGAAAGCGCTGTACCCCTTACGGTCGATCTAGTCAGCCCAGCCTCTTTAGCGGTTTTAGCAAGAAGGTAGATTGGCCTAAAGTCCTTCGCTGTTATACAGAACGTCTTCTCAACCTCAGGAATGAAAATCACCTTGTTTCTTCTCCAGCTCACTGGGATATATGACCATGCAAGGCATGCGTTGTATATTCCCAGCTTAAACAACAAATCTCTGAATGCAAATACAGTTTCTTATGAAGAAAAGTATAACGGTGGGACAATAGCATGATTTTTCGTAACAAAATTTTATTTTAATGTCTGTACAGTAACACAAAAACTTACCAGTTTTATAACTTTTGCGACTGGTGCATTTATATTCATTGAAATTCTTTCACTTTAATTCATGTTTTTAATTTTATTTAAATTTTGGAACACATTTTTTATCACTTTTTTCACCCTTTTATATTTAATTTTGAGAAATGTCAAAGAAACTGACTTGTGTTTAAATTAAACATTTTTCGTGTTTTTTTACATGGCCAGTTAGTAAAATTTAGGCCCCGATTATGGTTCAAAACACTTAACTATTTTGGTGTTGTGGTGTATTGTGAATTGTGATTACAGCTTGCAACACTTATCTGTTGTGTTGTCTTTTCAGTTGTGTATGTTAATTTTCGGCGATTATCGTTCACAACATGTTGTCTTATGTGTTGTAAAAACATATAAAAATTGACAACTGGTTATTAGGGGTTGTCTCACTGTTGTGATTAGTTTTTTTGTCGGTTTAAAAATAAAATTGCAGAACAATTAAATTGTAAGGAATGTATTTTCAGTTCATTTTGTTTGAAGATTTTTATTAATTTTTTTTAAATTCAAGTAACAGTTGTCTGAGAAACTGCATCATATCATTGCCTCTACTTCCTTATAACTGCCATCAGCAAAAAAAAAGCAAACACCGGATTCATGGTTTTAAAAAATTATTCTGTTCCACCAGCAAAACCATCCTTGTTTATATGGAACAATTTAAAAAATGTAATTCCAAAAAATGTTCGCTAACATTGTATTTGGCAGTTCTGATGGGTTGGAACTGTTCTGAATATTTTTGCGAACTCGTCCCATGTCTGTTTTCTGTGTACTCATTATCGAAAAAAATAGAAACACGTTAATCTCCAAGTTTTTTTGTTTTATTTAATTTTAACAAAATAGATTTATTTTAGTGCACTTCGTTTTTCTTTTTTAAATGTTGAGTTTTTTGTATGCACGTTTGTATTTTTAAGAAAAAATCTACTAACATTAATGTACAACTGGGGTGACGTACACAACAACTAGATGTTGTGAACCATAATCGCATACGAGTATTCAATTAATGTTGTATTGTAAGGGAGATAACACAACATTTTTGTGTGTCTTTTTAGGAAAGTGTACGTCGACCAATTTTTGCACCTTAAAATATATCACACAATGCAATGATTTTACTTGTTTTTATAATTTTTTTAGTTATATCTTTTAATTTTAAATTGATAAAAACATTAGAATTGTAATTTCTCTACAACAATTTACTTATTTTCATTTCTGTACTCCATTCTTTTCGAATTTTAAGAAAGAGCACTCACAAAATATTGTTACGTAGTTCTCGCGCAAAATTTCTTTTTATTTAAAAAAATTTGAGTTTTTGTTTTTTGAACTGTCAAATTTGTCTGCCTCTGGTCACCCTATTATTACATTGGAATCATTTTTTTTCGGCAAATAATCTTGTTTATATAAATCAGCAATTTTTCTGCTTACTTCGAATATGTTTGCTTTTGTATCGGAATCCATAGCAAGGCTTCTTCGACGTAGCAAAAATTGCAACTCAACCTGTTTAAAATTACTTCTTTACAGCTTCCTTTCTTTTAAGAGTGGGCATGTATGGAAATTAATCAATTAAAATGAAATTTAAATGAAATAAATTTACTTCAAATGCCTAAAATAAAATACTGAATTCATTGTTTTTGGTTTATTAAACAACCTTCGATTTTTCGCTAAATTTCTTTCGTTTCTAAGTATGAGTATTTATGAAAAAATTATTAATTATTCCAAACACGATTTGCAATTTGCGTTTTTGTAACATCATTAAAACTTTAACACACTACAAATATATTTATTCAATATGTATTCAGTTTTAAAAATAAAAATGATTATTACAATCAAATCTCGTGATTAAACTGACTTTCTGCCATCATCATGAAAGTATGAATGTAAATGTGGCTAAAAATACTTGATTACGAAAATTAAAATATTGTTTTTTTACTTTATTGGCTTTATTTTTGTAAGAAAATATTATAATTGCTAAAATATTTTGATTTTAATAGCCTCTTTGTATACAAATAATTAATTAAAATAATGAGAAAATAAAAAAAGGAAGGCGAGTTGCAAAATTTTTTTAGATACATCAATCAGGGTGTAGATGAATATTAATGCAAGAATATTTATAAAAACTCTTTATCAAAGATAATATTTTATTATCATTTTAATATTATAATTGCAAAAAGAAACAAAAATATCCAATGAAACGAATTCGCCGAAAAATATTCATTAATTCAGTGATATATTTATTTAAATAAATGAGATATTTTATTGGTGTAATGAAACCTACCATTAGTTGAAAAATAATTAAATTTTCATTCAGTGTAGGGCCATATTTCTAGTTCTGTTATCGTACACAAACTTAAAACATGCTGATGAAAACCACAGGGTCGGTGTAACTCCAATTTGCCTCTGACATTACCGGACTTCATAATTTTTCAGCAAAAATTTATTTTATTTTATGCTTTTCTTTCTTAACGATTATTATAGACTTAAAACGGACCTTTAAATGCAAATTTGAACAAAATTAAACTCTATTGTTCTGGTTTTTTTAATTTACATTTTAAATAACTATTTCACATTCTTTACATTAACTTTCATTTGTGTTTAAAAACTCCTTAATTAAGATTCCACGTTATTGCGTTTTATTTACTTTGGAAATATACAAGTCAAAGTCTTCTTGCATGGCTGAACCAAAATTAAAATTCTTGTGGCATTTACAAGAGCAATGAATTTAATGTAATAAAAAAAGGAAAAAAGTATTGAGAAAAAGAAAAGAACAATTCGTTTAAAATTCACAAGTAAAGCGAATTCATAAATAATTAAGCGTAGAAGAGAACAGAAAATTATTATTGCATAATAATGAAAAAAATGTGTAATAAAATAATCTACTACAGTAAATGAAAAATGAAATGAAAAGGAGAAGGGAAACAGATTGAAATTTGTAAGAAGCGTTTGGCTATAAAAATGCTTACAAAACAAATGACATAAAAGTAACGGGCATGATCGCAGGCAGTGGCTAACCCCCCAAACACACGAGGTAATATGTTTAGCAATTATTGCCGTAGCAACTGTCAAATTTGTTTGCCGTTAAATGTCAATGTTTAAGCTTCTGTTCTGAGGTGGCGAACACGTATCTTAGAATATAAAATATAAAGTATTTAAAAACATTAAATAAGAGGTAAAAATAATAAATATTATTAATGTGTTGGATTTAAGTCGTTGAAGAATTATTTAATTTTTTATTAGCTTCGTTTTTTTTAGCTTCACACGTTTTTAATATGTCACAAAAAATGACAATTCAATTTGACAGCATATCTCCAAGATAATTGCTGAGCAATATGTTATAACAACTATTGCTCCACGAACGTTTCAACATATACGTATTCATGCGGTCCACAAGTTAATATTTGGTGTTGGCAATAAAATTTGACAGTTGCCACGGCAATAATTGCCAAACATATTGCTCGTATGGTTGGTGGGTTAAAAA